>JAKFHU010000745.1:2427500-3027500 GCA_023783475.1 Daubentonia madagascariensis
AAAAATATTCTAGTTCAGCAGTGCTCAAACTGATCTTTGTCAGAATCAGATGGGGAATTTGGTAAAAATAGGAAAACCTGCATTCTATTTTACTTCCAGGAACTTGGGCCTGTATTTTCTCTATTAGCTCTCCAGTTGATTCTGATATACACCAAGGTTTAAGAACAACTGTTCTGGTTCTTAAGCTGGGTGGCTTGTAGACAAAATTTTATTTTGTAATTATCTAAATACATATATATATGCATTAAATGTACTCTTGTATATGTATATATAAATGATACATTCCATTTAAAACTTTTATGTAGTTGTTTTAATAGCCTTATTTATACTTCCTAGGCACAAAAAAATTTCAGCAGTTCAAGCCTCTTAACCATGACTGGACAGACTCTGAGATACTTTAGGTGGCAGTCTCCATTCAGTCTTGTTTAAAAGAGTCAAAACTCCAAACATGATTTACCATTAAACTGTATTTCTCTCCCAATTTTTGCCTCCTTCAGACTAGAAGCCTGCAACAGAAAAGATGAGGTGTGGTTGACATGGTCGACTTCTTTTTTTCCCCCTCCAATTTCCCTGTGCTAGCTCTAAGCCACCACCATCATCTGTCAGAAGTCAGCAATACTATTGTGGTACTCTACTCTGGTCTACCTTCTTTGACTTTTGCTCTCCCTACAACCTTTTCTCCAATGGCAGCCTGAATAAACTTTAATTTTTTATTGTGAATTAATTTTAGACTTATAAAAAAGTTGCAGAAATAGTACAAGAGAATTCCTTTATACTTCTCACTTAGTTTTCCCTACTGTTAGCATCTTACATAACCATAGAACATTTATCAAAACCAGGAAATGCACATTGGTACAATACTATTAACTAAACTACAAGCCTTATTCTAATTTCAGTAGTTTTTCCACTGTCCTTTTTCTGTTCTGGATCCTATCAAGGATCTCACATTGCATTTGGTTGTTGTTTCTGCTTAATCTCCTCCAATCTATAAAAGTTCCTCATTCTGTCCTTATCTTTCATGACCTTGACACATTGAAGAGTATTAATCAGTTATTTTGTCAACTGTCCCTCAGTTTAGGTTTTTCTGACATTTTCTCATGATTGGAATGAGGCATTGTGGTATGCCTTTACTTAAAAATTTTCAATGGCTTCCAGTACACTAAAAATAAAATCAAACATCATGTACCAAACCTGGCATCATCTGGCCCTTGTGCTCATAATTTACCTTAAGTCACTCTGATCTGGCCACAGTGGGTGCTATAGTTTGAATTTCCTAAGGAGTAGACTCTGAGATAGAGTTTAATGTGTAGGGTGTTTATTAGAAAGTGCCCTTGGGATCAACCTCTATATGAAAGGAGGAGAAGGAAGGGGAGAGGGCAAGGGGAGAAACAGAGCTGCAGTACTGGCCCAGTGACAGACCCAACTGATCCTACAGAGAGCACTGTGGCCAGAAATGGCCTTTCAGAGTTGTCTCCCTTTGAAATGAGATGGCCAAGCCTTATATTCTGACATTAATCCATCCCTGGATGTGGCCCATCTTGGAGAAAAGGTGACTTTGGTGATGTGGCCCTCTGCAGCTCAGGGAACACTGAAGGTGCTAACACTGAAGGCTGTTTGCCTTTAGCACTCCCAACAGCTGGGATAATAAGTCATTCAATGAAGGGAGATCTAGGTGGCATATCACAGTGTTCCACCACACTGTCTTTCAGTTTCAAGGTCCCTTTCCCTTTAGAAAATTTCACACACTTGTATTTCTGCCTGGTATGTTTTCCTCTGGCTTTTGCATGGGTGACTCATCTTCATCCTTCAGAAATCAGCTAAAATGTCAGTACCACAGTGAAGCCTTCCTGATTTCTTTCTTCTTACTTCATGATTTATAATTACGTATCTGTTTATTGATTCACTGTCTCCGCATGAAGCTGAGAATTCCATAAAGACAGGAAGCACATAAATGTGATTGACCTCTTTTACCACCACTTAGCATGGGGCCCAGCCTATGGAGAGGGATAAAAAAGCCTCAATAAATTCTCTAAGAATGAATGAATAACAGAATGAATGGATGAATTGAAATATAATAAATCTGGGTTTGTTGGACAGAACTTCAGAGTACAGTAGTCCCCCCTTATCTGTGGGGGATACATTCCAAGACCCCCAGCAGATGCCTGAAACAACAGATAATACTGAACCCAATTGCCGTCAATAGGAACATGTTTCTGTTCATGCCTTTCACCCACAAATGTAATGCCTTTTCCATCATAACTAAGCACTTATCACACACAGTGGCCATAACTTTTGCAGTTTGAGGTGGGACAGCAGACAATTGTGAAAATTTCACAATAGAAGATTCATTCTTACTGTAGATCTTTCCTCATTAAGTCAAGGACTTTCACCCTTTCACTTAAAGGAAGCATTTTACAGCTTCTCTTTGGCATATCCAAATTGCCAGCACCACTATTCTTGTGCTTTGGAGCCATTCTTAAGTCAAATAAGGTTGACTTGAACACAAGCACTGCAATCCCCAACAGTCAATCTGATAACCCAGATGGCTACTAAGTGACTTTCAGGCAGCATAGATAGCGTGGATCTGCTGAACAAGGGGATGATTCACATCCAGGTCTGGATAGAGCAGGGAAGCATGCTATTTCATCACGCTACTCAGAGTGGCATGCAATTTCAAACTTATGAATTGTTTATTTCTGGGATTTTCCATTTAATTCATTTAATTTCTTCAGACTGTGGCTGACCAAGGGTAATTGAAACTGCAGAAAGGGAAACTGCGGATAAGGGGGGACTACTGTGTGGTAAATAATCACAGACATTTAGGGAATGATCCAGGGTGCCTTGTATGGTACAATCTCCTTAAACAAGGGGTTGAGGGAGTGAAAAACACAGTAAGAAACTCAGAAGTCAGGGAAAGTCAAACATGTGCTTGCAAATGTGTCTTAATCAGCATGGGCTGCTATAACAAAATACCATAGACTGGGTGAATTAAATAACAGAAATATATTTTCTCACAGTTTGAAGCTGGAAGTCCAAGACCAGGGTGCCATCATGGTTGGGTTCTGGTGAGGGCTCTCTTATAGTCAGCTGCCACCTTGTTGTGTGTTCACATGGCAGAGAAAGAGAAAGAGAGAGAGAGAGAGAGAAAGAGAGCTTTCTGGGGTCTCTTCTTGTAAGGGCATTAATCCCATTATGAAGGCCCCACCCTCACAACTTCATCTAAACCTAATCACCTCCCAAAGTCCCCGTCTCCTAATGCTATCATACTGGGAGTTAAAGCTTCAACATGTGAAATTTGGGGAGACATAATTAAGTCCATAGCAAGATGCAACGCATTTTGTATTGTTTGTTTAAAAAGCTAAGATGTATTAGCTTTATATTAACTTACATACATTTGCATTAAATTTGTCTAAAAGACTCAACACATTAGCTCATTATCCTTTTTAAAGCATGTAATTAGTTCTCAAGGAATAATGTCACCACATATTAAGTTGAAATACTAAAGACATACTCCTTAGGACAACATATGCTGTTGGTAATTGAATACAAGCAACAAGCCAAACATTTGGAAAGACAGCAATTTCCAAATGTTTGTGTGCATTAAAATTCCCTGGAGATTTGGTTAAAATGCAGATTCCTGGGCTCCATAGCTGGCATTTCTGATCTGGTAGGTCTAGGAGTGGGAATCTGCCCTTTTAACCAGAGCCCCAGGCAATTCTGCTACAAATTAGTAAGGATTACACTTTGAAGAACACCTGACTGGGCAAGTTAGCAGTAGCTTAGTCTTTCAAACTGAGTTAACTTTCTGCCACCTCCTTCTATGGCATGACAGGCAAGGGCATTGCAGCATTAATAAGAGGTCTGGTGGGTATTCAAAGCCTTGCTAGGTACTGAAGCAGCAGGGAAAGAGGGAAGGGGTTCCTGACAGCCAAAAATCTACTGCCCCTACTACACCAGCATGCACACCACCGACGCACACACCACTCTGCCTCTTTCCTTCACTGTAGTTGTCATCATCTCATCACACACCTATTCTCTTCTAAAAGGAAAAACTTTTTTTTTTCATACTTACAACACTTCTGACAACAAATGTGTATGAGGGGGAATTTCCAATCAACCAAGTCTCCAACTCTCTGGACACCAACGGAGCACCCTTCAGTTCAATTCTGACCCCACAGGCAAAGGGCTCAGTTCCACAAGACTGTGTCTGGCTTCAGACGCCAATTGTAAGCCCCAGGTTGTCACCTGTACTTCTGGCCAACCGGCTATAAATTGGAGGTTCCCACAACTCCCTCCTCATTTTTGATAATTTGCTATAATGGTTTACAGAACTCAAGGAAACATTTACTCACATTTACTGGTTTATTGTAAATGATATTACAAAGGATACAGGTGGAAAAGCCAGATGAAGAGGTACATAAGGTAAGGTACGTAGAAAAGGGTGCAGAGCTTTCATGCCCTCTCCTGGTGCACCACCCTCTCAGCAACTTGATGTGTTCACCAACTCAGAAGTTCTCTGAACCCTATTGTTTAGGGTTTCTATGGAGGCCTCATTACCTAGGCATGATTGATTAAATCACTGCTCATTGGTGATTAACTCAGTCTCTAGCCCCTTTCCCCTCCCCAAAGGTCAGGATTGGGGCTGTAAGTCCCAAACCTCTAATCATGCCTTAGTCTTTCTGGCAAACAGCCGCCATCCTGAAGCTATCTAGGGCCCCCCAGCCACCAGTCATCTCGTTAATGTACAAAAGACACTCATCACTCCAGAGATTCTAGAAGCGTTTGTGTCAGGAACCAGGAACTAAGACCAAATGTAATAACAAAAAATGTTCCCATCACCCCTATTACTCAGGAAATTACAAGGGTTTTGGGAGCTCTGTATCTGAAACTGGGGGCAGAAACCAAATGTATATTTCTTATTATATCACACCCTCCCTCTTGGTGAAAAACTGGCAATGGGGCCTACTAAAGCTTACAGAAGTCTAGGAAATGCATTGGTTTGGAGCAAAATGCCCTCCCAGGTATGGAAATGTGGCTCTAAGTAAGGGTTCCTCAACTTGGTCCAAACGTTTGCAGCATTATGTAGGGTGTCGCTTGCGCTTCAAAAAGAGGAATCAGCAAGGGAAGAAATGGTGTGGAAGGATTTGCTTGGGGTATGGGGAGAGCAGGTGGGCAGCTCTGGGATCCAGGAGGTGGGTGCACATTTGCAGGGCACTGTCACTGAGAGGATAACCATAATGACTTTTTAAATAAATAAAGCAAGATAGTGAAATAAAGACTTTTTTTCTAATCTGGTGTAATCCAGCCTGGCACAATCCAGGCTCTTTAAAATAAATGGGAGTTTGAGAACATCATTTTTACCTCCATGCCGGATTTCTGTATTTAACAGGCCTCACTTCTTTTCACACCCAAGAGTGTTCATGGAATGCAGGAGTAAAGCTCAACTAACTTGAGGATGGAATTTAATTATTATAGATTTTAAAAGAACCACCACGGCCACTGTGTGCAATGTGGACGCCTGGAACACGTGAAAGCCACTTTGGCCTCTGTTTTAATTTGCACTAGAGAAGACATTACATTGCCCATTATTATTATTATCATTATTATTATTATTCAAGTATTAATACACATTATTTTTAAAACCCACTGTAATCTGGTACTGAAGCTGGCCATGGAAAAGTGAATTACTTATTTTCTTGCTTCACTTATTTATATTATGGTTGGAAATTTATCTTATTTCATTTAACTAGGGGTTAAAATAGGGACGAGTGCGTTCATGTCACATCGGGGTCACCAAAAACAAAAAAATAAAATAAAATAAAACAAAATAGGGATGAATTATCATGAATTGGTTATAAAAATGAAGGGGAAAGTTTTTAAAAATAAATCAGTTTTGTATTCACCACGTAACTATTTTCCATCTCATTTTAATGAAGGGAAAGAAAAAGTTAGCTTTATTTTCCACCCTCAGCTGTGATTTCACTGAAGGGTGAAAGCTAATAAATAAGTAGTTTCTGGGTTTTCTTTTGTGATGAAAGAACATTTTTTTTAAAGGGAACTATTGCTTAAAACATCTTTTTCTTGTATGAGGAACAAATAAAATAGAATCCAGTGATTAGACGATCTTTGCAACAGTTGTTTGTTAAGCCTGGGACTTTTTAAAAACAAGTATACAATTATTCATCTAATCTAAACTTTGCATTTTTCTGTTTTCAGGTCAAACTCCAAGAGTTTGAGGTCGAATTTTGATGGAACACCCAGATGTCCTCAGCTGTCATGGAGAATACTTACCATATTTGCTTGCATATTTTCCCCATTATACTTACAGATACTTTTAGCTATTAACATAGGAAAAAAAGGTGGATTAAGGAGTTACCCTATCAGTCACTGTAGCTTGAGGCCAATATCACCTTTGATGGGATCCAAGGGTTTCAGTTTGATTTTATTTTTTCAGAAAGAAGCTGCTGTTTCACATGTGGCTAATAAAGCAATAATAAAATTAAAGATAGTAACAATAAGAAGAAAAAGAACTGACATCTGTTGAGCACCGGCTACCCCCACTACACAAGCACGCACACACACACGTGCACACACACCATTCTGCCCCTTCTCTCCGCCATAGCTGTCATCACCTCATCACATGCTTATTCTCCTCTCTTCTGGTGAAAAACTAGCAAAGGCACCTATTGAAGCCTACGGAGGTTTTGGAGATGCCTTGGTTTGGTGTGACATGCCTTCACAGGCATGGAAGTGTGGCTCTAGTAAGGGTTCCTCAGCGTGGTCCAAATGTTTACGGCATTATGTAGGGGTTTTTGCAAAGGAAGAAATGGCGCAAAAGTATTTGCCTGGGGTTGTGGGGGAAAATTTCCTTGTTTATTAGAGACTTAACTTCTCTCCTAAACAACAAGAACAGAAAATAACAGCCCCATGAATTTGAAAAATGTGGAAATGCCACCAGCATTGGAAATCCTAGCACATAGGAACTTCCAGAGGTCTAGAAACTACTGCTGTTTGCCCCCAACAAAAATTAGGAGAAAAAAGTTCGCACGCCAGTTGTTAACTGCCCAAACATATCTGTCAAGCCTTCTTTGATACAAGAGCTTCTTGGGAAGTTTACACATGAATCGGGAGGAAAAAAGGGCAATGTCCTTATAGGGTACTGCTCTCTATTACCTTTTGTAATTTTTCAAGTACAACAAATGCTGAACTCTCCAGAGGAATAAACTCTAAGGTTTAGAAAAGTTGGATACCAACAAGACATGCGTTTTTCATCTTTGCCAGGTTAAGATGATCCAAATGGCTCCTTCTTTTTGAAATGACTGTGGATGTCCGTGAATAAACAGACTCGCTGGCATTGTGTGACTAGAGCTAGCTGTATCACTGGATCTGAGTAAAGCATTTCCATCAAGCCCTGAGCTGTGTTCCATGTCACTACTGATGAATTGAGGGATTACCTCAGTCAGTCAATTTAGTAATCAATGCAGCCAAACAATGGCTTTCTATTTTTTAGCTCAATTGGCTGGTCATTTTACAGAATTGATTAAATCAACTGGCTACATTAGGGGCAGAGGGGAGAGGTTGCAGGTTGCAAGCTCACCTAGAAGAAAATGTGGGAAAGAAGTATCATAGTCTTACAATTGACGAAAATCACCGATCTTTTATAATTAGAAATCTATACGATTTTGGTTTCTTTAATATAATTATTTGTCAAACTTTTTTTCACTATACACTTTTATGCTCACTACCAAGCTAGGTGCAGGTATATGAAACCGGAAAATCATGGTGGTTTCTGCCCTCATGGAGCTTAGAGCCTAGAAAGCAAGAGAGAGGCTTTAAACAAATGAGTACACAAATAATTATATGCAAATGACAAATGTGTTTTACTCTACAATTTATATTGTTTTAAAAAAGCATTTTTTTAAAAAGGGGATTGCAAAGTAGCTTAGGGAAATTTCTTTCCTCCTTTCTTTCCTTTTCCTTCCCTCTTCTCTCTCTCTCTCTCTCTCTCCTCTCCCCCCCAACCCCACCCCCCATCTTATTGCTTTATTGGTAAATGTATATGTTAAAGGAGATTGGAATATATAAATATGAGATAAACCTAAGAGATGACATGAAAAGTTTCCTCAACTAAAAAGCATGGGAGGAAGAATGCTAGCAGGCTCTACGAAAGGGGGTAGAGGAGGAAATGAGCAACACCAAAAGCCCCATGAGTTCCTTTTAAAATATACAATAATGGCAATCAATGGCTTAGGTTGGTAAGATTAGGGAAATGAATCCAGAGGAAGAAAATCACTAAGAAAGAATTTTCTTCCTTTTTCTATATATGGAGAGGAGAGTTGTTGTTTTTTGTTTGTTTATTTTTTCCTTTAAGCTGTTCTTATGAAACATATTTTATAGGCAGAATTTTGGATGGAGCCATTAATTACTATCTCAGAGGAATGAAATGTAATGTCCATGGTCATACATCAGGCAGAGCAGGGGTGGGCCACCATGTCTCCTAATGCCTAAAGCAGGGTTCTTCTCACTGTATTACACCAATTCTAACTAAAGAAAGCTTTCCAATTGCATATCTCACTATTTTTTAAGGACATCTTAGTGTACATATAAACAAATTGTCCATTTGGCTGGAGTCGAGATACTTATTTCCTGTCTTCCCTGTAGTCACACTCCTGGCCTCTGTCCAGCGCTCACTTAGATTTCCTGATGGTCGAGATTGGGAGAAAACACTGGGCAAATGTAGCTCTGTCCCTTCCTCTCTCTGGCATTTGCTTCCCTGCTGTGGGTTTCCATGCGAGAGGCCTGTGGCTGTCCAGTGGGCCTGTGACAGGCAAATAATTTGTCACCACCTAAGCCTCACTCTCCACCAAGTTTTAGCAGTAATAAAGCCAACATTTTTATCTTATCTTTTGAGTCCTGTAAGCTCACGTGGGAAAGGGTATAAACTATTGGGACTCTTCAAAGTCCAACATATTCTACTGACAGACATATTTCACAGTGGTTGATAACATGGACAATGGAGCCAACTTGACTGTGTTTATACCCAGCTCTGATACTTACTAGGTAGTATCTATCTCAAAGTTGTTTCATGACAATTTAAAACAAATCAAAAGAAGTGTCTGACACATAATAAGCACTGTATAAGTGTTAGTTCTATTTTTTGTTAAGATAAAATTAAGTAGCTAGTTTTCCATAGTGGTTCATTACCATATACAAAGGGCAGTCTTTCAAGAAGACTAATATTTTTAATTAACAAAATTTATTTTTACAGCAGTTTTAAGTTCACAGCAAAATTGAAAAGAAAGCACAGAGAGTTCCCTTATACTCTCTGTTCTCACACTTACACGATTTCCCCCACTATAGACATCTATATCAGAGTGACATTTGCTCCAATTGATGAACCTACATTGACACCTAAAGTCCATAGTTTACATCAGGGGTCACTCTTGGTGTTGTGTATGGATTTGACAAGTAGCAGATCATGACACTATACCAGTCCATATTCATCCGTCCTCTTCGCCCTGGCAACTGATTTGTACCCATCGTTTGCTTATTCCAGAATGTCAATACTGAAATCAGGCAGTATTCACCTTTACTGATTGGCTTCTTCACTAGTAATATGTATTGGCTTCCCAATGCTTTTACATGCTGAAGCTCATTTCCTTTAGTGAATCTAATTGTTTTCGATGTACCAACATGTCATTTACCATCACCTACTGAGACTCATGATTGGGTTCTAAGTTTTGTACAATGCAACTAAGTTCAAAATATCTGCTAGCAAGAGCTTTTTTGTGGCATAAGTTTCATATTCATTTGAGTAACCCAAAGTAACACATTGCTGGATCATATGCAAGTAGTTTAAGTTTGAAAAGTTGCTAAAGTCTTCCCATGGCTGTACCATTGCATTTCCCATCAGCATGAATAGAGTCCTATTGCTCATCCTTGCTAGCATTAGTGTTGTCAGTTCTTGAATTTGGCCATCTATTAGGTAGTAGTGGTATCTCATTATTGTTTTAACTTGCAATTTCCTAATGACATATGTTCTGAACATCTTTTAATTGTGATTACTTGCCATCTGTATAGCTTCTTTGTTAAGGTGTCTGTTCAGGTCTTTTGTCCATTTTGTTTTCTTATGGTTGAGTTTTAAGAGTTCTTTGTATGGCAGTTCTTTTTGGATGGCAGTCTTTTATCAGATGTGTCTTTTGCAAATACTTTCTCCCAGTCTGTGACTTATCTTCTCATTCTCTTGACATTGTCTTTCACAGAGGAGACATTTTTAACTTTAATGAAATTCAGCTTATTAATTCTTTATTTCATAGATTCATACTTTTGGTGTTGTATCTAAAAACTCATTGCCCCATACCCAAGGTCAAATAGGATTTCCCCTAGTTATCTTTTGGAGTTTCGTAGTTTCCCATTCTCCATTTAGGTCTCATGATCCTTTTTGAGTCAATTTTTGTGAAGGGTATAAAGTCTGTTTATAGGTTCACTTTTTTTGCATATGAATGTCCAGTTGTTCTAGTATCATTTTTTGAAGACTCTCTCCACTTTATTGTAATCTTCACTCTATTGTATTGCCTTTGCTCCTTTATCAAGTATCAGTTGACTATATTTATATAAGTCTATTTCTAGGCTCACTATTCTATTTTATTGATATATTGCTCTAATTCTTTCACCAATACCACACTGCCTTGATTATTGTAGACTTCTAGTAATTCTTAAGGTCAGTTAGTGTCATTCTTCTGACTTTATTCTTTTCTTTCAGTATTGAGTTAGCTATTCTGGGTATTTTGCCTCTCCATATAAATTTTAAAATCAGGTTATTGGTATCCACAGAATAACTTTCTGAGATTTTGATTGGGATTGCATTGAATTGATAGATCAAGTTGGGAAGAATTGACTTCTTGACAATATCAAATATTCTTATCCATGAACATGGAATATCGCTCCATTTATTTCATTCTTCTTTGATTTCTTTCATCAGAGTTTTATAGTTTTCCCCCTATAGATATTATACATATTTTTTTTTAGATTTATACCTAAGTATTTCATTTTTGGAGCTGCGAATGTAAAATAGCAATGTGTTTTTAATTTCAACTTCCACTTGTTCATTGCTGATATCACTCACTCAGTGATTGACTTTTGTATATTAACCTTGTATCCTGCAACCTTGCTATAATTGCTTATAAGTTCCAGGAGATTTTTGTTGATACTTTTTTCTATATAGATGATGATCTTCTCTATAGATGATTATATCATTGGTGAGCAAAGACAGTTTGATTTCCTCCTTCCTAATCAGTATACCTTTTATTTTTTTTCTTGTCTTATTGCATTAGCTAGGACTTACAGTATGATGTTGAAAAGAAGTAGTAATTCCAACAACAGCAGAATATACACTCTTTTTAAGTGCACACAGAACTTCTCTAGGATAGATCATATGATAGGCAACAAAACAAGTCTACAAATTTAAGAAGATTGAAATCATATCAAGTATGTTTTCTGACCACAATGGTAATAAACTAGAAATCAATAACAGGAGGGAAATTGGAAAATTCACAAATATGTGGAAATTAAACAACATACTCCTGAACATCCAATGGAGCAAGGAAGAAATCAAAGGGAAATTTTGAAATATCTTGAGACACCTCAGGCTCTAGGAAGGCCCCCACAGACCCAGTCTCCAAGCTCACCCCAATGCCAGACCTGCCCCCATGGACCCAGGATCCAGGCCTGCCCCATCACCAGATCAGTCCCATTACACCAGCCTCCAGGCCAGCCCCTGTGGCCCTAGGCACCAGGCCAGCACCCATGGACACAGGCTCCAGTCTCACTGTAGTACTAGGTTGCTCCCCACAGGCCCAGGCTTTAGGCTGGCCCCTTCAGACCCAACTTCCAGGCCCACCCCAGAGCCAGAACAGTCCCCACAGCCCCAGACGTCAATGCAATTCCTATCAAAATTCCAATGGCATTTTTTACAGAAATAGAAAAAACTATCCTAAAATTCATATAGAGCCACAAAAGATCTTGAAAAGCAAAAGCAATCTTGAGCAAGAAGAACAAAGCTGGAGGCATCACACTAACAGATCTCAAAATACACTATAAAGCTACAGTAATTAAAATAGTATGGTACTGTCATAAAAACAGACATATAGACCAATGGAACAGAATAGAGAGCCCAGAAGTAAATCCATGCATTTGCAGTCCATTGATCTTTATCAAAGGTGCCAAGAACACACAGGGAGAAAAAAATTGTCTTTTCAATAAATGGTTCTGGGAAAACTGGATATTCACATGCAAAAGAATGAAATTGGACCCTTACCTCATATCATACACAAAAATCAATTCAAAATGGATTAAAGACTTAAACATCAGATGTGAAACCATAAAACTCCTAGAAGAAAACATAGAGGAAAATCTTCTTGATATTGGTCTTCATCATGATGTTTTGGATATAACACCAAAAGCACAGGAAACAAAAGCAAAAATAGACAAAAGGGATTGCATCAAACCAAAAAGCTTCTGCACAGCAAAGGAAACAATCAACCGGGCACAGAGACATGCTCCATTTCTCCCATGGAGTGGGAGAAAATATTTGCAAACCATACATCTAATAAGGGGTTAATATCCAAAACATAAAAGGAACTTGAACAATAGCAAGAAAACAAATAACCCAATTAAAAAATGGCCAAAGGATCTGAACAGATATTTCTCAAAAGAAGACATACAAATGGCCAACGGGTGTATGAAAAAATGGTCCACATCACTAATCATCAGGGAAATGCAAATCAAGACCACAATGAGATAGAGATCACCTCACGACTGTTAGAATTGCTATTCTCAAAAAGACAAAAGATAACAAGTGTTAGCAAGGATGCGGAGGAAAGGGAACCTTTGCACAGTGTTGGTGGAAATGTAAATTGATACAGCCATTATAGAGAACAGTATGGAGGTTTCTCAAAAAATTAAAAATAGAACTACCATATGATCCAGCAATCCTAATTCTGTGTATACAAATGCTTCCTAATCGAGATGTAACCTCATCATAAGACAAGGAGCTTACTGAATGTGTATTGCTTTCACACATCATAAAGTTGAAAAATCATAAATGAAACCACTCGTAAGTCAGGGACTGTCTGTATAGCCAAAGGAAATAAAATAAGTATCTCACGAAGATAGCTACACTCCCATGTTTATTGCAGCACTAGTCACAATATCCAAGATATGAAATCAACCTAAGTGTTCATCAACGGATGAATGGATAAAGAAAATGTGATGCATGTGCTCACACACACACACACACAATGGAATATTATTTAACTTTTTTAAGGAAAGAAATCCTGTCATTTGTGACAACAGGGATGAACCTGGAGGACACTATGCTAAGTGAAATAAGCCACGAATGCAAAGACTAATACTTCATGATCTCACTTATATGTGGAATCTAAAAAAATTGAACTCATAGAAGCAGAGAGTAGAATGGTTGTTGCCAGGGGCTTGGAGTTAAGGGAAATGTGGAGATGTTGGTCAAAAGGCACGCAGTTTCTGTTGTGCAGTATAAATAAGTTCTGGAAATCTTGTGTGCAGCATGGTGACTGTAGTCAATAATACTGTATTATATACTTGAAATTTGCTAAGAGTCATTCTTAAATGTTCTCACCATTAAAAAAATGTTAAGTATGTGAGGTGATGGATATTTTAATTAGCTTTATTGTAATGATCATTTTATGATGTATAGCAAAACATCACGTTGCACACTGCAATATTAATATATACAATTTTTATTTGTCATTTGTACCTACCTCAGTAAAAGTAGAAAAATTATTTTATTTATTAATAAAACATATGAAAAATAAATTAATTAAGTAATTAATAAAACATTTTAAAAAGAAAAAAAAGAAAAGCAGTGGTAAAAGGGACATCCTGGCCTTGTTCCTGAAGGACTAATTGTTATTACATAAATATTTCAAATATTTATTTTTATATGGGAAGCAATGTAGTTCATAGTTTAAAATATGGACTCTTCAGTCAGGTGCCGGGGTTCAAATACTAGTCTTCAGATTTACCGGTTGTGTGACCTCTGGCAAGTTATTTAACCTCCCTGCATCTCTATTTTCTCATGTGTAATATAGGGATGATGATAGTACCTAACTCATAAGGTTCTTGTGAAAAATGACAATATTTACAAAGTACATCAAAGAATGTCTGGTATCCTATACATATTTATTTTTAAAAATAAATGAGAAAAATGGAGTGGAATTACTGGTTACCTCTGATAGCTCTATGTTTAACCTATTGAGAAACTGTCAAACCTTTTTCCAAAGCAGTTGCATCATTTTATATTTCCACCAACAGTGTATTACAGTTCCGATTTCTCCACATCTTCACCTACACTTATTCTCACCCATCTTTTTATTATAGCCATCCTAGTGGGTGTGAAGTATTATCTCATTGTGGTTTTGACTTGCAGTTCCCTGAAGGCTAATGACGTTGAGCATTTTTCATGTGCTTATTGGCCATTTGTATATCTTCTTTGACAAATGTTTATTCAGATCTGTTGTCCATATTATAACTGAGTTATATCTTTTTATTATTGACTTGTAACACTTCTTTATATTTTCTAGGTATAAGTCCTTTGTCAGATATATGACTTGCAAATATTTTCTCCCATTCAGTGGGTTGTGGTGTCACTTTTTTGATAGTGTTCTTGGAAGTACACAAGTTTTTAATTTTGATGAAATTCAATTTATCTATTATTTTGTTGCTCATGCTTGTGGTTTCATATCTAAGAAGGCTTTGCTTAACCCAAAGTCATGAAGATTGAAGATTTACTCCTTATTTTCTTCTAAGTGTTTCATAGTTTAAGCTCTTACATTTAGGTCTGTGATCTCTTTTGAATTAATTTTTGTATATGGTATGAAGTAGAGGTCTACCTTCATTTTTTTTTTGCATATGGATATCCAGTTGTCCAAGCATCCTTTGTTTAAAAGACTATTCCTTCCTTATTGAATTGATTTGGCAGCCTTGTCAAAAATCAATTATCTATAAACATGAGGTCTTCTTTCTGGACTCAATTCTATTCTATTGATCTATATGTCTATCTTTCTGCCAGTACCATGCTGTTGTAATTACTGTGTCTTTGTAATAAGTTTTGAAATTGGGAAGGGTGAGTCCTCCAACTTTGATCTTCTTTTTCAAGATTGTTTTGACCATTCTGAGAACCTTGAATATCCATATGAATTTTAGGATTAGCTTGTCAGTTTCTGAAAAGCCAGATAAGATTTTCATAAAGATTGCATTGAATCAATTTGGGGGGTAGTGCCATGTTAACAATATTAAGTCTTTTGAATCATGAACATGGGATGACATTCCATTTATTTAGGTTTTCTTTCATTTCTTTAAACAATATTTTGTAGTTTTCAGAGTATAAATTTTGCATTTATTTTGTTAAATTTATTCCTAAGTATTTTGTTCTTTTTAATGCTATCGAAAATGAAATTATTTTCTTAATTCCATTTTCAGATGTTCAATGTTAATGTATAGAAATATAATTGATTTATGTATATTGATCTTGTACCCTGCAACCTTACTGAACTTTTTTATTAGTTCCAATTGTTTTTAGTGTGTTTTTTAGGATTTTCAATACATAAGATCAGGTGTTCTAAAAATAGAAATTGTTTTAATTCTTCCTTTCCAATCTAGATGCCTTTTATTTCTTTCTCTTGCTTAGTTACCCTGGCTAGAACCTCCAGTACAATGTTGAATGAAAGTAGTTAGAATGTACAAACTTGTTTTGTTTCTGATCCTTTTTTTTTAAATTTCAGAATATTATGGGGGTACAGATGTTTTGGTTACATAAATTGCTTTTGTACCATTTGAGTCAAAGCCATAAGTATGCCCATCACCCAGACACTGTGCACTGTACCCACCAGGTGTGAACCTAACCATCCCTTCTTCCCCCTCTCACCTGCCCGACCTCCAATGAGTGTTATTTCCATATGTGCACCTAAGTGCCGATTGATCAGTTCCAATTTAATGGTGAGTACATGTGGTGTCTGCTTTTCTGATCTTAGGGGGAAAGTAGCCAGTATGATGACAGCAATAGCTGTGGAAGTTTTGTGATGCCCATTTTCTGAAGGATGAAGTTTCCTTCTATTTCTAGTTTGCTGAGTTTCTTTTTTCATCATGAAGTGTTGGATTTTATCAAATGCTTTTTCTGAATCTATTGAAATGATCATGTGATTTTTCTCCATCATTCTATCAATATGTTGTATTATTTTGATTGATCGATGTTAAATCAACTTTGCATTCCTGAGATAAGTTTCACTTGGTCATGATGATATAATCCTCTTTATGTGTTGCTGAGTATTTTGCCAGTATTTTGTTGAGGATCTATCTTCATAAGAAATGTGGCCTGTAGTTTTCTTTTATTGTGATGTTTTGTCTGGTTTTGGTATCAGAGTGATACTGGCCTCATGGAATGAGTTTGCCAGTGTTCTCTCCTCTTCTATATTTTGGAAGATTTTGTGAAGAAATACTACCAAATTGTCTTTAAGTGTTTGGTGGAACTCAAAGCTATTTAGCAATAGGTTTTTCTTTGTGGGAAGTTTTTAAATTAGTAATTCAATCTCTTGTTATACTTCTATTCAGATTTTCTATTTCTTCTTGAATCAGTGCTGGTAGTTTGTTTCTTTCTAGGAATTTTTCCATTTCATCTGTGCTATCTGATTTGTTGGCATACAGTTGTTCACAGTATTTCCTTATAATCCTTTTTATTTCTGTAAGGTTAATAGTAATGTCACCTCTTTCACCCCTGGTTTAGTAATTTGGGTCTTTTCTATTTTTGTCCTGGTCAGTGTAGCTAAAGGCTCACTCATTTTGTCAATCTTTTTAAAGAACCAACTTTTGCTTTTGTTGATTTTCTCTATTGTTTTTTTATTCTGTACTTCATTAATTTCTGCTATAGTCTTTATTATTTCCTTCCATCTGCTTTCTTTAAGTTTAGTTTCTCTTCTTTTTCTAGTTTCTTAAAGTAGAAGATTAGGTTATTGATCTGAGATCTTTCTTCTTTTCAAATATAGGTATTTAGAGCTACAAATTTCTCTTTAATCACTGCTTTAGCTGCATCCCATAAATTTTGGTATATTGTATCTTCACTTTCATTCATCTCAAAGTATTTTGTAATTTCATTTGTGTCCCCAATTTTTTCTATTTATGTCTAATTTCATTCCATTGTGATCAGAAAACATACCTTGTATGATTTCAATACTTTTAAATTTATGAAGGTTTGTTTTACAGCTTAGCACATGGGTCTATCCCAGAGAATGTTTCATGTGCACTTGTAAGAATGTGTATTGTGCTATTGTTGCATGGAGTAATCTAAAGATATATGCTAGGTCCAGTTGGTTTATTGTGTTGTTTAAGTCTTCTATTTCCTTGTTGATCTTGTGTCTAGTTGTACTATACATTGTTAAAAGTGGGATATTGAAGTCTCCAACTATTATTGTTGAATGACCCATATATTTTTATTCTAACTCCATGAATATTTCCTGCCTAGCCCTCTACCTATTTACAGTACTTGAAACCCATATTTAAACCTTAATTCTTTACCACGGCTTATCCACCTCTGCTCTTTTCACTCACATAACACACCAGAGAGAGACACAAAACTTTAGAGATAGATAGAAGTAAATTTGGGGGAGTTCCTGAGTTTGGTGGTATAAAGGATCAGCATAGTACACCAGTGGCAGATTTAAAAGATCAAGCCAGGTTAAATCTGAGTGAAGTCTGAATTCAGTTAAACTAGGCATCTTCAAAGTTCAGGGCCCTAAGTTGTACAGTGGTAACACAGATGAATATGATTTCATAGTCAATTGATTTTTGACAAGGGTGACAAGACAATTCAATAAGGGGAAAGATAGTTTTTTCAACAAATTGAACTGGGATAACAGGATATCCACAAGCAAAGAAATGAAGTTAGACTCCTACCTCACACCATATACAAAAATTAATTCAAAAGGGACCATAGACCTAAGTATAAGAGCTAAAATTATAAAACTCTTAGAAGAAAACAAAAAAGTAAATCCTCATGACCTTAGGCAAAGTCTTTTTAGCTATCACACCAAAAGCACAAGCAACAAAAGAAAAAAATACATTCTTTAGACCTCATCAAAATTAAAAAATTAAAAACACTATTAAGAAAGTCCACATAATGGGAGAAAATATTTGCAAACAATATATCTGATAAGGCCTTATACCCAGAAAAAAATGAAGAACTGAATGAATTAAAACATGAGCATAGGCTCTGAATAGACATTTCCCCAAAGAAAATAAACAAATGGCCAAAAAGCATATGTTCAATATTATTGGTCATTAGGAAAATGCAAATCAAAACCACAATGAAATACCACTTCACACCCACTAGAATGGCTATCAAAAAGACGGACAAGGATAAGTGTTGGTAAGAATGTGGAGAAACTGGAACTCTCATATATTACTGGTGAGTCTGTAAAATAATGCAGCCCCTTTGGCACATAGTTTGGGGTTGCTCCTCAAATAATTAAAGTTACCATTTGACTCAGCAATTATACTCTGAGGTATATTCTCAAAAGAATTGAAAGCATATGCCCTCACAAAACCTTGTACATGAATATTATTTGGCCATGAAAAGGAATAAAGTATTGGCAAATGCTACAAAATGAATGAATCTTGAAAACATGCTGAGCTAAAGAAGCTAGACACAAAATATCACACATATTATATGATTCCATGTAATCACAAAACCCATTAAATTGTATACTTTAAAATGTTAAACTTCATGTTATATGAATTCTATCTCAATGAAGATTTTTTTTAAAAAATATATGAATGATAACTTTCCAAGTCTTAAGAAAGTTACAATTTAGCATCAGTGAGACTGAATCATTGCTGGTGTTTAGAGTTGAGTCTCTGCCTTGAATGCCCATTGGGACTCCTAGCAGACAGAGTAGACACTCAGAAATGCTTGTGGAACCAAATTAGTTTCCACCAAATTCTCTCAGCTTGCCTGTGGGAAACTCAGTTAGTCCCCTGCTCGATCACTCAGATTCTAGGTGATCTAAGTGATCTAGATTCACACCTGTCCTGTCTACCTAGGTGATTACTACCTCAGAAATCTTTCTGTCTTCACTGCCTACTGCCTACCCTACTGGCTATGAATCTGACTTGTTCCACTTTAAACCAAGATCCATTTCTGACTGTGCTGGGAAGATTTCCTCATAGCTACCTGTCAAATGACCGCAGCCAGCTGGAGAGGCAATGAGGTTTTATGCAAGAGCATGGGAGTTAAAATTCCAAGCCCTCAAAATCTCCAGTTTATATAAAAGCCAAAGCCTAGTCTTTCCTATTTCTCTTCCTACCTCCTTTCCACTTAACACTGCAGCCAGAGTGATCTTTAAAAAATGTAAATTTGATCATGCCCCTTACATGCTTAATTGCTAACATAGATTGAATATTTAATGTCAAGTACATTTCTAAGTCCTTTATGTCTGTTGACTCACTAATCTTCACAATAATGCATATCATCATTATTCCCATTTTATAGATGAGCAAGGTGAGGCAAAGAAAGTTTAAGTTGCTTGTCCCAGATGATACACCTACTAAGGGGTTGGGCTAAAAAATGAACCCAGATTGTCATGGCTCCAGAAATCATGATCTCAGCACTACACCATCCCCTTCTCAACTGCTGTTCACCACACTAAGAGTAAAATCCTTCAAGACCTGCATGACCTGGATCTTGCCTTCCTCATCTCCTACCACCTCTCAGTACTTGGGTTCATCCTGCTGCAGTCACTCTAGCCTGCTGTTGGTTTCCAATATGTGTAAAGCTCTGTCTCATCTCAGGGCCTTTGCACTTTCAGTTTTCTGTATCTGTAATGTGTCTCTTCTCCTCCTCCCCCTTCATATGTATGCCTGCTTAAATGTTACCATTTCAGATATCTTCCCTGACCTCCTCTCTTACCAGATACCCCTTTCAGCTCTCCATCCCTAGACTATTCTCATATGGCAGCAGCCTCCTCAATTTGTTCAGAGCACTTTTCTCAACGTGTTTTTCTGATTATGAACTGTCCCTCCTTGCTGGACTGTGGGATCTTGAAGACAGAAACTCTGTCTGATTGGTTCACCTGGCACCTAGAACTCTATGTGGCACAATGTCAGCAATTAATAAAAATTGGCTTAGTGAATGATGAAGAGGATTCAACCTATACCTTTGTTATAGGGCTTATCAACTTACATTACACTTTTTGAGATTCCCAAAGTCAGGTCTCTGTTTTGTTCATTTTTGTACCTTTTATTTCCAGCATAAAGTAGTATTCAATAGAGATTTAATATATATTGAATAAAGAGAATGAATAAAGGGAGAGCCATTGAGGACTGGGATTTGTCAAGGAAGGTTTTGTAGAACAGCCTTGAATGACTTACATCATTTGCCAAAAATAGTTTTTCAAACATAAAAGATATGCATTTTAAGGCTCCATAGGAAGCAAACAATTCTTGCTAAACAACATATCAATTATTCATGTGTAACTGAGAAAATACCATATGGATACTTTTATTGCAAAAAGCCACGGGCTTAAGTCGTGTGTGAACTTACAGAGAAAGGTAAATTTTGCCAAACACTTAAATAGTGACAAGGTGATAATACCATTTGCCAAACCCAAAAAGTTACAGGCTATGTTATACACACCTTCTGAACTAGGCCAAAGGCCAGCTGATTTAATCCTCAACAATGGTAGCTGCCGGAAATCAATTCTTTTTCAATTCAAATGAATGATCAGGAAGACAGATATGAAGTAAATCAATTGTAGTGTAAGCTGTTCATTTTACTCATTCCAAGTTAACCCATATTTCATCACTCTTATAATACAGTGCTTAAGACAAAAGTCTCTGGAGTCAATATGCTAGGTTAAAATCCTAGCTCTATCACTATCCTGCTGTGTGACTTCATGCAAATTACTTGATCTCTCTGCTCCAGTTCCTTGGTCTGTAAAATGGGGATAATGATAGTACCTGCCTCAATGAATGTAAAATGCTTCACACTGCACCTGGCATACAGAAATTCATCAATAGATGTTACATATTAGTAGTCATGTTTTGGGTCATGTTGGGGACAGGGGTATTGGCTATCAGGAGATCTGAGTTCTAGTCCTAGTTCTGTCACTAACTAGTTGTAGGACTTTGGGAAAATCCCTTGGTCACTTTCTGTCCTGGTTTCCTCAACAATAAATGAGGGTGTTTACATGACCATGAGTTTCAGGTATCTGTCATCGCATAATAAACCACCAAAACTTAGCATCTTAAAACAACAACAATTCATTATTCTTGTGATTATTCTCAGATTGGTTGACTGGCAACAGCTGGAAGGTTCTTTTGCTCTGCATTCAGCTGGGAGTTTGGATGGAGTTGCAATATGCAAAGTGGCCTTTCACCCTCCAGGGTCTCTCTCTTCACATCCTCCCCTCATTCCATGATCTGTCCCAAGTGTTTTTACAAAAGTGCTTCCAAGAGGAAGTGTCCCAAGAGGACAAGCCCCAATGTAAAGGGTTTATCAAGCCTTTGTATACATCTTCCCTGCTGATGTTCCATTGGCCAAAGACAGTCAGATGGCTACACCCGAGTCAGTTTTGAAGGGGACTATACCAGGGCATGAATACTGGGAGATGTGTTTCATTGGAGGCCACTAATGTAATCTACCGCACCATGATTCCAGATTTTCTTCTAAGTCAGTGTACACCAACTTAATTATCTGGATTTCTTTCCATGACCTTTTCCATTCTGTCACTTTGCTTCTCAACACACTATCATTTCTGTAATGTAGCATGCTTATGGAAGTCACCTTAGGTTGAATTCCCCTGTTGTTTAAAAAATAAAAAGCTTTAAACAAATCCTCCATTTTCATTTTTGTTGCTGCTGTTGTTTACCCTATCTGTTGACTAGGCCAGTAATTTTTCAAATCCAATGTACTTTAATATGCTAAATTTTCAATCACTTTAACGTCTACATGTTATTTCCCTATCCACAAAAATTTAAGTACCTTTCCTTAGGCCTCCTTTAGTCCACTCTCTTCCCCAACTCTATTCACATTTTCTGTATTCCTGAGGGACACTTCCATAAGATTTGCACGTCTAGCTGCTCAGTTTACATAGGTCTAACATTGATCTTCTGTAGAGTTTCCCTTCACATCCTACTGGGAACAAAACAAAGGCAGACCTCTTCACATCATGTTTAAGTGCTGCTCTTGTGGCACGTGTTTCAGCAAATGCTGATCATCTGCCTCCTGATGCTAGAAGAAGTTCCTAAGTTTCTCTCCATCTGGATGCCTTCTAGAAGATGAGTAAGTTTAGGAAAACCCCCAAATCCCAGCTGACATCCCCACGTGCACTAGTGCCATTGCACCTGCTGTGTTGTCGTCTACATGTTGGAAGGCAAAGCAACAAACCGCTATTCATCAGAACAAGCTGTTTTACACCGTTTTCAGGGATGTACCCCATTACCGATATAAGGTTTTTATGCAAGGGTTGGATTTTTCATTTCAAAATGTCCCATCTGGTCTCTGGGAAAGTCATTTCAGGTTGAATTGGAAACCTAGCAACTATCTGGTTAACAGGATCAATTTAGACAGCAGGAGGTCTGGCTGAGTTACAGAGCTTAGCATTTAGCAACAATGAAGAGCTTGGAGTCTAGGTTTTCAACGAGGCTAAAAATGGTTTGTTAAAAGGCATGTCAGTAAGTTAAGCAGTCACTTCCCTGGGATTCTTCTCTTCAAAAATCAACAAAGCTAAAATCATACAGATCTTCTTATGTGACCACTGCTATTAACTATGCTGTAATGTTTTCCTAATATTATTAATTTGTCATTTCTGAGACACAGAATAGAGTTAAGGGTGGTTCTTTCCAAAAGCGTCATGCCAGGAACTTACCAATATCTCAAATAGTTATAGCTTCAAGGAGGCACAACAAGCACACTGAAGGATTTTTTGAAACTATGTATTGTACAAAATAATATGGATTCCATTAATGAAATATCAGTACTAAATACAAACCACTTGATACATGCACTCCTGTCTGAAGACTGATTACAAATACATTCCTGTCATTAATTTCCTTACTTTTAATTTAGTGTAAATATATCTGTGATTGATGTAACTGTATTTTGAAAAGAACTCAACTACCAATAAAAATCAAATGTTTCTTTGGAAAGGAAAATGGCTGACCAGAGACACCAACTGCCAGAGCACCTCAGTAGGAAGGAAAGGTTTTAGATGAAGGAGAAAAAAATACCAAACAGATAAATGTAGATTGGGTATAATTCTGAGGGAAGGGTGCCAGAACCTGTGGGGGACTCCACGGGAAGAAGTTGCAGAGCAGAACAAGGAGGAGCAAGATATCAATGGAAATCAACCCCTGAGAATCATGGAGTCTGGTGAAAAGGGTAGGTGGAGCAGTTTGTTTCTCCCACCCTCTCATCTCTGACATTTAGCAGGCTTCCAAACTGCTGGAGACGAGCCCAAAAGCTGCTGCTGCCAGAGATCTGGGAATTTCTTGTGGACAAAGTACCAGGTTCCCAGCCCCCCTGGGATGTTTCCCATCACCACAGGCCTGAACCGAGATGGCAGGCACCCTATTGCTTCCCTACTCACCATGCACCTTTGTCCTCCCCAGGGGACTTCAGCCTCTCAGTTTTCGGCTTGCTCATTCCCGCGCAAACATTTCCCAACTCTGGCCCAGACTGAAGGAACCACAGGGGTCCAGGGGGTCCCGGGGGTCTGCGTGACCCTGGAGCCAGGATATTCCAGGCAGGCTGCCTTGTGGAGAGGGGGACCAAGATGACCAGAGTGCTAGCTCTCCTCCATCCAGACTTTTCCATACACTCCCCTCCCCTACCCATGGCTACTGAGAGAGACAATTGAGCCACAACACTGAAGCTTCTACACAGAGTGGGGCTTAAAGCACTTCCTCTTAAAGTCCTGTAGCAAACTAAGGGGTGCTCAGACTGTGAGCTCCCTGCTCACTGGCCCTCCCTGGTGCTGCATGCCTGGCAGCTCCATCAGAGCACAGTACACCCTGAAGTGGAGGGGCATCAAACCTGCTTGAGCACCTCATAGGCAAATCGGGACCAGCACACTTCTCCCTGGCATGGTCAGGCATTGATCTTTGGGGACCTGGGGGCAGGCCTGCAGGCCAGATCCCATCCCCCCAGGACTCGATTGCATTGCTCAGGGGCATGGAGGGGAGGGGAGATTTGTGAACTAATCAGAGGAGGTGAGGGGGCCAGCATGGACAGAACTGAGAAGAGAGTGCAGTGTGAGTCCCAGCTGTGGCGTACTAGTGGAGCACCCCTCCCACCACAGGAAGGCCATGCTCTCAGTCCAGGCCAGGATCCTAGGCAGGGAAGTTCCCCAGCCAGCAGCACAATCATTGGGGAGCTTAGCTAGTTCAAGCTCCTGCCTGCTGGCAGACATTGAAGAGAGACCACAGGGCAGGGGAATGGGGAGAAGAGTGAAACCCACTCCTTACGGCCAGATTGTGAATCTCAGATAGCCCCACTTCCACAAGCAGGCTTTCTGGTTGGGTGGAGCCACTTCAGCCCCTTCCTGGTGGTTTTCCCCAGAAGCTGGGAGCAGACCTTTGACCCCCTGCTGAAACAGCTACATTGCCTGCTTTTGTGGAGCCTGAGGATGGGCTCACCCAACCTAGTCCCACCCAGCCTCACTCCCCCACCTGCCTCTGCTGTGGCAGAGAATAGGGACTCACCTGGAAATTCCAAGGTCCCACCCACCACCTGGAGCATTCGAGTGCTTCTCCTGAGGGGCTAGAGCTGGTCACAGGTCCCGAAAACAACATTGCATCTTGTGCTTTCTGGCAAATGCCACCTACTGACATGGAGGTCAATCTGCACAGCCTTTTACAGCATTTATTGACTTGATCATACAGGGTGTGGTTGATTCTCACCCACAAGCACCACTCTGTCTCAGAGATTAAACTGCGCATACCAATACAATTTGCATTGCTAAGAAGACTACAGGGCTGGGGAAAGAGAAAGGATTTCAAAGACCTCCATCCTCCCTCATCAAAGAAAGATAGGAAATCTGCCCAATCACATAGCTTACCATGGCTACAGCCTACAAACAACTAGCAACTGAGAAAAACACCACACTATGGATATCTATAACCAAGGTATCTATCCAGAAACTAGAGCATCAACAAAGCACCCACAAGCAAAGACAAAGGTTCTTACCCAACATATGCCACAAACACACCCATACAAGTGAGGGGGGAAGAAAAAAACCCATCTAAACAAAAGAAAATCCAAAAATAAGAAGCAACTGCCTCTCCAGATGAGAAGGAATCAGTGAAAGAATTCTGGAAGTATGAAAAATCAGAGCAAAAGGAAACCCCCAAAAGGGAACACCAGCTCTCTAGCAATGGATACCAACCAAAGCAAAAATATTGAAATGATACATATAGAATTCCAAATATGGATTGTAAGGAAGATCAATGAAATCCAAGAGAAAATGGAAAACCAACTCAAAGAAATCAGAAAAACAATTCAGGAAATGAATGAAAAATTTACAAAAGAGACTGACATATTACAAAAACACCAAATGGAACTTCTGAAAATGAAAAATTCATTTAAGGGAGTACAAAACACAGTGGAAAGATTTAAGAATAGACTAGACCAGGCAGAAGAAAGAATCTCAGAGCTTGAAGACAACTCTTTTGAATTAACACAGTCAGTCAAAAATAAAGAACAGAGGATTAAGAGGAATGAACAAAGCCTATAAGAAATATGGAATTATGTAAAAGGGCCAAATATAAGAATGATAGGCATCTCTGAGAGTGAAGAAGAAAATGCACAAGGGCTGGAAAAACAGGGAAAAATCCAGGAAAATTCCGTGGTCTTGCTAGAGATTTAGACATCCAGTTATGAGAAGCTCAATGAACACCTGGGAAATTCATTACAAAGAGGCAATCTCCAGACACATAGTCATCAGACTGACCAAAGTCAACATGAAGGAGGAATTCCTGTGAGCCATGAGGCAAAAACATCAAATAACTTACAAAGGAAAACCCATTAGGATAACTGCAGGTTTCTCAACTGAGACCTTACAAGCCAGAAAAGATTGGGGCCCCATCTTCAGTCCTCTTAAACAGAACAACTGCCAGCCTAGAATTCTGTATCCTGAAAAATTAAGTTTCATACATGAAGGAGAAATAAAGACTTTTCCAGGAAAGCAAACACTGAGGGAATTTCTCAAGACCAGACCTGCCCTGCAGGAAATACTCAGATCTACATTATATATGGATCACCACAAGAGACACCCATCAGTGTAAAACCACCCAAAAGCTAAAGCCTAGAGCTCATATAAAACAATAGTATAAGAGGTAAAAAGAAAGTAATAAGGTACTACTCAACAGGATGAACAGAACAGCATCCTACATATCAATTATATCAATCAACATGAGTGGATTAAATTCCCCACTCAAGAGACATAGGCTGGCTGAATGCATTAAAAAAAAAAAAAAGCCAAGTATCTGCTGTCTCCAGGAAACAAATCTAACCCACAAGGATTCATTCAGACTCAAGGTGAAGGGTTGGAAAAAAATTTTCCATGCAAATAGAAATCAAAAGAAAGCAGCTGTAGCCATTCTCATATCAAATAAATTTGACTTTAAATCAAAAATAGTAAAGAAAGACAAAGAGGGTCATTATATAATGGTAAAGGGAGCAATTCAACAAGAAGACATAACAATCCTAAATATTTATGCACCTAACACAGGAGCACCCACATTCACAAAGCAAACCCTACTAGATATAAGCAAAGAGATAAACTGCAGCATCATAATTGAGGGGACACCCCACTGACACATCTGGACAGATCATTCAAGCAGAAAATAAATAAAGAAACACAGGACTTAAATGGGACTCTAGAACAAATGGGCCTAACATTTACAGAACATTTTACCCAAAAACTACTGAATATACATTCTTCTCATCAGCACATGGAACATTCTCCAAGATTGACCATATTTTAGGACACAAAAAAAGGCTCAACAAATTCAAAAAAATAGAAATCATACCATGTATCTTCTCAGACCACAGTGAACTGAAACTAGAAATCAACTCCAAGAGAAACACTCAATTCCACACAGAGTCATGGAAATTAAACAACCTTCAACTGAATGATTATTGGATCAATGAAGAAATTAAGGTGGAAATAAAAAGATTCCTTGAAAAGAATGAGAAAGGGGAAACAAGCTATCAAAATCTATGGGATTCAGCAAAACCAAACATAAGGGGAAAATTCATGCCATTAAATGCCTACATCAAAAAGACAGAAATATCACAAATTAACAATTTAATGACATGTATCAATGAACTAGAAAAGGAAGACCAAAGCAGTCCCAAACCCAGAAGAAAAAAAGAAATAACTAAGGTCAGAGCAGAGCTAAATGAAATAAAAAACAAGAAAATAATACTGAAGATCAATGAAACAGAAAGCTGATTCTTCGAAAAGACAAACGAAATTGATAGACCTCTTGCTAGATTAACCAGGAACAGAAGAGAAAGGACCCAAATAAGGTCAATTAGAAATTAGAAAGGAGATATTACAACTGATACCACAGAAATACAAAATATCATATGTGAATACTATGAAGATCTCTATGCCCATAAATTAGAAAACGTAGAGGAAGTGGACAAATTTCTGGAAACACACAACCTCCCAAGACTCAATCATGAAGAAATGGAACTCCTCAACAGACCAATAATGAGCAATGAGATTGAAGAAGTAATAAAAAATCTCCCAACAAAAAAAAAAGCTCCAGACCAAATGGTTTCACAGCCATATTTTATCAGACCAACAAAGAAGAGCTGGTGCCAATACTGCAGAAATCATTCCATAACATCAAGAAGGAGGGAATCCTCCCCAACTCATTCTATGAAGCCAGTATCACATTGATACCAAAGCCAGGAAAGGACATAACAAAAAAAAGAAAACTACAGACCAATATCCCTTATGAATATAGATGCAAAAATCCTCAATAAAATACTAGCAAACCGAATTCAACAGTGCATCAAAAAAAATAATAATAATCCACCATAACCAAGTGGGCTTCATCCCAGGGATGCAAGTATGGTTCCACATACACAAATCAATAAATGTGATTCACCACATAAACAGAAGCAAAAACAAAGATCATATGATCATCTCAATACATGCAGAAAAAGCATTTGACAAAATTTAGCACCCTTTCCTGAAAAAAAACCCTCAACAAACTTGGCATAGAAGGAAGATATCAAAAAATTATAAAAGCCATGTATGACAAACCCATAGCCAGCATCATACTTAATGGGAAAAAGTTGAAAACATTCCCACTAAGAACTGGAACAAGACAAGGATGCCCATTGTCACCACTTCTATTCAACATAGTGCTGGAAGTCCTAGCCAGAGCAATCAGACAAGAGAAAGAAATTAAGGGTATCCAAATTGGGAAAGAGGAGGTCAAACTATGGCTTTTTGCTGATGATATGATCTTATATGTAGAAAACCCAAAAGACTCCACCAAGAAACTCCTCAAATTGATAAACAAATTCAGTAAAGTCTCAGGTTACAAAATCAGTGTACACAAATCAGTAACATTCCTATACATCAATAAAAGTCAAGCCAAGAGTCAAATCAAAGGCTCAATATCTTTCACAATAGCTACAAAGAAAATAAAATACCTAGGAATATACTTCACCAAGGAGGTGAAAGACCTCTACGAAGAGAATTACAAAACACTGAAGAAAGAAATCGCTGATGATCCAAACAAATGGAAAAACATATCATGTTCATGGATTGGTAGAGTCAACATTGATAAAATGTCCATACTTCCTAAAGTGATTTACATATTCAATGCAATCCCCATCAAAATACCAACATCATATTTCACAGATCTAGAAAAAATAATTCTATGCTTCATTTGGAACTAGAAAAGAGCCCGAATAGCCAAAGCAACCTTAAGCACAAAGAACAAATCTGGAGGCATCACATTACCAGACTTCAAACTATACTACAAGGCTATAGTAACCAAAACAGCATGGTATTGGCACAAAAATAAAGGCAAAGACCAATGGAACAGAACAGAAAACCCAGACATAAAACCATACACATACAGCCAACTTATCTTTGACAAAGCAGACAACAATATACACTGGGGAAAAGAAGCCCTATTCAATAAATGGTGCTGGGAAAATTGGATAGCCACATGCAGAAGAATCAAACAGGATCCATATCTCTCACCACTCACAAAAATTAATTCAAGATGGATAACAGACTTAAATCTAAGAGATGAAACCATAAGAATTCTAGAAGAATATGTTGGAAAAACTCTTCTAGATATTAGCCTAGGCAAAGAATTTATGAAGAAGACCCCAGTGGCAATCACAGCAACAACAAATGTAAATAAATGTGACTTGATTGAATTAAAAAGCTTCTGCACAGCCAAGGAAATAATCAACAGAGCAAATAGACAACCTGCAGAACGGGAGAAAATATTCACAACTTTACAACCGATAAAGGATGAATAACCAAAATCTACAAAGAACTCAAGCAAATGAGCAAGAAAAAAAATCAAACAACCCCATTAGAAAGTGGCCAAAAGACATGAACAGAAACTTCTCTAAACAAGATAGACAAATGGCCAATAAACATGTGAAAAAATGCTCAACGTCATTAATCATCAGGGAAATGCAAATTAAAACCACAATAAGATATCACCTTACCCCAATTCAGAATAGCTTTTATTAAAAAGTCCAAAAACAATAGATGCTGGCATGGATGCAGGGAAAAAAGAATGCTTACACACTGTTGGTCGGACTGCAAATTAGTACAACCTCTATGGAAAACAGTATGGAGATTCCTCAAAGAACTAAAAGTAGACCTACCATTAGATCCAGCAGTCCCACTTCTGAGTATTTACCCCAAGGAAAAGAAGTCATTTTGTCAAAATAAACTTGAATGTTTATTACAGCACAATTCACAATTGCAAAGATGAAGAATCAATCCAAGTGCCCATCAATTCATGAGTGAATTAACAAAATGTGGTATATATATACCATGGAGTACTATTCAGCCATAAAAAAGAACAAATTCATGCCTTTTTCAACAATTTGGATGGAACTGGAGACCATTATCCTAAGTGAAGTATCTAAAGAATGGAAAAAGAAACACCACATGTACTCACTACTAAGTTGGAACTAACTGATGAGCACACATGTGCATAGAGGGAAGTACAACTCAATGGAAATCAACCAGGGGGGAGGTGGGAGGAGGGGGTGGGCAAAAACCTACCTAATGGGTACAATGAACACCATCTGGGTGACGGGCACACTTATAACCCTGACTCAAGAATTACAAAAGCAATCCTTTTAACCAAAAACATTTGTACCTCCATAATACTTTGAAATAAAAAAATCAAATGTTTCAACAACTCTCAAGTTTATTTAAATGATCCAAGAATGTTGTGCTGCTTATATGCATATTTTAAGAAAATCATTTAAAAAAAACAATTTTTAACAGGAGAGATGCTAGAAAGAATAAATTAAATATGTCAAAATATTAAATATATTGTTCATTATGTCTGTTTCTAGCAGTACTGTATAATGGGAAATTTCTTATTTTATAAAGACTAAGCTTTTGTGTATGAATAGAAAATATCTTGGAGGATCTAATAAATATTAACAGTGTTGACTCTAGGAAGAGAAACTGGGGGGAGGGGGGCAGGGAGATTTACTTCATATTTTATAGACTCGCTATATGGTGGATTTTATAACATTGTCATGCATTACGTTAACATAGAAGATTAGCTGAAAACAAACAAGTAAACCTAGGCTTCTTCCATTTTAGTTACCTTACCCCTGGTCACTGGTAGAATTGAATAGGGATTGAATTAATAGAATTCACAGCAGTTTAGAGTTGGGAACTTTTGAGATCCTCGTCCCATTACATCAACTATTTCCAAACTAGTGTTAAATTTGCTCAGCTCACCTAGCAGTAAGTAAAATGACATTCCAATAGAGCTAAAGAATGTGGGCATCTCTTGGAATTCACCTTAATAGAATTTGACCTACTGTTGGTGGTGTAAGTCTCTGCTTTATCCCTTACTGTCATAAGTGCCAGGATCACTCCTTGCAAGAATGAGGAAGATGAGTAGACTAGGTGTTTGCCTACCAAGGGTGGAGCCTGAGAGCACCAGAAAGGTTCCCTTGCATCTTCTCCCTAAGTTCCAAATACATTCTGTTACAGATTCAGATTTTTGAATGAAGACACTGACATTTACTGAAATGCATATGCTCCTGTGGGAAATAAGCAATGAAACTTAACCATGAAAAATTGAGTCTATTGATTTTTTCCTGAAAGTTGAGAAGCAAGCAAGTGGGGAAAAGGAGAAGAGAAACTGGGGGCACCACAGAGAGGAAAGAGAATACTGAAGAAAACGTGGCCTGCTTCCCTTCTCTGCCTACACAATCATACTGCTGTGTAATAAGCTTTAGAAAGTGGCTTTTGGTGATAATTTGGGCCCCTCTAAAGCTAAGCAACACCAGCAATTCCCTATGTCCTAAAATCTCAGTAGCTCCTCTCCCCACAGTCTCACCGCGGACTCATCATCCTTTGCTCAGAAGAGCATGATTGACAATGTTTACTCTACAATTTCCTGGAGACCCCCACCTCAAGGCCTTACTTGGAAACAAAGTAATAAATATCGAGCCTCACTGCCTACATAGAGGTAGACCCCGATTTGGCAGAAAAATTCCAATGTTGGTGGAGTTTTCTCATTTCTCATCAAAGTGACCAAATTATCTAAGGTTTTGAGAATGAACAAAATTCACCCAAAATGAAAACTCAAAGGGAAACTTAGAGGAAGAAGGTATTTAAAGAGGCTTGACTCACCTTTCCCAGACAGTATCTCCTTGTTTTGTTTCCAGTCACCTGGGCAGCTGAAGGATCCACTGCATGATCCTTTCCCTTCCAATATCGAGCTGGTACGTTGACTGCACATGGTAGGGTGCCATGTGGCTCCAACTCTTGGTTCTCAGGACTATGGCACAAACTCACATTGTTCTTCTCTGGCTGTGGTATAATATGAAATATATATTTGGTCTTTGTCCCCAGTTCCTAGTACAGACCCCCTAAAACCCTTGGCATTTCCTGAGTGATGTGGGGCAATAGGAGGGACTTTTGTCCTAGTGAGGTGACACTTGGTTGACCTCTAGGTAGCTTCAAGATAAAGGCTGATCACCAGAAAGGCCAAGACTTGATTAGAAGCTTGGAACTTTCGGTCCCACCCTCCAACCTCCACGGAGGGGAGAAGGATTGGATAGGGAGTCAATCACCAATGGCCAATGATTTAATCAATCATGCTTATGTAATGAAACCTCCATAAAAATTGCTAAACGAAGGGGTTTGGAGAGCTTCCAAGTTGGCAAACACATCCATGTGCTGTGAGGATGGTGCACCCCAACCCAATGGTGACAGAAGCTTCTGAGCTTGGGACCCTTCCAGACCTTACCCTATGTGCCTCTTCATCTGACTGTTCATTCATATCCTTTCTAACAGATTGTAATGGTGAGTATAGCATTTGCCTGAGTTCTGTGAGTTGATCATACTTGAGGAGAGTTATGGGAATCCCTGACTTTGTAGCCGAGTCATACAAAAGCATAGGCACCCTGGATACCCAATACCTGAAGTGAGGGCAGTCTCATGGGACTGAGCCCTTAAACATGTGGAATCTGGTGCTGGTGTCAGAATTGAATTGTAGAACCCTCAGTTTATGTAGGAAAGTTAGAGAAGTGGTGTTGGAAAAGACACCACATATTTGGTGTCGGGGGGAAAAACACTTCTCACTGGCTATCCTCAAACAGAAGCATTGTTCTTACAGTAACTCTGAGCCCTTCAAGTTATCTCTGTGCGGAAGATACACAGATGACTGCTCTGACCACAATGCAGGGAGGCCCAAATATAGTTCTGCTGTTTATAGATAGGAAAACTAAGCCATTGTCTTCTGAGTCTTCTGTGGTATATCTCCCAGCAGGTTGCATCTTTCACATGATCACCCATACCTAATAAAGCCCAAGTCCTGTGAATTTTAGTTTGTCAGTATTTCTTAAAACCACCATCTCATCTCTATCCCTCTGATGCTATCTTGAGTCCTTTGTACCTTGAGCACCGTAAACAGCCTGCCAGCTGGTGCACAGTGCTCACTATTTTCAATCTGTCATCTGTCTCCCACAGTGCCAAAAAGGTGGTCTTCCAAAGAGGCAAGTTTGACCTTGTTGTTTCTCTGTTTAAAATCCATAATGGCTTCCCATGGCCTTCAATACTGTTCATAATCCTTAGGGAGGGACAGAGGCTCTGAATATTCTGTCCCTGCTTAATCCTCTAGTTTTCTTTCCTGCTACATTCCATACACCCATACTGAGCTCCTTGAAGTTTCCTGGCTTTTTTTTTGCCTCCATGTATTTCCATATAAAATTTCTTTAATTATTAATTCAACCAGCATCCAACATTTATTTTGTCCCTCTTATGTGCTAGGTAGGCACTGTGCTAAATGATGGATACTTTGATAAACAGGATAGACATGGTCCTTACCCTCATGGAGTTTACAATCTACCAGGAAACAGAAACATTTAACAGCCAAAAGGAGAGCTATAAAGAAGTTCAGGATGCCATGTATACACACACGTATGTACATGCACACACACACGTATATATACACACAATCTCCTCGTTAACTCCTACTCATCATTCAGGACTCTAGGAGTTGGGTCCCCAACTTCTGGTAACCTTTCTTAACTACCCACGGCATACTGACTGAATATGCATGTCTCATGGTCTTTATAGCACTATATTGTAATTATTGCTTTTCTTACGTCTCTTCTTCACTAAACCATAAAATTTTTGTGGGCAATGACTGTGTCTTGTATCACAATATCTCCCAACACCACCACTCCTGGCATATAGTAGGTACACAATAAATTTTTGTTGAATGAATGAATGAAGAAAATGAAGCCACTTAACTGCATTTTAAAACTATAAATTTTTCTCCAAACAGAACATGTACTTTTAAAGAATTATGAATGTGCCCCCCTCCCATCAGTGATTCTTATGAATCCTCCATGGTATAGCTTGGGTGTGAGTCTTTGGCAGCAGTTGCCTTCCATATTTTCCAGGAAGGGAAAATTCTAAGTGACGCTTATTCAAGAATTCTCAGGTTTTTGCATGGGCACTAATATTTGGAATTGGTGGGGAAGGATGTTTGCACAATGGGGTGAAAGTCTGAGAAGAAAGGAGCAAGAAGGAATATAAAGGACCAGCCACTCTGGGTGGGGAAACCCAGGGTGAGAGCTGAGAAGGGTTGGCAGAACCTCCAGGGCTAGCTTACATTAGGTTGGCTATTCCTATTTCAGGTCTGAACACGCCTCTGGAACTCCCTGAAGCCTTTTGGGGGGAAAAACCCCACCTACAGGTTCTGGATGAAAAGTTCCTCCAGGCCTCCAGAAATGAGTCCCCGGTCTTACTATTACTCATTTCCTGGAAAAGTCATAGCTGGTCTCTCCTGACCTTCAAAGCCTGAAGGAGTGCAGATTCATCTTCTAAATTCAAGAAGCATTCAGAGAAATCACTCAGAAAAGCCTCAAACACCAATCTTTCTGTCTCCTGATTTATTAAAAACTTCATGAAAATTTTTACTGGTCCTTTTTTGTCATGTTCTGGATGAATCAGCATGAAAAACAAAAGCAACTTTATTGCCAAGTTGAAATTTAAATCTGTAAAGTATGTTATTTCCAGTTTCTGAAAACTGTGCTCAGAACTTGAATCTGAAGTAATGATACACCCTTTCCGGCCTCATGTGAAGTCATACCTATAAGCTGCAGTTTGGCACCATCTCTAGTTTTAGTGGCATTATTACCTATATTACTTTATTTGCCTCAACAACTCCAGTCCTGTTTTCTACCTTGGCATTGGTAACAGTAGCTCACCTCCAGGGAAAATATATTTATATTACCTTTACCTGTGTATGATTACTTGGCAAGCAGAAAGACAATTTTAAGAAGACTCTGCCCATGATTTCCTCCTCCCTTATGCCAGACTCTTGGGATTTTAACATTTTAATTAGGCAAGGTTCATTTCTCCAGTCTGGTAATGTCTTTTCAGGTTGAGTGTGAGTATGGCCTATGGATTCAAGCCCTAGACTGTAGCAAGCAGAAACTTGTTGATAAGTCCCTCCCTGAAATAACTGCCATCAACCAAAAGAAGTAGATAATCCACCTTTGTGCTTAAGGCAGCATGTTTTGTGGATGCCATGTTACAGACATACCTATGGGGGCTTGTGATAAGTGAGGAATCTGGCCTAAATGCTTCAGCATCTGCATACAAGCAAGCTCAGTTTATCCCAGTCCAGCCCTTCCCTCAGAGGATGACACATACACTGTGATTTTAATATAGTCCATGTGTCATGAGTGAGTCTCATTCATCAACTGTTCCAAAGAAAGTTTTACTTCTTGCAACCACTACATTTCATCTTTCACACAATGGAATTCATATTATAGGTGCCCACAGATGTATATGTAGACCTACCAATTGCTTTGAAAGAAAAAGAATAAAGTGGGATATAATAAAGAGATATAATTTAACTTATACTTCATTGTTTTCATTACATTTTATGTATGTGTGTGTGTGTGTGTATATATGCATGTATATAATGCTTAAGGCACCACTGAAGCAGCAAATCAAGCAACTAATGTGGGTGTTACTGCCACAAGTAGAATAGAATGATCCACGGATTCTGGGAGCCTATATTATGTGGACACTAAAACTTTCATTCTATTCATACCCTGTCAAAACTCTTGAGATGGTGAAATTACTGCTAACAGAATGTTTTTGTTAAGAAGGGAAAAAATCCACATAAATGGTTGAAAGTTAACATCTGATCAAATCTAGGGATTTTGCCCCATTCATTTCTGGAGCAGATTGGTGCAATTTACTTTCCTGCTTTGGGCAGTTCAGCAGCAGCCGAAGCTGTAGTCACAACTTAGCAATGTGGCTCATGTGACTTGTCCAAATAGGGGCACAATTAGCAAAATGTGTTCCCATAAATGGCAGTTTAAATACTAAATTCTGGAGAGAATCCAGGAGAAATCTAAGATAGAATAGCATGGGGAAAATGGTAAGTAAGTTTTGGTGAAGTAAAATACATTGGTCATACCTTTGGCTGGAGAGGTTCAAAGTTAGAATGACTTGAGAATTTTAAAAAGTCACTATTAAAATTCCCAAGCTGAACAGCAGTCATAGTCTGTAGCATTTTGTGAATGGGAAAAAATATGTAAGCTCTAAATATTAGACTCAGGAGAATAGTGTATTTGTCAGACTAAGCAAACACTCTAACTTCAGTAATTCTAAATTTAGAACCAACTTTGAACTGTTGACGTTCTGTGTCCATAAAACCTTGAATTATGGTAGTTCTGTGTCCACGAAGGCTGAAAAAGGAAACTTTTTGGTTTTCACTCCCCAGAGCCTGTAAGAATAACAACTCCTTGATCCCAGGGTCAACAGGAACAATGAAGGAATTGATTGTTTTTCTTTATATCTCAAGCTTAAGTCAGTTGTCAACCAGAGCTTGGCCACGATGCAGAACTGCAGACTCATGTTTCTCAAGTACGCAGCTATGACCTCTGGGGATATGAGGAGACACAGAGGGTTTTGGAAAGTAGAGCTACGAAGCTGCCAACATCTAAAAGAGACGTAGAGAAGAACGACAACAAAGATTCTACAAATGTGCTCCTTCTCTGCTCTACAACCTTCTTTTGGCTTGTACTCTGATGTGAAAAGCATTTCTACCTGGCTTCCCTCAGGAAATGAAGTTTGATCTGAGCTCTGAAGTACATGGAAGAAGGAAACATTTCAGAAAGAGTGAACAAGGCTGTGAAAAGGCCCTGTGGCAGAGATATTATGACACATTCAAGGCACAGAAATAAGATTAGTGTGGCTGGACTGCAAGAAATGAAGGCGAGAGTGGCTGAAAGGGTTCCTAGAGTGTCAGATTACCAGGGCCTTGAAAGCCATGTCATTTTCATTTGTATATCCTTATACTCAGAACAATGGCTAGCCAATGAAGGTTATTTGGGGAGACACTACATGCCCAGATTCTTATTTAATGATTATTCTGTATGATTAGAGTGAATGGATTGGAGGTGGACAGACTAAATTCAAGGAGACCTCTCAAGAAACTGTTCTAATAATCCAGGCAAGAAATGATTATAGCTTGGACTAGTATGGAAGCAGAAGAGATGGGTGGTAGTAGATGGGTGTAGGAGGGAAAACTGACAGGACTTTTTGTTGGACTAACCGTGGAGAACAAGAGAGATGGAGGAGCCAAAGATTATTCCTGGGTTTCTATCATGTCCAATTTGGTGTAGCTACTGAGTAAAGTAAGAAACACTAAAAGAGGGCCAGATATTGGAGAGAAAGCATAAGGTCACACTTGGACCTATTGAATTTGAGGTATCTTTGAAACTTGGAAGATGTTAAATAGGACATTGGATATGCTGGTCTGAACCTCAGAGGAGAGATTTGGGATGGGGTTATACCATTTTTAACAATCAGCCATGAAAGTGGATGAGTTTGCCCCATTGGAAGAGTTAGATAGAGAGAAGGAAAAAGGGCCTCAGACAGAATGAGTCTTGAGAAACTCTATTAATGGGCCTATAGAGGAGGATGCATCTCCTACATAGAGGTAAGTGGAAAACCGGAGGTGCATGATGTCTGGAAGAGAGAGTTTCAAGAAATAGTTAGCCAAAATATAACAGTGTCAGTATTAAAAGAAGTGCTTGAATGAGGAAAATCGACAAAGTGGAAACTTTTAAAAAGCTTGGCCTACTAGTAGAGATAAAAGTGATACTATTGATCCAGGGAGTGGTCAGTGGCAAGAATTCCAAGGTGCAAAAGTTGCAAGTTCATCAAAATGGGGTGTCCTCAAATGACATTTGTAGTTGTGGGTTCTGGTATAGGTTTGTCTAAGATTTGGTTGCAAGAGATATGGGGATTAGGATTGGGTTTAGATAGCTGTTTCAGGGTATGGCCTAGAAGATTGAGGAATGAGAGGTTAAGATTTCTTTTCACAGAGAGGATTGTCTTTTTTTTTTTTTTTATTCTTAGGCCAACCAGTGATCCCAACTGACTTGACAGATGCTGACTTGCTACCTTGCTTCTGCTTCCATTTCCACAATAATTCTTAACCTAATACAAATTTATGACAACAAATTAATGACCTGTGTACACTTTATTTGGTTAAGTTATAGACACATATATTTAGGAAGGGGTACACTTAATCATACAGGAAACTAAATGAATATGCTAATATTGAGATTGGAAAAGTTGACGAATATAGAAGTTTTGAAGTTTGCCCTCAAATCATAAGAGGGAGATGATGTACAAGAGACCAAGTCTCCAGTCCTGGGTGATTGGGAGGATGAGGGAAGTCAGATGGTGGAGTCTGTTTGAGGGGTATAGACACTGTTTTGAGCGTGTTTCATTTGAGACCCTGGCATAAAGTCCAAGTAGACTTTTCCAAGAGGCTGTTGTAAACATTTGGCTGTTACTTAGTTGGAAACATTTTACTGTTCTTTGGTTTATTCACAAAATGGGATACCATACAACAATGAAAGTGCTGAGTTTCTCAGGGACTCTGTGGCACAAATAGGCTCACTTTTCACTGGGACCTCCCCAGCCCCAACCCCCACAGATATTTAAGTTGTAACTTCTTCAAGCAGTTCTTTCCACATAATGTAGCTCTGGTCCATGTCATGTGTGCCAATGGCAACCAAATCTTTCATCCTGACCATCACTAACTGGATTGCTGCCCCAGCCAAAGGCAACCATATCTGTGCTGGGAAAAGAGAAGCCAATGTCCTCTGAAAAGGCTGGGAAATAACACCAGCTGAAGCTGGGAAAATACTTCAAGAACTTAGATTTCAGAGGGTGACTGATCATATGACTTTCTCAGTTATTTGCTAATATGCTGAATTATTAATACATTGGTTGTCAAATGTTAAACCCCCTTGCTTTCTTGGAATAAATCTTATTTGGTCATGATACATTATCCTTTATACATATATCTGGATTTTATTTGCTAATATTTTGTTTAGAATGTTTGCATTCATGTTCATGAGATGGACTGACATTAATTTTCATTTCTTATAAAGTCCTTTTCAAGGTCCTTGTATCATGGTTATAGTCACATCATAAAATGAATTGGGAACCTCTGGTTTCAGCTCCAACATGTAAAAAGCTTGGAAGTTGTCATGTCCATCCTTACAATAAGAAAAAATGGAAAAAACTGAAAATCAGTGATTTTTCTTAGACCCATCAGAGAACCCATCAGAGGTCACAGGGCAAACCACCACCCTGAAATGTGGCGAGACAGGCAAATCCACAGAAACATAGCTGATATCTGCTTATCTGGAGCAGAAGCCACGTGCAGACATAAATTGTTAGGAACACTTAAATGGTAATTTTGACAAATTGCTAGAGGTTGGGTGTGGACTAGCATGAAACTGAGAAACTTCTGGAGCCGTAGTCTTAAAAGGGCCCCCATATTTTCATGGCTTTTAACTGCAAATACCCCATTAGTTTCTCCTCTACTGGCTCTGGCAAGGGGAAGGGAAAGAAATCTTTGTGAAATAAGCTCAAGGCACGCTCCATAGCAAAGTCCTACTCTCCAGGGACAAAGATCTTACCAGAGCCTTATCCCACCTGAGGGAAGTACATTGCTCTCACTCTGTCTCCCTCTAAGCTTTCTGTCTCACCTAAAGTGGAGGAAAAAGCAAAGAAACACTTTTGGAGGACAGTGCACGGGGACACAGGCCCACTAAAAGACTGAGATTTAATCATAAGATTATAGAACACTTCCCCTCCACACACCTTACTGCCAGGCCAACAGGGCCCCAGTATAATGACAGTAGATAGATTACAATGGAAAGAGGTATAAGACACAGACTCTCTGAGCAGGAGTCCTTAGGGAAACCCAAAGTTGACAGAGGAGACAAAAACAAGGACACTAGAGGAATTTGAAACCTCTGGCACCTACAGCTACAGTAAACATTAAACATAGCCCAACTCCTAGCCAGTTTAACATAAAACCTTACACTGAAGGCCTATTGCCTCAATATATTATGTCTGGCTTTCAACAACAGAATGAATTGGGAGGCATTCTTTCTTCTGTTCTTTGAAGGAGTTGGTTAAGATTGGTATTATTTATTCTGGGTCACCAGGGTCTAGAATTTTCTTTATGGGAAGCTTTTAGTAGTAGATTCAATTGTTCTAATGAGTATAAGAATATTCAGATTTTCTTATATTTTAGTGTCAGTTTGGGTAAGTTGTGCTTTTTAAGGAATTTACTATCTCATTTAAATGTCAAATACATTGGTTTGCTTTGTAATATTCACTTACATTTTTAGCATCAGTAAGATCAATAGTGAATGTCTCCTTTTTCATTTTTAATATCAGCGATGTGTTTTCTCTCTCTTTTCTCCATCATCAGTTTTACTGGTATGCTATTGGGTTAATCTTTTCAAAGATATAACTTTTGGCTATTTTGATATTTTCCATTATATATTAATATTCTATTTCACTAAATTTTCCTAGGATCTTTATTTTTACTTCCTTCTATTCTTTTGGATTAGATTTGATGGTCTTTTTCTAATTTCTTGAGATGGAAGCTTAGATTATGGATTTTTGACCTTTATTATTTTCTAATATATGTAAATAAAACCGTAACTTTCCCTCTAAAGTCCATAGCTACATCTCACAAATTTTGATTTCTCATATCTTCATTATCGATCAATTTTTGAAAACTTTCTACTTTCTTCAGTTACTTCTCCTTTGAACCATGACTCATAAACAAGTACATTGTCTAATTTTCAAACTATTAGAGATTTTTCTAGTTATCTTTTAGTATTGATTTCTAGCTTAATTCCATTAGGGTCAGAGAACATATTCTGAATTATTTCAATTCTTTAATATTTGTTGGTATTTTAAGACCCAGAATATGGTCAATTTTGGTAAATAGTCCAAGTTCACTTATAAAGACTGTGCATTCTGTTATTGGTCACAGGTAGTATATATGTCAATATAAATGTTCCTCGTTATCACAAGCATTTATTACTGCCTTGAATTACATCTTGTATAATATTATTTTAGCTACCCTAATTTTCTTTTGGTATATACTTTTTCCATCTTTTTGCCATCATCACTTTTGTGTCCTTATATTTAAGGTATCTTCCTTTTAGGTAGTATAAAGTTGGGCAAGGTTTGTTTCTAGGCATCTTATTCTGTTTATTAATCTGTTAGTTTGCCACCGTATCAATATCACATGCACTGCCATTATTTTTATAGCTAAGTATTGGTATCTGCTAAAGATATTTTCTCTTTAGGGGTGTCTTGGCTATTTTTGTACTTTTTTCTTCCATATTTGTTTTAAAATCAGTTTGTCAAGTTACACACACACACACACACACACACGCCTGCTGGGTTTGGATTGCAATTCCATTGAATCTGTTGATCGATTGGAGGAAAATTGATATCATCACAATATTAAGTTTTCCTACCTATGACTACAGTTTCCTCTTAGGACTTCTTTAATAACTTTCAATAAAGATTTTTATTTTCACAATAAATATATTACACACTTTAAACCACTTTTATTCCTAAGAACTTCATGGTTTTAATGCTAATTTCATTTTCTGTCACTGGCATATAGAAATGCTATTGAACTTTTTTCTTTTTTTTATTTCAAACTATTACGGGGGTACAAATGTTTTAGGTTACATGGATTCTTTTTGCAATGCTTGAGTCCTGCCTATAGGTGTGCCTGTCACCCAAATAGTGTTCATAGTACCCATTAGTTGATTTATTCCCCTCCCTTCTGCCCCCTCCCCGCTGGTTGCTTTCCACTGAGTTTTACTTCCCTCTGTGCACATATGTGCTCTTCAGTTAGTTCCAATTTAATAGTAAGTACATGTGGTGTTTGTTTTCCCATTCTTGAGATATTTCACTTAGGAGAATGGTCTCCAGTTCCATCCAGATTGTTGCAAAAGGTATTAATTCATCTTTTTTATGGCTGAGTTAGTACTCCATGTTATACATACACCACACTTTATTAATCCACTCATGAATTGATGGGCACTTGGGTTGATTCCGCATCTTTGTAATTGTGAATTGTGCTGCAATAAACATTCAAGTGCAGGTATCTTTTTGATAAAATGACTTTTTTTCCTTTCAGTAAATACCCAGTAGTGGGATTGCTGGATCTAATGGTAGGTCTACTTTTAGTTCTTAGAGGAATCTCCATACTGTTTTCCACAAAGGTTGTACTAATTTGCAGTCCCACCAACAGTGTATAAGTATTCCTTTCTCTCTGCATCCACGCCAGCATCTATTGTTTTCAGACTTTTTAATAAAAGCCATTCTAACTGGGGTAAGGTGATATCTCTTGGTGGTTTTAATTTGGAAATGCTATTGAATTTTTAACTTTTCATTTTGAAATAATTTTACATTTACAGAAGAGTTACAATGATAGTACAGAGAGTTCCCATATGCCCTTCACCCAGCCTCCCCTAATGTTAACATCTTACATAATCATGGCACAATTATCAAACTAAAAAATTGACATTAGTACAATACTATTAACTAAATTATATGTGTTATTCAGATTTTCTGCCAATGTCCTTTTATCTTTTTAAAGATCAAATGCAGGATACCACCTTGCATTTAATCATGTTGTCTCCCTAGTCTCCTCCAATGTCTAACAGTTTCTTGGGTTTTCTTATCTTTCATGACCTTGACCGTTTTAACACACTGACTGCCACACATACAAAAAAAAAACCACTGGAAACTTTTCCTTGGGGCCACAGTGTTTTATTATGAGAATAGAATAAAAAGTTTGAGTGTAATTTAAAGGTAAACATAAATAGAATGACTTCTATTCATTTAATCCACGTTTTTAGAATTAAATTGTCAATTTTAATTGTAACAATAAGAACATCAACAAGTAAGATTTTACATATGCTTCATGCGGCCCTGGGGTCAAAACTAGAGTGAGTTAAATACAACTCTCATGGCAGTTAATGTGTTAAAAGAGTACTAGGCAGGTATTTTATAGAGTGTTCCTCAATTTGGATTTGTAAGAGGTTTTCTCATGATTTGACTTGGGTTATGGATTTTGCAGAAGAATACTACATAAGGGGAAGTGCCCTTCTCATTGCTTCATTTCAAGGAGTACATGGTATTAACATGACTTATCACTGGTGATGTTAGACTTGATCACTTGGTTAAGGTGGTGTCTGCCAGATTTCTCCACAGTAAAGTTATCATTTTTCCCTTTCCATATTCAATTTGTTAGAAGTGAGTCATTAAGTTTAGTAATACTCAAGGGGGAGAAATTAAATTCCACATCCTGGACGAAGGAATATCAAAGAATTTGTGGTAATGCATTAAGACCATCACAGTAATTAGTAAATTTGGAAGAGATACTTGGAGGCTATGCAGATATCCTTTTCCTCCTTAAAGTTTTGCCCACCAACTTTAGCATTCATCAATGGATCCTACCTGCAACAATTATCACTGTGGTGTTCTAATGCAAATTTTCTGTTTCCTTCATTTCTTCTACACTTATTAATTAGAATTATTCTTTAATGAAGATTTGTTCCTTCTCCTCCATTATTTATATCTTCAATCATTTATTTATATCAGGCTGGACTCGTGGGTAATTTTATTCTTTGAGTTATAATCCAATACTATCATTATTTTTATGTTGCTCAATTGGTTATTGGACCTCTTTCAGGTTGGCTCCTGTGTCCTTTTGACATGCCTTCCCTCCTGCCCCCCATCTCATTTTTCAGCATTTTCTTACTTTCTGATACTACAAAATGCTCCAGGATCATGTATTTTACCTGCTTTAGTCTTAAAGCCAGCCAATCTCCAAGGAACTGTTGTTCCTTTTACTAAAGAACAGTATTTAAAAACCAAGATCTAGGTGCCTGCTTTATTGAGATGTTATTGCTTCTAGGACCTCTCAGATCTAGGCAATTATACACACAGAGACACTAACCCACGTATACATATATACATCTATATTTATTTTTATCTCTCTATATTTTTATCCATATCTAAATATTTATGTCTATATCTATCTATCTAGCCACCTACATGAATTCATACTGATATCTCTGACTCTAATGCAGCACCACAAGCTTCATTTTATCCTCTGCCACCCCCTTGCTTATTTGTAACTTCTTTTCTGACAGTGAGAAATCTGGCTATTTGTTCAGCCCTAGTATACATGTCAAGTAGTTTCAAAATTGCTAGCCCTTACCCCTAAGAGAAACAAATTTCCCAACTAGAGTACAATGCATATCTATAGTTCTTTGTCTTTAGACGTACAGCTTCCAGTCAAAATACTGTTTTCCAAAGCTACTTAGTTCAGCTCTTTTTTCCCCAATTCCTTAAATGAGGTTATGCCACACATTTGCAATACCCTTAGATTTGTTTATCACAGTCTTCATTCCATCCTGCATTCCCACAACATTCTGATTGATTTTCTAAAATTTTGCATATAGTAAAGTTCACTCTTAGCAATACACAGTTGTATGAGTTTGGACGAATGCTCAGAGTCATATATTCACCATCACAGTACCAGACAGAACAGTTCCATCACTCCTGAAAATTTTCTTGTGCAGCCCCTTTGTAGTCAACCCTTGTCCCCTCCCCTAATCCCTGAAAACCACTAATCTGTCTTTTATTTCTATAGTTTTGCTTCTGCCAAAATGTCACATAGGAGAAATTCTACACATGTAGGCTTTGGATCTGGCTCCTTTAATTTAGTAAAATGCCTTAAAGGTTCATCCATGTTGTGGCATGAACGAGCAATTTATCCCTTTTTATTGCCAAGTAGTATTTCATTGTACGGAAGTACCACCGCTTGTTTATCCATGCATCTGTTGAAGGATATCTTGGTTGTTTCCAGTTTGGGGCTATTATGAATGAAGCTCCTACAAACACTTGTGTACAGGTTTTTGTGAGAACATAAGTTTTCAACACACTTGGTTAAATATCTAAAAGCAGGATTGCTGTTTCTCACAGTACGTTTATGTTTGATGTTATAACAAAGTGCCAAACTGTTTTCCAAAATGGCTACACTGTTTGGCATTCTAACCAGCAATGAATGAGTCTTTGGGTTGCTCCGCGTGCTCGCCAACATTTAATATTGCCAGTTACTTCTTTCAGACAATCTTCTAGGTGGATGTTGGCATCTTATTATCATTTTCATTTTCTTAATGACTAATTATGCTGAGCAACTTTCCATATACTTATGTGCCATCATATATTTTCTTTGGTATAGTGTCTAATCAAATATTTTTGCCCATTTTTAAAAAATTGAGTTGTTTGTTTTCTTGTCAAATTAAGTGTTTTTTGCATATTTCAGGTTCAAGTTCTTTATCAGATACATGATTTGCAAATATTTCCCCTTTCCATGGCTTTTATTTTCATTGTATTAATCGTGTCTTTCATAGAGAAAATGTTTTTAATTTTGAAAAAGTCCAATTTATCAACTTTTTCCCTTTATGGGCCATGAAGTTTTATAGTTTTATGCTTTACATTTAGGTCTATGATTTATTTTGAATGAATTTTTGTATAATGCCAATTTACAAATTCAATTTCTTGAATACTAGTTTTAGATCTTGGCATTTTACTAAATTATTTATAAATTGTAATAAATTAGGTTTTCCACAGAGACAATAGTCTCATCTCAGAGAAACAACTTTTCTATTTCTTGTTTTTGAGTCCTTGTGTCTTTAATTCCTTTCCTTACTGTGCTGGTTAGGACAATTCTAAATACAGAAGTACTGATAACACAGGCCCTTATCTTGTTCCTGCTCTTTAAGGATATGCTTTCAACATTCTTACATTAAGTATAAAGTTTGTTCTAAGTTTTTTTAAGGCCTTTTATTAGGTTAATGGAGTTCCCTTACATTCCTAGTTTAATAATTTTTATTATCAGGAATGGTTTTTGAATTTCATTAAATAATTTTTCAAGTACATTCAGAGGATTATAAAACTTTTTATTTAATCTGTTAATGTGAACATTTTAATTAGATTTTTCTATTTAAGCCAACCTTGCATTTCTGGGACAAACCCAATTTGGTCATGCTGTATTATTACAGTGTTCTATTTGATAATGTTTTATTTAGAATTTTGCATCTATATTAATCAATTAGATAGCACTATAACTTTCCTTTCTCATACCATCAGAGACAAGTTTTGATATCAAGCTTAAGTTGGTCTTACAAAAAAGTTAGAGAATTTTCCCCCAGAATTGGTGATATAAGTGTATTTGTTCTTTATATGTTTATTGAAATCACCTGTAAAATTTTGTTGTCCTGTGTCTTCTTTGTGAGAAGAGTTTTTTAACTACTGATTTAAGCATTTTATTTCTTGTGTCAATTTTAGTGATTATATCTTCTGCTCTGGTTTGAATGTGTCCCTCAAAAAGCATGTGTTGAAAACTTAATCACCAATGTAACACTGTTGGGAAGTGGGGCCTAATGGGAGGTGTTTAGGTCATAAGGGTTCCACCTCATGGAGCCATTCCTTTATAAAAGGCATTGAAGCTGTGTGTTCCACCTCTCTCTCTCTCTTTCTCTCGTTTTGCTTTCCTGCCATGCGATACCTTCTGCCATGTTATGATGCCGCAAGAAGGTGCTCACCAGATGCCGGCCCCTTGATCTTAGACTTCCCAGCCTCCAGAATTGTGAGAAATAAATTTCTGTTCATTATAAATTATCCAGTCTCAGATATTTTGTTATGGAAGCACAAAATGGACTAAGACATCTTCCTAGGAATTTAAATTTTACCTAGATTTTGAAATGTATGGGCAAAGTTCTTTATAACATCATTTTATAATCTTTTTAATATCTGCATCCTTTATCATCCTTAATATTGTTTGTATCTTTTCTTTTGCTCCATCAATCTTGCCAAAAGTTCATATATATATTAGTCCTGAGAGAAATAATACCCTTAAATACTTAACTGAATAACTGGAAAAAAGAAAAATAATTAAAGAGATAAGTATCCAACTTAAGAGACTGTGCTATATGCCCTTAAGTGTTTGTTACCCTCCCTTGAAATTTCTTTCATTCAGGGACCCCCAAGATATTCATTTCTCACTGGCAATATAAAGTGGGATAATAGATGGCACAGAGAGGGGTAAAAAGAATGCTTTTGTTCATGTTATCCTGGATAAGAACCAAAAAATAAAAAATGTAAATAGGACCATCTTCAAAATTATTTTTCTCTTGTTTCCACAAACTTTTGACTCTGTTCTGCTAGAAGTCTTAATACCCAGGGGAAGGATGCACCCACTTTAAGACATAATAGGGCCGGGCACGGTGGCTCACGCCTGTAATCCTAACACTCTGGGAGGCTGAGGCGGGAGGATCACTTGAGCTCAGGCATTGGAGGTTGCAGTGAGCTATAATGACGCCACTGCACTCTAGCCTGGGCGACAAAGCAAGACCCTGTCAAAAAAAAAAAAGACATAATAATGATCAGAGTGTTTGAAAATAGAAAAAATATTATGCACTTTGACTTGTTATTTAAAAGTAGGAAAGTAGGAACTGCTTTTGCAAGTTTAGCTAGCTTAATTTGTCACATGATAAGGTCTACACATGGTGGCGTTTCATTTGAGAAATTTATTATTTAAGTCCACGGATAGTTGAATGGTAAAAAAAATAAAAAAGAAAAGTACTCAGTTTAATAGAATCACACAAAAAAGAGGAAAATAGGCACCACTTGGTGATCATAATCCAACACAGTCTAACATTTTCCTAATGTATTTAAATGAATACAATTTCCATTAGCTATTACCCCCACATCACCACAAAATTTAGTTGCTTAAAAGAACAATTACTTTTATTATCTCTCATGGTTTCTGTGGGCCACTAATTAAGGAAAGAGCCAGTTTGGGTGGTTTTGGCTTAGGATCTCTCATGTGGTTGCAGTCAATGAATGAACCTGGAAAAGCAGGATATTGAAGCAGCTAGGGGACTGCTCTGGCATCTCTCATTCTTCATTGTCCAGGCCTCTCCGTGTAGTCTCTCCATATGGGCTAGTTTGGGCTTCTTTGTAGCTATCAGACACTTAATGATGGCTGAAAACTGCAAGAGCAAATATTCCAGCTCATAAAGTACAAGCTGAATCATCTTTTATGACTTGGCCTTGAAAGTCACATAGCATTAATTCTGCCACACTCTATTGGTCAAAACAGTCACAAAATCCCACCCATTTTCAAGGGGAGGGGACATAGAACCAATCTCTCAAGGGGATGAGAATCAAAAACATTTGCAGACATATTTTAAAATCACTACAAATATAAAGTAGAGGAGAACAATTTACAGTTTGTTAAGAATAACTGAGCTTTGGTCAGTTTAAAAATAGACTCTTACATTATGCAAAGTAAAATAAGTCAGACACAGAAAGAAAAATATTTCACGATCTCACTTATAAATGGAATCTTTTTTTAAAAAAAGGGAAAAAGGTCAAATATACAGAGATAGAGAATAAAACAGTGGTTACCAGGGGTGGGGGGGAGGGGAGGAAATGAGATGAAGGACAGAAGATGCAAAGTAGTAGATATGTAGGATGAGCAAGTCTAGAGAGCTAATGTACAACATGAGGACTATAGTTAATAAAATTTTATTGCATTAGGGATTTTTGTTAAATTAGTAGACTTTAGCTGCTCTTGTCACAAAAACTAACTATGGGAGATGACAGATAGGTTAATCTGCTTCACTAGAACAACCATTTTACTATCTATATGTATCTCATAACATCATGTTGTAAATCTCAAATATACACAATAAAATTAATTTTTTAAATTTTATAATAAAATAAAATAGACCTTCCTTCATCTGGATATTCATTCCACAAATATGCATATTTTTGGTGTTTTATGTATTTGGAGTCTTGACTTTTCTTCCGCCACCGCCTTTGTTTTCCTTCAACATCAGGATCTTCAAAAGAATATCAACAACCTTGGGCATGTATGCCACATGATGAAAGTCCTTTGGGAAAAAAATGGAAGGAAGCTAACATTAATGTGCACCCATTTTATGCCAAGTACCAAGCTAAACACTTTTATTTATCTCACTAAACTTGTCCAATTATCTATTGCTGTGTAACAAATTACTTTAAACTTGAATGGTACAAAACAAGAATTGTATCATTCTCTCTAATTTGGGGTCAGGAATTCAGACAGGGCATAGTGGAGCTGACTGATCTATGCTCCACAATAACTAAGGTCTCAGCTGAAGTGGTTTGAATGGCTGGAAAAAGCTGACATGGCTGTTCTGGGGCCACAAGTCTGGAATGTGCTTCTAGCTATTGGTTGGGTTACTTGATTCTTCTCCACATTGCGTCTGCTGGAGCTGGAATGTCTAAGATGACTTCATCACTTACATGTCTGGCACCAGTGCTTGGATAGCTGGAACAGCTGGATTTCTCCAGGTATCTCTGTCTCTACATGTAGCCTGTCTCCATGGCTAGCTTGGGCTTCCTCACAGCAAGCCATGGCTTGAAGTAGTTTGGGAAACATGGCATAACATATTTTTTCTTAGAAAATCAAAATACACATTAATATATGAAAGGCACTGAGATATCTGCTCAACTTTATCAAATATACTTGACTAAGGAACTCCTTTTTAAATGTAGGACCCATTAACATCAGTCCATAGAATATGCTTTCATAGGTGTTGTATTAAATAATGCAAAGAAGACGTGCTATTGTTGATGTTATAAAATGTAACATTACAGGCAGAATCTCATTTTAATGAGTACCATCAAGCTGTCAAAATTATGTAACAAGGCCATTTTCATGATTTGATTAACCATCCAGATTGAAACTGCTTTGCTGACGTATATATAGTAAATTTCCATGAAAGAGAAATCTTATGTAATCAAAGAGTCCCTAAGTCCTTGCCAATCTATTAGTGAAAACAAATGTTGACTATAATTTCTTCTGGTTTAAAGAATTTGGGTGTTTATATTTTTAATACCTACAGAATGCTAAATTTTATTAATGAAATATTTCACATATCAAATTTACTTTTATCATATTGAAGAGAATGTTTGTTACATTGAAAAGAATTTTCACACCTGTATAAGTTTACATATGTTAAATATATTTTGTCTATAGTGTGATAATATCAAGTACATTTAGATAATCTCAGCCAATCTGTTTGGCACTTTCTATATGTCAAACTCTGTTGTGATACCAAAAAAATATGTAAGACACACCACCAGACCTCAGAAACTTGAACGTTATTTGGAAGTGATGGGCTTTGTATATATCAAACAATAAAACTGCCAAACAAGGCTATATAATAAAATAAAACATTGAATAAAACCCCAAGTCAAATGATTACTACAGTTAAAATATACCATGGAAAGGAAGGAAATAGAAGAGCTAAGTAACTAAAGCAGTTTTCATGAAGAAAGGAGTGGGACTTGATTTTTGTCTTGGTAGATGAATTGGCAGAGAAGAGAAACAAGCACCTGGACGACAAAGCACAGTCAAAGGCAAGTGTAGCGAATCCTATTTCCCCTTGAAAGTGGCAGTTCTTGCATTCACTGCCAATGTTCTATGTCTTTTTTTCCTGTTCCAACCTTCCCCTGCTTGTTTGCCCTTTCATGGCTCATCAGAGCTCTGTCCGGCAGCTGTGCTCATCTACCACTTGGTTCCCAGCCACCCAGAGACAGCTCAAGTACCTTCTCTTCCATTAAAGAAAGCTTTCCAACAATTGTGATCCTTTTTTAGAACTAGATAGCATTTTGGCATCAGCAAATCGAAACATTGCTGAGTGTACAAGGGGACAGCTAAATCCGACAAATCCATTATTGAGACTGATGACTGAGCCCATTGAGGTAGTAAAGATTGATATAAATGCTTTCTTTGGGCACAGTTGAACATGGAGGGGTGAAATTTAGAGCTACGGAAAAGTATGACTATAATTGATTGATTAGACCATCGGGTACCATTGAAAGTGTTCTAAAAGAGAAGCCACTGGGGAAAAGTAGGATTTTTGTGAAGATTATTCTCCTGTGTACCTGCTGTAGAGCTCTATAGGATTAACTGAAGGAAGGGGAGATCCACTGAGGAGGTGATTGGAGTTTACAAGTGATATGGTGAAAACTGGTTTGATATGTCAGGAGTGGACATGAAGATAAATCTGTCATATTGCAAGAAAGATTTGCAGAACGTAGAGACAGAGTGACTATAGGAGACAACTTTAGTTTCCTCGTTTCTCAAGTGAGAAAATTAAAATAGATGCTTAATAAGTTTCCTTGAAATTGTATAACATCTGAGTCTAGGATACTCAGGGGGAGAATAAAATTGAATTGAATCCTGATATGTTTCTGTCTTAGCTCAGGTTACTATAACAAAATGCCATAGACTGGGTGGTTTAAACAACAGATATTTATTTTTCACAGTTCTGGAGGCTAGGAAGTCCAAGATCAGGATGCCAACATGGTCAGGTTCTGGTGAGGGCCCTCTTCCTGGATTGTAGATGACTGCCTTCTTGTATCCTCACATAGTGGAGAGAGAGACAAGTAGCCCTCTGATCTCTTCTTATAAGGGCACTAATCCCATCAGAAGGACCCCATTCTCATGACCTCATCAAAACCCAATTATCAAGGGCTCCACCTCTTAATACCATCACATTGAGGGTTAGGCATTCAATATATGAATTTTGGAGCAACACAAACATTCAGTCCATAAAAGTTCCCTTTCTGAATTTTCTGTTGTTGAATTCTACCACACTCTCAAACAGTGGTATTATTAAACTATGGTTATGTTTGTGGATGTGTTTATGCATATCAGAATTATTTTTACTATGGAAGATACTTGTGTAGTGCAAGCATACACATTGCTGATATTAATTAATCATCTTTTCCTCAATATGTTTGAGCAAGCCTTTCAACTGTTGTTTTCTGATTTGATGTGTAGGTATGTGTATCAGCTAGGGTTAGGTTTGGTTAAATGCAACATAAAGCCAAATAATAATGTCTTAAACACAATAAAATTTTCTTTTTCACATAACAGAAGTGTGGTGATAAGCTGTCTAGAGCTGGGGCATGTCTAGAGTTGGTGCATGTCTACAGTTGTCAGAGACTGAAGCCTCTTTACTCTCTGCTACTCCATGGAGCATGGCTTCCATTTTCAAGACTGCTTCATCATCCAAGATGGCTTTTAGAGCTCCATCAATCTAGGCATCAGAAAGGGGGAAGGGAAGAAAAGGCGCACTTCCCTCTAAGGAGCCTTCCATGGAGTACCACACAACAATTCTATTTACATCTTATTGGCTGCCCCTTTCTGTCAGAGAGGGTAGTTTTTAGCCAGGCAAATTATTGCTCTTATTAATACAGGGTTCTGGTAATTAAGAAGGTGGAAATGGATATTATCTCTGCCATAGTAGGCTTGGTAGTTAACAATATAGTCTTCTGAGTATTGAGTTCTAGATCTCCCTGGGATATTTTATAAAAAGCAAAGAAACAAGAACATATTGTCTAAATCTTGCTATTGGCATCAAAATAAGATATCCTGTATGTTGGCAAAGTGACATTTTCTTCATACTTTGTTACATTTTTCTTCAACTATAATGAGATGCCTGTTTGTAAAGTTAATCTTTAAGGAGAAAGAGATTACACCATTGAGCCATCCTCCATTAAAACTGTATTTTGACTACTGCTATGGTTTTAATGTTTGATATAGTGAAACCTAATCTCCAATGTGATAGTACTAGAAGGTGGCCTTTTATCTTGCCGTATAAATAAGTTTTGAAATTTGGTAATGTTAGTCCAACTGTGTTTTTCTTTTTAAAAGTTGTTTTGGCTATTCTAGGCCTTTTGTTTTCCATATTAATTTTAGAATCAGCTTTTCAATTTCTACCAATAAATCCTACCGAGTTTTTTTTGGGGAATTACATTGAATCTATAGATCAATATGCAGAGACTTGATATTTTGACAATACTGAGTCTTCCAACCCATGAACACAGTATGTCTCTTCATTTATTTAGGTCTTACTTAATTTCTCTCAGCAATGTTTCTTAGTTTTCAGTGCATAGATCTTTCATCTTTTGTTATATTTATTCCTAAGTATTTTATATTTGTCATGTTATTAGAAGTAGTGCTGTATTAAAATTTTAATTTTTGATTGTCCATTAATATTACATAGAAATAAAATTAATTTTCATTTATTGATCTTATGTCCTACAACCTTGGTAAATTCACTCATTAGTTATAGTGCCTTTTTGGTAAATTCCATTAGATTTTCCACATAAATTATCACATTGTATTTAAATAAACAGAATTTTACAGGATACAGAATTAAGAAATAAAGCCATATAGCTACAATCAACTGATCTTCAACAAAGCAGACAAAAATATACACTGGGGAAATGATGCCCTAGTCAATAAATGGTGCTGGGAAAAATGGATAGCCACATGCAGAAGAATGAAACTGGATCTCTATCTCTCACCATATACAAGATGGACTAAAGCCTTAAATGTAAGACCTGAAACCATAAAAATTCTAGAAGAAAATGTAGGAAAAACTCTTCTGGACATTTGCCCAGGCAAAGAATTTATGACTAAGACCCTAAAAGCAAATATGGCAATAACAAAAATAAATAAATGAGACTCAATTAAACTAAAAAGTTAGTACATAGACAACCTACAGAATGGAGAAAATATTCACAAACTATACATCTGACAAAGGGCTGATATTCAGAATCTACAAAGAACTCAAACAAATCAGCAAGAAAAAAAAACAAAGAACTCCATCAAAAAGTAGGCAAAAGGCATGAACAGACATTTTTCAAAAGAAGATATACAAATGGCCAACAACCATATGAAAAATGCTAAACATCACTAATCATCAGAGAAGTGCAAATCAAAACCACAATGAGATACCACCTCACCCCTGTCAGAATGGCCATTATGAAAAAGTTAGAAAGCAATAGATGTTGGCATAGATGTGGTGAAAAGGGAACATTTATACACTGTTGGTGGAACTGTAAATTAGTACAACCTCTATTGAAAACAGTAAGAAGATTCCTCAAAGAATTAAAAGTAGACCTACCATTCAACCCAGAAATTCCACTACTGGGGATCTAACCAAAGCAAAAATAGTCATTTTATAAAAAAGACACCTGTACCCTAATGTTTATTGCAGCACAACTCACAATTGCAAAGATAGGTAATTAACCTAAGTGCCCACCAACTGAGGAGTAGATAAAGAAAATGTGGTATATGTACACCATGGAGTACTACTCAGCCACAAAAAGGAATTAAATAATGTCTTTTGCAACAACTTGGAGACTGGAGACCATTATCATAAGTGAAGTATCTCAGGAATGGAAAAACAAATATGACATGTTCTAACTTATAAGTGGGAGCTAAACAAGGGGTATATAGTGTCATAAAGTGGTGCAATGGACATTGAAAACTAAGAAGGGGGAGGGTAGGAGGGGAGTGAGGGATAAAAACCTACCTATCAGGTACAATGTACACTATTCTGGTGATGGGTGCACTAGAAGCCCTACCTTCAGCATTATACAATTCATCTATGTAACAAAAAACACTTGTACCTCCTAAATGTATTGAAATAAAAAATAAAAAATAAAATAAATAAACACAGTTTTATTCTTACTTTTCAGTCTGGATGTGTTTTATTTATTTTTCTTGCCTTATTGCACTGGCTAGAATCTCTACATCCTTCATTCATTCCTGGTTAAGAAAGAAAGCACTCAGTTTTTCACCATACTATGATATTAACTGTAGCTTCTTCATAGATGCCCTTTATCAGTCTGAGAAAGTTCCTTTCTATTTCTAGTTCAGTGAGAACTTTTATCAGGAATGGCTGTTGAATTTTGTTCTGTGACTATTGAGATTATAATATGGAGGGTTTTTTTAGTTAGTTAATAATGGCTAACTATATTGATTGATTTTTAAAATATTAAGTTAACTTTGCATTCTTGGGATAAACCCCATTTGACCATTGTGTATCGTCTTTTTTGTATATTATTGAATTTGATTTGCTAAAATTTTGTTAAAATTTTTACATCTATGTACAAAAGGTATACTGTTAGGCAGTTTTCTTTTCTTATGATGTCTTTGTTTCATTGTGGTATCAGGGTAATTGTGGCTTTACTGAACAAGTTGGGAAGTGTCTCCTCCTTTTCAATATTCTGGAAGAATTTGTGTAAAATTTGTGTTATTTCTGCCTTAAATGTTTAATAGAATTCACCAGGGCTTAGAGTTTTCTTTGTGAGAGGTTTTTAACAACACATTCAAATTCATATAGGGCTATTCACATCATCTATTTCTTCCTGAGTGAGCTTTGGTAGTTTGTGTTGTTGAAGGAATTTTTTCCATTTCATCTGTTGCCAATTTTATTGGCTTAAGGTGTTCATTATATTCCCTTATTATCCTTTTTAATATCTGTATAATCTATAGTAATGCAACCTCTCTCATTTCTGATATTAGTAATTTGTGTCTTCTCTCTTTTTTTCCCAATATGTCTGGCTAGAAGTTTATCAATTTTATTAATCTTCTCAAAGAATCAGCTTTTGGTTTCCTTGGTTTTCTATATTATTTTCTGTTTTCTAATTTATTGATTTCCACTATGATCTTCATTATTTTCTTTCTTCTACTTATTTTGGGCCTAATTTTTTCTTCTTTCCTAGCTTCTTTAGTTGGAAGTTGAGGCCATTGATTTGAGACCTTTCTTCCTTTCTTTATTGGCTAATTAGCTATAACTCTTTGTTGTTTAATTTTATTGGTTGCTTTAGAGTTTATAGTATACATCTTTTTCTTATCACAGTATACCTTCAGGTGATAGTGTCCCACTTTACATATAGTATAGTTAAGGCAATTTTCCAATCTGCCTTGTCTTTTACTTTCTCCTGGGCCCTCTTGAGTCTCCCCTGTAAATGCCCATAGTTTCCTAGTCAGCCTTTGATATGCAGAGAGTATATATAGCCCTTCTATGGTTCTCTCATTTTCAGTATCCTCCTATTAAATATTTGGCTTGTGCACTGCATGCCCCAACTAAAACTCCAACCTAGCAGAGCTGTGGCTTTTCTTTCATTTCCTACCAAGTTTGTTAATTCTATTGAAGACACCACTCCAAATCAAGTCAGCCTCCTCTGGTAGTGCCTTAATTGAATGAGTATTAAACTTTTTTAAGAAAATGGTATAAAGCTATAGTTAATAAAGGTGATGAAATCAGGTATGTAAATAGAAAAAGAGGAAAAATATATTAAGGAATTCAGAAGCTGGTTAGGGAGTGTGGTGAGAGATGGATTCTGCATTCAGATGCAGAATGAGATAGATATGCATATAGAATGACAGACTTTCACGATAGTAACTTCACATTGGGTTATTTTAAAGCTATCAGCAAGCTGGGCTATATTTGCAGCTTTATACAGATATATGATCTTGTAATATTTATGACATGAAACAGATGAATTAAGTTGGGATCTGCAAAGATGTAGTTCATGGTTCAGTGACTTCTTACCACTACTGTAACCAATGACCAGTAATGTCAGGGAAAAATCAAGTTATGTATATTAATTTTCTGCAGAGATGGTAGAATTCACAAAAGCATTCTACATACCAATCATGGCAAGAGCCCACAACTTGGCTGCTTCTGTTTCTAGCCAGGTATAAAAATAAATTGGAAAAGTACCTTAATGCAGGTTTCAACAAATTCCAAATAAGTACTGATAAAGGTTTAAATCATGAGCTCTTCCAAGTTTATTTTCAATACAGAAATCATTCTTTCTAAGCACTCTGAGGAATTTGGGTTCTCAGAGGACAAAGAAACAAGACATACTCATATATGTTCTACTTGGTGCCAAAGAAGTAAGGCCTCTTCTTGTCCCAGCCAACCAGCACCACGTAAAAGCAGGAACAGAAGGTCTCATAGTATTCACAGTCTTCATCTTGAACCACTTTCCATAATCCATCTCTCACCATGCTCCCCAACCAGCTTCTCTTCATCCTGTACTTGCCACCCTCAGTTGATGTTGCCTTTGGCCACCCAATGTTAAGGCCTCACCCAGTCTAGCCTGGTCCTTGGGAGCCTGAAATTCAACATAAGGCTTTCAAGTGGCATTCTTTCCAGGTGTCCCTCAATCCTGTTAGATCCCTCCTGGAGGGGATTTAAACATTGGGAGGAAAGTAAGATTTTGTTAGAAGAACCCTGTGGTTCTTTGTGTATTAACAGTATTAGCAACCTCCCAACCTTAGCCTTCTAATGAGGACCCACTGCAGCCACAATTTACCAACCCTTTAAGCAGGTGGAATAACTTCTTTGCTTTTATTTGTGCCTCTAGGCCTGTTGACAAATGCATAACAGTTCACCACTGAAATAGAGAGGGTAGTAAGAACCACAGGAAACCACAAGTCAGACTCATGCTGCTCACACCTGCTCTTATTGTGTCTTGATTTATCTTTGGTTACCTACTAAAAAGCACAGTGAGCATGGGGTCATGGAGAGGCAGCATTCTGGAGTCAAACTGACCTAGGTTCAAATCTTGACTCTGCCACTCCTCAGATACGAGACTTTAAGGTGCCCAATTTCCTAAATTATGTCCTTAATAAATAGCGGCTTAAAATAGCATCCAGACTTCTGATTCTCTGCCTAGCCCTGCCAGTGGAGAGCTCTATGATCACCCTTCACCATCCAGATTCCAAGGACATCTTAGATATTCAGCCACTCCGGGTCTCCAAGGGAACCTGGACACATTACTCCTGGCCTGTTTTGGTCTCCTGAGCTGGAACATCCCCTAAATCCCTGGAGTGCTAGGTATAGTACTCCTCTTTTGGGCCTCATGCCATTGAACCACTCTGTTCTGGCTGTTCGCCTCATCAGGGAATCCTACAATGCTGTCAGGGGAAGGGGCTCAGCACCATCTGCCACCGTCAGGGGCATCTACTCTAGGGAAAGGTGCTGTTATTGCCTCCAGATTAAGTCCCCTTCCAGTGATCAACTCTGGATACCTAATTATGTTGAGCCCACCTTGTTCTTGGCCTAAAAACAATTTAGTACTCAGCCTCTTATAGGAGACCACAATTTGAGTGCTTCAACAAAATCTCTGACAAGCCCCCCTGAGTACCTCCAGAGAAAGGACAGGACACTGACCCCTCCTTTACCTGGTGGCTGGGGTGCCTAGGGTTCCTAGTCTCTTCACAGGGCCTATGAGAAGGTGGAAGAAGGGGCCTGCCTATACTCTCTGGCTGTTTGGGGTCTGTTGATCTACCTCATCTCTGATGGTTTCATTTTAGAGGCTGTGGGTTGTTCAATTTCTTCAGCCCTTCACTTTTGGTAGTATGGTAATATTGGTAATAAAATAAACTTACCCAGCTAGGTATGGCCATACCCCCTATCCTGAACTTGCAAAGCCTCACCCACATCACCACAATCTTCCCAGATCAGACTTCCTTTCATTTTCCATTCCTGCCTGGAGTTAGGCTAGATTTCCCATGCCCTAACTAGCTATACTTGTTCCCTGGTTGTCAGCCCTTTTCCTAACACATCCCACCCCTGTTTGGCCCCTCATTTTCTTTAGCTTCCTATTATTTTCCTTCTTTATCACTCTCCTGCTTTATTTGATACCCCCCAGTCCCAGCAAGCACAACAACTAGAAAGCCCAACAGAGCACCTTCATGCTTTGGAGGTGTCAACAATGACTGATGGTGGACTTACAGGCCACCTGCTCAGAGCACCTGCTTTGTAATTCAGAGGTGAAGTCTGTGATTTGATACACAAAAGTACTGTCTTGGTTTTATCACTGCCTCCCTTTTAACTTCTGGCCCATATCCAAAAAGGTTCTTTTTCTCCATCCCCCAAACCCATCCTTCCCAGCCCTGCTTTGGATAGCAATTTTCCCACAACCAGTGCATTTGAATACACTTTTTGTGCCACATTGTTTCAGACTATAGGAAGCCAGCCTAAGCAGTGTTGATGCAGCTTGATGTTTTCCAGCAAACGTCTAATTGAGTTGATTTCTATGACATTTTAGAGCCACCCACTCAACTTCAAATTTTAAAAAACTTACAATTGCACCTTCATTTTCTGTTACCACCTAAACAAAACTCAGCACACATCACATTTTTCTTTGGGGAAAAAAAATAACCCTCTGAGAATAAGGAAATGAAACTACTCCCTCCCATGAGGTCCCAAGTAAAATGGAACACCCATGGCTGTTAGAATAATAGCCATATTTATGTTGCTATAAGATATAAAATCATTCAGACACATGCAAGCACCATAGTTCCACAGATATAAGAAGTAAGTCATTTCCAGTTAAGGTAGAAGTTCTGCCTGGACTTCAACAGAGGATGAAGATTTGCTCAACTTTTTCTCACTACTAAATTCCCAGCACATATCAAACAACTCTGATTGAAAAAGCTTCCCAATGTGGCACATGTGAGATGAAGTGTATTTCCAGTGGGATGAGTTGCTGTATCACTGAGACCAAGTACTGAGCCAAAGTGAGCACACACGGTAACAAGCAAAAGAATGGGAACAATATTCAAGATCTTCAGTCAAAAGTACAAAAAGAAGCTTCCAAGATGTGATTAGGGTTCTAGCTGCTCTATTAACAACCACGTGCAAAGGAAAATACAGAGCAAGGGGGAAACATTACATACTGAGTGCAAAAAGGAAGCAGGCAGAATTAGCAAGACTTCACGTCTGATCTCGTTACTGTGGATTTTCAATTAAAGATTTCAAAAATTAATAGAGTGTAGATGACGGCCTTCTTTGCCTATGGGAGGGGTATGATCCCTGATATCTGGGCCTGAATTCTGACTCCAAGATGTTTTAGCTGTCTGATCTTTGGCAAATTACTTAACCTCTTCGGTTTCTGTTTCTTCATCTGTAGAAAGAGAATGATAATGGTAACTAATTTTAAGATTTTTGTAGGGATTAAATGAGATATGGCATTAGAAGAGCTTAGCACAATGCCTGTTATAAAGTAAAAGTTCAATGAATGTTAGCTATGATTATGAGTATGAGCATGATTATTACAATGCAAACATTAGTTTTGACGGCTTTTCATATGTGGCCCCGCGGTTGGAGAATCATCACGGTTAGTTTAGGTTTAGCAGAGGGAGTCAGTTTCCCCATGAGTGGGCATTGGGAGGACCAGGTTTGAGGAGGGGGGGATGTTTATAATAGTGGGTCAAGTCCTGTGAGTTTTATGGGCCCGTTTCCATTTCTGCGGATCTGGAGACTTTTCAATCACTTTTGCAAGTTGTGGTGGTGAAAGTAGCTGGCTGTCAGCTCTCTTTGCCCCTCACCACCTTAATTATGATGTAGGCAAAGGTCTGACTCTTAATTGGAACACTGCCTTATCAGACTGCAGAGTCCTGCCCACAAGGCTACGGCACTTTTTATTTTATACGAGCCTTATTTTTGTCCAAAGTTTTCCAGCCTTGAGATATGGGGGCTGATGTACTTATTGCCTCCTTTCTTGAAAGAAAATGGAAGTTGAGCCTCCAGGCCTTTTTACAGCCTCAACCTTCAGGGATGGTGCCCCTCCTGTGAGCAGAAGAGGCTTTCATCTACTTCAGGAGTCTCAAACTCAAATGCCTACAGTGGCCCAGAAATAAGTGAAATAAGCTGGGAGGTCTGTAAGGCTCGTGCTGACATGAAAGCTTGAGTCTCTTCAGAGGGTAACTCTAGCCAGTCGTTGTCATCTAAGAATATGGACACAGTGATGTTAGATCCTCCAATTTTCCAAGAAAAGTTGCAAATCTAGGTTTTTCTGTTGAATCCCCTAATTTCTAACTGTTGGCAAATACTCAAGTTTTTAAAAACACCATGTGGGCCCAACAAAATATTTCTGTTGCCTGACATGGCCCAAGGATTGGCAGATTGAGACTTTCCTCTACCTGGTACAATTTCAGGTTCCTGGGTAGGTTCCTTCTGACCCCAAACATGTCCTCTACCTTCTGCTACTCCACTGGAAGTCCAGCAGAGTCTTTTCCGTGTCTGAGACCTCCCCTTCAAGATGCAAAGTCCCTCTTGCGGGGAGCATATTCAGCACTCACCACTCATTGGCTGTTTAGACTATTGTAGCTCATCACGTCCACTTAGAGAACAAAGAAGGGGAAGTTGTAGGAGTCGGGTAGTCCAGTGAAATGAACACCCAGAATCCTTGGCTCTGATACGCACTAGTTGTTATCACCTCAAGGAAATCACTTCTCTGGCATTCAATTTTCCTTATTGTGAAAAGGAGCTAATAATTTCTACCTCCTGGAATTGTGGCAAGAGTGGAATAAAACATAACAAATGACCGGCCCTAAGTAGACGGTCCTTAAATGTAAGTTTAACATGGGAAGGAAGAAGGAATGATGTTCTGGTGCTCAAGGGCAGTTCTAAAGTGGGAGGTGGTCACAGAGGACCTCTTAGAAGAGGGCTGAAAAGGGTGGGAATGCAGGAGGGAGCTGTGAGCAATCAGAGCATATCATTCTCTGGCCAGCAGCCCAGCTAGTAAGAGGGGATAATGTACTAAGGGAGAAACAGGTACTACAATAACAACCCACAAATGCAGGCTGTTATACTGACCTGCATTCTAAGCTTACACAAATATAATTCATCCTTCCAATAGTTTTGGCCACTATAGACTTGTTTTTCCAGATAGTGTTTCTTTGACTTCTCTGCCTAAATCAATGTTCCACGCCTGCATTTCTTACTTCTATAACACATGAGTGAATTGTGAGCCAAATCTTTTGCTTTATATAAAAAATAAAAACAACAAAACCTCTTATGTTTTATGCTGCACATAACTCAGGAGATATTTGAGAGAAGAAGTTTTGATCAGAATGAAACCAAGTTGGGGTTGTGTATGGCGGGGAAAGGAGTGTAGGGTTGGGGAAGGGATGGGAAATGGACACAAAGCTCCATCCATAACACAGTGGAAAACTGAGTGTTATAGAATCACATATCAGCAGCCTGCCTTTATAAAGATGTCCTGAGTGGCTAGAACACAGGTGCCATAGAAAGGCAAGAGATATCATATCCCATGTACCAAAAACACATTTCCAGATCTTAGCTTCTGTCCCATGCCATTGCTTAGCTATTCCCACTACAGGGGCCTGCAAAATTGCCTGTTTTGATAGTTCACAAAGGAGGAGATCAGATTTTATCCAGGAGGCAAGCCACAGGGAGATGGTTCCCAGTTGAATACTAAAATTCCCAACCTCCCTCCCCACACACAAATGTGAGTGTGCATGCATATACATATTTATGCACATGGCCAAAGTGCTTTGAATTTGTGTCACTATATCTGACAAATCAAAGATGTGGCCATATCCCAATACTCTGTGTGTTTTCTGTGGTTGGCCTCTTGTTTGAGGCAAAAGAGCAGGCAGGATGTTAACCAAGGGTCCAGATGTGGTTTTTCAGAAAAACACATTCCTTAACTTGGCTTCTGTATGTCTTAGTTGCCAAGATCCACTCTTCTGTGTTCAGCCCAGCCTCACTGCACTACCCCCTCCCCTGCCTCATCTCAAATGGCCACCATAGTGGTTGGCTTTAGTGCTAGAGCAGAAAAAAGAAAAACCTTGAGAATACATACTTGGATCCACAACTAAGCAAAAAAGACATATCAAATGCAATCCACTGCCATATGTGAACTTCTCCCCACATCTAAGTTATTTTTGCAGGGAATATTGTCTGAAGAACTCTCATCACTACATTTGTACAAGTGTGGCCATAATTCCTGAGGTTTGGATCTCTGAAAGAACAGGTGTTGTGTTTGGTTTCATTGTCTACAATCTCGGATGGAAAAACTGGCCACACTATCACGGACTGCCTTAACTTTTTATTAAACTCAAGCTTTGTTTTGTTTGGAAATTTCAAAGTATGAAAACAAATACAGGCTGGCCCTTTAAGAAATCCGATTCAATCTGGGACAAGGCCAAGGAATCTGCATTTTATAACAAGCTACCCAGGTGTTTCTGATGCAAATGGTTCCCTGAGCTTACTTTGGGAAACACTGCTCTGTGTCATCTATACCAGCAGTTCTCAAATATTTGGAGCCCAGAATTTCTTTACACTCTCAAAGATTACTGAGAACCCTAATGAGCTTTGGTTAATGTGGGATATATTTATTAATATTTACCATATTAAAAATTAAAACTGAGAAATATTTAAAATATTAATTTATAAATTCATTTTGAAATAACAATTATAAACTTATTACAAGTTAACATAAGTTAAATATTTTATGTAAAATAACTATTTTTTTCTTCCAAAGCAAAAAAATTAGTGAGAAGAGTAACATGTCTGGCTTAATAGAAGACAGCTAGATTCTCACATCTGCTTTTGCATTCTAGCTGCTGCAATATGTTGTTTTGATAGAAGTATATATGTGAAGAAAATCTGGCTCACACAAACATGTAGCTGGAAAAGGGAAGAGGTACTTTAATAGCCTTTTTAGATAATTTCAGGTGTTCTTCTTTGATACTACATCAAAATGAGACAAGTGGTAGTCCCTAAAGGTTAATTGCAACATGGGATCTTTGACTATATCGATGAACTTTTCCTTCTCTGTTATGTGAAAATTCATTGCTCTATCTTGTACTCAGAACATATTTTTTTACTCATGCATGATTTTATAAAACTATGAATTGGTCACCTGGAAAATATTGGTTCACCAAGTTATGCAGATCTTCCAAATGTTGACACATTTCATTATAAAAATTTTTTAAATCACATTTGTTAATATCAATGCCAATCTCACCAGAAAATATCTTTACGTATTGGAAAGCTGGCAAGCTCATGGTGGCGGATATAAGCTTTCCAAAATTCTAATTTTCTCTTGAAAGCTGGAATTTTATCTTTGGCAACACATATTGTCAGTTGTTTTCCTTGAAACAACAGGCTCACTTTGTTCATTTTCAAGAAAATCTTTGCCAAATACCCAAGTCTGAACAACCATGATTTGTCTGTCAGTCATTGCTTCAAGTAAAAATGGTGTTCCATTTTCACCTCACAACTCAATTGCACAAGTACTTTTCCTTGAGACAACTACTGAGCTTTAGTATACAGCATAAGTGCTTTATGCATACTTTCTATTTGTCACACAAAATATTAAAATAAAATAAAATAAGAAAGTACAGGCTTAGAGTTTTCTTATAAATATATTAATCCAAGCTCATGTTTAAGAATCTTGAAGTACTGGGTACTCCTGATAGCTCCAGTCGGATGAAAGTCCAATGTCTACTGGGGGTTAGGACTTTAACATATGAATTTGGTTGAGAGCAACACAATTTAATCCATAACAGAAGCATTCTATGATTTGCTGCATATGGATAAATTATAAAAATTCACCTCAACAGAAACTCTCTAGGTTATAAGTGGTCCACCCCACTTTAGAAGAAACTATCAAAATCCTGAGAAACACTGTCAACAACAACAACAAAAAAAAAACCACACCAATAAAGAACACCCTCCCACAACAATGGCCACATCCAGTAGAGACACAATTCAAATTTGGTGGGCCTTATGTTAATTAACTTGATTTAATCATCCCACAATGTATACATATATCAAAGCATCACAATGTACCCCATAAATATATACAACGAAAATGGTGGGCCTAAGTTTGATCCATTGTTTTCTATGAAATTTGTGTTTCATTGTGGATTTGGGGGATAAGCTAATGAACTGATTCAGGCTCTAAAAGATATGGTAGATGTATAGGATGTGTGTATATATTATAGCAGAAGTTAAAATCCTCTTTCTCTCTCTAGAAGGAAAGACTGATTCTCTATACTTACTCTTTGGAAGGGCAATTATTTACTTCAGTAAAACCCTGTAGTTAGGGATACAATGAGGGACGACAAAGGAATGATGTGATGGTGTTAGGGGGTTAGAGATTCAAGAATACTTAGATATTGCTTCAGCTCACCTGTACCTCCTCCTTTCAAGGACCTCAGAAGATAGAAACAAAGACATTTGTAAGTGTGGCCAAGTAAAACTTGATTACTAACGGGTATGTTGCTTCCAAACCCAAGTGTGAGGCTCTAATAATTTGGATTGGATCCCATGGATGGTTCATTTACCCAAGCATAGTTGGCTTCAACGGCCTAGAACCAAAGCATACTAAAGGCCCACTTTGCCTCTCTTCCCTAAGTTCAAATGTTTCCATTTTACTAGTACAAAAAACCACCAATGTTCATAGCAGCATTATTCACAATAGCCAAAGGTGGAAATAATCCAAATGTCATCAACAGTTGAACGCATATGCAAGATGTGGTATATGCATGTAATATTATGCATCCTTAAAAGGAATGAAATTCTGACACATGCTACAACATGGATAAACCTTGAGGACATTTTGCTAAGTGAATAAACCAGACACAAAAGGACAAATATTGTGTGATTCCATTTACATGTGGTATCTAGAGTAGTCAAATTCAGACATGGAAATATTTTATAGGGAGGATCCTTTCATTCCAATGCAAACATTTTGGGAAGATGTAAGCACATTATGGAATGAAGTCAAGATATTGAATAAATTGACAATTCAATTTGGGTAATGCAACTATAAATAAGAACACAATTGAGTCTAATTTTTGTTGTTGTTGCCTGTTGGTTTATTTTTAGTCCTCTCATTTAGTTTCCAAAGCATTTTCTCCCTTTCTCCCCTCACTTTCTTCTGTTTCCAGTTTTCTCCACTGTCTAATTTTTCTCCTTCTTTTGATTCCTTTCTTCAAACATCTTACACTTTTGCTGCTATTTCTTTGGCCTTCTTGCCTGCACTTGCTCCTGTCTACCTCAGTCTTCCCCTCCTCCTACTCTCCCCTGACTTGTAGTCCTTACCCCAGAAGGGTTTTGTGGAATGATCAAAGCCTCTACCTGCTCTGTCGTTTGCTTCCAGCCCTGTTCCTCAGGAGTAATAATGGTGCAGAGAGACTCAAGACAGCCCAGGCATCTCAAACCTGGTAATATAAAGGGCCCCCAGGGAAGAAAAACTGACACAGCCTATTTTCAGTGACTGACAAGCTGTTAATAGCTAGAATAATACAGGTTGAATCAGATGAATTTTTTCACATGACGTTATAACTGCAATTCAGCATGGGACTCTACAGGCACAGTAGAGTATAATAATCTTTAAGGGCAGATACATCTCACCCACCTTGCATATAGTTGACAAATAAATGAAAGTTGATTTTCATTGGATATAGCTTACAATTGACTTGGCTGATTTTAATTGGTTTAACTAACTTAATCATGTACAGTCAAAGAGGAAGATATTTTCTGGATAGACAATAAGTTCTCACTATACAGCACAGGGTAGAGTTCAAGAGCACTGGCTCTTGGAGCCCCATCCCCTGGGTTTGGATCCTGGAACTATCCTCACTAGCTATATGGCCATGGAAAAGTTACTTGAGTTCTAAAATATTTTCTTTGTAACTAATACTGGAGCCTTTATAAATATTAGGGTTTACTTCTAATCACCAATTCAACGAAATGTGTTGAAGGCACATTCAATATTGGGTTGCTGGGAGGGTCATAGAATCTGTCAGTCTCAGAATTAAGATGGGGTCTGCTTACAAGTCCCTGGGCTATGAGGAAGGACAAAAGAAGACTTTCATAGCTGTAAAGTGTTCAAACAACATGCCTAGGAGTTCAGAGAGTGCATGGTTACTTCCACACTGAGGGATCAGAGACAATCTTTGTGTGGCATGTCAAGGACATCTTGTAGGAATCCAGGGTCCAGACATGTGATGCCAGGGAAAAACATTCCCCTGAACCCACAATGTGGTTGCCTGGCTTATGTGACCTGACTTCTGCTGGTGTGCTTTCTGAGTCTCTACTAGTGCTAGAACCAACGCCAAACCCCACCCATTTGCTCATACTGCCAGGGTCCTTTCCCCTCCAGAACAACATCGAGTCCCTCTGTCCCACCTTCACTTCCATTGAATGTCTCTATTTCCAAGATCTCATCACTGGCTGTTCCAATTATCTGCTGTTGCTTAACAAACTACCCCAAATTTAGTGGCTTAAAATAACAATTTATTTTTATTATTATGACTACTACTATTATATCTCATGCTGGGTCACAAATCCAGACAAGGCACAGAGGGGAAGCTCATCTCTGTTCTACAAAGTCCGGGGCCTCAGCTTAGATGACTTGTACTGCTGGAGGATGGAATGGCTAGGGGCTGGCTGAATCTCTGTCTTAGTCTCTCTCTGCCTCTCTTTTTCTCTCTCTCCTCCCACATGAACTATCCATGTGGCTAGCTTGGGCTTCCTCACAGCATGGCAACTTCAGGGTAGTCAGACTTCTTAAATGATAGCCCAGGGCTTCAAGAGAAAGGAAACTTATCAGTTCTCTTAAAGGCTAGGTCTGGAAGTGGCAGAGCATCACTTCTGCCATATTCTATTGGTCAAAGCAATCACGATCCATCCCAGATTCAGCAGAGAAGACAGACCTCACCTCTCAATGAGAGAAGGGTCAAAACTTTATGGCCATTTTTAATCTGCCACATGGGACTTGACAGCAGGAGTCTCCTATGTAGAAAGCTTCCTTTTGCTGAGTGTGCCTTTCCTCACTCTTCCTTCCATGTAGAACATGCATTAGATATCCAGCCACCTGGATCAGACTTGATTTTGCTTCTGTTATGGTTTGAATAGTGTTCCCCAAAAAGATATGTTGAACACCTAACCCCCAATACCTCAGAACATGATCTTATTTGGAAATTTGGGTCTTTGAGGATGTAGTCAAGTGATGAGGTCATTAGGGTAGGTTCTAATCCAATATGACTATTGTTCTTATTAAAAAGGGTAAATTTGGACACAGAGACAGATGCACACAGAGAACAGACAATGTGAAGAGACACAGGGAGAAGACAGCCATCTTAAGCCAAGGAATGCCTGAGGCTACCAGAAGCTAGGAGAGAGGCCCGGAACAAATCGTTTCCTGGTGTCTTCAGACAGAATATGGCCCTGCCAACACCTGGATTTTGGACTTCTGTCCTCCAGAACTGTGAAACAATAAATTTCAGTTGTTCTAAGCCACTCAATTTGTGGTACTTTGTTAAGGCACTCCAAAAAAACCAATACACTCTCTAACATGAAAATTCAGACTGCAACACCTTTAGGGGCAGCTGTATAGGCAGGAGAGTTTCCTTTGCACTGGCCCTGCCCATCCCAAGATTCTGCCCCCACCCTTTCCTGCTGTAGCCCGCAGCATTCCTTCCAACTGAGCCTACTTAGCTTTTGGAAGGCATAAAAGAGTCATGAAATACCTTCAATATGCATTACCCCATTTAATTACCCCACAACCACCTATAAATCGGAGTATTATTACTCCGATCTTACAGAAAAGGAAATTGAATTCCAGAGGTTAGGGAGCTTATTCAAAGTCATGTGTTTATGAGAGGCTGGGCAGATAACATCAGCTTCCATTGTGGATATCTCCCTACCATGGCATGGTAGGCTCCCTCTGCACCTGGACTGTTTTTAAATGGGAAGGTACTTTGAGTGTAGAACTTAATATTTACCTTAATTGGTGTATTTTTTCCTAAGACATCACCTTTTTCTAAGATGTTGGATATATTTCCATGAACCAAACTAAGAGTTCATAATAAAATTAAATTACAATTATTACTTCAAAAATTATGATTATCAGTTAAAGACATTCAGTTTAAATGTTTCAAGTAGACAAGTCAGAAACTTTCAGCAGACATTTTTTGAACAGCTACAAGGTAGCAAGTGTTACCATAGACACAGGGTTGAACAAGACACGGTGCCCACCTATCCTTAGGTAGTTGAAGAAGCAAATAAGAAACACAAACTAAGATAAGTACCTCATAGGTGACTTCTACACAGTGAGGGTAGATGCATGGTTCACCTGAAAGAACAGGTGACTTCCTAAACTCATCAGCCATTTTGCTCCAACATAGATACAGCCTTCTTATTTATAAAACATTTCCATGATCCCCACTTTCCTTGTCTTATGAGATTAAATTTCTAACTTTAGACTTTGTGGTTCTTCCAAGCTCCAACCTTCCTCCTCTTCTTCCTACTTACTGAGAGAGAGCCTCCATTTGTCAGGCTTGCCTACAACTCTTTCCTAGGTGCAAAAGGGCCCATCCTGCCCCATTAGCAACTCTGCTCTCTCTTTCGAAACCTCTGATCACCCTACCTCCTCTGGCAATGTTTTAATGGTTGGATACAAGTACATGAAAACAAAGCTTTAAGCTTACCCCCAGATCAACTCACAGGTGTATGACTTCACCACATAGTGTGACTTCAGAGTAAACAAGAGACATATATCTTGCTCCTTAAAATCCATCTCCACTCACTTTGTTAGCAAACAAAATTTGAGCTAACACTTCATTCTTTGGGCTTAAACCAAAATTGCAAACTTCACGTCAGTAGCAATGAACATATCCAGTGCTAGCTCTTGATTTCTAAATACTATTTTCCAGTAAAAGGAACAAAGGTTCCTTGGAGAAATGGCTAATTCCAGGGCTGGGGCACAAAAAGCATAAGACAATTCTAAAATATCTTGTGCCAGAAAATAAGAAGGTGCTCAAAGAATAGTGGGGATCTATCAAAAAGATGTAGAACACAGCTTGGAGAGGCTCCCACGGGTAAAGTCTTGGATAATTTGAGATTTAAAATGAATACTGATATAAGTAAACGAGGGAAAGGGGAAAGCTTTTCCTTAGAGTAGAATGCCAACTAAAAAATGTAAAAGGCAAAATGGAGGTAGAAAATCACCAATAGATGCTAAATCTCATGGACAGAAGTTGGATGAACATATCTTACATAGTCTCAAAGTGTCTCCCCAAATCACTTATTATTGCCATGGGAAAAATAATAACCTTACAGTAGAGAAACCTGACAAACACCCTCTTAACAAAGGGATCAAAGTTAGCATCACCAGAATGTGACAAACCATTACCAAGAGTGATATTTTGCACTCGGAAGGCACAAACTCACTTCTGTGGTGTTCCTAACAGAGGATCTAATCATGAAGAACTATCAGACAGATCCAAATTGAGGGACATTTTACAAAATAATTGGCCTGTACTCTGCAAAAATTGTTAAGGTAAAAAAAGACAAGGAAATGTTGAACTGTTTCTCTTTAAAGGAGGTTAGGGTTACATGATGATCAATTGCAATGTATGATCCTGATTCAAGTCTTGGATTAGGAAAAACAAAATAGCTATAAAGGACGTTGGGACAATGGTGAGATTTGAATACGGAGTGTAGATTAGATAATAGCATTGTATCTCAGTGTTAAATTTCCTGATTTTGATTTCTGTACTGTAGTTGTGTAAGAGAATGTCTGGGTTCTTGGAAATGCACACTGAAGTAATTGGTAAATGACTTGATGTCATCAACTTACTTTCCAATGTTTCAGGAAAAAAGAGAGAGAAAGAAAGAATGATAAAGCAAACGAGGAAAAATATAAACAATTGGTAAATCCAAGGAAAGGGTATATTCTTGCAACTTTTCTGCAAATATAAAATTATATTAAAATAAAACATTATTTTTAAAAGGCAACTTTCTTAGTAAAGATACCATGGTAAGCTTTATTAGTCATATGTTCTTTAACGTGGGTGAGGTTATACGTTCTGCAGCTGAGGAAGGGTTCTGGTAAGCTGAACAAGGGAGAAGGCTTGAGGGCACTGGTTGTCTAGGAGGAAGAAGGAAGACCACTGAGAAAAAAAAAATGGAGAGAACGCAAATAAGATGCTGGGGGTGGCCAGGCTTTCCTTTGCTGTCACTCTGTTATTCCAGTCTTATTCACTCACCTCCTCCATCCCTGTCACCCAAAGCAGATGGCATCCCTCAGAGAAAGAACATGGATCAATTCTACGTATGTTGTTTTGAGCTAGATAACTCCTATTTCTGCTCAGTGGTTGTCTTCCCCCCTCGCCCTTCTTGTTTATTCCAATAACTATGCCTATGTGTATATGTTAAATTAAATTAAAATTTAACCTTAGCGTTTTGGGAGGCTGAAGTGGGAGGATTGCTTGAGGACAGGAGTTCAAGACCACCCTGGGCAACATAGCAAGACCCCACCTCTACAAAAAATTTTTTAAAAATTAGCCAGGCATGGTGGCGCACACCTGTAGTCCTAGCTACTCAGGAAGTTGAGGCAGGAGGATGGTTTGAACTCAGGAGTTTGAGGTTATAGTAAGCTACGATCGGCTACTGCACTCCAGCCTGGGTGACAGAGCAAAACCCTGTTTCTAAAAATAAAAAAATAAAAATTAATTAATTAATTAAATTTGACTTAAAGCTGCCTCCATATGTAACAGACTGCAACCTAACTTACTATGTAAACAAACTGCAACCTAACTAAGAGTATGTTCTTGTAACAAGTAGCTGTGTTTCAGCCAATCGCAGCAGCCAAACTTCAGCCAATCACAGGCTACCAACTGAACAGACCATGTCCATATAAGGCAAATGTCCAGCTGAAACCAATCAAGCTGTTACTGTATGTCATTTCCTTTTCTGTCTATAAGTACTGCCTGCCCAGGTTGCTAGGTGAAGCTCTCTGAATCTCTCCTGGTTCTGAGAGATGCCCAATTCATGAATTGTTCTTTGCTCAAATTAATTCTGCTAAATTTAATTTGCCTAAAGTTTTTCTTTAACATAGACATCCCCTCATTTTATTTTGTTAACTCCGAGAAGGCAAGAGCATGACTGCTTTTTACACTAACAGCTAGTAATGTAGATTTACCCTAAGAGCTAGTAGATTTACCCTAACAGCTAGTAATAATATATAGATGGGGCTATGAAGAAGTTTTCAGTGATCTGGCCATCCTCTGATCATTATTAATTCTACTTTGGTTTTGCTAATTTTCTGAGCAAGTAACAGTTTCATATTTGATTATCTTGTCTTATCTTGTCTCAAATGGGGACTACAGTGAAGTAGTCCCCAAGGAGTTAGCAATAAAATTGCCTTCTCAGCATCAAACTCCTTCAATGAGAGAGGAGACTAAACTTATAGCCCCAGGACTCCACAGGTGAGTCCTGGAGTGGTATGCTGTAAGAAAGAAATTTCTTGAAATTTTATGCTTTATACTAAACATTTATGCAAAGTTTGCATTTTACTCCATATACAATCTGTTTCTGTTAATATCAAAATGTTTATTTTTGCCTTAAATCCTCAGGTGAAATTGTCCTCCAGGAAGATGAATGATAATTGTTCATCAGTTGCTATGAACCTTGGTTTTGTGAAGCAGAGATATTCATAGTCACCTTAAAGAATGGCTCTGAGAATTATAAGAGTTGTTAATAACCAGATTGTCTCTATTAACTGAACAAAACAAGTAGTTTACACTCATTGAATACTTTCTGTATGCCAGGCACTCTTTTAAGGGTTTTAGTTTCATTAACTTATTTAATCCTCATGACAACCCTATGTGGTAGATTCTATTATTACCCCCATTTTATGGTTGAGAAAACTGAGACATGGAGTAGTTACTAGTTACTAGCACAGTGGTGGAGTGGGGCTACTAGCTTGAGAGCCTGTACTCTTAGCCATGACGCCACTGTGCCTCTGTTTAATGTCTTAGATTATAGGTGCTGCCTGAGGACTGAATCTCATACTTGGCAGCTCTGAAGCCTCACTCAATAGCCCATCAAGGGTGGATCTGGGCCTGGAGCGGTGGCTCATGCCTGTAATCCTAGCACTCTGGGAGGTCGAGGGAGGAGGATCGCTTGAACTCAGGAGTTCGAGACCAACCTGAGCAAGAGCAAGACCCCGTCTCCACTAAAAAAAATAGAAAAAAAAATTAGCTGGGCGTCGTGGCACGTGCCTGTGGTCCCAGCTACTTGGGAGGCTGAGGCAAGAGTATTGCTTGAGCCCAGGAGTTGGAAGTTGCAGTGAGCTATCATGATGCCACTGCACTCTAGCCAGGGTGACAGAGTGAGACTCTCTCTCAAAAAAAAAAAAAAAAAGGAAACTGAACCCCCCTCCTCACTTCCCCTCACCTTCATAATAAAAAAAAGAGTGGCTCTGTGACTCCAGAGCAGCCTCTCATCAAACCAGTATATCAAAAATGGGGGTTCATTAATGTGCTTTTGGAAATCAGAATCACGGGGATGGAAATTCTTGAGTCTCCCTGAGCAGCACATTCTCTTTCTGTAGGCAGGCCTCCACTAGAGGCCAAACCACAGCCAAAGGAAAACATAGATTTCAAACAGGGAGTTGACAAGTCCAGGGTTGCATAGTGTTGGGCCAAGATTGTCTGACATTCACATATCCCTTGGACTAAAGAAATTGCTCAAGTCTGTTTTTCAGGTCATTCCTTTTATGGAGAAGGATGCTAGAAATGACGGCACAGGCTCTTTTCCTGCTAAAACCAGGACTGATTTTGAGAATACCAGAACCCACCGGTTGCAGTTCACCTACAGTTGGCATCTACAATGAGTACCTGTGTACATTCAACCACACTTCATCTGCATCTTTGATTCTTTCCTTGTGCTGAGATAAGTAACATGTTATAGCATTTGAAATACGGTTGCATTTCAGTTAATGAAGACTTCCATTTGTCCCTGAACAATTTCTGCCTTTTCTTGTTCCAAAGCTTTAGTTTATGCTATTCCTTCTCTCTAGATTGCTATTCTGACCATCTTCTCATTATCAAAATCCTCTCCACCCCTTGATGTTCCGTTCTTATGTCACTATTCTGATTCACATAATTTCTAACTCCTACCTGCCCCGGGCACACACAGAAGAAAATTATAGTGCTTATTTTATTCTGCCTCATATTGTATTTTCTTGTCTATATCTCCATCCCAACTCTTACCACCTCAGCCCAAGACTCCCAAGCTGGTCTGTCTTGGCCTTGCATGTACAGAATTTGTGGTATAGGTTTGGCATGATTAAACTCTTGTTATATGATTGTATCACAAACTTACATTTCTGGCTCAGGTTTCAAAAACCCATTAATAACAACAAGCAAAATTCCAGGTATGCATAATATTAATACAACACATATTTATTAAGTGCCTGCTACTTAACAGACATGGGACTCTGTGTTGGAGGGACAGTGATACATAAGATAGTCATGGTCCCTGACCTCATGGAGCTTACAGTATAGCAAGAAACACACATAATGAAACAAGCAGTCACACCAACTGAAGGGTGGCAGATGTGTTGTGATGCCAGGGCAGGTATTAGGGGAGCTCACACCACATGGTCCTGAGTGTGTGTTTGCAGGCAGTTAGTGAGGAGGATATTTTTAAGTAGGTGTGAGATAGGCAGAGACAGAGAAAAAGAGTTCCAGGAAGAGGAATCAACGTGTGAGAAGGCATGGAAGTGTGGTAGGAAAGGACACGCTGAAGGAAGTGAATGAAGTGGCTTGGGGAAAGAAAGCAAGGTGTCAGGGATGGCTGAAAGTCACCGCTGAGAGATAGGCAAAAGCCTACCTTCACATGATGGAAGGATCTGCAGCCATTTTATGGTATTTGCACATTACTCTAAAAGTAGTAGGAAGGCACTGATCATTTTTGTTCTGTTTGTAGAAAAATTGCTCTGGCTGCCATGTGGTATAGAGTCTGAAGAAGAAAAAGGAATAAGAAAGGAATCTGTGTGAACTTGGACTTTCTGTACCCTCTCTGTGTCTCAGTTTCTTCACCTGTGAAATGTAGAAAATAATAGTCCTTTCCTCATAAAGCTGTGGTAAGGATTGAGTGGGTTAGTATAAATAAAATATTCTAGGCATTGCATGGCCACATACTGGCCTTTCATTAAACATTAGCTATGTTGGGACTCAAAAAACAATACCTCAAAAAGAAGGCCTCAGAAGCAAAAGTTTTTCTGTGACCTTCTCCTGCCCTCCTGTCTGTCAGTCATATTCCTCCCTGAGACTATCCATAGAAACTAGAATCCCCCTTCCCCAAGGCAGGTCATAGAAACCAGAACCCCTTTTCCCAAAAGCCAGCCATAAAACCTAAAAAGATTCTGTGTAAAAACTGGCCATAAGGAAATTATCTGACCTACCTTGTTTGCCTGTAGTTCATAAGACCCCCATTCCTTCCAGAGAGGGCCCTGCCCCACACCCAGAAGGAAGGAATGCTGCTCAGAGAGGCCAAGAAGAATCTAGACAGACAGGCCTTGCTGGCTTTCCCCACTCAGTCTATTAGCATTACATCCTACCCTTTTTATCCAATCACATTTCGACACGGCGGTGCATACTTTGTTAAACCTAAGCATAAAAATGGACAATTTCCCCTGTATCTTTGGGTCTTCATTCTGAAGACTCTCGTGTACATGTTAAATAAATTTGTATGCCTTTTCTCCAATTTATCTGCTTTTTGTGAGTTGATTTTTCAGTGAACCTTCAGAGGGCAAAGGGGAAGCTTTCCCTTAGCCCCTACAGCTATAATTATTAAAGTACTTATTCTTGTATTTTCAGAAAAGAACTGATGTACAGATATATGAGTGTGCCTCATATTTTAGGTTGGGGATTTCAGTTTTTCTTTTATTTGTATTTAGGCTATTAAGTATGAAATGTCCAATTACCTTAAGTACTAATTTTGACAGTTCATATCTCTGACACTTCACTTTGACACTTCTTGTTTTATTTTTATTATGAAGGTACAACCTCAGTCTTTCAAACACATGTTTTGGCTTGTGATTATCTGTCAAATTTTTTAAGAGCAATTTTTGTGAAACCATGGATAAGTCAGAAATTCGTGTTTTTTCGAATATGAGTTCCATCATGAAACCAATGCAGAGCAGACAGCTTGAACTATCAAAGAAATGTTTGGGAAAGATGTGGCCAATGAACGCACAGTACATTGATGGTTTGAGAAGTTCCGTTCTGGTGATTTTAATCTTGAAAATGAGCCACGTGGGCAACCTGAGACCAAGGTGGATAATGATGAGCCTAAAGCTGTAGTGGAAGTGAATCCATCTCAACCTACGTGTGAATTAGCAGCAAGGTTTGACGTTACTATTCCAACAATATTGGACCATTTGAAATAAATGGGCAAGGTAAAGAAGCTGGATAGATGAATTCCGCATGAATTAAATGAGCATCAGAAGAGAAATCGTCTTGAAGCTTGCCTTTCCTTGCTGTCAGGACATAAAGGCAAACCATTTCTACACCATATTGTTACATGTGATGAAAAATGGATTATCTTTGACAATCACAAGCGTTCGGCACAATGGTTGGATAAAGATGAAGTGCCAAAAAACAGTCCAAAACTGACTATTCATCAAAAAAAGCTAATGGTGTCTGTTTGGTGGCCCAGCGCTGGTATTATCCACTACAGCTTCATGAAACCTGGTCAATCGATTACAGCAGATGTCTACTGCAACCAATTAGAAGAAATGATGAAGAGGCTTGTGATTAAGCAGCCAAGATTGGTCAATAGAGATAGGCCAATCCTCTTGCAAGGCAACGCTCAACCACATGTCGCACAAGCAACACTGGTCAAACTACAGAAGCTGGACTTGGAAACTCTCTGTCATCACAGTATTCACCAGACCTTGCACCAACTGACTACCACTTCTTCTGGGCTTCGGACCACTTCTTGCAAGGAAAAATATTCAATTCTCAACAAGCTGTGGAAAACGCCTTCCACGATTTCATCGCCACTCGCTCTCCAGGCTTCTTTGCTGCTGGCATAAACAGGCTACCGTAAAGATGGCAAAACTGTGTTGATAGTTTAGGCACACACTTTGATTAATTGTACTGCTTCTTGTTTGAGATATAATAAACGACACTTTTGATTCGAAATCAAACATTTCATATTTAATGACCTAATATTATTAAGTACTTAGTGATTGCCTTTTGCTACAAACCAAAATGATTTTAGGACATGAATTACATGGTGTGATTCTGTGAGCATAGTTTAGACAATATTTCCAGGAAAGTCAATTTCTCTAGAAAGTGGAAATGAGGCCAGTTTGGGGCGCAATCATTTCAGGCTGACAGACTCTTAGCTTCTGTGATGTATCTGGACTGTGCTAAGCACTGTGGGTATAGCAAGGTGGGAGGGTCTCTCCCTGCCTTTGAACACCACAAATTTAGAGCCCATCAGACCACAGATTTGATCCGTTTACCTTGAACTGGTGGGGCAGCACAAAAAGTCAGATAAACTTCCAGAGCTTCAATGCCACAGAGGCAAATCAGCATTCTCAAAGTGGGTGTTGAGTGGGGTGCCACAAAAGATACTCATCCCTAGCTAACAATATGGCCACTAGAACCAAGAAAACATACACCTTTCCAGTCTGCCTTTAGTGTTTGTTTTTTCTGCTTTTAAGACAGGGTCTCACTCTGTTGCCGGGGCTAGAGTGCAGTGGCATCATCATAGCTCACTGCAGCCTCCAACTCCCAGGCTCAAGCCATCTTCCTGCCTCAGCCTCCCAAGTAGCTGGGACTCAGGTGTGCACCACCACACCTGGCTAATTTTTAAATTTTTTGTAGAGACGGGGTCTCGCTCTTGGTCAGACTGGTCTCCAAGTCCTGGCCTCAAGTGATCCTCCTCCCTCGGCCTCCCAAAGTGCTAGGACTACAGGTGTGAGCCACCGTGCCCAGCCTCAGTGTGCCTTTAACATTTGCCACACAGCCTCTTCATCATGCTGTCCCTTCCTTCTCCAGCTTCAGTCGTTCCCTTCTTAAGGCTCCAGTTCTTTTAAGCCGCTGATAGATGGGACAGTTAAATAGGTATGCTTTCTATATCAAGCGTGCCAAAAGTTCAACATTTTCCTGCTCAAAGGTGAAAAACAACCCCAAGAGTTTTTCTTGCCTTCACAACTCACTATAGCTAATCCTCTTAAGTTTTATTATTTATTTATCATTTACTTGCAAATATTAAAAACCTAAACTGGGATTCTTTGCTCCATCTAGCCTTGTCAGTAGTTTTCAAGGTGCACTAAACTGGAAGCTTCTGCTGACCTGAATACTTTCCACTTATTCCTCCCCACTATGTCCGATGCTATTTTTTCCCATCAACCTCATAGAACAAGGCAGACCTAGGTTCACAAAAAAAAAAAAAATATATATATATATATATATATAGGCATCTTGGTTTCTATAAAGTAAATATTTTCACATGGAACATATTCCCAAATACTTTACTCTTTTGTTTTGTCTACAATAGCAGTTGGCTGGTTTTTAAAAACCTCTTTATTATAAAATAAAACAGAGATACAGAAAACCCCACAATGCAATGGGGTTATGCCCTGTAACCATCACCCAGGTCAAGAAACAAAACTTTGCCAGCCATCCTAGAAGCCTTGCAATGTTCCCTGCCCCAGATCCTAACCCCTTCCACCCCTGAAAAGAACTACTATCCTGATTTGCTTTTCTTTATAGCCTTGTCATCCAAGGGTGCATGTCTACTTACTCTAGTTTAATCTTGCCCATAAAAAAAAATTGAAGTCTCTTACTTGACAGTTTTCTTCTCCATCCTTTTCTTTTTCTTATGATTTATCTGTTGAAGAACTGGGGGCATTTGACCTCTAGAATTTCCCACAGTTCAGACTTTGTTGGTTGAATTGCAATCATGGTGCAGTTTGGCACATTTCTCCATGTAGGTGATGTTCTGCTCCCTCATGGGTAAGGTTGCATAATGTCTGATGATCTCGCTTTTCATGATATTAGCAACTGTCGCTGTTCAATGCCTGGATCCATTAATTCACTGGGAAGCTGTAAAATGGTGATATTCTAATTCTGTCATCTCTTGTTATTATTAGCTAAAATGCTTTCATAAAGATATCACTTATCATGTATAATTATTACTCAGTGAGAGAGCTCATGTAGGAAAAGCAGGATAAATGGTTGATTTTTTCCCCTTTATTATCCCCTAATGGTGACCAATTCATTTTTTAAAATATTAGGAACTCCTGAGTTTAAACATATCTGATGTGTTTCAGTTGCAATTATTATCCTTTAGTATGCTCCAATTGTCCTGTGTTTGGCCAGGGGAGACTCTTTCAAGTTGGCTCCTGAGCCCTTTTGAATGTCTCTGATTTGTTCAGCTTGGATTCCCTTTTTCTCTCATGGTTTGGGTTTATCTACCAAACTCTTCTGTATCTCACATTGGTTTGTGTCAAGCTATTTATTGCCAATTTATGCACCTTTCTTCTTTTGCTTAAAGTGATGGCTCACAAAGTATGGTGTCCAGACCAGCAGCAGCAGCACCACCTAGGAAATTGTTAGAAATGCAAGTTCTCTGGCCCCATGTCAGGCTACCAAATCAGATACTCTGGGGATGAGGCCCAGCAACATATGTTTTTAAAAATCCTTTCAGGTGATTCCTATGAACCCTAAAATTTGAGGACCATGGCTTAGAAAACAAACTTTGTAGAGTCCTCCTTGAATGTGTTGCTATAGCTCTACCCATTGCAAAGACCCGTTAATGTTGTAATAAAGATTGGTTTTCCTTCCATATATTCTGTCAAATGCCTATTGCAATTGACAATTGCTCTAGGAATGGCATCTTTGGCTCTCTGGGGCTGCAGTTTCTGTTTTATTTCACCCGAGGGCTGGAATACCTGCTTTTTTCTGCAAAGGTGAAAGTGATAACATTCTGCTTTATAGTTTCCAGACAGAGTCAGTGGGGTTCAATGAGCATTTATTGTGTATCTGCTGAGGTCCAGACTCAATGCTAGAGTGCCTATGATATTGTGATTTATAACAATTTTTATGATTTTATATATATGTGTGTGTGTGTGTGTGTATATATATATAAATTGGTCTTTGTCCCTATTTCCTGGCACAGACCTCATAAAACCCTTGGAATCTCTGAAGTGGTAAGAGTCTTTTGTATGCTCATGAGTTGACTGATGGCTGGCAGCCCCTAGATAGCTTCAGGTTGGGGGCTGGTCACCTGAAAGGCCAAGGTAGGATTATAGGGTTGGGACTTTCAGCCCCACCCTCCCAAACTCCAGGGAGGGGAGAGGGGGTAAAGGTTGAGATGATCACCAATGACCAGTCGTTTAACCAGTAGAACCTATGTAATAAAGCTTCCATAAAAACCCAAAAGGACTAGGTTTGGGGAGCTTCAGGATAGCTGAACATATGGAGGTTTCTGGGGAAGGCATGAAAGCTCTGTGCTGCTTCCCACATGCCTCGCTCTATGCATCTCTTCCATCTGCTGTTCATCTGTATCCTTTGTAATATCCTTTATAATAAACTGGTGAACATAAGTAAAGTTTTTCCCTAAGTTCTGTGAGCCGCTCTAGCAAATTAATCGAACCTGAGGAAGGGGTAGTAGGAACGCCTGATTTATAGCCCATCAGTCAGAAGTATAGGTGACAACCTACTACTTGCAACTGACATCTGAAGTGGGGGCAGTTTTGTAAGACTGAGCCCTCACCCTGTGCTATCTCCAGTTAGACAGTGTCAGAATCGAATTGCATTAGAGGACACCAAGCTGGAGTTCACAGGAGAATTGCTTGGTGTGTGGGGAAACAACACCCCCACACACACACATCTGATATCAGAAGTGTTGTGTTAAGTGGTTATGTGAGAGTGGGAAAAACACTTTGGTTTTTTCCTGTGTCTTAACAGGACCCAACATAGACTAAGACATAGCCCCTGCCCTTGATGAGTTAGAGAAAAGGTTTCTAGCAGCCTAGTGTAAGGATGGTCAAGAAAGCAATTTCCACTGAGGTAGGAGCTTGACTATGGTTCACCTTAGTCAATGTGGGTCAAGATTGCACTTAGCCTTCTTGGAGTCTCTTGATAGGACCACTTACATCTTGTCCAAGAGCTCATGTGCCTTTGATGCTGACCCGGCCCAGCCACGGACAGTTATCAGCCTCATGACCTGACCTGCTAACTTATGATCAGAGAGAAGCAAGACAAGTGGTTTAGATCAAATTCTTAAGAATGGACTTAAATTCCAATGAACCCAACTTTCATCCTGGAGTGGAGGAAAGTGGATCCATTCCTAACATTTGTAGGATTTTAGACAAAAGGACAGATGGAGGCCCTAGGCCTGTGGCCCACCCTTCTCGTCTCTCTTCTTATCTCCAATGCAGTGCTGCACTGAGGGATCTTGCACACACCTATGAGCCAGATTTCACCTCCCACCTCCAGACAAAGCACCACCTTCAGGGGCAAGCACCCCTGTGGTATATCTGCCCTCAGGAAGATAGACCCAGGGAAGAGGACTATACAGGCCCTGAAAGCCCGCTTGGGGCCATCTGGGCAGGGAATCTCAGGGCCCCAGCTACCCAGAGAATAGCCTAGAACTGCAGTCCCTAACCCCCGGGCCATGGCCCAGTATCGGTCCGTGGCGTGTTAGGAAACAGGCCGCACATCACCGCCTGAGCTCCACACCTTCCCCCCACCCATGACACCCCAACCCCCACCCCTGGTAGATGGAAAAATTGTCTTCCATGAAACCGGTCCCTGGTGCCAAAAAGATTGGGGACTGCTGGGAAGGAGGATTACAACTTCTGGATGGGCACATATCTTTGGATTCATGGACTCCTCACGTCATGGGGAGAGGCAGAGCTAGAGGAGGGCCAAAGCAGGGACTTTTAAGGAGCAGAGCCAGGTTACCCATGTCTAAAGGTGGTACCAGAGGAAGACAGTGGAAGCAAAGTGTACTCACAAGTCCTCGGTTCACTGAGGGAGCAGGCAATCTCAGAAATTTTGGGGTCAACTGCTAATTCTGACCCTGGCCATTTTGCATGATAAAGACTGTCATCGAAGACATCAGCAAAGGCACCAGCTCTGGCTCAACAGTTTGGCTTCAGCAGTGAGGAATATAGCTGGTCCTGCCCCTCCCTACCTCTCCTTACCCCCACATACACACACACAGAGTTTCTGCTGCAGTAATTTTTTGGAGCTTCGGCTTCTGCCATCAGGAGTCACAAAGGGTAAAGGAGAGTACATAGCCCCAAACAGGCACACACCCTGCCATATTCATCCCTGTATATCCATTATGCTGTAGTTTTCCCCGTCTTATGATGGAAACATAAAATAAAACCAAACAAAGTGGAAAAAGAAATTACCAACAAAATAAAAATCCTACCCTCTAATTAACAACATAAGAATGTGCCTAAGGAAACTAAATACCCAGACTTTCTTCTTCTGGTTCCTCCGATGTAAAATGGATAAAATCTCTATATAGTTAAATATCAATCAAAAAGAAACATAGAGCCAAACCAGCCCGGCTCTCTAATACAAGAAAACAGATGAGTGAATAGAATAATTATACTATATGGTAGAAAATACCATAATAGAGCTATACATATGCTATGCTTACTCTATAGGGGTGGGACATGTAACCCACCCAGGGGGAGAAAAGTTGGTCAGGACCTACATGCACAAAGGTCTCTCTATGCCGTGATGAATTTCCAGGTCAGGGCTGATATGTTCCTATGTGGGCTTTTGGAAGCTTTACTATGGGAGAGGAAGAAGTTGTATTTCAGAAGACAAGAGTAAAGACCTTCACTCATTCAAGAAAATATATTTATTGAGCACCTACTATGTGCCAGGCACTTTTTAGAGACTTGGAATACAACATTAAACCAAACAGACAAATATCTCTATCCTTACGAAGCTTATATTCTACCAGGAAATAAGTAGGAAAATAGGTAATAATTACCTAGTGGAGGTAATAGGTAATAAGCTTCTAACTAGGGGAAGCACAGGGGATTTTTTAGGCTGTGGAACTAATCTGTATTGTAGTGGTAGATGCATGATGCTATGCATGTCAAAACCCACAGAACTTTACAGCACAAAGAGTGAAGCTTAATGTATGCAATTTTTTTTTAAAACGTCAACCAGGAGGTCAGGGTATCCCAGGATGAAATGCAGACTACAAGAAGAGAATCTAACGGTATTATAAGTGTAAGACATAATTTCATTGAAGAGATTGGGGACAAAAGATTCTAACCTAAGTAACTTTGAAAAGTGGTGTTTTCACTATATACTGTAAGACTAAAAACAAAAAGGACTGTACTCTAGTTAGTAATGTTGTTTTTCATGGAGGCACAGGTTAACAATTCTGACATTGCTGTACATGTATATTGGGATAAGCAAATATATATTAATAAATGGGTGGGGGAAATCAGTCTCATCCATCGTTGGTGAGAGAGGTTCCTGATAAGCAAGGGCAACAGACTGGAATGAAATAATCCATGTGGCACTGGATTAGAGTCAAGAGACATCAATATAAGCTCATTTTAGCTTGATATAGATACATATGGATAGATACAGAAATAATCATAGAGATGAGCACACACATGAGTTTGTATATACACCCATATTTCCTGGCTCTGTCCTCTGAGAGGGCCTAAAAGCAAAGACACCCCAGTAGCAACAAGCATACCCAGCTCCCAGATCTTGGTTTCTAATAACATTCTCTAATAAAAGGAACTTGGACATCTTGAGAGACATGGTTTATTCTAGAGCTGGGGCAGAAAATATACAAGATGAGCCTGGAACATCTTGTAGTGCCAGAAAGAAAGGAACTGCTCAAATAACAAAAAAATGGTAGCATGTTAAAGTCACACAGGAGCCAACTGAAGGAGTTCCCAATGGCCAAGCCTGGAACAATTTGAGCAACAAAATATATAATACAGTATTTGAATATAATCCAGAGTATCAAACAAATATTCATGAGTCCATACTGATATAAGTAAATGACTGAATAAAAAAATAAGTGGAAAAGACACAAATCTCATGTACAGAATTCCAAGTAATGTAAGTAAAGACTCCCTCCTCAAGGAGGCAGAATTTAGCCCACCACGTGTTGAGTGTGAACTATGCCTAGTGACTTATTTCCAGAGTATGGAAAGGGGTTAAAAGTAACTTTATAGTGAAGAAACCTGACAAACACTACCTGAGTTGATCAAAGTCAACATCAATAGTCATGCTGATAGTATGCACCCTTGAGATGACGTGATGAGAAAGGCTTTTTGCCTCTATGTCTGTCCTCCCAAAAGCCCCACACCCACAGTCTAACCATGAGAAAAACTTCAGGCAGACCCAGATGAAAAGACATTCTACAAAACACCTGACCAGAACTTCTCAAAATTGTCAAGGTCATCAAAAAACAAGGAAAGTCTGAGAAACTGTCACAGATTAGAAGCTAAGGAGACATGACTGAATATCATGTGGTATCCTGGATGGGATCCTGGGACAGACAAGGAAAACTAAGCAAATCAGGATAAAGTATATGGAGTTTAGTTAATACTAGCACATCAACATTGGTTGCTTAGATGTAACAAATGTAACACAGCAACACAAGTTGCTAACAACAGGGGAACCTGGGTAAGGGTCAGCCAGGAACTCTCTGCATTGTTTTTGCAACTTTTCTGTAAAACTAAAAGTATTCTAAAATGAAATGCTTATTTACATGAAAATAGTCAAATAATTACAGAGATTTATTATAAGCTCTACAGAAAAAATAAAACAGGATAAGGGAGATTGGGTGTAGGGGGAGGGTCTGGGTGCTATTTTATAGAGGGTGGGCAGGGAGGGAGACATTTGAACAAGTACAGGAGAGCAGCAAGTCACTACGGACGTCGGGGGAAGAGCATGCCAGGAAGTGGAAACAGCAAGAGCAAAGGATAGAGAGGTGGGAGCTGTCAGGAAGGAGCCTACTGAAAACAGATCAGATGTAACAGAAAGAAGATCTGAACCAGGGCACTGGTGAGAGGCAAGAAGGGCAGGAGACAGACTTGAGAACTACTTACTTTATGGACCAGGAAGAAGAAAAGAGGAATGTTCTGGAAGGTGAAGGGCCCTTGCACAGTGCACAGTTACCACAGCATCATGTGGCAATGCTCAGAGCGCTATGGCTTTACCTTTCACACAGTATTTACCACATCGAGTTCTCACTGCAACCCTGGGGTCCCGGTCCCCACTTCTAGGAATCAGGACACTACAGCTCAGGCTGAGATTTGCCCAACTCCCAGCTTGCAAGGGCAAACTGGAGACTTGAAACCAGGACTTCTGACTATGTATGATTTTCCATTTTACCCTTGGTCCTCCATACCTTCTGTGACATTATCAGGGTCTCTTGGAGGAGGCACAGATTATGTGAATGGCCGAATCCTAGGAAATTTGATGGAACAAAAGGCCACCCCCAAAACCCCAGGGGGAGGTCCTGGCATAATTTAAGCCTGAGCCAGAAAGAAAGTTTTTAAAAGGTCATATAAGTCCTGATATTAATAACATCTCTTCATAACCTACATACAAAAGTTCAGGACAGGTTTCTGCTACTATCTCGTCTAAAGTTTTGGCCATCCTTTGCTATCCCAAATGGAGCTCACTGCCTCATGCCATACATTGTGTGTGGGGGGGTAGGTGTGGGTGTGAGTGTGGGTGAGTTGTATCTCCTAAATTTCTCCATTGTGAAACATGCATCCCTCTTTCTCCTTTTCCTATCTATGCACATGTTCCTAGGGTTCCCAAGGGCTGTAACTGCCCCAAGCAAATTTCCCCCAGCCTAACAGCAGCTGGCTCCCCCTAAGCAGTTAGCTGAGAGCAAAACCAACCACAGGAAACTATTGTGTGCTAAAGCAAGCCCCTTCACAGCCCTCAGGCCTCGAGAAGATGATGGTGGGGACTGGGAGCAGGGCAGAACCCCAAGTTATCTATCTGAAGTCTCCAAGTCATTTTGGTTGTCAGACCATGTTATAATCAATATTATCAGGCCTTGGAATCATGAGGCCCCTGAAACCATAACATATCAAGACTTTTCTGTGCTCTATGCTTCTAATTTGAAGTCATTTCTAATTTATTTTACCCCAACCCTCTTAGTAATGGCTCCCAACCAATCTGGGAAAAGCATCCCATCTTGTCATCCCTGCACTTCCTCCCTCCCATGCTCCCCCTGCAACCCAGTGTCACCCCTCTCCCAGACCCCCAAACTAGGATTTCTTCTCATTCCCTGAACCCCGCCTCCCCCATGACCATATTCTCCAGAAAGGTTATATGGAGTGTCCCTTAGCATTCTGGAACCTTTCTGAGTATTGAGCCTTTGCAAAAGAGAACAAAATTTTGCATCAGTGAGAAATTTGAGTGTGTGGAAAGATTTTTCTCAAGTACATTTTGGCCTTAAAGAGGAAGTGCATGTTTATTAAAATGCTTAGCTGTCCATAATAATTTAATTTTTCTAACAATATAATTTAACTTGATTGTTCTTCATTTATTAATCAATTTTAGAGCAGCGTCCTCCCTTCCTCTCTTACCCACTCTCTTTTCTCCTTTCTAAAAGATACATATTAATTATGATCTCCAGGCCTGGTTGCCTCAAAAGGGGATTAGAGGACTTCTTCAACTGTTAAATTACCCCCTGTTCCTGAAGGGAGATAATTGGAACATCTACATCTGCAGCCATCTTGGATAAAGTCATGATTTTGAAGGAAAGCATTAAATTAAATTGCATTGTGATTCTAAGCTAAATTGTCCGAGAACTGACTTCCTCGACAGCTCTGATTCAGGTCTCCCAAAATGTTGCACACCGTGACTCATGCTTCCTTCTGGAAATGACAAAACTTCCTCACCACCGTGATCTAAGCCGTCTGCTTTTGGTCCTCTGTACTCTCAGGAAGCGATTTGGGTCTTATGTTACATTTTTTTCTGCGGTGGGCAAGGAAATCTATCTTTTGTTTTTCCAAAGGGAGAAACACATACACACACACACACACACACACACACACACACGAATCAAAGAATGACACACTGAAAATTCTGAAAATTAATACCAGGCAGAGCACCCCCACCCTCCACACCCCTCGAGAATAAATAAACGATGTTTAAGAATTATAAAAACAAGAGGGAGCTGACTTTTTAACCATTTATGCTCTAAAGCTTTTTAAAAAAATGTTCACTTTTCTAAGGAAAGAAAGATGTAGTAACTTGGCAAAGCTAATGATTTTTAGTAGTCAAGGTAATCTTAAAGATCTTGGATTTTGTAGGTAGCTAATAATCGGTGCTGAACAGCACTGATCCATTTCCCAGGGGGATTCATTCCCTGTGTCTCTGAAGAGATGTTTGGGGGAAAAGCCATGTTGGGGGACGAGGAGAAGAGAGAGAGGAATGAGGAGAGGAAGGGGTGCAACTGCCAACAATATTCTGTCCCACTGCAATTTGTCCCATAGCAGCCTCAAATAGAAATGTGTGCCAGTCTGTATCTTATAACGTATAACCCAGCACTCATTAAAACTACTATTTACTGGAGTGGAGAAAGCACCCAGAATATTGACTCAGTGTAGAGATTTACCACATGGTGAATATGGATTTATTTTGGGGGTAAGAATTTTCAGATCAGAAGCTTAAGGATAATTTTTCTATTTTCCTAGCTATACTAAGTTAAAATTTTGATAAATGCATTAGGGACATATTTATATATTAATATTGTGTGTATAAAATAAAGAATAGCATGCATATCTACTTATACAGCCTCACATTCGTTCTCTCAGAGGGTCTTTAAACGTCGTGATTGAGAAGGACAAAGTTCCCTTACAAACTCCATCACTTCTGTTTTCCTCACAATAAAGCTATGGACATCCGTCCCGAGTTCTAGTCTCAGCTCTACCACTTGGTCATTATGGGCTAGTAATTTAATTGAAAATGGGAGGGTGGATCAGACGATTCCCAAAGAGCCTTCCAATTTGAAATTCTATGACCTGAGATTTTGTCCACCTCCACAGGATTTCTCCTCTTTTCAAAGGAGACACCAAAATGTTTTGCTTGTTCCCGCTAACAGCTCTTGACTGTCAGCTGGGAACCCCGATGGCTCTGCCAAGCCTAAGTCCTAGGAGATAGGGCGTAGGAACCAGGTACTCTCCCACCCTACCCATCTCTGCTGCCAGATCAGAATCTGGGAGAGGTGAGAAGGTCTGCCAGGACCTAATGGCAAGATTCTTATGCTCTTCCTGGATCACTATTGATTTGCATTTCTTTCATATGATTTTATGAGTAGGTAGGAGAAGCCCCATTCATGTCACACATGTTTATGTGTGCTTGGTATATGCTTAAATCACTGTGCCGAGCACTGGGGATAGAACAGAGTCAAGTTTTCATGAGCCCGGGAGCAATTATGCAGTCGTGCTTTGGATTAGGGAGGAAAAGGGACCCATAATAGTTCCCTATCAACTAACAATGGTCTCTGAAGTTTCACCAGTAATGATTCATTTCTTGAGTCTTCTAGGTTTTTTGGACTTTGAGAGTGCTCTATTAAAAAATTTTTTTAACATACTTGGAAGGAGGGAGAAGCCCACCTAAAGGCCCCAAAGGAATGGGCCAAAGAGGAGGAAGACCTGGGGAGAGGTAAAGAGACATCAGAGAGAGACTGGTGTAATTAACAGGGGGAGTGAAGAATGGGTCCCAAGAGGTCAATCCTTATAGAAAACAAAAATTTCAAATGAATATATTAAACTAAGATCTACACTCTGATGGTAGTCCATATCAGTTGCTCAGCTGGCTAGCAAACACTTAGCTCTTGTCATGTTCCAGGCACTGTTCTAGGTGCTGGAGATATAGCAATGAACATGATAATTCCCCTAAAGGAACCTAAAGTCTAGAGAGAGGGAGACAGGAAGGGGCAGAGAAAGGGAAGGAGGGAGGTAATTTTCAGAGCTTAATAATGACCAACTACTAAGGGAATAAAAGAGAAAGATAGTAGAGGATGTGACTGGGGAAGGTGGGAGCAGCTATTCTAGTTGGGGTGGTCAGAGAAGAATTTTCTAGAAGGTAATATTTGAGCTAGGGTCTGAATAATGAGATAGAGGTTGGAGTAGATATTTGGGGGAAGAGTTCCAAGTTGAAAGAACAGCAAATGCAAAGGCTCTCATGGGCTGCTTCAGGGTCAGAAAGAAGGCCAGTGTGACTGGAGCACAATGGACAAGGGAGAAAGTGGTAGGACATGATGCCAAAGAGGTATGCAGGGGCTAGTTCATGCAGGGCCAGCTGATATCATCATCATCATCATCATCATCATAGCACAGTGCTAACCACTTTCTAGGGATCTGCTTCTTTACTCCTCACTTCTACCTTGTGAGATTTCTTTCCAGTGGTCGCACAGACAATGGTAGTAGGTGCTAGAGATGGGGCATGAGCCCACAGGGGCCTGACCCCCAAACTGGCTCTGGTTCTCAAACATTTTACTCTATTGGTATACCAAAGAAATAGGTGGGCTCAAATACCTTATTGGGCACACATAAAATGAAGCATGCCCAGTATCAGCATCCAACATAAAGTCTAGAAAGCACTATGGAAGGAATCCTCTTTAAAAGTCCATGTAAGAGTGGAGAACAATGCCTGGGAGTACAGCCACCGTGTGGCTGCTTTGTCTACTTTCTATGGGTAGAATGTCATCTCCCTTCCTTCATCCACCCCAGATCCCCACACCAGCCAACACCACCAAATATGGTGCTGAATTCACTCTGACATCTTTTTAGGACACACTTCCTGGAGGCACTAGAGATACTTTAAAGGAACTCATAATGTTAACTGGCTGAACTGCCATCCTTAGATCCCATGGAAATTTGCAGTGTGGTTGGTGTAGTAGGCAGAATAATAGCTCCCAAAAATGTCTATGTTCTAATCCCTGAAACCTATGAATGTGTTACCTTATATGGCAAAAGAGGCCTTGGAGATGTGATTAAATTAAGGATCTTGAGATGAGGAAATTAGCATTGATTATCAAAGCGAGTCCAATGTAATCACAAAGGTCCTTACAAGAGGGAAGCAAGAGAGTTAGTGTCAGGGTGATGTGATGTGAGAGGGACTCAACCCACCATTGCTGGCTTTGAAGATGGAGGAAGGGGCCACAGGCCAAGGAATGCAGGAAGCCTCTAAAAGCTGGGAAAGGCAAGGGAATGGAGTCTCTCCTCAGAGCCTCTAGAAGGAACCATCCCAGCTGACACCCTGACTTCAGCCTAGTTAGACTGACTTTGGACTTCTGACCTTCAAAACTGTAAGATAAATTTGTATTGTTTGGGGCCACTAAGTTCGTGGTAGTTTGTTATAGCAGCAATAGGAAACTCAGAGTTGGCCTAAGCTGTAACAATGCATGCTAGTTTGAACTCTCTGTCATAAAGTCACATAACAAAAACTCTGAGGAAAATTTTCAGTTTGTGCCTCACGACCTTATCCTTAAATTTATGCACTGATTTCGGCGTTGATTCATTTAGACATTGTAAAGAGTCATTCTGTCCCATACTCTCACCCATGTTATCTTGATTTCTTCTGCAACATCAGGTATTTGTCACTTCCTATCTCACAGGACACTGTTCTGCAAAGGAAAAACATAGCAAAATCAGAAACCAAAATTCATCTGGATGCAAAAGTATTTGAGTTCTGTTTTAGAGAAATGTGCCATCTATCAGCCCCATATCTGTTCTGTGAAGGGTGTGACACAAGATGGCCACTTTTCTCTGTGTCCCATGAATAGAATTTTGTGAAACTACAGAATTTTCTTTGGATTCCAGAGCCATGTGCCGTATATACTGACAGATGTCAAATGCAATGCTCATTCATTCACTAAATACAAAAGGAGCTATAAGGGATTTAAGGTGGAGCTGTAGCCTCCTGGGTAGGTTTGGGAGAGATCTTAGGGAGATCACTTAACCCTACCTGTCATCAGAGAAAACATCTCGGGAGCACATAGGGTGGGGGTCAGGTCTTTGCTAAGTTAAATTGAATCCTCCCTACATGTCCCTAAATGAACACAGAAAGGCTGCCCTTCCCTGGTGTGAAGAACAGACCTGATGGGGTCAATTCTTGTGAGAGGGGCTGGGCTGCCCAACTTCTAAGGCTGGATACATGTTCCATTTCCCATCAGCCTGAGCTACGCCAACATTTATTGAAGCTCTGAAGCTATGGTTGCTACAGAAACCAACCAAGCAGATGAGATGTTGATATTCTCAGATGAGATAATTAAATAATTTGAGAGTAATTATCTACATCAAATGAAGATTCTGGGTGAAATGCGCACTGTGGATTTCTTTTCATCCTAACACTGAGGAGTAGACGGTGCAGTTTAATGTCCTGTAAAAAAGTTATTCTTCAGCTTTTTTGAGTTTAGAAGAGTAACAATCACAGTGATTTTTTTAAGATATAAAACCTTTTGTTTTCAAGTTAAATAATTGACTAAATTGCCTTCATGCATCAAAAAAATTTTTTAAAAGACTGACCTTGAAAGATTGATGTAATTTTCTCTTGTTATAACCTCAAATTACAAAAAATCCCATTTAAACTTCTCTTTTCTTTGAAACAGGAAGCAGGAAAGAAACTAAATGTTGGTATAAATATGGAGCTTTTTTAGGAGTGCAAAAATCCTACATGCATACAATTTCTAAGTGTTACAAATATTTCAATGAATCATTTTAGAAAGTGCAACACAAAGAAAATCTACTTAACCTTTAATCAAAACACTCTGTATTTGCTTTTCTCGTCTTGATTCTCCACAATTGGAATGCAGCAAGCATAATTTTTTTTTAGTGGATTCCTGCCTTGTAAATCAATGATACTGTTGATGTTTCTTACTCTGTATATCAAGTTGCTTAATAAAGATACCATATCCTTGAAGGGTTTGTAGCGTGTTGAAAAAACTATCAATACTTACATGCTAAATAACATCTGCCCAATCCAGAAGTTTCCACCAAATCCAGGAGACTTTTTTAAAAGGCTTTTTAAGTGGTCAAGGTACATTAAACCTGGAATTGAAAGGTCACTAAGAGGTTCCAAGACACTCAGATTTTCAATGAAGTGTAATTCCCTCTGGAAGACGTGTGGGTGAAGGAAAGACATCAGTGCTGATTCTCTATACAAATATTCTTAGGGAATGGTGGAGGGGTGTTTTGGGGGCAAGGCCCTTTAAGATCAGAAATAACAACATGAAGGCTGCAGGTTGATCTGGGCCACAGACACATTTATATATAACCTGCATGGTGTGTTAAAACATTTAAAATGACTTGCCACTACTTAAAAACAAGGATTGCAATCTGGATTTCCTGCTTCTCTTAAAGATCTGGCCCCCAGGGCCACATTCTCTCATGATGACAGCTGACAGGAGCTGCCAGTGGCTACCACCAGTCTCCCTGGGCCAGTTTCACTGATTTGTACTCCCTGCCTGACCTGTGGGCTTGTGGGTTTGTAAACCTGGCTTGGTGAGTGGGGAAATCTGCTATTGCTTCTCTGGTAATTTGGGAGCACTCATGTCTGCTCATGGCTCCCCTAAGTAAGAACCCTTGGTCCTCCATGTCCTGGGTGAGAAGTGTCTCAGCCCGAACACCTCTTGGGAAAATTCCAGGAGGCTCCCAGTGAGATTGAAAAAATTGAGCAGCCTCGTTGGTACACAGGGAATGCTCAATAAAACTATGAGTAGGTCCTTCTGAAGCCAAGACTGGCTGCTAGACAAATTATGAAGTAGATGAAGTTAATCTTTACTATTTCCACTCTCCCCTTTTTTCTCATTAGAGGAATTCATCCCTAACCAATCAAATGCCCTGTCCACTAACACGTTGTCACTCTCAGCCTTTCAATGGCTTCTCATCATGTTAGAATAAAATCTGAAGTCCATACCATGGTCAACAAGGCTCTACATGATTGGGCCCCTGCCTACCTTTTCATATTCATCTGCTACCATTCTCTCCCTCCATCACTGTGCTCTAGCCACACTGGCATTCTTGCTCCTTCCCAAACAGACCAAGCAGGATCCTATCTGAGGGTCTTCGCCCTTGCTATTTTCCAAGCCTGGAAAGTTCTTCCCATAGTCAGTGATATGGCTGGCTTTCTCACCCTAGTAAGGCGCTGCTCAAATTCCCCTTTCCAGAGTAGCATTCCCTGACTATCCATATAAATAGCCCATTCTCTCATCACAGTCCATCACTCTCTATCTCCTTGTCTTGCTTTATTTTCACATATTTTATCACTAATCTAACACTCTATAGGAAGTCCTCACTTTGCATGGTAGTGGGGGACCATAAAAATGGCTGTGCAAGCTGAAGCCATGTAAAGCATTCTTAATAATCAGTGGGGAAAATAATGATTAGTCCACGAATGACCATTACAATTTTTTGTGAAAACATTAAAAACTCTTTACTGTTGGTTATAAATGTATTGGAAACTGAAAACGATGTAAAATGAATATTTATTCACTACACTGTAATTTAAAACATTAGAAATATTGAGAATTAAAATGCTTTATTTCTTTGTAAAAAACTTATGAATTGAATGGGCATATCTTGAAAGAAGATATAGAAATGGCCAATAAGCACGTGAAAAGACGCTCAACATCACTAATCATTAGGGAAATGCAAATCAAAACCACAATGAAATACCATGTCAAATCCATTAGGATGGCCACTATAGAAAAAAAAGAGTAATAAATGTTGGCAAGGATATGAAGAAATTGGAACCCTTGAGCATTGCTGGTGGGATATAAAATGATGGAGCCACTGTGGAAAACAGTATGGCAGTTTCTCAAAAATTTAAACAGAATTATCATGTGATCCAACAATTGCACTTCTAGGTATCTGCTCAAAACAGTCAAAAGCAGGAACTTGAACAGATATTTGCACACCAATGTTCATAGCAGCATTATTTACAGTAGACAAAAGGTGGGAACAATGCACATGGATAAACAAAATGGGATATTGTTTAGCCTTAAAAAGAAATGAAATTCTGATACTTGGATGAACCTTAAAGTTATTATGGTAAGTGAAATAAGCCAGACACAAAAGGACAAATATTGTATGATTTCACTCATATGGTCGTATGAGACCAGTCAAATTCATAGAGACAAAAAGTAGGACAGAGACTACAAGGGGCTAGGAGGAGAGAAGAAGGGGAGTCAGTGTTTGTGGGGTACAGAGTTTGTGTTTGGGATGACGAAAAAGTTCTGGAGATTGATGGTGGTGATGGTTGCACAACAACGAGGATATGCTTAATGCCACTGAATGGTACACTTACAAATGGTTAAAATGGTAAATTTTATGTTATGCATGTTTTGCCACAACTAAAAAAAAAACTTATCAAGAGTAGTTTGAGCAGTGCTTGTCTCTTTCTTCTCTTCATAAAACTTACAATGCAGAGAGAACATTTTTCATATTCCTTGGTAAGTAATCCTCCTTTCTAAGTTTGGGTCAGCTTCTAACATTTTGTCCTTTGTGTCTCCAATGTCATGAAATATCTCTGAGAGTTCCTTTAATGGGAGGTTTTTCACCAGTATCCCTTCTTCTGAGACATATTCATCTTTTTTATCACAATCACTTTCTTCATTTATATTTATAAGTTTACCTTTGCTAAGTTCCTCTGGCTGCGTATCAAGAGCTTCTCAAACAGTGGCAGTGTGTCTACATTCCCATGGTCAACTATTTCTTCTACAACTTCATTTACCTACAATTAGAAACCTATAAAGCTACTTGCATGGTGCAGTAAAAGTTCCTGCCATACTGCTGGCATACTACTTGCTGTTACTTCCTGCCATGATACTTGAATGTGTTTAATTACATGCCTTATGTCATATTTCTTTCAAAATTCAGCTAAAGAAATGGCATGGTCTCCAGTTGTAGCATTAATACTCTATCTGAAAGTCCATATAATAGGCTTTAAAAGTTGAAATAACTCCACGATCCACTGGATGGATTAATGAAGTTGTGTTTGGGGGTAAAAGGAAAATTTTCATGTTTCCACTCAAGAGAATCAGGGTGACCTAGAGCGTTCTCCAACAGTAGTAGTGCTTTAAAAGTTAAATTATTTGGCCTACAGTATCTCTCTACCACTGGGAGACAAGGAGGCAACAGAGCTACAGGATTTTCTGTCCTTGTTTGAACCGAATAACATGCACAGTGACCAATCACTGAATAACTTTGCAAGAAGTGATGTGACTGGTCACTGATCATGATGTGCACTTCTCATTTACGTAGTGATTTGTGGGCTGGAGAGCTAGCAGTGAAATTTATACTTCATATAGTTGCCCACAACTAATACATGGTGGTGATTGAAATTTGGACTGTGTTGTTCAGGGCCTGGTGTTAACCAAACTATGGTGACCAAAATTCGTGCATATCAGAACAATGCAAAGCAAGAACTACCTGTTTTATATATTTCTTTGCTTGTTATGTTTCCCCTCGTGGAATGTAAGCTACATGGGATGAAGACTTAGGCTATCTTGTTTAAAGTTATTTTCACGATGCCTAGAACAAAACCTAACACATAGTAGGGGCTCAATAAGTACTTATAGAAAAGACAAGCAGAAAAGGAAGAGAATGGAAAAAAGGGAGGAAGGGGAGAGAAGAATGTAAATATCATCCGGTTAGATGAACCATCATGTGAAAATGGTGCCCAGAGAAATGAAATCACTTTCCCAAAGGCACTGAGCTCTTGAAGGCTTCTTATTTGGGATCTGAAATGTACCCTCCTAACCCACATTGTCCCTGTTCTTGAGTGTTTGCTTGCTCGCTCTCTCTCTCTTTCTCCAGATCTTCTTTAAAGTCATGCATTCACATGAAAATGTGAGTAAAAACGTAGGGGCCTTAATCACTTGACATTTGAGGAAGGATTAGAGCTTTACCCTAGAAGGCCACAGCCCTGTGTGTGGGGGTGACATTAGGGCCTTCCCAGACTTCCTATTATCAGACCACAGAGGCTGCTAATTCTTAGTCTATGTCAAACTATTTGCATTTTCTTTCCTAAATGTCCTCGTGTGGTGCTATGATCAGAGTATACAGGATGCTGGGGTTTTTCTCTGAGTAGCTCACTCCCCTGAAGTTCGGTTTCTAATTTGCTCATGGGGCTACAGTGTCCCAGAGCAGATGGGGCAGCCTGGCCAACTTGGAGGGGAAAAGACTGACTTCAGATGAAAAACTTCTGTTTCTGTGACTAAGGACTTAGTCAGCTACCTGGTTTAGGATGTACTATCTGTCAGTAAGTAGATCTGGAGGAAATATCACTCATTCTGGCTAGAGTAATAGTTTTCAGTGCATTTTTTACTCATGAAATTCAAAAAGAACAGAGTGCCAGTTTAACCTTGTGGTTGAGGTTATGAATTAGAACGGAAGTTTAAATTACCCAGGGAGGCCGTCCCTTTAGTCAGAATTTCAGAGCATTCCAGACTCCTGTGTCAATTAAAGCACATTGAACTTCAATAAAATACCAAAAAGGCAAACAGTGGTCTATTTGGAGAGTTCCCTTTTTCCCCTGCCATTTTGCTTGTGCGTGTGCTCTCTCCCCCCCCACACACACTGTCTCCCTCCTTCTCTCTCTCTTTTCCTTCTTTCTAACTTTTCTTTCTTTTCTTTTCCTCTCCTTTCTTTTCTTTCCTTCCTTCCATGGAAAAAGTAGTTGCTCTTTATAAGAATAAAATCACTTAAGTAACGAATGAAATGAATTAATGAAATGAAATGATAATTAATTAATGAAATGACCTTAGCTGACCTAAAGGTTCTAAATCCAAGCTCTATGTCAACAACTGATTGTACGTTTTCTTTCATTTTCAGATCCTTTGCTTGTTCTCTTTCCTCCTCCATCTTCCTCCCTTTCTCTTGTACCCTCCGATCACACTTTGGACCTCCCATGAATGGCTTGAACCTGACGGTGAGCTTGACTCTCTTAAGGGAGAGTTGTGAGGTGTCAGTGGTGCCTGAGGCTTGTCTTGTAAGATGCTCTTGCAGAAGGCTTGGTGAAAAGAATTCGTTGGCCAGAATTAGTCTTGGGTTTGGTACATTTCCAGTATCTGTGCTTTTCCTGGTTGTCATTAGCATAAATATTTGAGAGTCAACAACTGAAAGAATTTGAGAAACGCATTGACTGAAGAATTTTGTCACAGACACTCCATTTCAGCTGGCGTCTTTCACTCTTTAAAAGTTCTCTCATTTTAAATAGCACTTTCTCCTTTTGTCATTGAATTTCAATTATGTGCAAAGCCTGTGGGGAGACACAAAGATGGATAGGACACAGTTCCTACCCTTACTGCTGAAAACCATGCAGGGAGATGAGATTCAGGGTGACAAAAAAGCTAAGTAAGAACATAGGGCTAAACTAATAGTAACAGAAAACACTAAATAAGAAAGGGGCCCAGGCAGGCCCTGTTTAATTTTCAGGTTACCACTACAGACAGAAAGTGCCAAAGGAGGTCAGAGGAAAGAGGAACACCTTGGGGGATATGGTCAGGCCAGGATGGAGAGAGGAGCTCAGATCAGAGATGCATCTAGAAAAATTTGGAAAGCAAAGTTGCAGGGGAAGGTATTTTAGGAAGAGAATATTTGGACACACAGGGCCACCATGTGCAGTTGTGCAGGTTTTGCAATTTACAACTCTAGGGGTTGCCATTCACATCAAAATCTCTGTGTGAACACAATCTATGTGGCTATTGGTGGCAAACCTGGGGCAAAAGTCTAAGAGGTGCAAAACCTCTTGTGGATTTACAGTAGACTTGTTATCATGATGTAAGTCCTCAGAGGTCAGGGACTGGGTCTTATCTTTGGATCCTCAGAGCCTTGCAGTGTCTGGCACATGTTAGGTATATGATAGATGTTTCCCAAATGAATGAACTATAACTCAATCTTGCCCAATCCTCACCAGCTAGTTGTATGAATGAGGGTGAGGTCACAGAATAGGGATAACTCAGATTTCTTTGATCACCCTGGATAATGTTGAGACTCAGCACCAGAACTGTCCCCCTCCCAACTCATTCCAATTACTTTCAGGACCTCACAGGGTGTTTTACATGTGTTCACATACTGTCCTCTCTTGTTCTTCCATTCTGGTCTTTAGCCAATGTTTTGAAAGGGGCAGCACCCTAGTCATACCCAGTCTGCAGAACCGCTAACCTCTCTGAGTATGGTGTACCTTCTCAGGTGCTTATCTCTAGTGTCCCCTACATTACAGTGGAGAACATGATGGCATCATGGTCCCTTCTGACCCCAAGGATCGAAGCTTTATCAATTCTACAGAGAAATGGAGAGAATGGCCTTTTACCCTCCAGGGTCATACACAGGAATGTGTCCTGTTTCTCGTGTCTGACACAACTCTCCTTAAAACAGTCCCAACAGTGAGCAGAAGACAGACACCATGCAATTCTTTCTACCCACCATTCCCATCTTTCTGCTTTTGCAAAAGAACACACATTGGAAAGTGTGAGGTATGTGTGGGAACATGAAATAGTTTAGTTTGGCTGAAGCAAAAAGTATGTACAAGTGAATGGGGGCAAAAGTTGGCCCCAAGGGAGACTGAATTAAACAGTGAGAATGGATGCATGAAAGCCCATAAACACTAGCAGAAAGCCATTTAAAAGTTATCTGAGGGGGAGCTGCAGCTTTAAGTATGGAAAAAAATATATCATTATGACTGGTGCTATGGACTGAATGTTTGTGTCCCCCCCAAATTCATATGTTGAAGCCCTAATCTCCAATGGGATGGTATCTGGAGGAGGAGCTTTGGGGAGGTGATTAGGTCATGAGGGTGGAGCCCTCCTGAATGGGATTAGTGCCCTCATAAGAAGAGACATGAGATTAATGATCTCTCTTTTGGCCATGTGAGGATACAATAAGAAGGCAACCCAGGAAGAGAGCCCTCACCAGAACCCTGCAATGCTGGCACCCTGATCTCAGACTTTAAGCCTCCAGAACCGTGAATAAATAGATGTTTGTTGTTAAGCCACCCAGTCTATGGTATTCTGTTATAGTTGCTAAAGTTGACAGAGACAATTGGTTAAAGATGTAACAAAAGTCTAGACAGACTAGGACAATGGAGTTGCACAGACCTAGGTTTCAGTCTCAGTGACCTTGGTTAAGTCACTTAACCTCAGGGACTGTTAGTTTCCTTATCAGTAAAATAGTCATACCACTCATCTCTCAGGATTTTTTAATAAGAATAGTGTTTGATATAGTTTAGATATTTGGCCCCTCCAACTCTCATGTTGAAATTTGACCCTAATGTCAGAGGTGGGGCCAAGTGGGAGGTATTTGGGTCATGGGGGTGGATCCCTCATGAATGGCTTGGCATCCTCCCCAAAGTAATAAATGAGTTCTCACTCTATTAGTTCATTTGAGAGCTGGTTGTTTAAAAAATCTTGAGCACCCCCTCCTCTCTTTCTTGCTCCCTCTCTTGCCATATGACACACCTGCTCCCCCTTCGCCTTCTGTCTTGACTGGAAGCAGCCTAAAGCCCTCACCAGAAGGAGATGTTGGTGCCATGCTTCCTGTACAGCCTGCAGAACCGTGAGCAAAATTAACATCTTTTCTTTATAAATTACCCAGTCTCAGATATTCCTTTATAGCAACACAAAAATGGACTAAGACAATGTTCATAAAATGCTTAGCACAAAACCTGACACATAGTAAATATCCAATAAAATGGCCACCAAAAAGTAGTGTATTGTAAGACATTGTCACTTCTAGGGTAATGTCTCATCAGGCCATATAATAAGTAAGCAAAACCGTAGAGGAGGTGGCTTTATTTGGGGCTCCTCACCTTCTGCTTTCCCAACCAATGGCCCAGAAATCAACTAGGGAATAAATTTGATCAATTAATTCACACCCTGGTGGTAGCACCTGTTTTTCTTCCATAAATCCCAAGAAGAAGGAAAGTGAAGAATAACTAGTGGTAGAAATTCAGGGATCAGTAGCAGTTTGGAAGAAGGGTAGTGGTCTTTTGAGTGTGAGCTCCTTTTCCCTAACCTTGTATAAGCACATCCTTATGGTGACTCATTGCTCCACAGAGTAAATTTTGGATACAAAAGACTCAAGGCTTTTACTCCATTGAGCATTCTGTGCATTTCAGTCAAAGAGTTCATTGCATAAACCTCACACTGGACATCTGTAGACATGGCCTATAGCTGCCCATCCACCATTGTTTTCATGCACTCTTTTCCCAGTATCCAGAAAGCCTTGGTTTCCAGGACAGGCTCCACTTACCAAGAATTGCTAAGCTCTTTGAAAATCAGCTTCTACCTTATTAAGTACCTTCCAAATATTCTGGGATGGGTGACACCACTCTCTCCTCTCAGGGTTGTGTTTGCAAGTCTAGAGGCTTCTGAAGACAGTTATCATTGTATATTCTATTTCCACCAACAACTTCTAATAATATAAAGAAAAAAACTTTTAAAGCTTACAGTGGCAAATCTTGGCCATTTTGTAATCTGTGATGTACTTAAGAATCATTCATCCCAAGTAGCACTAGAGCAAGAAGTTTCTTGATGCTGTCTAACTCCCTGAGAGACACAAAAACCACCAAATTTTGTCTCAGTCTGGAAGCTAAGCGGCCCTGCCATGGAATGTCTGACACTACAGGAATAGGACCATGCCATGTCTAGGGGACTGGTTTAGGATTCAAGAAAACGGGGGTCTTTATTTTCTCTGCTTACATCTTTTGCCCTGGGAGAAGAGAGCTCCCAGGAGCTTCCTCATAATATATAACACTGTCTGTTCTCCTTGGACACCTGAGTTAAGGAAGGAAAGAATTTGGTAAGAGCTATAGACTGACTGGCATTAACGAAGTTGTCCACCAATAATACTCAAACATGTAGTCCTCATGAATACAAATGCTGTTGCCAATTTTGCTGACATTTCAGGAGACTGGGAAATGCCAATGGGGTTCTACTGTCTGAGGGTGAGCTTCCTCTGAGGAAGTCTTCCGGAAGTGGCAAGTGTTTTCTTTTCCACTACTTAAAGGTCAAACCAAATCACTTCTTCCTCAAATAGATCTTACTTTCACAGGCTCATAAAATGGCCAAGTCAGAATGCGTCTTGGTTTATGAAGCCAGTTGAGGGTGTGAGGGTGACTCAGGCTTTCCCAAGTTCCCTTACTTATTCACTACCAGGAATATTTAAATCAGAGCTGACCTTAAAATAGCAAGTCTTTGAAAAGGGCTCAGCACTGACTCCTGAGACTCTTTTTCAGACACCCTTCTTACTTTTCTGTTCCAGTGGTCCCTGCTTAGAACGTCTGTGACGATATATGCCTGTGTCTGATTTTTTCATTTTCTCTGAAGAACATTATTATACTGCATAAAATTTTAGAATTCATGAGGGCTGATAAGAATACCTTAAATCCCTTTGCTCACTGAGAGAATGTTATGGCAGAATTTTATCTCCTGCACTGGGATACTTAGCAATTGGCCTGCATGAATATCTTTGCTTGATGGATATTTGAAGTATAAAATTCTTCATTAAAATTTTTCAGAGAATGAGGTCATGTTATTTTCTTCTCATTCTATGTACTATGATCAAACCAACTGTGATCGCTCTAACTATGACATTATGCCATTGACGCTCAAACTCCTCTCTTGAGGTCCAATTGGCTGCTACAACTCTCCACCTGAGTGGTCCATAAAAACCCTCAACTCAGTGGGACTTAAAGCTAACTGAACCCTATTCTGCCTTCTGTCTCCATCTCAGTTAATGACATGATATCTGGCAATTCTCTCAAATTGGCAAACCTAGAGGCATTTATCCTCAAGTCTCCCTCTCCCTCATTCTCAGGATGCAATTGGCCACTTCCCATTGCCAGTTCTCTTGCAGAAATGTCTCTTGGATTAGTCCGCATCCTCCCTGTCTGAGTTCAGGGACTCACATCCTTCTTGGACGACTTCAGCAGCCTCCTGCGGAGACTTCTTGCCACCTGCCTCCCCTAGAGAGCCCTAAACCCACATCTGATCATGTCATTTCCATGCTATGAAACCTCAGGCTGTTGGAAGATTACAATCCAGACTTACTGGCTTGGCACTCACAGTTCTTAGGCTGGCTCCAACCACCTCTGCAGCTTAATTTCCTGCCATGTTACCCTCCAACCCCTAAACCTGAGCCATGGTCAGCTTTTCATCACTCCAAAAATAGGACTGACCTTTTTCTAATGCTCACCTTGGCCTAGTTCATGCCTTCTCTCTGAAATGCCTCCTCTTTCCCATCTCAACCTAGCCAAATGTTACTGACTCTTCAAGACTCATTCCAAATGTATCCTCCTGGGAGAAGCCTTCCTTGATCTGTTCCCCAGCCCTGCCCCAAGTTAATGACTCTGCCCTCCACAATGCCTCAGCATTTTATTCAGGCCTCTACAACAATAGAATTCCCACCCACCGTATGTGAGCACGTTGCAGGAGGTTTCCTGTCTTACAACTCATTTTATCCCTGGCACTCAGTAACATTTGATAAATGGGCTAGTAGATGGATAAATGGGTAGGTTGAGTGGTAAAGTTTAAATGTAGGAGAGTAGGAAGACACTGGAGAGAGGGCACAATAAGAAAATGATGAAAAGGGGAAAGAAATAGGAAATCATGTTCTCATTCATTCACTTCTAATCTTTTATTTAATTCACTTACTTTCCTTCAAACACAGTTATAATGGATATTTATCTTCTTAATATTCCCATGCCCCTATATTTAAGAAGTTGAGAAATTAAGTTTACCTTCCAAATCTGCTTACTGAACTTATGAAAAACATTTTTCTACAGTTTATTAGTGGGAATTGTATTGCCCCTTAAATTTTACAGCAAACAAAAGTACTATGAGCAACTTCCTCTTCTAGCCAAGATGCAATACCAGGGAGAAGATTTGTCCTCCCGTCTCAAACAACTAAAAAATTGGACTAAATATATTTAAAAAATGTTTTTCAAGACATTGGACATCAGGCAAATAAAGATGGTGATTCCTGAGAGACAGGAAACAAAGTATGTGAGCCCTACAATCGCCCCAGCTTACTGCCTGGAAAGAGTGTCCAGGTCACAGTGCAGGGAAGAGGAACTCAGAGGACCCAGAAAACTCCTTGAGTTGAAGAAATGGAGCTGAGAATCTGGGGTGACCAAGGCAACTAGAGTTGGCAGTGTAGAGAGAAGAGAAAAAAATCAGGATTACTACAGATGGTCCCCTTGAGTATTCAGCGGACTACTAATCAGCACATGCATGTGAGGAAACTATGCAAGATTGGGGAAAGAACCACCTGAAAGGTTTAGAGGAAACAATATCTAGTGCTCACACAGAGCCAGGAACAGTAAATAGTGCCTGTTCCTACCAGCCTGGGGACGGTTGGGAAGGAGGGTGGGAGGAAGGGATTATAAAAGGGCAGGAAGAAACTTTCAGAGGTGATGGATCTGTTCATTATCTTGATTGTAGAGATGGTTTCATGGTTTTCACATATGTGAAAACTTATTAAATTGAACACTCTAAATATGTGCAGCATATTCTATATCAATTATACTCCAATAAAGCTATTAAAAATACAGTGATTATATGGTAGTGGTATAGAGTTTCTATAGAAAATACTTTTCTGTTGTGTTTTGAATCAATGGCTTATGATAAATAGTTCACATAGATGGACACTCATTCATTGATTTTAAAGGTGTTTGATTCAAATGTAAATGACTACAATTTAAAAAACATCAAACAGCTAATAAAAAACAAAAATAAAAAATTACATAGCTAAGTAAAACATGTGCAGTGTCTTAGCCCATTCGGGCTCCTATAACAAAATACCATAGACTGGGTGGCTTATAAACAACAGAAATTTATTTCTCACAGTTCTGGAGGTTAGGAAGTCCAAGATCAAGGCACTGGCAGATTCGGTGTCTTGTGAGGGTATCTTGTCTTCCTCACAGATGGCACCTTCTTGCCGTGTCCTCATTCATGATCTAATCACCTCTCAAATGTCCTGCCTTTTAACACCATCACTTTGGTGGGGGGTAGAATTTCAACATATGAATTTTGTGGGGACATAAGTATTTAGTCCATTGTGGGCAGCGAGACAAGAATAATCTGGGAGAAGGATGGAAGCTGGGCGATTTCTGTCCCAGAGAGAACCTTGGGGTAGAGGGGGCTACTCCTCCAGAAGCTCCTGTCAGCCTGTGGGAACAGGCAAGGCCTAAAATCTCAAGCTAGGTCATCTCTGAAAAGAAAATCACAGCATATTTCACAGATTTTATCTTTTCTGTAAATGGATAGCCGAATTTTATAGACAAGCAGATTGAGAGGCTTGGCTAATTCCCCAAATCACAAGTAGGGCTGGAAAAAGGGAGAAATTAAAACTGCATGAATATCCAATTTAATTGAGTGGGTGAGGTACTGGAACTCATCTGAAACTGCCCTGCCTTGAAACGAGCAGGTGCTTGCCAGAGTGGAGGGGGGTCAACAAACACATCGAAAAGACAAAGACTGCATCAGAATTAGTGGTGAGTATATTGATGCACATTTTTCAGCTGATAGGGTCATGAGGCAGCACTGGAATCAAGTAGAACGTAGCTGGAATCACTACAACTTTCCTAATGGCGTCAATATATTCTACAGTCACTTCTGACTGGGGGAGGGAGTCAGAGGTGTGTGTGTGGTTGGGCAATGCTATGCAAGCTATTTTTTCTTTCACTGTTCTTGTGTAATGTTTTCCCACACTGGGCTCATAGCCCTTTACAATATTGAGGCTCCTTTCCCTTGTGTTTTTTGAAAAAACAGTCGTGGAAAGTTTTGATTCTGATTCTTCCTGTTCCTTCATCCAGTACCCACTAAGTATTTGGTCTTCTTGGGCTGCTCTTAGAAACCTAACCACAGGCATAGATACCAGATGAAGGACGGTATTTGCCTGTGACAAACACTGTGGTTAGAAACAAAGAATAGTTTTTAGAAATTCTCTAGGAGACTTCAGTATTGCTTCATTTGCCTTCTTTTCTTGAATTATAATCAGAATGATAATCACAAATAATTCTGTACTGGGGAAAATTATATAGAAAAGGCTGATAAAAGTCAAAAGGGGATGGTCAGTTTGAATCAACATTTATTAAAGTCTGATATGTACAAAGCTGTGCTTAGCACCGTCAGAGATATACAGGCGGATAAGACCCAGGCCTTGCTTTCAAGAAGTCAGTAACCTGTTAGAGAGGAAATGACCAGTAGACGAATGGCTAGAACACAAAACAGAGCAAAAGCAGAGACCTAAGACACAGCATATTTAAGCTGGGGAAAAATTCTGGGTTCTCCCCAGTTCTTGAAGGCCACAGGCAAATTACTTTATAGTTAACTCTAGGGCCACCATGACAGATAGCCAAAGCCGCAAAATGGCTTCAAGGAGTGTATGTGGAAGAACAGAGGGCAAGCCAAGTTGCTGGGATCCTGCTGTAGGGGGTTGTATAGATTATTTAAAATGTCCCCCCATGAATCATGCTTTCCTGCATCCGTGCCCCTTTGCAATGTAACACTGCTGCTTCTCCCATCAAGAGGTGGCATTTCTTTCCCCTCTTCTTGAATATGGACTGATCTTATGACTTGTTTTGATCAATAGAATGGTCAAATTAACATCCCACAAGGAGGACTTGTTCAATGTAATGAGTACTTCCTGAATCCAGGTCTTTCTGAACCCAGAAAAAAAAATTGCTCAGCCCTTCAATCCCTTGAAGGTATTACTTCCTCTGCTATCCTTCACTGTCAAACATTTGTTATCTCTCTCACATCTAGGCAGGACCTCGTGATTAGTTCTTATTACTAGAAGTGTGTGGAAATGATGTGTCACTTTTGGGTTGAGGCAGTAAGAAATAGCGAGCTTCTCTGTGTTCCCTCCACCCACCCCCTGTCTATAAACAGATATCCCAAGGTGACTATGAAGCTACGTGGAGATAGTGGAGCCCCAGTGAAAGGAGTTTGATGCCTGAGTTATTGCCTTGGAGCAGAGTCCCCCTGTCAGCTGGCATTACACTGTGATGTGAGGGAGAAATAAGTTTATTCTATCAAGTCAGTGAGATACTGGGATTGTTTGTAACAGCAGCTCATATAACCAGTTGTGGGCTGGTAAATGTTTAGCAACTGGATTTCCAAATGAAACAAAATAAAACAAAACACAAAACCCCTATCTGTAGCATTTGCTGGTTTCTGTGGTATAAATACTCCCACCATGGCCGATTTCCAGCTTCCAAAAGTGATACCACTGAACTTTGAGTTAGGAAGAGATGCTAACCATTGGTTCTTGTGAATCTGGATGAACCAGCTCCAGCACACAATTGTGTATAACTTACCCAGACTAAATTACTCTGCCATCTTCAACACTAGCTGGATTTGGTGAGAATCTAGCCAGTCTGTCACATGGAGCCACAGACTGGATAAAGCCTGGGTCACCCCACCATCCTGCCAATGCTTGCTAACTGCATTGGACTGTGACTTAAGTGTTTAGTTACTGAGATTTGAGGATTGTTTGTTAAAGGAAATTCAATACCCCCTTGGTATCTGGCGCCGTGCCTTGCACATGGCAGGCATTAATAAATGTCTGAAGAATTGAATTCTCAAAGCTAGTTCTTTACAAACTTTGGGTAGCATTTAAACCTCATATCCATTTTTTGGTGTTACTCTTAAGAATGTAGACTAGGAATGTCCAGAGTCCAAATAGTCAAATTAGCCTCTTCTGAAACTTGATTATACATATATAATTGTATATATATTTATATATTATATATAATTTTTTTCTTGTCTTAACATTTATTGTGTGATAACAAATAATTCAAAATTAGAGCTATACTGCCATATCAGTTTGGTACATTCATGCTATGGTTTATATCCTTTAAAGTTGTTTTGCCAAAAGCAGGTACATATCTTGCCTGATACACATCTAGCTGGGACTCAGTGCCCTCATCTGTAAAATGAGGGTGATGACCTATATCTACAAATTGCTGGCATCCCTAGACCTATAAAAGTTTGAGAAGGAAGTATTCTTAAAAAGGAACTTATATAATATGCTCTAGACTTAATTTTTAAATTTTTTAGTTTCTTCCCAGCTATGAAGCTGTTTTGAAAATGGGACCTTAAAATAAAGAGAGAAACCAACAAAACTGGGTCCTTGTAATTGGAAAGGAGCCCAGAGACATCAAACGTATCTTAAGTATGCACAATGCAGAGCAGAGGGCAAACTGATTGTCAAATTACTGTATAGAGATTTTTTTAGCTATAAATCTTCCAAAAAATGGTATCAGGATTTGGATTTTTAAAAATCACTCAATTTTTGCCCTTTCATTCAAGTCTTTTTCTGAATGTGAGGTACAACTTTGGAAATGCACACTATGAACTGAGATATATGTTACAGGTTAAAAATTTTCTTCAATTCTATGTTTAGTCTTAGAACTAATTAAAATGTGAATACTGATGAATCATAGGCCATGTGTAGATTCAGTCACTGAAAAGGTGAGTAAGGACATTTTTACAAGAGGTCAAGCATAAGCTCAAATGGTAGCTTTGACTACAGGCCATGTAAGACACATAGTTGATGTAAGAAGTTACAAAAAATCCTCTTACAAAGCAGCAGAAAATATAGCTTGTGCAATTTGTTCAAAAATGTCATCTTGAAATTTGAGTCTGGGTTTGTTTTCTTTAAAAAGTTTGGAAAACATGGATTTGAGGGTGTTTTCTTACATTTCTGATTCAGACTCCTAAAACATATAATACTAGTTATTAAAGAAAGAATTATATTAACTTAGTAACAGCCATCCTGTAGGAAAGAACAACATGGGAATGAACTTTGCTTATTCCTTAACATGAGAGCACAGACTTAGACCAAACTCCTTGCATCTGGGCTGAGAGTTTAAATGAGAAAAATCCAATTTGCTAAAAAGATACCTCAAGAACTCATAATGTTGATTATTTAACTTTGACTCAACTGCCAAACATGCAGGACACACACGTAAACTTGCTAAAGGGAATTTCAGGGCAAGGAGTAAAATTTGGGGCATGTGGGTTCAGCCTTCCTTGGCTCATGGGTGAACTACTCTTTAGTGGCTGCTTTCACAATGGCTATGGCTCACCAAGCTTTGCTGGGGCATAAATTTCTGGGTTTATCATCTCTGTACCAAAGGCCTGGGGGAGTCTTTGTTTAAACAGCAATTTGAAGAGGCATTTTTTTTTTAAATGGAGAATATTCAGCTAACTTCTTTTGGTCACACATTATATTCCTTTATTTTATGAAAAATGTAAATTAGCTATTTATACCTTGATGACACACTCTCATTTTGTTTCTTTAACAGATTTATTGAGATATAATTCACATATCATAAAGTCACCCATTTAAAATGTGCAATCCAATGGTTTTTAGTGTGTTGACAGAGCTGTGCAACCATCACCACAACCAATTTTAGAACATTTTCGTCATCCAATAAAGAAACTCCATAACCGTTAGTAGTCATTCCCCATTTCTCTCCATCGTCTTCTATCCTCTCTCTCAACAACCCCCAGCCCCAGGCAATCACTTGTAAAATTTATGTTTCTATATGTTTGCCTATTCTGTACAATTTTTTTTTACTCCTCCTATCTGTTATTGTATATCCTTTGACCAATATCTCCCCTTCCCCCTCCCCAACCACCCTAGCCTTTGGCAACTACCATTCTACTTTCTCCTTCTATGAGATCAGCTTTTTTAGGTTCCACATATGAGTTAGATCATGCAATATTTGTCTTTCTGTGTCTGGCTTATTTCACTCATATAATGTCCATACAGTTCCATCCATGTTGTCACAAATGTCAGGATTTCCTTCTTTTTTATGGTTGAACAGTATTCCATTGTGTATATGAGACAGGGTCTCGCTATGTCACCCTGGCTAGAGTGCAGTGGCATCATCATAGCTCATTGCAACCTCAAACTCCTGGGCTCAAGTGATCCTCCTCCCTCAGCCTCCCAAGTAGCTAGGACTACAGGCACATGCCACAATGCCCAGACCCACATTTTCTTTATCCATTCATCTGTGATGGGCACTTAGGTTAATTCCATGCCTTGGCTACTGTGAATAACGCTATGATAAACATGGGAGTGCAGACATCTGTTCGATATACTGATTTTCTTTCTTTTGGATATACCCAGTAGTGAGATGGCTAGATCATATGGTAGTTCTATGTTTAGTTTTTTGAGAAACCTCAATACCCTTTTCCATAGTGGCTGTACTAATTTACATTCTCACCAATAGTGTGTAAGTGTTCCTTTTTCTCCACATCCTCACCAACACTTATCTTTTGTCTGTATGTTAGTAGCCATTCTAACAGGTATGAGATGATATCTCGTGATTTTGATTTGCATTTCCCTGATGATTAGTGATATTGACCATTTTTATATATACCTGTCGTCCATTCGTATATCTTCATTTGAGAAATACCTATTCAAGTCTTTTGCCCATTTTTCAATAAGGTTATTTTTTCTTGCTATTGAGTTGTTTGAGTTCCTTATACATTTTGGATATTAATCCCTTCTTGGGTGTATAGTTTGCAAATATCTTCTCCCATTCTGTAGGTTGTCTCTTTACTCTTCTGATTGTTTCTTTTACTGTGCAGAATCTTTTAGTTTGATGTAATCTCATTTGTCCAATTTTGCTTTTGTTGCCTGTGCTTTTGAGGTCTTATCCAAAAAATCATTTCCTATACCCATGTCATGAAGCATTTCTCCTATGTTTTCCTCTAGTGGTTTCATAGTTTTGGGTTGTACCTTTAAATCTTTAATCCATTTTGAGTTGATTCCTGTATATGGTGAGAGATAAAGATCCAATTTCATTCTTCTTCATGTGGATATCCAGTTTTCCCAACACCACTTACTGAAAAGACTGTCCTTTCCCTAAAGTGTGTCCTTGGCACCTTTGTCAAATATCAGTTGGCTGTAAATGTGTGGATTTATTTCTGGGCTCTCTATTATGTTCCACTGGTCTATGTGTCTGTTTTTATGCCAGTACCATGCTGTTTTGGGTTATTATGTTAATAATAATTAATAGCTTTATAGTATATTTTAAAGTCAGGTAGTGTGATGCCTCCAGCTTTGTTCTTTTAGCTCAAGGTTGCTTTGACTATTTAGGGTCTTTTATGATTCCATTTAACAAAAGCTATATGATCATTTCAATAGATGCAGAAAAAGCATTTGACAAAATTCAACATCCTCTCATTGTAAAAACTCTCAACAAATTAGGTATAGAAGGAGTGTACCTCAACACAATAAAGGTTATATGTAACAAACCCACAGCTAACATCATACTAAATGGGGAAAAGTTGAAAGCTTTTTCTCTAAGATCTGGAACAAGACAAGGATGCCCATTGTCACCACTCCTATTAAACATTGTACTAGAAGTCCTAGCCAGAGCAATTAGGCAAGAGAAAGAAATAAGTAGCATCCAAATTGGAAAGGAGGAAGTTAAATTGTCCCTGTTTGCAGATGACATGATCTTATATAGAGAAACCCCTAAAGACTCCACCAAAAAACTGTTAGAACTAATAAATTCAGTAAAGTTTCAGGACACAAAGTCAACATAAAAAATCAGTAGTATTTCTATATGCTAATAATGAACATATGAAAAAGAAATCAAGAAAACAATTCTATTTACAATAGCAACAAAAATTTAAATACCTAAGGAATAAATTTAACCAAGGAGGTGAAAGATCTCTACAATGAAAACTACAAAACACTGATGAATGAAATTGGAGAGGACACAAATAAATGGAAAGATATCCCATGCTCATGGATTGGAAGAACATTTAACATATTGTTAAAATGTCCTTACTACCCAAAGAGATGTACAGATTCAATGCAATCCCTATCAAAATAGCAATGACATTCTTCACAGAAACAGAAAAAAAAATCACTTTGTTTTAAGTTGTAGGCCTTTTTGAACTCATTATGTTTGTCACTTAGGTTCTAAAAAGGTGTTCTTTGTAAGTAAACTGTACCAATCACTATCGTCCTTGCAGCACCCTCCATAAGACTACATGATGATCTTAAGCACCTTATCACTTTCTTTGAAGCTTCTATAATTAGACTAATCCATACTCAACTGAATCTTACTGTGCTCTATTACATAAAATCAAAATGTATTCCTGGTAGAAAGGCCATTTGGCAGTATGTGAATTGTGAAGGCAAACTCCTTAAAATTTCAAGTTTCTATATCACTTATATGAGTCAATAATTGCCTAGGACTAAAAATGTGTGATGTCATAAATAATATCAATGGTTGCAAGATCAATCAATGGTTTCTGTAATAAGATTTATTTAGACATCAACATTGCCATATTCCATCGACACTAAAGTCACACATTTGGGAGATTGTTTTAAATTTTAATGCTAGATGATCCTTTGACCAAACATAGGATCAGAGCCACTCCAGAAAAAAGGGGTATTCTATTAAAGTCTGTAGACAGACTAACAGGGAATGAGGCTTTCCAGGACACTGGGAAGATGGATGCAGAGAATGTCCAGAGACATCTGGGCACTCACTCTGTTTTACTTTAAATGAGTATGGATCTTGCTAATGCTGGGTTTAGCTATGGAATAACTTGCCCATCTACCCTCTAGATTGCCCCTAATGTTCCAGGATATCTCTAAATATTTCATTCTAAGGGCATACATTATTTGTGTAAATGCTTCCTCAATGGTACTATGACATAGTTTAAAAATGAATTTCTCAGATCAAAAGAACAAAAACAAAACCCAACTTATGCATGTTCAACGTAACTGGAAGCTTCCAAGAGATGCTGGGGCAGGCAGTGGAAAGGTAGCCACCTTGTTTCCAAGAAGATTCTATGTTCTGCTCTAAATAAACTAGGAGTTTAATCTAATCATTGTGTGTATGCGTGTGTGTGCAGGCGCACACACACATATGGTTTCTTCCTACAATTGCACTGGAATCTGCAAGTGTCATTCAGAACATTATGTGGGTATCATGAATGAGGTTTAACATTTAAACATATGGCTAAATTGAGGGGAAAGAGGGACAGCAGGAGCAATGGGAGGAAATAACTGCATCAGAAAACACATGAATATCACATTGAATTAAAGTTAAAAGGAGGGCACGGTTCTGGATAATGATGACCAACTGAACACCAACACTTACATCTGCCATAGAGTCACAAGAACAAAGAGAAGAGAGAGAAGACAACAGTAATAAATTTATGGAAGCTGGAAAACGAATAGATGGTTAAGAAGCTCAACTCAGCCGAATTCTAAGTCAGCAGCAGAAAAGCCAAGAAACAATCCAGTTTGCACCTTAGAACTTTTTAAGGGCTTAGGAATTGGTGGCAGCTGTAGAAATGGTGGTTAAAGTAAGGCTAAAAACAGGAGGTTTCATTGAAAATCTGTTTAAGAGGTAGTCCGGTCCCAAAGTGCCTCCTCTGCAGTCAAGAGACTGATCCTACCTCATCCTAGCAGAAGACTGAAGGTTTATTCGTTGTAGTGAATGAGGACAGCAAGTCTCTGGACTGGGGAACACCAGGTACAGTTGAAAGTAGAGACACATAATGAACATAAGGAAAATATAGGAAAATTTACATATTAAATGTTGACACAGCCAGCTTTCTTTTCCCATTCAGCTTCCCAAATGTTCATAAGAGATTGTAAAGGTCTTCTCTTATGAATCTGACCAATTTAAGGGTGGGGGGAGATATTACCATCAGGGATTTCCTAATGAAATAGATAAGGCAAATTACATTATAGTGTCTCCCACAGTTGAAGAACCCTACCCATGTGCACAAAGCTGTATAATGTATTCATACAGTCAGGGATCATCAGATATGAGAAATATGAAACAAAGTAAACAAAACAACCAAACAGAAAAAATCAGGAAACAAACTTTGCAGAGAGAAGAAAACTTTATATAAAAGGATTATTTATATCCTCAGAGAGATATTATATCCATGAAATGAGAATAAGATGGTATGAGAAAAGAACGTTCAGAATACACAAAGAATTGGAGAGCTGTTGGAAATAAAATTAAAATTCAATACAAGTTGAGAAAATATCTCATAAAATAGAGCTAAAAGTATAAGGAATTTAAAATAGGAAGAAAAAAGATAAGAAAAGGATCAGTTCAGAAGATCCAAATCTGAATAAACTGTGTTAATTTTGCAGAAGGAAATTAAAGTAACTTAAATCATTTGCTGAGGGATTCTTATGAGTTTTTAAGTTTTACAAATTGCTCCTTTAAAAAAAGTTTTTGTTGCTTTTCTTATTTATAGTTTAGTTTTCTTAATGTTGTGGGGGAATGTAGATGGTTTAAGAGGCAACTAGGTCTATAAGACTTATAAAGAAGAGCAACGAATGTCTTCCCTTCTGTTCCTGTGTCCCACAATACAAGACAGGGACAAACAGAAGACATCATCAACAAAATAATTCCCTAACTTTTCCCAAAATTGAAAAATTTTAATTTCCAGTTTGAAAGGGCTCATCACAAACGAGGAAAATAGATCTACATCCAGGCAGGGTTTTAAATCACTTGGGACTAAGAAAAGGTCTTTCCAGAGAGAAAGAGATGGAAAAACCACCACCACCATAACAAAAAGTCAGCTTTCATATAAAGGATCATGAATGATTGTGGTATTTTATTTTTCCACAGCAATGCTGGAAGCTAGAAAATAATGGGACAACTACATCAAAATGTGAAAGAAAAATAATTTCCAACCTAAAATTCTACATCCAATGAAACTGTGAATTAAGCATGAGAGCAAAATAAAGATACATATAGTCTGAAAATTTTTACCTCCCATGTCCTCTTTCTTGGGAAGATATGGGGATGTGCTCACCAAAAAAAGACGGTAAACCAAGAAAGAAGAAGACAGTAAACCAAGAAAGGCAATAGAGGAACCAAGTCAAGAAGAAGACAAACACAGAATACCTAAGATGCTGGTGAAGGGAGATTCTCGGATGACAGTGTTCAACAAGTCTAGGGAGCAAGCCGTCCATATTTAAGCAGCAGATCAGAAGTCTAGGGAGAGATTTCTCTGAAAAAAATATGAAACTGATAGAATATCTAATGTATTCAAAGTTATTGAGAGGAGGCATGAAGAAGAGTCTAGAAGTGAAGTATTTGTAGGTACATAGAAAACTAAGTAAACAAAAGACACAAGAAAATTATTTATTCCAGGAGAAACACAAAGTTATGCAGCAAAGAAAAAGTAGTCATAGTGAGCCGATGGGGAGAGAGGGATGGCCCAAATATATCAATAGATTCTATGTAATCTCAATCTGAATCCCAGTAGGTTGTTTTATAGAAATTGAAAATCTTATTCTAAAATTTAAATGGAAATATAAAGGATCTAAAATAACCAAATAAGCCTCTCTCAGTCTGCCTGGGGCCAATCTGACAGGTGCTTTGCCCCAGCTCACCCCAGTGGCCCTCAACAGGGACCCTCCACAGGCCCTGGGAAACAAAAGTGGCTCTAAATCCAGCACGTGCACATTGAAGGAAGTTAAAGGATTTAATGTGAAGCACAGGAGGAGACGGTGCCAAATAGCGAGTGGTAGCTGGTACATATTTGGTGAGTGGAAAAGCATTTCCTTCTCTCACTGCTGCTGAGATGGGAAAAATTAGTCGAATTCGGTATGAAATGGAATACACCACAGGTATTAGTCAGCAAATGAGGGTCCCAGAAAAATTAAAGGTAGCACCTTTAATGCTGACCTGGAAAAAGAACTCCAAGGAGTTCTAAATGCTAGTGTGATGATGCAGGTTCCAAAGAGGATCGTTGCAGCAGCAAACAATGAAGACATTCCATTTTCAAGACCAGCACGTCTTGACCTTATTCAGTCAGCTCCCTTCAAACCTCTGGCACTAAAACCACCACTTCATGTACTTTAAGTGAAAGACCACTAGATTTTCCGGATTTAAAAAGACCTCCTTCAACCTCTCCAAACAAAGAAATCCATGTAGTTGGCAAGCTAAAAAGAGAACGCTCTATGAGTGAAAATGTTGTTTGCCCAAATGGACAGTTAGTCAGAAGTGATTCTATCCTGATACCATCACCATAACAAGTTTGGGCCTGTCCTTCCCAGATGTTACCTGAAGATAGAGCTAATCTTTCCTCTGCTCGTGGCATTTTGTCACTTATCCAGTCTTCTACTCGTAGGGCTTACCAACAGATCTTAGATGTGCTGGAAGAAAATCGCAGACCTGTGCTGTGTGGCAGGGCTGCTGCTGCCACTTCTAATCCTCATCATGACAACGTCAGGTATGGCGTTTCAAACATAGATACAACAATTGAAGGAACTTCGGATGACATAACTGTTGTAGATGCAGCTTCGATAAGACGACAGATAATCAAGCTAAATAGACGCCTGCAACTTCTAGAAGAGGAGAACAAAGAACGTGCCAGGAGAGAAATGGTCATGTATTCAATTACTGTAGCATTCTGGCTGCTTAATAGCTGGCTCTGGTTTCGCCGCTAGAGGTAACCTCAGCTCTCAAACATAATGTCTCAACAGCTAGAAATATAAAGAATTTGCAAACTTCTTTGTTTCTGTCTTTGTATTGTATGCCATTTTATAGCCCATGCCCTGATAATGCATTTCTTCCAGAAAGAAGGGAGGAAGGACCTATATTTGCAGAAGGAAAAGTATATTCGGTCACTCAGCTGTATTCACTTTTAACCAGTTCTGCAGTAACACCTACTTAAAATTCGTGCTTCCCATGTTTTGTAAATAGGCTGTAGTTTGTTTTTTTTTAAAGGAATTGATTTTTTGCCTCATCAGTCTGCACAACTAATTTTCTGAATGAGAGGGACAGTGCATAGAAATGGATTTAGAAAAGAAAATTTTATTTGTAAAAGAAAAACAATACTTATTTTGTCCTGTTTCTCAAACACTATTAGATTAAATGGTTTTATTAATAGATGGTTTTACATCCACATTTCAACATTAACACTTTTGAAGTCATGGTCTGGTGTCAGATTTAAGAAAATCAAGCCACCTAATATTTTATGACCACCTTCATGAATCACCTCAACAGATTAAATTAATTCCTAAAATTTCAGCAGTTTAATATGTGTGCAATATGTGTATTCTTATTTTCATTTTAGTTTTCTATAAAGTACATTTTCACTAAGTCCATATGTGAATAATTTTAGAAACTACAGAATAAAGTACAAATACAGTATATTTAATAAACCAAGAAATAAAATAGCCAAATAAGTTTTGAAAGGGAAAAATAAAGTTGATGGACTTAAACTACTGATTTCAAGTCTCAGGATAAAGCTCCAGCAATCAAGACTGTGGTATTGGCATGAGGACAGACATATCTACCAAAAGGACAAAATAGAAAGCATAGAAATAGACCCATGCATATATAGTTAATTGATTTTTTAAAAAGAGGGCAAGGTAATTAAGTAAGTATAGGATAGTCTTTTCAGGGAATGGTGCTCAAAAGAATTGGAAATATACATGAAAATAAAAAGAACCTCAACCCCTTATTTCATACCATACACAAAAATTAATTAGAAAGGGATTATAAACCTCAACATAAGAGCTAAAATTATGAATATTCTGTAAGGAAATACAAGAAGAGATTTCTTTAATAAGACCAAAAAATGATAATCTTAAAAGAAAAGTGGATGGATAAAGAAAATGTGGTATATATATACAATGGAATACAACTCAGCCTTTAAAAAGGGGGGAATCCGGAAATTTGTGACAAGATGGGTGAATCTGGAGGACATAATGCTAAGTGAAATAAGCCAGACACAGAAGACATGATTCTACATGATTATAGAATACCACTTATACATAGAATCTAAAAAAGTTAAACTCATAGAAGTAAAGAGTAGAATGGTGGTTACCAGGGACTCAGGAGAGGGGTGGATGGGGAAAGGGTATAAGTTGATCAAAGTTCCAGTTAGACAGGAGGAATAAACTTTAGTGATCTGTTGCACAGGATGGTGACTATAGTAAATAATGAGGCACTGCGTATTTCAAAATTGCTAAAAGAGTAGATTTTAAATGTTTTCACCACAAAAAAAGATAAGTATGTGAGGTGAAGGATTTGTTAATTAGCCTGATTTAATCATTCCACATTGTAAACCCATATCAAAACACCACATTGTACCCCATAAATATATATTAATACAATTATTAGTCAACTAAAAATAAATTTTCTTAAAAAAGAAATCTAAGTAACAAAAAAAGAAAAGTGGATAAATTGGATCTCAAAATTTAAAACTTCTGTTCTTTGAACAATACAGTTAAGAAAAAGAAAAGGCATGCAACAGACTGGGGAGAAAATATCAGCAAAACACGTATCTAATAAAGGATCTGTACCCAGAATATATAAAGAACTCTTAAAACCCAGTAACGAGAAGCCAAACAATCCAACTAAAAATGGGTAAAATGGAGAGACATTTAACCAAAGTATGGCAGATAAACACATAAAAGAAAGTCAACATCTTTAGTTATTAGGGATGTGCAATGAGATGTTACTCACACCCACTAGTGTGAGTAGTAGCTAAAATTAAAAAGGACCGCCAATACCAAGGGTCAGCAAGAATGTAGAACAAATGGAATACTCATAAATTGTAGGTGAGAACATAAAGTGGTACCATCACTTCTTTGAAAAACAGTTTAGCAGGCTTTTATAAAATTAAAAATATACCTACCAATGACTCATAGGTATTTTCCCAAGAGAAAAGGAAATATTAATATATGTCCATATAAAGATTGAACATTCATAAAAAGTTATATTCTTAATAGTCAAAAATTGAAAACAACCTAAACGTCCATTGAAAGATGAATGGATAAGCAAATTGTGATATATCACTACAATAGAATACTACTCAGCAGTAAGAGAAAACAAACTACTGATACACAAAACATGGATGAACCTCAAAAACAATATGCCACGTGAAAGAAGTCTGATTCATAAGGCTACATATTGTATAATTCCATTTACATAAAACTTTCTAGAAAAGGCAATCCACTCTATAGTGATTGAAATCAGATCAGTGTGTGCTTTATGCAGGGAGGGGGTCGGGGAGTGGGATGACCTAAAAGAGGCATGAAGGACATTTTTAGAGTAATAGAATGCTTTATATCTTGATTGTGACGATTGTTAATGGGTACATATTTATCAAAACTTTCCAAACTATATACATAAAGTGGGTGCATTTTAATATATGTAAATTATACGTCACTAATGTTGATTTTTTTAAAAAAATGTAATTCACTACATTAAACAAAAGAGACTAAAACAAGATGATCATCTCAACAAATGCAGAAAAAGCATTTGATAAAATTCACTATCAGCTGGGTGTGGTGGCTCATGCCTATAATCCCAACACTTTGGGAGGCTGAGGCAGGAGTATCACTTGAGACCAGGAGTTCAAGACCAGCCTGGGCAACATAGTGAGATCCCATCTCTACAAAAAAATTTTAAATATTAGCTGGGCGTGGTGATGCGAGCCTGAAGTCCCAGCTATTTGGGAGGCTGAGGTGGGAGGATTGACTTGAGCCCAGGAGTTCGAGGCTGCAGTGAGCTATGATGGGGCCACTGCACTCCAGCCTGGGTGACAGAGCAAGACCTTGCACTACCTACTCATGATAAAAAAAAATTCTTAACCTCGAAAGAGAGGTAAACTGCCTTAAAAGGTCTATTTTACAAAGAACCTAGAGCAAACATCATATTTACTGGTGAAATGCTAAAAGCTTTCCCTTTGAGACTGAGAATAAGACAAGGCTGCCCTCTATTCACTCTTCTATTCAACATTGTACTACATGTCCTAGCCAGTACAATTAGTAAACAAAAATAAATAAGAAGTATAAAGATTAAAAAGGAAGAAAGAAAACTTATTCATAGATATATTTTTGTCCCTACTAAAGTCTGAAAATATCTATAGTTAATCTTAGAATTAACAAATAAGTTTAGCAAAGTTGCTGGACACAAAGTCAAAAAAACCAACTGCATTTTTATATACCGAAACAATTCCTTACGTGAAATTTTAACAAGATACCATTTATAGTAGCATCACAGAAGATCAGATACCTAGGAATGAATCTAATGTATGATATGCAAAAGTTCCACACAGAAAACTATGAAACACTGTGAGAAATTAAAGACTTAAACCAATGGAGAGATCCCAATATTCATGTATCAGAAGACTCAATAAAGCATAAATATCAATTCTCCCAAAATTGATTAATTAAAATTCCAATTAAAATCCTAAATTTCTTGCCAAAAGTGGCAATGGATTCTAAAATCTAGAACATGAATGCAAAGAGCCTAAAAAATCCAAAGCAATATTAAAGAACAACAACTCTAGTGGTTATCAAAACTTGTATAGCTATGGTAATAAAGACAATGTGATATTGGTACAAGAATACTCAGACCAATAAAAGAGAAGAGACATCCCAGAAATACACAGAGGCATCTATGGACATTTAATTTATTATAAAAATTGCACTGCAGAGCAGTGGGAAAACAATGTTGGATAAATTACAATTCCCTATATTAAAAAATAAAATTTTATGCCTAACACACCCAATTTATAAAATTCAATTCCAGGAGAATTACATATTTAAATGTGAAAGGAAAACAATAAAACTTTTGGACTATGGAAATTTTTAACAAGACATACAAAAATAACACTTATTAAACAAAATATTGATAGATTGGATTACATTAAAATTAGGAATTTTTGATCATCGAAACCATGAGAAAGTGAAAGGGAAATCATAGAGTAAAAGATATTTGCAATAAAATAACAAAGGGCTTACATTCAGAATATATGAAGAATTCCTACAAATCAACAAATAATCCAACTTAATATAAAAATGAGCAAGAGAGTTGAACAGCACATTATAAAAGTGGATATCTAAATGGCCAATAAACATAAATATGTGCTCAACCTCATTGGTCATCAAATTAAATGCACCATGAGATACCACTACATACCTAGCAGAGTAGTTAAAATTAAAAAGACTTGCAATACTAAGTGTTGGTGAGGATGTGAAGCAACAGGAACTCCCACACATAGTTCATGGAAGTATAAAGTGTAACAATTACCATGGCTGATTTATCCATACCCCATAACCTAACAATTCTACCCTTATGTATACATCTAACAGAATGAATGCATACATGCCATCAGGTTACAAGTGAAAACATACTCATAGCAGCATAGCAGTATTACTCATAAAAACACACAACTAAAAACATCCAAATGTTTACTAACATGAATTAAAATGCAAGAAGGAAAATGAACAAACTACACTTACACAAAACATGGATAACTTTCACATTTTTTGAGCAAAATAAGTCAACCATAAAAGATTATATATTCTATAACTCCACTTATAGAAACTTCATTAACAAGCAAAACTAAGCTATAATTTTAGAATTCAGGATGGTAGTTACCTTTGGGGAGGGAGGAGGGATCACTATCACTAGAGAGAGGAACACATAAGGGTTGAGTTTCTGAGATACTTGCAATATTCCATTTCTTGACTTGGGTGACAGTTACACAAATCTATTCAGTGAGATGTTCATTTATTTTATGTGCATTTTTCCATATGTATGTTACACTTTATGGTTTTAGAAGTTAAAAATGGGGAAAAGATATGAACAGGAAAGTTACAGAAAACCCCAAAAGCTCAAATGCATATGAAAAGATGTTCACAATCACTGGTAACCAGAGAAATACAAATTGAAACAATAAGATATCCCTTTATACCTTTTAGACTGGCAGAAACAGCTTCATTATATCAATTATGGGCAGGGATATGCATAGGAAACCTCATTCACTGATGTTGGGAACACAGACTGATCAGTCCATTCTGAGGTGTGTGGGTGTATGTATCTACTATGACTCAACAAATCCATTCCTCATTATATATTCCAAATAATTTCCTACACAGATTCATAAGGAGACATGTATTAGAATGTTCACTACAATGTTATTTGTGGTGGCCAGAATTAGTTCCCATTTGGGGTTCATCACTGGAAATAGCACACGTGAAATGTGGTAGTTGCACTCCATGGAATATTATGCAGAATTAGAAGTGACAAATTAGCATCATGGATGGACCTTAAAAACAGTGCTTAATAAAAAAATAAACAGAATGAGATATAACACAATGCCACACATGTAAATTACAAATACCTGGACACCAAAATAAGGTACATTTTTCAAGAACACATAGAAACTAAATGATACAAATAAACACAATTGACTATATGTGGGGAGTAGGGGAAAATGGGAGTATAGAATGGTGATAAAAGGAAATTTTTTTATAAACAATAAAGAAAAGTATGAATAGCCAGGACCAGATACCAACTTAACCAAATCATCAAAGTTAGCATCACCCAGTAGTGGGACAAATCGACATAATGTGCCTCCTGATAGGATGCACTAAGGACACAACATTACTTCTTCAGTATTCTTGCCATATATGTGTAACCAGAATTTAAGCAGAAGGAACCATCAAGAGAAATCCAAATTGAGGGATGTTCTACGAAATAACTGGCCTGTGCTCTTCAAAAGTATCAAAATCATGAAAGACAAAGGAAGTCTGGGAAACTGTTCCAGGATAAAGGGGACTAGAGACATAACAACTAAACATGGAATCTTAGATTAGATCCTAAACCAAAAATAGGACAACAGTGAGAAAAGTGGTGAAATCTGAATAAGGTGGGTAGGTTATACTACATATTTGATGTTAATTTTATGAATTTTATTATTACCAATACATAAGATATTAACATCTGGGGAACTGATGGTGAGTATGTGGGCACTCTCAGTATTATTATTTTTAGATATAATTCACATATTGTAAAATTCACCATTTCAACTGTACAATTCAGTGGTTTCTACTATATTCACAAAGGTGTGTAACCATCACCAGAACATTAATTCTATAACATTTTCATCACCCCAAAGAGAAACCCTGTACCCATTAGCAATCACTTCCCACTCCCTCCTACCCCAGTCCCTGGCAACTGTTCATCTACTGTCTCTATAGCATTGCCTATTCTGGACATTTCATACAAATGGAATCACACAGTATGTGGCTTTTTGTGTCTGGCTTCACTCACTTAGCATGATATTTTTGAGGTTCATCCACATTGTAGAATGAATCAGAACTTCATTCCTTTTATAGCTGTATAATATTTCATTGTATGGATATAACATTTTATCATTCATCAGTTGATGGGCATTTGGGTTGTTTCCATCTTGTGGCTACTGTGAATAGGAATAGTGCTGCTATGAACACGCATGTACATGCATTTGAGTACTTGTTTTGAATTATTTTGCGTATATACATAGGAGTAGAATTTCTCAATCATATGGTAACTCTGTTTAACTTTTTGAGAAACTGCCAAACTTTTCCAAAGCAGCTGCACCTTTTTAAATTCCCACACCACTGCCTCGGTATTATTTTTGCAACTTTTTTAAAATTTGAAATTATTTCAAAACGAAAAGTTTTTTAAAGCTGGGTTGCTGTGCCTCTTCTAATAAGAGCCAACAAACCAACGTCTATCCCTTCCTGGGTCCCACAGAGTGAGAGAAAAAAGTCCAGAAAAAGTGAGAAAACAAGCCCCTGGCCATTTGCACCTTTCTGTCCTGTTTTCCCTCACGACACTTCTGACACCAAATGAAATGTGCAGGTTTTTTTCACCACACCAACCAATTCTCTGACACCAGCTGGGTGCCCTACAATTCAATTCAATTCAATTCTGACACCATCTACCTGGAATTAGTGTCAGACTGTACAAGTTAAGGGCTCAGTCCCACAATACTTTCCCCATTTCAAATGCAAATTGAAAGTCCTGGACCACTTATACTTCTGATTGAATGGCTATAAATCAGGAGTTTCCACGACCTCCTTCACATGTTTGATAATTTGATAGAATAGCCCACAAAACTCAGGGAAACAGTTTACGTAACATTACTGGTTTATTATAAAGGATAAGAGCCAGGAACAGCCAAATGGAAGCGATGTATAGGGCAAAGTATGCAGGAAGGGGTGATGGGCTCCCATGCCCTCTCCAGGCATGCTACCCCCTCAACACCTCCATGTGTTCAACAACTCAGATGCTATCTGAACCTCATAGTTTTGGGGGTTTTACAGAAATTTCATTACTACACATGATTAAATCATTGGCCATTGGTGATTGCTGTGGTCTGAATGTGTCCCTCAAAATTCACATTGAAATTTAATCAACAATGTAATAGTATTAAGAGGTGGGACTTTTAGGAGGTGATTAAATCACAAGGGTGGATTCTTCATGGATGCGATTAGGGTCCTTAGAAAGGGGCTTCAGGGAGTGGGATCTCTCTCTTCTGCTCTTCTGCCACGTAAGGACATGTCTTTTGCCCTTCCACCTTCCATCATGTTAGGACACAGCAAGAAAGCCCTCATCAGACATCAAATGCTAGTACCTTGCTCTTGGACTTTCCAGCCTCCAGAATTGCAAGAAAATAAATTTCTGTTCTTTATAAATTACCCAATCTCAGGTACTTCTTTATAGCAGGACAAATGGACTAAAACAGAAATCGGTACCATGGGGCATTGCTGTAACAAACACCTAAAATGTGAAAGGGGCTTTAGAACTGGGTAATGGGTAGAGGCTGCAAGAATTTGGAGCAGGCCAGAAAAAGCCTAGATTGCCATGAATGGAGAATTAAAGGTGACTTTGGTGAGGGCTTGGGAGAGTTGTAGAGAGAGCATTAGTCTTCTCAGAGATTATTTAAGTGGTTGTGATCAGAATGCTGGTAGAAATATAAACAATAAGGGGCATTCTGATGAGGTTTTAGACAGAAATGAGGAGTATCTTATTGGAAACTGGAGGAAAAGCCATCCTTACTACACAATGGCAAAGAACCTTGCTGAATTGTGCCCGTGTCCTAGCTAATAGTTTGTGGAAGGCAAAATTTAAGCGTGATGAACAAGGATACTTGGCAGTAGAAATCTCTAAGCAATGTGTTCAGGCTTCTCTTAACTGCTCATAGAAAAATGTGAGGAGAGAAACATAAAAGATGGAATTTAAAATCAAAAGGGAAGCAGAATTTAAAGATTTTGAAAATAGTCAGCCTGGCTAAGTTGCAAAAGCATATTTGGAAGAAAACACCAAGGGTGTGTCCAAGTGACTGTTTGATAAGGAGATTAGTATGGATAGAGTGCCTGTGCCTAGAATACACAACTATGTTAAAGTAGGGGCCCAAGGTGCCTAGGGGACCTCAGCATTTGCTGCCCAGTACTGCCTTGTCTCTGTGCCAAGCACTCCAGTGCAGCACTCTTCAGCCACCCCAGCTCTGTGTGGCTCAAGTAGCCCCAGGTGTGGCTAGTGCCACTGCTCCGGAAGGTATAGGCTGTCAACCTAGGCAGTGTCCACGTTATGCTAACCCTGCAGTCAGACAGAGTGCAAGAGCTGCAGAGGCATGGCTACCTCCACCTAGATTTCAGAGAATGACCCAGAGAGTTCTGGGACCAAAGCAGAGAACTGACACAGGGGTGGGACCACAAGAGTCCCACTAGGGCAACGCCAAGCAGAGCTGTGGGGTAAAGGGTTGCCACTGAGACTCCACAACTCCAGAGCCACTGGAGTGCAATCCCAGCCTGGGAGAGCTGCTGTGTGAGCTGTGCCCAGGAAAGCCATAGGGGTGAGGCCCCCCAGGGTTTTGGGGGCCCCACTCCCATCCCAGTATGTCTGGAAGATTATTCTCAAGCCTTAAGACTGTTTGCTTTGATGGGCTTTGGACTTACTTGGGACCTGTTACCCCTTTCTTCTTTCTGACTGGAAATAGACATTTTGGAATGGAAACGTCTATCCTATGGTTGTCCCACCATTGTGTTTTGGAACTTGTTTGACCTTATAGGTTCACAGCTGGAAAGAAATTTGCCTCAGAATGAATCATGAGTCTCACCCGTATCTTGATTTATGTGAGAGTCTGGACTGTAGACTTTTGAGTTGGTGCTAGAACAAGTTAGGACTCTTGGGCTTACTGAAATGAAATTAATATATTTCCTATGTGAGGAGCACATGAATCTTATGGGCCAGGGTGGAATGCTATGGCCTAAATGTGCCCCCAAAATTCATGTGTTGAAACTTTATTGTCAATGTGATAGTATTCCAAGGTGGAGCCTTTAAGGAGGTGATTAAGTCATGAGGGCTCTGCCCTCATGGATGGGATTAGGGCTCAAGGGCTTGATGGAGTGGGTTCTCTCTCTTCTGCTCTTCCCCTATGTGAGGACATAGCATTCATCTCCTTTTTGCTCTTTTATCATGTGAGGATGCAGCAAGACGACCCCAACATCGAATGCCAGCGCTCCAATCTTGGACTTCCCAGCCTCCAGAACTGTGAGAAAACAAATTACTGTTCTTTATAAATTACCCAGTCTCAGGTACCTTGTCATAGCAGCACAAATGGACTAAGACAGTGATCAACTCAGTCTCCAGAGGTCAGGGGGTGGGGTTGAAAGTTCCAATCTTCTAATCATGCCTTGTGATCATGCCTTGGTCTTTCTGGCAACTGGCCCCCGTCCTGAAGCTATCTAGGGACCCCCAACAACCAGTCATCTCATTAGTGTACAAAAGACACACATTACTCAGGAGATCCCAAGGTTCTTAGAAGCTCTGGTGTCAGGAACCAGGGAGTAAGACCAAATATAACAAAAGATACTCCTGTCACTCCTATTACTCAGAAAATTACAAGAGTGTTAGGAGTTCTGTGCCAGAAACTGGGGACAAAGACCCAATATATATTTTCTTATTATATTATAATATCACAACCTTCCATCTTGCTTTGGGGATCAATCCAATACTGGTACATCAGACTTGAGAGGGAAATGAAAACCTGTCCATGGAACTAGGGAGTTCTTTACACTTGGCACCACTGTTAACACCTTCTCATGTAATGACAGTCAAAGGAACTCAAAAGAACATCAGAAGTATGGGAGTGGAGACGGGAGACAGGAGACTGGCCCTTTTTATTAAATATAACCATGCTGCACAGAACCACTTAACACTCTTCAAAGGCTCTCAAAACACCTCAAGTGGAATGACTTTCTTTCTCTTCTCAGGGCACAAAAGCCAGTGGCTCAGCTACAGAACAGATGATGGAACTGACTGACTGGTGGACAGGAAGCCAAAAGACTCACACACAAAAAAACAGTACAATCTCTTAAAAGTTCCAAATCATTAGCTTTATTTTTACTGAATTCAGCATGGGGTGACAAAAACGCATCATATCACTACAATTGACTATTACATGCAGACAATTATTCTTGCATTCTTTATATTTGTTTTCTACTTTAAATCTGTTAATCCATGTTAATTTAAAATACATGATTTCTTGCTAAAAATCTCCAGTTCATATAACCAAGGGTTAATAAATCCTCCTTTAAAAGTTTTATTTATCACTGAGAAACTGCTAGTTTCAAAACATGTTTATAAAGTTTATTTACCAAGAGCAGGCAAGCTAAACATATTGTAGAACTTTTATTTCCCAGAAGCTATGTCCATTCTCTTCTTCCTTTTCTTTTGCAAACTGGTGTTTTATATCTTTACAAGTTCTCTGTCATTGCCTAAGAAAGCTACCCTTTTTCTGGTTTCATAAAAGATAGTTAACAGTGGTAAAAAATCCAGTTTACCTAAATTCCTGAGTTAACTTTCAGGGAGCAGGTGACGGGTGGGATTTGGGGGCAGAGTGAGAGATTCAGATTCCAGTGAGACTGAGGGCCATTCGTAAAAGTTATGAGGCTGTGGTAAAGGGAGAACAAAAATAAACGGGGTTCCTGCAGGTGGGTAAGACAGAATGAGGAGGAATGGTAAGGTAGAAAGACAGTGTAATTAGGCCTGTGGGTGCTACGCCTTCTGATAATAATTATGAATACAAACAATGGAATAACTAATAATAACATGTAAGTGATCAATCTTTGAGAGTTGAGGCAGGGAGAAGAAAGGATGGCATTACACCTTGTCTCTGGTTCATTCAGTTTACTAGGCTGGAGTGTGAAACCAATTGGGTGAAATCATAATGAAACCATTCTTTGCTAAAGTCATCAGCTTTCCTGGGGTCCTTTCTCTGCACTCTATCCAATGATAAACTCCACTGGTTTCTGCCTCCTGGAAAACAGTTATTCAGAAACATTACAGGTGTAGGTGAAGCACTGGTGAGATGGCCAATGGAGAACATGTTTCCAGGTAGCCTGAAACCCAGCAGACAATGTAGCTGTTGCCTAACAAACACAGAAATCTACATTGTATGCCAGGTTCATGCCCCAGACCTGGATGTTTGGCCTGCAGGTCGTATCTACATACTATTTGAACAATTGCCTGCTGCATTCAAGATTTCAAAATGGATATTTGTCTTTTCTACTACAAGAAAAAGTCAATCAGAAGTCAGAATTGCTGGGACTTTGACGTGACAAATGAAATTTCCTTAACCCAGTGTATCATCAAGTTGTCATCATTTAATCACCATGTTATATTGAAAATGCCACCTAAAAGTCAAGAGATGAAAAGGGTGGATGGATGGATAGATGGTCAGGTAGGCAAATAAATAGGTAAGTAGATAGATAGGTGACTGGATGGATGGATGGTTAGGTAGGTAGGTAGATATCAAATGATACCCTTCATGGGACGGGGGTGGGTGGCAGTGGAATCCATGGATAAATTATCCAGACTGCTCCCCCCTGTGGTGTCGAAAGCAAATATACCTCATCATTCACAAAACCTCGATGGTTCCCAAACCCCAGCTAATAATGGAGGACTTAACACCCCAGAACTTCAATATGTGTGTGTGTGTGTGTGTGTGTGTAATTCAAGGTAAAGTCTTCATTATTAAGGACTGCCCAATAACCTTGCTCAGGACACTGTAACTGAGGCTATTAGATGCCATCAGAGACCCAGTAGCCAGATGTAGCTGCTGATTACTAAAGACAGGATCTACACTGGCTACTGAGCCATTGAGGGTACCAACACCTTCTGGCAGCTGGACAATCCTTGACGTTCTGGGGAATGACTCTGTGGAAAGAAAGAGAAGACGTCAATTCTGGAAACTGATGTGCAAACAATCTCAAGAAATTTCAATTGCATACTTTCTTTGGGTTATAAATTGACATTTTGACAATAATCCCATGTATGCACTTTTAAACAACCTCTAGATTTATTTACTTCCTCAACAAATACTGATTCAGTGGTATTAAATAAAGGGCCAGACATTCTCTCAGGTGCTAGAGATCCAACAAATGAAAAAGATGAAAATCCCTGCACTTCTAGAGTGTGCACGATTCTTTGTGAGAATATCTACAATTGCTTATTTGGTATGTTTGAGTAAAATGTAAATATATATATAAAAGAAAAGCAAATAACAACAAAAAAAATCAATCCACCATTTTATTGTGGCCTTGGAAAATTTTTGTTGCTTTATATCACTGTAATTTGTATAATCTAGCAATGATGCATGTATGTAAAATAAATTATGGTAAAAAGAACTATTTCCTGCTATAAGCTGAGGATGATACAGTCATTTCTACCAAATGTCTAAAACACCAAAGAAAACTGCAAAAAAGGTATGTTGCAAAGTATTCAAAAAGCAGCAGCTCACCAGTATGTCAATTCCAACCCTTCCTCCCGTATAAAATAAGTTACTGGATAGGTGTCTTTCCACTGATCCACTCATTCATTCATTCGTTCACCCCAGAAATATTTACTGAGTGCCTTCTCTGTACTTTATTCCAGCACTAGGAATGCAACACTGAACAAAGTCCTTGCACTCATGGAACTTAAGACTCTAAGATTTAAGATAAGGGCAGGGAAAAACAGGAGGAAAACCTCAGTAGGTATGTATGGTCATTTCATAGAGTAATTGAAACACTTAAGAGAAATGTTATTTTTACTAAGGTGGTCAGGGAAAGCCTCGTTGAGGGCCTGACATTTGAGTGGATTCCAGGAGGAGGAGGAGGAGGAGGAGGAGGAGGAGGACCCTGCACATACCTGGGGTGGGAAGGACACCACAGGGAGAAGCAAGAGTCAGAACAAAGGCACCGAAGCAGGAAAAGGCCTGATGTCTTGGACAAGGTGTTCTAGCACATGACCACATGGCCAATTATTGTTTTCTAATTTTAGGATTATTCTAGAACATAAATGACTATGCAACTTTGCTCCAAGTACAAGTCTTAGAATCCTACCCTTTTATGAATTTAAAATGCTTCCACTATCACTTAGAAAAGATTTGATAAAGTTATTGTCAATTGGAAGAAAGGCTATACTTAGAACTTCATATTAGTACAATTTGATTGGACATGCAGCTGGACCACAGAATGACACTCAAATATTTATTGCCAAGAGAGAAGTGGCCTTTCAAAAAAATGTGTTAGCTGTAAGAAAAGATAACTAGCTTTCTGGAAGCGCTAAATATATACATATCTAGGGAATGATTTAACTATTTAATCATAGATGCCTCATTTTAAGAGGCAACTCACTTGCCAAGTTATAATAATAGTACTTCACCGGTATGGTTAGCTCTTGCGGGGAGGATAAGGATGGAATTTATAAGGTGAGGCAGGTTTTTTTGTTTGATTGCTTGTATTTTTTTCTTTTTAAATAAATTAAAACCAATCCAATCTATGAACTATGTTTTGGCATTGCCTACAAACCAGAGTATGTATACCAAAGTGGGGAAAAAGACCGTTTGTACAGGTTTGGCTACATCTTACTCTCAGTGTAAAATAAAGCATTTATAGAACACACAAACTCACATTTCATAAACCACTAAAGCTAACTGTTCCTAACTCTACTTTTATGAATAAGACTAACAATTAAAGTGAGGCAAGGGTTTAGTGTGGTTAGTTTCAATGCCAAAATCCAAAGGATTATCTTTTATAAATCTTGGTCCACATTTAGATCAGAAAAAATGGTATTTTTAAATTCTCAAAGCATGCCCTCTATCCTCCAAATATTACTAAATTTAAAGAACTAAAGTTAAAGAGGTTTTTTGCCCCTTTTATCTAGGTAATACAAATAGGAAAAACTATAAATAAAATTTTATTAAAGTTTACTTTACAGGTTAGTGTCAAGCACAAAACCAATAATATACATTTCTTAAGTATACTAAAAACAGAGAATAGAATATATAGAATGTACAATAACAGAATATTAACCAATAATATATTTTCAGAGTTTATAAATAAAAGTCAAAGAAAAGAAACAGGGTCAAACTAGAACTGTTGGGTTATATAATTCTGTTATCTAACAATCAAGAGGACAGCTAAACCCCAAGGGTGGGTGATAGAACTGTAACCAAGGTACTTGCTGCTCAAGTCCTGTTCACAGTGCAAACAAAACAAAAACAATAATAAACAAAAGACCCCATCCATTCTGGCTAAAGACCATTTATTTGAGGTGTGGGAAAGAGAGTTTAAAGGGAGGAAAAGTCTGATTAAAAGTTAAGCCTGCCACCTGCTGTTGGAAAGCTTGTTTTGAACTGGTATAAAGACCATTTCTTGAAATGTTAACCCAGAATTTGAAGACTATTATTTGAAGAGCTTATACTCTTCAAACAGGGGCAAATCTATACACCAAACCAAGAAGTAAAGAATCCACTGATGTTTAAAGCCAAGCTGACGGACATAAAATGACATTCGCATCAAAGTTTCGCTAGAAATGAAAAAAATGCTGCTTCGTGGGCCATTCAACTAAAGGAAGAGTAGAATTACCCTGTCTTTTAAAGTGATTACGTGGGCAATTCTATTTTGCCCCCAAAAAGCATCTTTAGAAATTATAGCTTTTAGAAAGAAATTTTGACCCTAAAGACTGTATGTGGAAGTAAATGAAGAGGGATGAATAATTTCACAGCATTGCCAGAATGCTAACTTTTACTAAGTCAAAATTGTCCAAATAACTTTCATAAACTCAAAAGTGAAGAATGGATGCTTTTATGAAAAAAAGAGAACTTCCAAATGCTTTCCAGTTCCATGATTTTCTATAATCCCACAAAGTTGGGCCCCACATGCCCCCCTACCCACCCCACCCCCCGCCAAACACCAACCACGGTATTTCACATATTTTAGTGCATATACCAGTGGCCTTCTGTAAATAAATAGGAATATAGTCAAATTCTATCATAATCATATTTACAGATTTGACAAAGCATAAGCCAGTCCACTATTCCAACAAAGTCAGGGTTTACTTTAGAAGTGAACAAAAACTGCCTCCCACAGGGTGGATTTCATGTTAAGTGTTCTTATCACTCACACTCACACATACATACATACACACACACAAAGAAAAAAAACCTAAAGGGATACAAGGAGACTTTGGGAGATGTTGGATACATCTACTACCTCGATTGTGGTGATGGTATCACAGGTGTTTGCATACATCCAAATTCATCAAATTGTCCACATGAAATATGTACAGTTCTTTATTTACCAATTACACTTAAATAAAGCAGTTTTTTTTTAAATGCCTCCCACATGGCTAAGAACAAAAAGTCTAATTAACTCTAACTATAGACCAGGAGAAGAAATGTACACACGTACACACAATGTGCCACGGGGTGAAATTATGCTAGAGGAGAAACCAACCTTTTAAATGCAGGTGTCTAATTAAAGTACGTTCTTATAAACTTGGATTCCTTTATGTGTTACGTTAGAGCACTTGAGCCAGGGTATCACCATAACCAGGCACGTGGTTGCAGCCCGTCCAGCTCTTGCATACCTGAGATCCTGTGACTACATTGACCAAAAACATTTATACCAGCTGATGGTCACTTGATTCTCACATCTCTCTATTTAGTAAATTGCTCTGCAAGTCAACCTGAAGATTGAGGTGAACATTTTCTGGGACCTTCCTGCTCAAGACTTTTTTTTTAAATAGACATTACCTTCCAGATAATTCTAGTCTGAACAAGTCTGGGAAGGGACTGGGTTGGCACAAGATCCTAAAACAAGCTTCTAAAGGCGAAACCACTCAGAGCCCATAAAGACAGACTCAGACTAGTTTCTAAAAAATAATATTCAGCAATTAAGTACATGCCTTTAATCCTTCTCAAAGAAAACCAAATTTTTAAAAAATAATTATTGGATGAAAACATGAATCATTTTACTCACTGCAAACACTCAGAGGAAATGGATAGTTTTAACCTAAGTAACAAACAGCCTTTTTATGGACAAGTTCCAGAAATTAATTGCCCTAAATCCATGTGCATATATCTCCCTTTGTCCCTCCCCCTGCCAGAAACCCCTAAAGCATTCTCTTCATACAATGTTGGCAGTGTACAAGGATGGTGAGGAATTCTTGTCATTTATCAAAAAAAGAAATAAAATAATTTGCATTCCATCAGTAAGTTAAAAAGTAAGGATATCAAAATAAAGTAACTGTTTTCTGAACCTGTAAATAATGGAAAAATCAGTCGGTTCTCCCAAGAATTCGTGACTTAGATTTACATAATCACAATTAACCCATTACTATTCTATACTGTTACTGAGGTCTTTCTATATATTTGGTCTAAGCCTTGTGCTACTTTCTAAAGGTATCAATATCACACATGCCTAATGTTACAGGCTTCATTTATAATCAAATCTCTACCAAGCCTCTGCTTTTGCCACTGTACAGAACTCCTTTGTCATCCAATGTTCTTATGGTACAAAATTCTTTGTGTGGTCTTCCTTGACTCTTCCCATCAAGTTTCACTCAGCTCAGATAGACTGAGGGAGAAGCAAAATATCTGGCCTCCTCAAACTGCCTGCCCAGCTCCTCTGCTCTCTCTGCCAGGCCTGGCTCAGAGAGACTCTTCCAGGATGCTAAAGGTCCTTCCTGGATTTCTCTGGAAAGTTAGCTGCATGCTACTCAGGTCTGGCTCCCAGATAACTCAGTATGTGTTTCAGCCAGAAACACAAGTCACAAACATTGCTCTTCAGTTATTTGTTTAGAAGTTTGTCTCCCTAGGAGAATGTGAGCTCTGTGAGGTTAAGAATCAAGTTTTTTTATTTTGAGATTCCCCAGGTACCAGCATAGTACACTGGATCATAGTCATTTTTTAGTAAATATTGGTTAAATAAGAGTGAATAGACAGTAAAATTTCTGGCACCTATACCAATACACTTCAAAAAACCACCAAAAAACAGTGGGAGAGTATCTCCATTCAGGAAAACTCTTGTATTTCTTTATCCTTTAAACATTTCTTGCTTTCCATCTTAGTTTTATGGTACCTTTCTATAAGATTTGTGGAGGTTTATAGGATCAAGCTATTTGTAAAGGAGTATATGTTCCCTTTAACAGAAATATGGGCTATCGAAAGCATTGTCTTAGAGTGAATGTTTATATACAATCACAGGCTTGTAGCACAGAAGAGTCCTCAGGGCTCAGGAAAGCTATCCTAACCTCCTTCATTTCATGCAACAAGGAAACAAGATCCACTCTGGTGAAATGAAAGAACAAAGACAACTAGTGGAGCAGAATGAGAATATCAATATGTGCAATTTATTTTGCTTGTGATGGTTATAAAATGAGCTATATGGTAATCAAATGAGGCCTCTTCCAAAAACCATAGAAGTATACCAAAAGCTCGACCACATTGGGCATCAATCATTATGAGTTCTATGGTAGTATGCCGATTTTTTTAATTAGGTGGTTTATATAAATGGCTCACACCACAAAGGAGAAGAAGGGAAGACAGCTAACAGAAGATGTGTGAAGATTTGGAATGACTAATAAAAATGATTTTAAAATGATGGTGGTCTAAATGTATGTATCATATCCAAAGATACTACCTGACGACCTACCAGCTACAACATACATACACACACACACACACACACACACACACACACACACATAATTCAGCAAAGAGGAACAGGATGAAAACTTGGATTCTACTTGTGTAACAAAGAGAAAATGGGAAAGTTAATTGAGATTTTTAAAGAAAGAATGTTCTAAAATGTGTTAAATGAAGGGAAAAGGGAGAATTAGGTATTTTTGAACTTCTAGAGAATGGAAGACAGCAGTATAAAGACATAACCTCCAAGTCAACTATTTCCTCTCAGAGTGGTTGCCACACAGTGGACATGTGACCAGTTCTTCAACTGGTCATAAGGAAACCAAAAGTGTTTTGCTGGAAATAACTCAGTACAAACCAATGGCCATGCACAGTCCTGATGACAGTATTCTTCTATGCCTTCTCCTCTCCTTGTTCATTAATGCTGGACTGGGTCTATGCTGACAGTAGGTTTTTCACAATGTATAGCCAGTTCTACAGAGCAAATATAAGTATTTAGAGAAATACTGTCAATATAATTAAAAATCCAATTTAAAATTAGGATCCAAAAAAATAACGAAGAGGAAAACAGCAAAAAGATCAAGCGCTCTGCTTACAACTGGAGATGGTCTACAAAAGCACAGTCTAGAACGTAAAAAGGAAGAGGGCTCTCCCTCTTCCCGCTGCGAGTGAGAAAGAACAAGGAGGAGAGGTGTCAGTGCATCCAAAGAGAAAAGGGGTGTAGAGAAGTCCAACACCCACGCACTCATCAGTGAGGCAACAGCTTCATGGGCGCCAACCATTAACTAGGTAGAAGAGGAAGTCTATCAGATAGAGAAAACCAGAAGGTGGAGAGCAGGAGGAGTAACTCTTGGGAGTTTAAAAAACCAAAGTTAGACAAGGTGAGCATCCAGAGTCCATAAGAAAGGAAAGATTATTCATAGGCTTGGGCAAAGTCAAGACATGAAGGAAGGAAGTCTTTCTTCCTGTGTGGGGTGAGGGGAGCAGTAGCGGCAAACTTTATCACTAGGTTGAAAGGGGAAATAACAGAAACAAAACTGCTGTTTATGTTGATGGTACGTAACACAGGGGGGATCTGGTTCCTCTTTCTGTGAGTAGACAAAGAGATCAAGAGAAGTACTCGGCACTAAAGGACGGAATAACCTTGAAAGGACTGGCTTGAGGACCAGAGAATGTGTATACATGTGCGTGGAGGGTGGACCTAGGGGACTGTGAATGGCAATGTGCTATGGGAGCAATCTTCAGTCAAAAAGGAATAGCAAAACTTTCTCATGTAGAGAAAATGACAGAGCACAAGGAGCTCAAAAATGAAGGGTAGTCCTCAACTTCTAATGAGAACACACTAGATGTAAGTTGACAGTGCTGGAAGAGCAGGGAGCCTCAGAGCCTTAAGACAGAGCTTTCCTGGGGTAGCCAGCTCATGGACTGTCTAAATGTCCTACATAGATGTGACAAGCTAAGAATAATCCCAATTTACCTAGGTCCAGAATCATCTGATCCCATTCCTGACTCAATGCCGCTAACCCCACATTTGTCCTGCTTCGCATTCCTAGCTGGTAGGTATTTCTCACGGGCAATCACTATTCATTCTGATGTTATCTCTCCTACCAGTCCTACTCAGATGATCAAACTTTCTGTAATCTGGAGAACAAAAAAACCCCTAATATGATCATTCTTTTCATCTGAGACATCAACCCATCCTACTACTGGGATCGCTAATAGTAAATGCAAGCCCTACATTGACAGGAGAGAGCTGTCGTGTACATTACCACTTTTCCTTCCTAGCTGCCCCTATGAAAGCCAGGACGGGCCATGGAATTAGAGATGGAATAAATGAAAACACTTATTTTCAAGGTCAGAATTAGAGGATTAGAGGATTTGGTGAAAAACAAAGGCTTCCCTCAACTGAGTGTCATCCTTAGACAAAACGTTATATTCTTTGCACTTCCATATTATTATATTCCCTGATTTTCTAGGGTTAAAATAACATCCGAATGAGTCTTTAAGTCATGAATTAAAAGTTTAGAAAATGGGCCCGGCGCAGTGGCTCACACCGGTAATCCTAGCACTCTGGGAGGCCGAGGCAGGAGGATCGCTTGAGCTCAGAGTTTGAGACCAAACTCGGCAAGAGTGAGACCCTGTCTCTACTAAAAACAGAAAAAAATAGCCAGGCATGGTGCTGCACTTGTAGTCCCAGCTACTCAGGAGGCTGAGGGAGGAGGATCGCTTGAGCCCAGGAGTTTGAGGTTGCTGTAAGCCACGCTGATGCCACAGCACTCTAGCCTGGGTGACAGAGAGAGAGTGACTGTCTCAAAAAAAAAAAAAAAAGGTTTAGAAAATGGAACTCTCAAGAACAAGTCAGGAAAACAAATCATGTTTTCCTTTAGTTGTGCCAGTGGGGGCAGACAGAAAATTCTTAGGAAAATTGTCATTTTACAAGTAAATCAGCATTTCCTAAAGTATGTTCTTCAGAGCATTCAATCAGGAGTTAATCCACAGAAAGTTCTTTGACTCCATTAAATTTGGGAAATGTAGATGTACCATATGCCCCTCTTAAAGTTTCGACACAATTATGAAAGGTTCTGAGATATCCTACAGGAAAGAAACCTATTTGATGTTGTTCAATCTAGCTTTTCCTAAACTCACTCAACCACAGAACTCTTTTCCTGCCTCCTGAAAATGTGTTTTGTGAAATGCTGTCTCAGAGTACCAAAGGCCGTAACTGGTTCCCATACAGTTTAACATACACTGGGGAGACGTTTGAGTGGCAACAGATCCGTAAGAAATCCTCCTGAGGCAGCTGTCCCTAAACCAGGAATAAGGAAGAGGGATAGCAAAGAGAGACGGCTGCTGAAAGTGACAAAGAGTGAGGAGGAGATATGTGCAGGTGACACAACCAAGGAGGAAACGGGGGTGCTAGGCACAGGCCAACCTTGTTGGCTAAGCAAACCTCAATGGCACCTGCCTTTAGCTCTGAGTCACTGGGACCCAAGTATCTTTTAAAGAAGAATTTAAAATAATCCAGTGGACAGGATTTCATCTAATGCACAACTCTCCAACTTTGAAGGAAGCCACAGGGTAACTAATGGAATTAAACTGCTGTGTTTCCCTGTTGGGTTTACAAAGCCATTCACTCACTACCATGTCATCAGTAACCCAGGCACAATGAGGGTGATCACAGAGTAACATCAACACCTTCTGGGTATATGGAGCTACCCAGTTTCCACGGCTCTAGCACACGTAAGGGTCAAAGATTCTATGACCCTTACAACCGCCTTGGGAAGCTAGTGGCTGTGTTATTACCCATTTACAGATGGGGAAACAGAGGATTAGAGGGCACCATTGCCTTGAACACCTCATATACAAACAGAAGGGACTCTAGTAACCACCTGCAAAATTGATGAGCCAAGAGTCTTGGCCAAATACTCCATGACAAGAGTTTGGGGAAACAGCAAGGTACAGCAGGGATGATGGTGACCTCTGAGCAAGAAGGTGGGTGCGCTCTGATCCAGGCAAGTAGCTTGGCTTCTCTGAGTCTCAGTTTGCTCCCAAAGCAAACGAGGACAATACTGACCCTACCTATAACAAGACCATGGAGAGGATTACACAGCATGAAGTTCATGAAAGTATTTCATAGTTAATAATTCTGTGTGACATACTTGAAATTTTCCATGAGTAGATCTTAAATGTTCTCACCACCAAAAAAACTATGTGAGGTCACAGATATGCTAATTAGCTTGATTGTGGTAATAATTTCACAATATATACATATATCAAAATATCATGTTGTACACCAAACATATATAGTTGTCAGTTAACCTCAATAAAGCTGAGGGAAAAAAAACCACAAATTTTTGTGTGCTCTGCAAATATAAGAGATTTATTTCTCTAACAATGGTAGAAGCTGATGGTGGTTATTTCAGTGTCTTATCTTTGCAATCCGAATCCAGCTGCAGGTGCTTTAGTCGCATAGCACGGTGAGTACTACAGTAGTTGTGTTTAAGTGCAAATGCTTAGAAACCAGAAACCAGGCAGGCAGCTGGCCCCACTGTGCTGCAAAAGACACTTCCTGAACCACTTGTTTAAATGCCTTGTAAAACAGGCTGAACTAAGGAGATCACATTTATTATGTCCACTGTTTAACTTTGGTTTCTTACCTGTACTAGAAGGCTATGTTTCTATCCCGAAACCATTAAAACTCCATCAGGTTTTTTCCCCAAGAAATGCTAATTTTTATGTTGCCCAATAAAGGCATTTTAAACCCTCCATCTACTATAATAATGATTTTTATACTTATTAAGTTTTCTTTAAATTGAGGAATAACTGACATGATAAACTACATATATTTAAATATACAGTTTGATAAGTTTTGACACATGCATATACCCATGAAATCACCACCATAATCAATCAAGATAGTGAAACTATCCACTAGCCCCAAAGTTTTCTCATGACTTTTTGTCATCCCTTTCTCTCGCCACCCCTATCTCCCCCACCCCAGGTAACCGCTGGTCTGTTGTCATTATAGATTTCTTTGCATTTTCTAGAATTTTACATAAATGGCATCATACAATATGTATTCTCATAGGTGAGGGTCATCCATGTCATGGAAAGTATCAATAGTTTACTCTTTTTCATTACTGAGTAGTATCCATTGTACAGATACACCACAATCTGTTTATCCGTTTACTTGTTGATAGACATCAGAGTTATTTCCAATTTTTAGCTATTACTAATAAAACTGCTATGAATATTCATGTATAAGTCTTGTGTGAACACATGCTTTCTTTTCTCTAGGAGTGGAATGGCTGAATCATATAGTAGGTGTATGTTTGACATGCCTGTACCATTTGACATCTCTACCTAAATGTATGAGAGTTCTAGATCCTCCACATCCTCGCCAACACTTGGTGTGGTTTGACTTTTTAATTTTAACCATTCAAATATATGTGTAGTAGAATCTCATTGTGATTCTGATTTGTGTTTCCTTAATGACTAATGATGTAACATCTTTTCCTGTGCCTATCTGTCATCTGTGTATCTTCTTAGGTGAAGCATCTGTTCAAATCGTTTGCCCGTTTTTAAATTTTGTTATTTGTTTTCACATTACTGAAACATCATTTAACATCATTACTCACTTTTAATGAGCAGTGCAAGACTGGTAGCTAAGAATTGCATCAAAGTTTTACAATTCATGGCACCCAAAAGGATAAAAAATTCACAAAGATTATTTTTTTAAACCTGTGCTAAACTAAAATATTGTCTAAATGTTATGACAAACTTCAAATTCTTTTAAAGCTTGAAAAGGACTTTATCAGTATTGCTGCTAAGTCTACATAGGTTCAAAATAATTAGTAAACAAAATAATCATATTTTCACGTACTCTAGCAGTACCTAAACCATCTTATTTCTTCCTCAGTGCATTAGCTAAATTACCCTAGTTTCTGTTCCTAAGCCACATTTCACATTTTGTACCAATTATACTCTAATCCCATTGATTCCATTTTATAAAAATTATTTGTCAAACTTGTGCCCACATTCAAAAAGTGATGAAGGCCAAAACCTCTATCACATTTTTTTGCGCAAACAGTAGCAGATAAAAATGTGATTTGCACGCATGAAAATGAATTCCCCTTTAAGATCTGTGGAGAAGGCTAGATTCGAGGAGGGCAGTAATAGGCTTTGCTTTGAGGAAAAGCAGACCCGGTTCTGTTGTGTAGAGCCATCGGTTCGCAGCTCAATTGTTACAGTTGATGTGGGTTTCCTTTTAGATGCCTGGAAAATGACTCTGCTGACCACATCCACATTCTGAAATACTTTTTGAGAACTTGTAACCGAACTGCAGGAACTGACTCATTTTGCAGTGCCCAGCCACCACACAATCGTTCCAGAATAGACTCAAGTCAAAGGGAGAAATATCAAGGTCTTAGAACATAGGCAGAAAGTTGTCAATTTATATGGGGGGAGAAAAGGGGGAAATCCCAGAGCACATGGGGCAAAACGGCTCAAGCTCTGGGAGACCAAGGCCATGCATGATCTGCCTTAGAGGAAGGACCAAACAGAACATACCACTTCATGGACCATGTATGTGTTTCCCTCAAAGAAAGAAGTCAGAGGCTGGTAGAAAACGAACCTCAATGCCTATCTCTTTATATTAAATGGTTGCCGAGCCCCTTCTAAGCCCTGTATGTTGTCACTATAATGATACGTATATACATTTTATATCTGTTCTCACCCATGCCACGTCTCTTAACATGTAAACTCCCAGATAACAAATTATACATCCCATATACAAAAAGTAGGATTTTTAGTATCAGATTATAATAATAAAAGAATGACAAGGGGCTGCAATCCATTTACAGCGAGTACTAACATGACTTTCTAACCTGTATCACGCGGTAAATTTTCATACAGAATTTTAAGAGAAAACTTATCAACTGACTGAACATAAAACTAAGGATTACAAAAAAGGAAACATTTTTTAACACAGAGTTACTTAAAATCCATTCAGTTCAGACTTCTAAACTGCTTATTAATGAGTGCAAAATCGGCAAAGCGGTGCCCCATGGAAGATGAGTTTTTGGCAAATATAAATTGAATCAAAACGTTCCACAGCTAGACACTCAGGTACCCCACATCTCTCTAAGGAGTAGATGTGATAGGAAGAATTACCCACTTGGGGCTTTTTAGCTGCATCTGTGCTTCAAATAGTTCAAGTGTATCTTTCTTTATCAAGGTTTTCATATCATAATGATTTAAATTACAAAAGTAGCATTTTACTGGAAGAAGAGCCCTTCGCAACTTGTATACACTCTAGTTATAAGACACAAGGGGCTCAACTCTCAAGGATCCCTCCACAAATCACCTATACCATCCTCCCTCTCTCTAGTTACCGTTTCCTACCTCCCAGAAGCTTCTTACTATGGCCAACAGGGTCCTACATCATCTGCCACAATGTGCCCAAGAAAGCTTGCTCTCACCTCCACTGCAGTTATTTTGTTTTCTCTGCCTGGAATCCTGTTCCTCCAGATACCCCCTTGGTTGACTCCTCACTGGCCTCACAACATCACAAAGGAATTCCTGTCAGGCCTGCATAAAATAGCTCTACTCCTGACCCCCAGGCACTGCCTGTCTGACCTGGTTTTATTTTTCTCCATGGCATTTACTAACACCTGGCATACACTTACGAGTTCTACCACTGTCAGTCTACCTCCATCCATGTGAGCAGAGACTTTGTTCACTGCTGTATTCTCAGATCCAAAACACTGTCTGGCACATGGTACGCATACAATACATTTTTATAAAATGAACATTTCCCATGTGGTATCTCTGACCATTGTTCTGCTACAAGTTTATGAAGTCTAGTTGGCACTTGAGACCATTTTTGATAACACCTCATCAAAACCCCACACGTTTCAAGGGCTAGGTGGACAGGAGCTGTAGGAAAATGATCATTCCCCAGCATTAAGAGCAATTGTGCAGGACTGGGGGGAGAAAGAATGGTTTCTCTATAGTCTCCCTGCTATCCATGCATAGAAAGTAAGGTGGGTCTTTAGGGTATGAATATCAAATAGGACGGGGAGAAAGCTAGAAATTCACTGTCTTTACCAGCCTAACTTGTCCTCAGCAGTACTTATTTGATCTCACTTAGAGAGAACAGCCCTGAGACACTGAGGCATCCTTTTAGAGTGTGGGTGACTTTGTTTGCTTTTGTTTTCCAATGTACATTAACATTTTCTTCCATTGGGCTATATATACCTACTAGCGACAGAGGCTTCACATTTCACGCTGAAAGACGTAAAGCATTTTCGTTCCCTTTGCTGCTGGGTTCAAACCTGTTTCAGAAAACACAGATGCACTTTGTGCCATTAAAAAGAACTTGAATCGTTAGTTATGTGTCCTTTCAAAAACTATGGGAAAGGACGTGGAGGTTTAACTCACTACTAAATCACAAGTAAAGATAATGCTTGTCTGTCTCAAGGAAGAAGACTCCTAACTGCGGCATGGTGACCAGTAACTTTTGAAGGATTGGCAGTATAAACCCACTTATTTCCATGTCCCCCAAAAGAAAGAGCATTCCTCATCTTTCACATCTTTACTTAGAGACAACACTTCCAAAAACTCATAATAAATTTGACTAAGCGCACGGCAGGACTTCTTACCTTCAAATTTGTTCAAATTCCATTTTAAAATTATTTTTCAAGACATCCTTGTGGAGGCCTTTGTTGTCTCTTAATAGTCTTTAAACAAGGAAATGATTTGAAAGCTCGGGAACTCTTAGACCATATTTACTCACACAGTCCCTGCTACGAGCCCTTCCTCCACCACCATTAAAAAGAAAGAAAGAAAAACCATTTCTCTGCATTGTTTTTACCCCCCTAAGCACTTTCTCCCCTCGCTTGAAAAAAGAAAACTGGCTGCCAAAGAAAGATGCCTAAAAGACTTTTACGAGTGTCAGTCTGTGAAATGTGTGTTATCTCAAAAATGGCAAATGATCAAGTAAAGGATATAGTCCTAACAGGTGAAAGGAACAGAGAATGAGTTTATAGCTACTCCTCTTCCTTCCCCTAATGGACTCTCAACCCATCCTTTGTGTCATCTGTCTACAGATGGTGTTGTCTACAGGAAGGTGTTGGAAGAGTTATGCGAGAATATGGATGGAGGGATGAATGAATGAACGAACAAATGAAAGAATGAAGGCAGGCATGATTAGTATGCCCTCCTATGAGCAGGCTCAGCCCAAGGCCAGGAGATTTTTTTTTAAAACAGATTCCCAAGCACTCTGAACCCATGGGCTAGGAGAGCCTGCCCTCACCTTCTAAGTCAAATTCTCAACCTATATTTGAAAGAGGAGCAAATTCGCAGTGTGAAATCCCTTTCCCATATTCTGAAAATTAACTTGTCACCCAAACATAAGGTTGTATGCACATAGATGGCTTCTTGTATTTCTTTACTTAGAAGTTTTGCCCCTCTAGAAAAAGCATCCAGAACTAGATAAAGGAGAGAAATATTAGTAAATAAAGATTCTTACTCATTTTACTTGTCTGTGGATTAATTCTGTACCAGAGAGAAGAAACTCCAGAAAGGTTGATGAAAATGCATCCCTAGGACCAAGATGCTAACATACTTCTCCCTCCCACTCCCACTTTCAAGTGAAAACATTAGAGAAAAAAACAGGGGAAGTTACATGAGTAAATTTGTTACTGTGCGAGATCAACTGAAAATAAGGAATTCCCCTCCTGGATTTCAGTGGCCTAATTAAAACTCATAAAACACAAATGACTAAGACTGCTCCCATTGATTTGTGAAATAAGAAGCAGAAGAGGTTAATTTTATATTTCAATATTGAGGAGGCCATGCCTGGAAGATGTGACACTTTACATGGTAGAAATGAGAAGGCCATTTCTGAGACTCTCGGGTTTAGTCAACTTTTTATTCTGCATTTCTTCCAGAAGTACACGTATTTACCATCTGTACTGGCAACAGCCTATTTGGATTTAGATTCTGGTTCCACGACAGATGAGTGGCCTCAAGTAAGCTCCTTCACCTCTCTGTGCCTCAGTGTACTCATCTATGACATGGGCATGATAACTGCACCAATAGTTTGCCACGAGGATTAAACAGGCCCATGCAGGTAGAACACTTAAAATAGTGCCTGCCCAGAACACAGTATAAATGACAGTCACCATCATCATCACTGTTTTGCTTAATCTTATGTGAAAAAAGTCATATAACTGAGCATGGATCCCCAGGCTTTGGGACTAAACTAAACACGTCTGTTCCTGAAAGAATTTGGTAAGGGGGTGCTAGTGTGTTAAGCATGTGCTTCATACGTGTTATCTCACAGAACAACCCTCTGCACTAGTTCTGATGCTCCATGCTCTGAGGCTTAGGAAAATAAATGAAGCAGCTTACTCAGCTAGCAAGAGACAAAGTGAGCTTAAAGGACAAGTCTACGTATTTCCAAAGCCTAGGCTTCCTGGGGAGTAAACACTTCAATGGATGCTGTGAACAGGCACCTTCTTGGAGTCATGGGAACCACTGTCACGTACTTGATACTCACTGAGAAATGTCTGAAGGTTTGGAGATTTTTTTCAGGTATTCAGGGCTTTGAAAGCTCCCTGAAAAGTTAGGTTGGGTCTGTACAAATTTACTCTGTTTCTCTCAATTTTAAGAACTCCAGTTTCACTTCATATAGGATCGCAAATCCTAACTGAGAAAAATCAATGGATTTCCACTTAAAACATCTTTTATCCCTCTTCCTTTAGGAAAGGAAGGAAAACTAAGCTTTCTTCCAATAATACCGCCACCAACGGCTTTCAATAGACTAGGTGCCATGGGGGAATTAAACTCTTCCATGGCAGAAAAGGGAGATCCTTTTAAAATAAAACCTTAGCTTGCTCTTCATAATCAATGACTCCATACTCTACCTTAAAGTAACTAGCTACACTGCTTTCTTTAAAGCAAGTTATTACTTTACTAGATTACACATTTAAAAGAAAGTAACTAGAAACTTTTTCTATTAAATATAGCTAAGAAAAACAAAATGTCTCAATTGTTATGCTGACTTACAAAAGCATGTTAAATTCAACTTTTATATGCATATAATCTGTTTCTTTCAGAATATAAAGAAAACCAACTATAATAATATATTTACATAACCACATTGTTTACAGTTAATAATTTGTGTTTTATGTTTTAGATTATCCTAAATAGTTTGAGATGTATTAATACAAACTAGAACAAATATAGGATTGAAAGATAATAGGTTACAGTTGAGAATTTTAAGAACTTGAGCCAGGAAATGTCCAAGATTAAATCATTTACGTTCTTTAATATAATATGTAAAGCAATTGTTTTACATTGATTTTTTTTCAAAGGAAAAATGTAGCAAGTAGGTGGGTATGGGATGTTTTAGCTGAAATATCTATTATATACAGTTCCCCAGTTCTCTATCTAAACTGAAGGTAGTACATAAAATATAAGCGTTTACTTTGCATGTTCTCCTTAGTAATTTAAAATCTTCCTGATTTAAAAAATATCCAATGAGTATATTCAAATTTGGCTCAGTTTCCCCTCTGAAATGAAGACATCCATTCTCCAAATTCTGATTGTATAATCAGAATCATTTAAGAAATTCTCATAGCTATGAATATAAAAATCATAACTAATAGTAAGAGAAATTCGAATAAACTTTCATTTATTTACAACAGTCTGAGATTGATAGGAGGGAATGAGTTTGAAGATGGAGATCGAAGAGAAATACATGTAGGACCTTTAAATTTGCTCAAAGATATCAATACTGCTAGTGTTTGACTAAAATTCCAAATGAATAAAAAAGTAAAACATACAATATGTCAGACAGAGAAAAGTGCTAAGAAGAAAAATTAAACAGGGAAGAGGGATAGGGAAGACTGTTATCAGTTTGGAATTTCTTTTTTATTGCTAGAACTATATAGGGATTGGAGAGACACCTTATATCTGTTTTTCAGAAGTAATGTTAAACATATCCTTTTGTGAATTCATAGAGTCATGCAGTTGATGTTCCATGGGCTGCCTGATTTCTCCCAAGGGGCCTTGCTGTGTCCCAGCATTGCTCCCATGCCAGGGAGCTCCAAGGTGACCCATGGTCTCTGTAGAGCCCACACCTCCTGCTGGGTAAGGGGCCCCAAAGATGTCTATAAAAGTACTTTTTCCACTACTCAAGAAATTTTCCTTGGGGTTAAGGAGTTATTTCCTACATCTTACTTTTTCAAGATGAAAAGGTTGGGCTGATTCACTGACAGAGATCACATTGGGAAGCTTGTGAAGAGATTAAGAGTCTAACCCCCACACTCCTGCCCAGGAGAACCTGTTACAAGCATTCCACAACAGCCCCTGGTAATGACCATGGTGGTGATATCATCAACTTTTGATGACATGAGCACAGGGTGACCAAGAATAAAGTAGCTGAAACACCCCTCTGACTCAGTCAAGAGTTCCAGTGCCACATCTCCAGGCCTGTCTCCAGGCCTCTCTCGTACCTGAATCAGGCCCTTAAGAGCAGCTTGCTTTCAAATCTTGGCTCCACTACTTCCTGCCTGTGTCACTTTGGGCAAATTGCTTCACCACCTCTCTGTCCATCAGTTTCCCCATGTAAAATGGGGATAACAAGCATATTGGCCATATATGGTTTTTGTGAGTAAAAAGAAGTTAATACAAGTAAAGCATTTTACACCAAAACACATCTACTGAGTACCTACTATATGTCAGGCACTGTTCTCAGATGCCGGTAATTTATTTACAGCAGCACCTGGCACATAACAAGAGCTCAACGTATGTCAGTAATTAGAGGTCCCCAGACCCTTACCCACTACTCAGATTGATTATTGTTATTATTTATTATTTTATAAAGGTAATTGGGTGACTATCTACATAGTATACAAAACTCCAGGAGAGTCTGATACAGTATTCCATGATCAAACACATTAATATTTCTACAGTAAAACATACAAAGATTAAAACATACAAAGATTCGTACTTACTGAGCTAAATAAAACTATAACTAGCCTCACATCAGCTCAGGATTTGCTGCCGAATTTTTATATTAGAATCTTTTGATTTTTAGAACTTTTTGGATTTCAGAAGAGATGGTAGACCTATATTTATTAAGTAAGGGGCAAAACCCACTGATAATTTTCTTTTCCTTTCTAACTTCTGGAGGTGCTACTGACCAAATAGATAGTCAAAACCATTTAGGAATAAGAAATAGGGAGCCCCTCAGGCATGGAAAATCCAAAACTGCGTAATTAAGCTATGTCAAATATTAATCTATACAATCCTTCTCCTCAAATACAGTGTTCCATAGATTCTCAATCAATTCATTTCCACAAACAACAGGTCTCAAACAATCTTTGAGGATTTTTAAAGTACTTCTTGAATATAGGATAAAATACTTGTTTTATCACGACTTTAATAGTACATCCTTGTCTTTCCCATAGAAAAGAAAGACAAAAACTATTAGATGACAAATGAACAACTGGTTTAAAAACATGTGCCTTAAAAGAACACAGTATCCTCTATAGTCAGCCTGGGGGAGATGAATAAATGTTATGCCAAAGTGGTAAGCCATCCTGCTACCAAAGGAATTTTCTCCACATTGCATTTTAAGGAAACATTCACAGCTCTTGAAGAGCTATACAATAACTGGTTCAAGATGTTCTCACTGCTGGTCAGTACTGGATAAAAGATTTGCACAAACCCGTGGAAACAGGCGTCTCCCACCTCTTTATTGCTCCCATGTGTTGTTATTTATCTTCCCCAACTTTTCTGACCCCTTTCCATTTATTTTATATTGAAGTATTGCTTTGTTCAAGACCTATGTTTACCACTCCCATGGCGATCCCGTACACAAAGACAAGTCAGGAAGACATGAAACGAACGGAGATACTGATGTTGCTTCATGGTTTTTCCCCTTCTCATTATCCTCCTACTCAATAAGACTGTAGTGGGAGGTCTGAATGACATTTCCAAACCGAGAATTTAAAGCTACATTTCAACACCCAAGTACTCAGTTGTCATAGGAACAACACTGTGAGGCTTATCTGGGTTCTAACAAACAGCCACTTGTTTCGCTAGTGATTAAAGCTCCCCCTTCAAATCAAATATACGCACACATACATATACAGATCTCAAAAGCAAATTTTAATTGGGCAAAATTGTATACCACACCAAAAATTTTAAAAAATAAGCCCAAAGGGAAAGCATTTACATTCCTGAATATGCAAATATCAAATACTATTTGAGGGAAATTATTTTGAGGTCTGCCGCTTGACTGATTCCCTTCAGTTTGCTGTTTTACATACCCACAAAGACAAAGACACACGCATATCGTTACTATCTTTTAACAGAGTATACAAAAATGCTAATAATCTCAATGACCCCAGGGGAGAATTCAGGGCAAGCTATGCTATTCATTTTAGATGTACTTTTAAAAATTAATTAATTGAGAACAGAGAACAGCAAATCGAATTGAAAACATGAAGTTCTCAAATAATTCTTCTGGCATATACTTTCTAGCATTTACTGTTCTAGCCTGCTTCTATCACATTTTTGTCATTCAAAACAATGGTTTCTAAATGCATGAGGAAAACCTAAAAATTACATAGAGGCTTTTCTCCATCAAGCATGGCAGCATTTAGCCAGATTATTAAATAAATCATGTTTCGCCCAAGTATTTACATGAAATACAGAGCTGAAAACACAAGCAAGCAGTTGAATATAAATTACCCATAAATAGCTTAACACTTTCTTGCCATTTTTCTGTTCTTAAGACTCTAAAACCTGTAAATTCATGTGCTTCAGGGAAACCAGTGCCACACCTTAATTAAGTCAAATGACTTGTGATATTCACAAGTTTGGATCACCAATTTCCTGATTTATTAGAGGACCTGCCCTTAACAGCCATGCTTGTCTTGTCTTTTTATCTATTTGCTTGAAAATAAATACTTATACAGAAGTCTCTGAGAAAAATGATCTTTGAAGTTCTCCAAGTATGTAAGAGGGGAAAAAAGATGAATTAACAGATCCCACCAGATTCACCTCCCGCCCCTCCAGCCTCATCTCTCTCACTGCCTACAGAGAGAAACTGCAGCACTGCAATCCTGTTTTATTATACATTTTCCCTTGCAAGTTAAGGATTTTAAGATTTCGAAAGTAACAGAATGGGAACCAAAAGTCAGAAAAGTAGATTCAACTTTTAATTTGTCTTAAGGTATTTAAAAGGAAAGAAATAACATTACATCCTATATACCGCAAAACTTATAATTCTGTTAATAACAGTGTTAATTATATATATTCACATTCGCAAATGGAGATCACCAAAATTACCTATATAATTGCTAGCAGTTAAAGAACAAAATATTTTTTCCATCTGATTCTATGCAAGTAGACATCACATGATTACTTCTATTGACCAATAAGAAACTGGTAAAAGAGGTAGCCACCCACCATTCTAATGTTCTTTTTTTTTATTCTATTCAACCTTTTTGGCACAATCATTCTTAAGAAGCCAAATCAAGAAATCAGACACTCATGCTTAATATAAAATTATGTTACCTTACAGGTCATAAATAAGAACCTATTGTATATAACACAGGTATTCAACACTTCGTTGTATTTTTCTGGAAACCTTAAACATAGAGGCAGATTCAAATTCAAGATTAAAAAATTGAATGTAAGGTTTCAGAGAAAGAGACAGAGGCAGACACATGCACACCAAACCAGTAAGAACTGCTAACCACAATCTCTCAAAATGTAATGGACCGTATAAATAGAAATAACCACCCTTATGCTGTACCAATGTAATAAAATAGAACAATCTTAAAATTCATGACACAAATATAAAGAAAATTATTTACCATCATAATCTGCCCTTCCCAATCAGGAGGAAATATTTCTGATGCATTACTTGAACTTTCATTTCGTGAAGTTCTAACTAAATACTTGACACCCTGGACTAGAGGGAGGGAAAGGAGGGCATGTTGACTAATTCTAAAAGCATCCCTTCAAATTTCGTACATGCTCTTCAGACTAAATGGAAATCTACATCCATGGAAAGTTAATGCCGCAATTCTACTCAGCAGCTCATTCTGATTTTATACTTCCACCCACTAAAAAGGAAATAAGAAAAAGAAAATCAAAATCTAGTTGTATTACATATGTTTGGCTAAACCGATAACACTGAGCTCATTTTTGTTAATTACCTGGTTTCTTCTCCGCCTTTATGCTATATTCTCGGGCTGCTCTTTTTTAGAACTCCTCGTTCTGTTTATGTGTTCTCTGTTCAACACAGTTGTTAGGGGTCTGTGAACAATTTTGCAATTCCCACACACACATATGATATCTATTAGGGAGCAATGCCACTTTTCACTTACCAATTCTGGATAAAGCAGTATTTCCTGGTGACAGAATGCTGCTGCTTCCGTTCGCTAAAACTCCCTCTTCACAGCTTGATAAATCTGATTATAAAACGTCTTTGTTCCAGATCACACGAGGCGCTTTTCCTACAAGTTTTCTGAAGAGTTATCTGCACTTCATTCCTGTGACAAAACGAATCAGAGCAAGGGGCAGAGGGGGAACAGGGAGTAAGTCCACACAAGTTCCTGGCAAAGATTTTCAGCCGCATTTTTCTGAGTTTAATCAGTAACCTATGTTAAAGTGACAGTTACCAGTTCAGGAAGCCAGAGTTTGATCAAGTCGGCCACAACCAGTTTGAGTGTCTTCCACTGGTGTGCAGACCCCAAGAAAGCAGTCACTTGGTCATCTATCACATGTGGCTGAATCACTGGACAGACCCCCGCCCCCACCCTGCCCCTGTTGAGCAGCAGCCCAGGCAGGAGAGTGGCCAGACTCCCGACCCAGGACCTCTTATAGGGACCCGCCAATTAGCTGCTGACCAATCGCAGCCAGCACCTAGTACCTAAGTCACATGACAGGGCAGTCCCTATGACTGCAGGATTTCTGAATTACTGGGGTTACACAAAGGACACTCATTCAGGAAAAGAGAAAAAAAGCCCTAAGCCGAAACAGAAAACGCCCAGGCAGCGACAACTCCGGCTTTAAAACAGGGAACACCCCAGCCTCACACAGTCAGAGAAAGAGCCACAACCAAGCCAGGATGGAAATCAGAAGAATGTCTGGCACATATTAAAAAATAATTCCAAAGCAGAGGCCGAGTTTACAAACCCACTTAGCTATAAATCTACTCCTCCTTGCCCTTCCTCTATAGTCTCCCCAACAATTTTACATTCTAAACTTTTATATTTTAAAAAGCTCCAGTGAGCCTCTGCAAAACTGCTATAGGAAAATGTACAAGACACATGAGCCTCTCTTCCAATCCCCTGGAAATACCCCTAAAGGAGATTCAAATGTGCCATGAAAAGGTTCCTAAATAAAATATATTTCTTTTAAAATAGTTGGATAAATTAGTTAAAATTAAACACTGTCGGACAAATTTGTATGGTAGCTACCAAATCATTCCTCCCCCCACACACACACATACAATCGTCTTAAACTATCTACATCAAGAACATTCTTGTTAAGTAAATGAGCCCACTTAGTGACCTAGCTACCAATTTACTTTTATTTTAATGCCCCCAATTTATCTCTTAAATACCTTTTATGTCCTAAGAAGAAATTCAACTGTGAACACCCCTACCATTTCTCTGACCTCCAAAAGTGGTACTTACAAATGTTCCTTGTTTGGATCTGCTGGTTTCTTCTCCCCCTTCCCCCGACATTTGAAGTCAAAATATGGGCTCAGTTTCATCCTTCAAACCTAAAGGCCCTATTTTGATCGTGCAAAACTGCAACAGCTCCTTCTCCGAGGAAAGCCCAGAACACTGTGCTGCTTGCCATTCCCAATTTATGGAAGGAAGCGTATGTCAAACAAACCAGGTGATGACTCAGACAGCCTCCCCCAGCCACGTTTTCCCTAGAATGGGAGGGTAGTGTAAGTGCAGCCCATTTGGATGTGACTCAGTTTTATTAGACTGGTGGTTGTAGTTGATCTGACAAGCTCACATTTTTTTTAATAACTTGTACATTTAAGGATCAGAGCGTGTGTTCTACTTGGTTTCAAAGAATAGGATCATGTAAACAAGAAAGCCGCAAGATTATTTCTAAGGTGTGACAAGGCTCTGGGTTCTATGCCCTGATATTTACAATTTCAGAATTGTGCGTTGAAAATTTTACAACTGAGGCAACCAGACATTTGAGTTCACACAAGAACAGTAAACAGGTTTCATACGTTTAGGTTTACTTGAGGTCTTTACCATGAGGGACTCAGATTCTTTCCATCCTGAGGACTCAAGTTTCTCTAAGTCTGGGGCCCACATGGCAGGTTCTTCAGGAAGTGGTCAGAGCCATGTTGCAGCTTTCACTTTTGCATTTACTGCAATTCACACTCTAATCTGGGCAACTCACACACAAGCATGCACACAATACAATCACATCATCAAAAAATCTGTACAGTCCTTTAATCCCAATCTGTCTAAAAGCTGCAAAATACAAATTTAAAAACCATCAAATGTCATCTTTGAAAATTCCGATTAAACAAATTGACATGCCCTAAAGTCTTCCTCTTCAGTAAATAGTTTACCACCAAGATGGGAGTGGCATTACATGGAGTAAATTGTTCCCAGGTATTACGCAGACAGGAAGAATGCAGTAATAAGAAGTGCAATTCCCCACAAGAAAAATCTGGAAGGCTTGGGCTGAGCAGTTTAACTACAGTTATCTCTTTTCAGCATACTTCCTTTAACCTTGAGCAAAGTCAGCAACTGCTCCGACCAAGGCGTGGCATTTATTGTTGATTATGCCTCGATGAGTAACTAGTTTTGCTATAATATAGAAAATACATTCTACTTTTATAACATAGGAAGATGTCATAGTATTTAATTTTCAAATTGGTAGATGAGGGCAGAGAAAAGGCACACACACTGAAACAGTGTAAATTCAGGAGTTGACTATTCACTTTACAAAAGATTCCCTATAGAGTTCTATTGGAATAAGTTTCACATTCAATTTACATATAGAACTGATTTTCAGAAATTAAATTCACACAAAGTTATTTAGAAATGCATTTCTCAATTATACTTTTGAAGTCTCCCTATTTTAACTATGTGCACATATTTCTCACTCAGTTATTAAAACTTATTCATACTTCAACAGCGTGTATTAAGTTTTATTGGCTTAAAGACAGTTACCTTACTATAGTACACAGAGAACATAAAATCTATAATTATATGGCTTTCAATGAAAATAAACACAGGCTATGAAAACAGAATGTTAATAAAATCAAACACCTAAAACTTTGGCATCTAAAAGGACCTATAATATCTTTTAAAAGCCTAGCTTCTGGAGCCAGACTTGCTGGGGTTTGAATTCTGGTTCTGTTGTTCCTAGCTGTGGCATCTGGATTAAAAAATTACTCTATTTAAGTGCAGAGAACAATGCCTGACAGGTAACTCTGGAGTCATACACATCTTAGTCATTCCCTAAATAACATTTCTGAATGAGAAAAATACAATTCCATAACCTTTCTAAAAAGAATCACTTGTAACTATTTGACTAACGATGACAAACACCTAGCCAACCCATATTTTCCTCCCAACGTTTCAGCACTTAACATACTCATCCAGTTTTACAACTGAGATCTGTTTGGGCCTTTACCCTCTAAAATTCCCACAGTCTCCTAAAGCCAGTGCAGAATCGAGCTGGGGTCAGCTGGGGAGGGAATTCAAGAAGAACTCCCATTACCGTTGGCCCCATGGGTCAAGACTTTGGAGTGGTCATCAGCCAGGAAAGAAGGTGAACGGGTCAGAGACTGGGAGAAACACTACAGCCCTGTTGGGGACAGAGCACTGCCATTTTCATCAACAAGGGGACCCTAACCGGAGACATGAGGAGGTAGGTACAGATCCAGAAAAAAAGTTTCCGAGGTCCACTGTTTATTCTCTCCACAGGGTCATGACAAAAAAACCCACCACATTTACCATAAGGGAAACCCAGAGAGTTGGGTGGGGAATCTCAGTATGCATTCTCTTCTATGCTGTCTTTCATTAAGAAATTTTATTTCTCAAAGAAGCAAACCGTATGAATTTCCATCTGCAAACTATATGAAGCCATTCAAGCATCCCACAAACCCTTCAGTGACAAAAGCTAATAGTTTCCAGTCAGCATATAACATATTTGGAAGGATGATAAAAGGACAGCAACCAGACGTCTCTGAGGTACAGGCAAGCTTTATAAATATGGAATTCCTCAAATATGGTGCTCTACACTGCTCTGGGTGGGAGCGGGGAGTGAAGTCGTTTCTGTGTTGTGTTTGAGGGTGAGCAACTGCTTTATCCAGGCAATGTTTCAGAGACAGATGGTAACATAATGGGGGGAAAGCCAGCAAAAGGAGGAGAGGGTGGTTGGGATTACAAATGAGTGTTGGGGGAAGGCTCCATTCTGTTCCCCTCCATGTGGGAGCTTGGTTTGAAGATGCATACAGACCTGACTCAACAGTTCAGTTCAAGGCTGCTGTGGAGCTTCCTGTCCACGGCCACTCCCGTCCTAGGCAAGTTCTAAAATACCAAATGATCCAACTGTGTTGGGCTCCCAGAAACCAAAACTACAGGTCAGGGTAAAGACAGACAGCATGGGTTCCAGTACTGGCTCTTCCAAGTCCCCGTGGGGACTTGGAAGAGCCGCTTCATTTCTCCAAGGCTGCCTCATCTGAAGAACGGGAGTAAGAAAGAAAATACAAAGAAGGGACAGAAATAGCTGCCTCAGTAAGGTTTGCCACCACCATCATCTCTCTAAGGGCAAGCTGCCACCTCCAGTACTAACCTTCCAACTCCTGGAGGTGGGAAACAATAATTTCAGGCTTCCAAGTCACATTGTTCATTTGAAGGCAAACAAAGTGACTTTATCACCTATGTTTTACAATGATCAAAAATCTCTGGATAGCTGCTATATCACTTTGGATTACAGCAAGGTATCCTACTTTGAAAACAGAAGGTTCATTTTGTATATAGTATATGTAAGATTCCCAATATTAGAAATTTTTCATAGAAACCTGCCTCCGTGGCTATGTGTATGCCTCTATAGACATGCACACAAACCATGTCTAGTGTTACATAAGACAATGTGAACATTTCTTTATGAGACCTGGCCTCTGTTTCAAGCTTCTCATATTATATAAGTAGCCACTTTGCCTGTCTTCCTGCAATGATTTCAGATCTAAGCAGTATACTTTGCTCAGAAAAGTTTTTATTAGTTGTCTTCTTTCCCCACCCATTTTAAAGAATGAACTGACTCAGTTTTTTGCTGGCAACACCACTGGGTGGGAGTGAATATGGGAGTGGGCAGGGTGAGAGAAAGGGAGGACGAGGAGGAGGAGGAGGAGGAGGAGGAGGAGGAGGAGGAGGAGGAGGAGGGAGCCAAGAGCTGAATCACAGCCATGTGAGTAATCTTAGTCTTTTTTTTTTTCTTCATAAGGGTATGAATCAAATTAAGCTTGTTTTGCTGTGGGTGAAGGAAGAGAAATATAATAGCGTGAATCAGGGCAATTATCAAATATGCACCACTCACTAAAATCTAATTACAATCACTGCTTTTTTCACAAGTCTGCTAGAAGATGCCAGAGAGATTTTGTTAATCAATATAATCCTTTAGAAAAATTCTTAGAGTTTGAACTCGATTATCACCCTCTTCCCTTTAAAAATTTCCTTTTACACATGAATTTCAGAAACAGGAATTCTTTCAGAGCTTCTGTGAGATAATCTTTGGCCCTTGTGAAAACAACATGGATAATATTGGGTAGAGACCAGGTTACACACTATCTAGCCATGAGCACTATGCTGAATTTAGGAAAATAATTGCTCAGAAAATGAATTCAACCTCTTGAGAGCATTCCAATGAGAATGCTACATGCAACAAACTCTCAGGGAAAAGTGGGCATTCCTTTCATAATAGTTTGCGGTGAACGTGAAGTTGTCATACCAAACTTTTGAACTGCCTTAGGCTGAAATAGGTGGATCTTCACAATGTAAGAATTTACTAAGAGTAATATTAAGAAAATGATGGATCAAAACATATAAAAACATGTGTGTAGAATTATTACTATGGGAAAATAATTGGCTATCTAAGGGGAATGGCTTGAACAACAAAATATTTTCTACTCCCAGGCAAGTCTTTGCATTAGGAAATCAAGAGGGCATATTTTGGAGTCTACTGAGATTCTGCTAAATTTCTACTATACAAATGAGCTCAAAAACATAAGCCAAGGCTTTCAACTTCTCTATTTCTGTATATTCCTCAACTTGGAAATTTTAATCTGTAATGATGAGCTCTTTTGGGAAAGACAATTTGTTTGTATGCCCAAGATTACGTATCTCTGTATGGGTTTTTTCTGGTCCCCAATATGCCAAGCATTTGAGACTGAAGGTAGGGGGTTGCCATTCTGATACTTTATGTGGGGAGAATCAGAATTTTCAAAGACATCATTGATGTTAAATGTCAATAAATTTAAAAGACTGGTCTCAGCATAGTCACTAACTATGCTGATGTGACCTGGTTCTCATCTAGCAATAAGGAAAAAGAATAAAAAACAGCAGCAAAGACAACTTGGAGGCCAGACACTTGAGCAAGGACAGTGGTAGAGGTGGATGTGGTTGTAGAGGTGGAGGTCTTGCCTGGGAGGTAATGAAGTAAAGGGGTCAGCAGAGGCAGAAAACAAGTGAGTATTTGGACTGGGTAGATAGGGGTATCAGAGCCCCTTGAAATGCAGACATGCTAGAAGTCCAGCTTCAAGGGATGGAAGACAGCACAGGGTGTCCAAAAGTACAAGTGAAAGGGAATAAATAATAGAAACAGGAAAGAGAAACAAGAAAAGGAAGACACCACCCTCATTTGAAGAATATGATTTTAATAATGAGCTTTAGTTTCCAATCTTGTACCCAGTCCCTTCTATCATATTTTTCCTATAATTTACCTCTCAGCTCACCCCCTAATTTACCTCATCCATAATTATCCTCTCTCCAGGATGTGGCCAAGCTATCAAAAAAACTGTAGCCTGTGGAGAAGCAGCAAGCAGGATGGGGGTGGGGGTGGGCCCACAGGTGCTGAAACTACTGGAGGATTAAAGGATCTAAATGTATTTAACTAGAAGGCAGAAGAAAAAGCACGGAGGTACCTATCCATTGTCTGTCTGATGTGTGGGTTAAGAAAAGTCCTATCATGTGGAAACCGGACTGAGGCCCTAAGCAGAGGAAGGTCTTAAGAACAGCTTGAATAGGGATCTGGAAGGGAGGTCAAGGGGGAAGTCACCCTACCCAATGAGTGGTTGACCTTAAAGTCCCTTCCAAATGTGAATCTAGAACTCCAAGTTGATCTATATCAATAGTTTTCTGGAGTGTCTGAAATCACTCTAAAATGATTTCTTCAAAAGAAACCTGTGCTAAAGCAAAAACAACAAATCAATGGAGAGTTCTTCTGTTGGAGAGTTTTAGGCTACAAATTAATTCTTGAAGACATTTTAACCTGAAGTGATGATTTCCTCTAGGTCATGAAAATCAATGTATGAGTCCCTCTCTGCCTCTGGTCTCACCTCCTGCGACCAGGAACCCTCCTAAAGTGAGATGGCTGGCTGTACAGTATGACAAAACTACCTGTTCTCTCTATTCCTACCCCAGCAGGTCATTGGAAGAGAACGTGATGATCTATCAAAAACTGCAGCTGCACTATAGTTATGGGAGATGTCACCATGGGAAGAAGCTAAGTGATAGATACTTCAGACCTCTTTGTACTATTTTTGTAACTTCTTAGGAGCCTATAATTACTTCAAAAGAAAAAATTGAAAAACAAAACCTGCAGCTGTCTAAAAAAAATTTATCTTCAAGCTAATCACAGCCAAAAGTCAAAATTCACTACTGGATAATTAGTTCCAACGACACCAGTTCTCTACTTAATGCTGGTAGACATTCAGTAGGGAAATTAAGAAACCGTAACACAAGTGCCTAACCAAGCTCTCCCTTCCTTGTTTAATTCATATGGAAAAGTAACATTTGGTCTCTTAGAAATGAAAATGTAAACTAATAACTATAACTGGCAAGATTACGATTTATAAATCAGTCTTATAATTCTAAGATCTAGAAAAGAGACCCACCCTATTTCACACAAGCTGAAACTGTTGATTGTAAGACACTCCATTATTCTATGTACCGTTAGGAAAGAAACAAACTTTGCCAATTAACTCTATGACACACTGCCTTAACGACAGTCTTGGGTGGCAGTCAAACTAGCTTCTCATTGCTTTGTCGTGGGGGATTTCTTCTTCTGCATTGCTTGTTGTATGATCAGCAGTTCTGCATGTAACTCAGTAACAAAACATAACATAGCTTCAACTACTTCTAACTTCATAGTCGTTGCTATAAAAGAAAAGGTAGAATTTCAACCATTTCTCCAATGATGAACGTTTGCTTCACTAATATTAAATTTACTCCCTGCTGTTCTCATGCCTTCCTGTGTACACAATGACATTCTATTTCAATTCCAATACAATTTTATTCTAATAAGTATAATCTTATTGAGAGCATCTCAAATGGCAGGTACATTCACTCTTCCATTCCTTATAGCCTATTTCTTACCACCTTGCTTAGAAAATTCACTCAGCCATTCAAAAAATTTTTATTGAGTGCTTACTAACTTCCAGGTACCATGCTAGCTTCAGGGGATAAAGCAATGAACAAGGGACAAAGTCCCTGCCCTAATGGATTTTCCAGTCTAGAGGGAAAGGAAATGCAATCAAATAAATGCACAGTATGCTAGCTGGTGATGAGTGCTCAGGCAGGATAAAGAAGGTAAGCAATCCTGCGATGCGGGTGGGGGAGACTTTTATTTTCGTTAGGGTAATCAGTGAAAGAAGGCTTCTCTGATAAAGTAGGCATTGAAACAAAGATCTTAAGGAAGAGAGGAAGCAGATTCCACAAATACCTAGGTAACAAATGAGAGGGCAAGACAGAGGAAAGAACTTGTACAGGAGCACTGAGGTGGGAGTGTACCTGGTCAGTTACAAGGACAATAAAGAAGCCAGTGTCATCACAGCAAAATGAGCAAGGGAGAAGGAAGATGATGATGAGACTGATTAGGTTGGGCAGGGATGGGGGAGCAGAGCACATAGAGCTTTCCAGGCCATTCTCTTTACAAGGGCCATGATCTTTACTCTGAAACAGAAACCCCTACGAGGCTTCTGATTGGGAGAACAGAATGACTTAAGGATCTTTGGAGGGTGACTCCAAAGGCAAGGGTAGAACAGGGCACCCAGTTGATTGATCCACAGAGATGACAGTGGTCTGGCCTACGTGGTAGCAGTGGAGATAACAGTTAGCTGGTCAGATTCTGGATATATTTTAAAAGAAGAGCAGACAGGATTTGCTGATGTGGGTAGAAGTGAAAGAGAGGAGCCAATGGCAACACCAGGATTTCTGGCCTGTGCAATTGAAAACATGGCATTGCCATTTACCAAGATGAGGCAGACTGGGTATGGCAGGGGTGAGTAGGTGTGGAGAAGGGAGTGAAGAGTTGAGTTTCAGACGTATTAGGTTTGAGATGCCAATTAGACATCCAAGTACAGATGCTGAAAAAACAGTTGAAATTGAGCAGAGAGTTCTCAGATGAAATCGTCAGTGTTTAAGTGGCACTTAAAGTCAAGAGACTAGATAATCTAGATTTGGGAGTGAGAGCAGTTAGAAAAGCGGTAGGAGGACTGAGGCACTTGAACATGAAGGGGTTGAAGCAATGCCAGGAGGATCAGCAAAGGAGACTGGCAAGGAACACCCTCTGGGTAGGCAGAGCACCAAGTGTGACATCAAGGAAGCCAAGTGAAGAAAATGATTTCAAGGAAGAGGGCATGATTGGCTAGGCCAGATCCTGCTGGCGGGCTGAATAAGATGAGGACTGGGGACTCAACACTGAATTTGAAACATGGAGGTCCTGGGTAGTCTTGTTGGAGGGAGAGTTGTTTGGGATGGGGAGGGGAACACAACTGGAGTGAGGACTGCAGTGCATGAGAGGAGAGGTATGTATGCAAGGCAGTAAACAGAGACGACTCTTTCAAAGAGAAATGGCACCGTAGCTGGAGGGAGATGTGGGTGGGAGAAGAGATGACACACGGATAATTGCAGGAACCTCAGGAACCTCGATTAGAAGACAGATGATGGGATCCAGTGCACCATGGACAGGTTGGCCTTCGGTGGGGCAGACCAGGAAAGTAACCCATGAGCACTCATGGAGGTGTGCCAGTAGGTCCCCAGGTAGGAATCTTTCTTCAAATTGTGTCTAATTTCTATGTCATATGTCTGTTTAAAACATTCTCTTTACATATAGGTTACTTTGTTCTCCTCTGTGACTTTTTACTGTTGCTGTTGCCACACTGGGCTATAGTAAGCCCACAGCCCAAACCTAATTTTTTAAAAGTAACTTTAAAAATACACAGACTTTATTGGTGTTGATGTTACCCAGAGTGATCTGTGGCTATATACTGAAATATCTGGCAAACGTTAAACCACAAGCATTCAACGGAGCTGTGCGTAATAAATGCTTGCTTTTTGTTTACACAGCTAAGAAACACAATGAACTCTAAGCAAAGAGCATCAACATCAAATAATACTGCAAAGCCACTACGGCAACTATAATATCTGTACCTTTTGTATCTTAGTCACATTGTTTGAAAACATCTAACTACACGGCTTGTGTGGATCCATCATCTAGAATCATAAGACAAACTTCGGATTGTGTGTGTCTCCCCAGCAGTGACACTGATTGCTCCAGTTAGAGGTACCCCCGCACCCCACCACCTGTGTGGTGCCTCTCTGGAATTGGCAAGTTGGCAGGTACCAGGTAGAGTCTATCTATGGCCACAGAACTGAGACTGACCTGAGTTCTTGGAAATTGAGGACATCAAACCCCACCACTGAGCTTCTTGAGCTCTAGGCAAAATAGGTGCCTGCAAACGACATCAATATTTATTGCAAAAATGGTGTGCACACATATTGGCTATGAAGAGTAGCACCAAAATTCTTAGATCATTATCAATGGCCCAAAAGAAATCAATTGGCTTACCTGAATTAGTTTACCATAGAGGCAGAACAGCAGAGGGAGATTAAAAGATTGAGGTAGGAGGACGCTTGAGCCCGGGAGTTGGAGACCAGCCTGAGCAACACAGCAAGATGTGAGAGAGGCGGGGCAGGGAGGGGAGCGAAGAAAGAAAAGAAAGAACACAGAACGGCCGGATCAAATCCAAGTTGCATCATTTACAAGCTGTGTAACTTTGGGCAACTTACTAAATATCTCTGCACCTCAATTTTCTGTCTATAAAATGAAGGTAAATAATAGTACCTTTTTGATAGGATTGTTGGGAGGGTTAAGTGACTTGTTATATGCAATAATTATTACAAAATAATAATCTCCATCCATCTTGAAATTTAAAACTAACCACAAAAATATCAGCTAGAAGTAGCATAAGGACCTTCTAGGTAATTTACAAAACCAGGGGATAAGCATGTTACATATCCTTGGGGCATCAACTGTACTAGAAAATTTAAGGACAATAAATAACGTAATTTGCAAATATGATTTTTAAATTATTTATATGTAAAATATAGCTATAGAGAAGATCAGAATATAAAATTCCCACTTTAGGATAAAACAGATACTGGAAATAAATTTTATGTTTGCCTCCAGCTGAGTGAGACAAAAAGATGTTATGGGTGGCTCCCATTTTCAAAACTGCCTATATTTTGAGAGAAGCAAGGAATAGATGTGTCTTCAGAAGGAGAGTGGTCTTAGGTTGTGAAATTTTAAATCTGTATCACCTATAAACTCTGTGCTCTGACAATCAGTAAATGAAATATTAACTTGCTTGCTCCTGCAACAAATATTTATTTTCAACCTTATGATGTGCAGTGGCTGGGCTCTGGGACAGTAAAGACATACAGGATAGAGACCCTGCCCACTGGGATTCATGATGTGACTGTAGAGACCAGATGCCAAGATTAGGAAAGATGATAAATAACATAAGGCAACAGGCAGGCTCCAAATTATTAATAATGGTACAGACAATACCTTAAGCCTTGCAATGCTTTCTTCAAAGGAAATTTATGAGAAAGCCCAATATGTAAAACAGATAAAGGCAAGTTTCTGGCAGAAGCTAGAAGAGTCCCTGTAGGCAGCTCTGTTCTCTGCTGCCTACCCCCAGCTTCCGAACCCCCCCAGTGCCCAGCCTTCAGAGCATTCCAGATAGGGAGGGGGTCTGTGCTTTCTAAGGTGAGCAGCACACCCATGAGCAGGAAGGAAAGGACCCACTAGGCAGGAAGGGCCTCCAAGACACAGGTGTGAAGCAAGGACAATGCCCCAGGTGGATATGGGGAACAGAGAAAGAGCACAACTAAGAGGAATGGAAGGTTCATAGATGGGAGGGTTAGCAAAGGCTGGTACAACTTCCCCTTTCCGACTGAAATCCTAATCCTCAAGAGCACACCAGAGAGCTGTGTCCTGGGAAGGGCCGAACGAAGGGCATAGCTTCGAAGGGAAAAGAGCGGGGGATCCACTGGCAAGGAGAGCAGCAGGGAGTGACACTTCCCATCCCAACCCAGCTTTTTGTCCTGGCTCTCACCCAAGGCTCCTGAGGCCACAGGATGATCCCTGTGAAGAAAAACATGTGAACATGAGGGAATCCCAACCCAGATGGTCTCAAGGGCCAAAATAAAGAATAGAAATGAGAGAGGCAGGCCAGGGCAGGTTGTAGAGCATGTGCCTCTGTTTCCCACTGCAGACATTTCTCAGCAACCCCCTCCCCCAACTCCAACTTTACCACGTGAGGATGCAGATCTAGGGGGGCCAAATCTCCTAGTTTTTCAAGAGGAAGAAACATCGCAGAGTTTGTAACTGTGTGGACTAAAGAGACCATGCCTACAGGCCAGTGTGCAGTTCCTACGTTAGAAGAGGGCTCTGGGTCTGTCTTGCCTACTACACTGGCCCCAGCATCTTGCTCAGGATCTTACATAGGTAGGTGCTCATTACACATCTGTTCATCAGCGCGGGAGAACCAAATATTAGATTAGGTAGCAAATTGTAAGCCAGCTTCTTTCTTCCCTCCTCCATCAGAGAAACACTGCAGCTTAGGTTCTAAGTATAGGGAAAGCTGCATATAATTTACTCACCAAGTCACTATTAACAGTGCCAGGGTTACTGAATTTGCCTTCCACACTGTAATTCTTTGAGCTCATGTGTTATGCTTTTATGTTTACCTCAGTCCAATCTAATTCTTTTCATTCTCTTTTCCCTTTTTGCCTTTTGTAAAGACCTCACTTGGGGTTTTACCGAGAAAAAAATCAAAATCACAAAGTAAACAGGGAGTGTACACACAGTTCCATACCAAGGTGGCAGGGGGCACTACATCTATCTCTAGCCTCAGAAAAGGGCTACAACCTGGGCTCTGAGCCTCTGCCTTTTACAACCCTGGTCCTTGACAAAGAATTGGAAGGGATGCCTGCCTACTCCTGGGGTCACTAGGAGCATCTCTGGTGCTCTTGCATCAAAATGTTTTCCAGAGGGTTTTGAGATGTATCCTAAGTCTCTGCTCTTAGCAGCTCAGCTGGAGTTTAGAGAAAAACAAAGTGTGAAGTTGGTCGGGTCAATAGTTCCAGGATGAACAGAGTGAACGTTCTATTGAAGGTAGCTCTTGTGTATCAGAACAAAATAACTCTCAAAAAGCAATAAGGAGATGGCTCCAGGCACCCAACCACTGAAGTGAGACACCTAATCAGAGCTTCAGGGCAAAGACCAAAGTGTCCTAGAAATGAGCAGATCCTAGAATTGCCAGGACTAAAGACATTCTTGATCATCTTGCTGAAAGCATGCAAGACTTTGGAGGCTGGTCCAAGTGCAGTGGTGTTTATAACTAATTGACCACAACCGATCTGTAGATTTCTTTGTTCCTTCTCTACTCCCCCAGCTTCACTTGACTAGCCTAACAACAACAACAATAGACTTTGGAGATGGTGCTCTATCCAGAGGCTGTGCAGGACAATGGAAGGTGTTGGCCAACTTTTATGGGAAGGAAAAAAGCGGAAGGGAAAAGAGCGGGGATGATAGGGATGAGCAGGGGACAGGCTACATAGGAAAAACTCCTTCACTGGAGGGTTTAAGAGAGCCAGGTCTAGCTGGATCAGGAATTTCCATCTGCATCACTCTTCAAATACTCGCTTCTCCTCTCCTCATCCTGAGCTGGTCCCACACCCCATTGGCTACTGCACTTGACCTCTAGTTCTATTCAGATCTTCTCCTGACCTTTTAAGAACACCAGTGGTAGTTCTGGAACAGAATTTTCGTTTTATCTATTTCTGCTGCCTTTTAAAAAAATACTTTTATGATGGAAATTCTCAAAGCATATACAAAAATAGAATAATATAATAAACCCGATGTGTACCTTTAATCAACTTCAAAAATTATCCTTATTTTGCTAGTCCTTTTTTTTAAAAAACCTATCAACTACTTAGTAAAAGTTTTTTTATTTTAATAAATTTAGGGGGTACGAGTGGAGTTTTGTGACATGGCAATGTGTTGTATAGTGGTGACGTCTGGGCTTTAGGCGTACCCATCACTGTACCGTACACGTAAAAATGGGTAAGATGATCAATTTTATGTTACGTATTTTTTAGCCACAATTTTTAAAAATTGTAAAAAGTCCTTTTGAGAGATTAAAATTCAGGGAAAACAAAAAAGATGGACCCTGAGTGACAGCCACTTACTGCCCATTTCAGCAGATTCTCTCACATCAGGAAATTAAAAAGATCAGCAGGAAAACAGATAAGCAATCGAATATGTAAATCTTTTCAGGCCAAGAGACAGATTTTTAAAACGTTATTTAAGTGGATAGTTAGGTTGTTTTGTATTTTTCTGTAGAATTTAAATTGTTAGCAGATGAAATGTTAATATGCAGTGTACAACAACAACAATCTGTATGTCCATGTTCAACATTTTTTTTAAAAGATATGAGGGGAAGTCTGTATTTTTTAACATTGAACTTCAGTGTCTATAATTGAGAAGATAGCTCCATTAGAGATATTTTATACTCTCACACACTTTTTTTGGTGGAGAAGGTGGTGGTATCTTTTTTAAATAGAATTTTAAGAGGATAGAGAGCATTTATTTTCCAGGTAAGTAAAGCACATGTCACAATTAAAACTTAGAAGCAGACATCTGGTCTTCTTCCTGGACTATAAAATGTTTTTATTTTATAAATTCAGCAGCCAGGAACGTTGCATTTGCTCTTCCCTCTACCTGCCCTTCCAGTTCTGGCTAAATCCCATCCCTTCTCTCATCTCATATGTCACCTTTCTTAAAGCTCCTAACACAGCCCACCCCTTATTAACTCTCCCACGTTACAACTTTATCTCCCTCATTCACTTACCATAATCAGTTACTCTCTGTTGAGACTTCCTCCATCTAGAACATAAGCTCTGTATCAGGGCAAGGTCCTTGCCTCTCTCTCTCTCTCTCTGCGGCATCCCGAGTGCCTGAAGCACTCACACACTCCCTAGCCAGGTGCTCAAAAGTCATTCTGGCATGCTAAATGAACTACTGTTGGTTTGTCTGACATTCTTCCTTACTGCACCATTCTTCACAAACCTTCCCTTTCTCTGCTTTCCAGGTTTCTTCTCTCGTACCAGCTCCATACCATCTCTTCATTGATTTTAGTGTTCTGACATTTAAAACAGTGATACGTCTAAGAATGATGTATTTCCCCCAATAACACATTACTGTTACCTTTTACAAATCTATGACCACTTGGAATGCATTTGTAGAAGGGACCCTGTTGGGATGGCAATTGGGAACACAGGGCCTCTCAACTGGCTACACCTTGAAACTCAAACTCAAGTCTTGAGGCATAATCTAAATGTTTAAAAATAGAACTTCAAAAGTGTTTTATTAACAAGATCCCATATTAATGCCATTTGATGCTAACAGAACAGTATCCTTATGGTACACTATGTTCTGTCTTTGACACCCCACTATTTTTTATGCTTAGCAACAATCTAAATAATGCTAACACACTGTAGCACTCCTTACTGGGTTGATGGTATCTAAAGCTCAGGGGCAATTTAATAGTGGCCTCTACATACGATACTTCATGGAGAATGGCCACCATCTAATTATTGCCTCCATGACAGAGAGCTCAAGTGAAAATGGAAGAGGCCAAATTGATACTATGAGAAATTCAGGCTTGAGAAAAAGTATATCCTAAAAGTGAAAACCTTAAAAACAATGGACCCCTGAAATCACATGTAAATCAGTTGTTAGTAAGCTACGGTTTCTATTCCTTGAGATGTATGGAAATAATATTTAGACATAGCTATTTGCAGGTATGGGTGAATCAGGCTAAAATTTCTTCCATACATCTCAGAGATGCAGAGAGGACTTTAGTTATAATTTATTTTCTGTGTTAATTTTAAGTCATTGGTTGCTCAACCTCAGAACTGTTGTGATCTGGGGCCAGAAGACTCTTTGTTGGAGAGTGGGGGTGGAAGGGGAGCAGCCTTGTACGTTGTAAGTTATTTAGCAACAATCCTGGCCTCCACCCACTAGATGCCAGTAGCATCTCCCCTCCCCAGTCAAAATGTCTGCAGACTTTGCCAAATGTCTCCTGGGGGGTAAAGTTGCTCTCAGTTGAGAACCACTGCTTTAAGTCCCCAAACACACCCATCTGTACCCTCTCCACCTTATCATCCTCCACCTAACAAAAGCCAAACTTACTAACCTATGAATTGATTTTCTTTCAAATCTATAAATTTACTTCAATGAATGGTTGTGAAAATTAAAAGAAACCATTGACAGAATGGGTAACCTGCTTCCAGGAGGGCACATAAGAGGCACTAGAAAAATGTTGGTTTCCGCGCTCTCTGTTAAGGAATTTGTAGCTTCTGAAGCAGATACCCATCCCTTCCAGGCACCTGATTTCAAAGGCTAAGCTCACATATTTTGAATAGGACATTACATTCAAAATAACATAACTAAAAATTATGATTCCTTCTATCGTTTCTCTCCATAGGAGGAATGCAATTCCTAATTTTTAGGAAGAAACCTGAACTAAATAAATATTTAGCACATTAAAGGAAATGCTTTTTATGCTTCAATGAATTCTTGCCAGCCATGGTCTTAAAAACACAGCACCTTCGACAATGATGTCTAATAATAACATCTTGTATACCCCACAGTACTTATAGCCTCCCACCCAAGTTTCTATGGTGATTCTTGAACTCAAATGGCTTGAATTCAAACTACCTAGTAATCTGAAGAAATCTCTTTCCTCATTCCTTCAAGCATTTTTTTTAAATAATATGTCGGGGAGATTAAGACCTTACAGGTTGTAATAATAAATGTTTTTTTTCCTAAATTAAGAAATTAAAAATTCTGGCCCAAGACCTTCTCAAATTTTAAAGGACTAAGGATAAGAATTCTAGACTGATTTTCTAAGACTCTTACTTTTTTTCAATCAGGAAATACTAGAAATTGTTCAAGTAGAGGCAGAGTTTAAGCATGCCACGTAGTTGAAAAATCATCAGCAAAATATTAATCACAGCTGAAAGCTGACATACACTCTCCCATGTTCCTTAGGTACAATACATTCCAGTGATTAAAAATACATTCCATTTCCTCTAAGTGCAAATTCAATCTGTCAAACTGGATGACAGCACCATAAAGCTGCTGAAATTCTGAAACCCAACCTGCTAAACATCCTGAACAGCCCTTCTCCAAAGAAAAGTTAAGAAAAATATATGTATCATTTTCAGATGTGGAAAGGTCTTAAAATTACTTAAGAAGGATTTTTAAATAATCCCCTAATAAACTGCTTAATATAAACAGCATTTCAAAGTCTCAGTCTAATTTTAAATCTCCATATTTGTTGTAAATGGTACCAAAATAAAATTTTCCTTGTGTTCCTACGAACACTAAAGGGTTTAAGATCTACTGCAAGATCCCTCTAGCAGACATTGGCATAAAACCTTGAAAACCGTGGGTTGTATCTTTAAAAGGTGTCAAAGGAAAAAGCAGATGAAATGCTGTAATCTCCACCCACTGTCACTTAAGACTTACTGCCCACGCACTCCGCAGGCCCAGCCAGCATCCTGCATCCACCCTTTCTTTCACAAGCCCACTGCATTAGACCATGGAAACTCAGGATGTGTGGCCGCAGCGGCCCCTGCTCTGGATCCAGCTGGCCCACCACGTGGCATGGCCATGACCTTAGTCACACTTCCCCCTGACATCCTGTGAGTGGGCTCAAGCTGGAGCCAGACCTTCCCACCGTGCTGCCCGCCCTGCGCCTGGAAATGACAAACCCCCCACTCCCTAAAACATTCCATTCTCAGTTTACACCAACAGAGCTTCCTGCTCCCCACCCCTCCTGAATAACAGGTCTTTGAATATCATTCACCACCCTGGTAACACCTTTAACCATTTAGCTATTAGCTACTAAGGGAGGTATGTATAACTTCACTTCAGGTTTTCATAGAAGCCTATTCTCGGATTTTCACTAAACTATTTTAACTATTATCACAGTCATCAATTCTATAGGAATTATAAGCACATACAACATTCAAAATCTAAATCGTGGCACTGCAAAATTTGCACAAGAAAGCTTTCTTCATAAAAGATGTACCTCTTCATTTTGTAGACAGACTGTTTGTTGGATTCAGATTTTACATAAGCATTATCTTCATGGTCCTTTTCTAAGTTGGACTAAAGGATTTCAGAAATCTTTGACCTATGTGCATAACTCTTGTCTTTGAAAATGAACTTTCACTTTAATAAAAAGGTTAAAGAGAAAAAAAATACTCCCAATTTAGTTTTAGTTGTAGAGTCAAGAAAGAAGCAAGTTTTTATTCCATCAGATGATGGACATAGTGCTGTTAACTGACAGTATTAACCCCACCTTCCTCCTAAAATGTATACGTGGGTCCTAAGGATGGTTTTTCAAGCAAAGATGTAAAGCTGAGTAGAGTGACACTAACGGGGCAATTAAGGTACCCAGAGTTTAGACTCATACTATTCTCTGTATTCAAAATCAGAGAGAGAGGTCCTGGTTCTGCCAAGGATGGAGTCAGCACACTCCACCCAGAGCCCACAACTCTGAAACCCAGAAAAAATGCACGGAACAGCTATGTGAGGACTCTGAAAAGTAAACAGTAGTAGGCAGGTTAGGAAGGAGGACCAGAATGTGAAAGACCACCCAACTGGCAGTGAACTTCCCATTCCTTTTCCTCCAGTGTGCCCAAGCTGGGTCTCAACATGGTATCGGCAGACACTAGGTGCTGACAGAGACAGAAAAGTCAGGAGATGTTCTGTAGCTCTGGCTCCAGCACAGGAAAGAGAACTCCTGACGCTCAGAGTGGGGGAACTTCCCCATTTTTTCATTCTCTCTGTTTTCTCAAGCCACAGCCCCTAAGTAACCCTGAAATGGCAGCCAGCGGCAAAGGGAGCCTCCAGGACCAAAACTCTGAGGGAGGACAACCTTCTTCTGGGTTCAGCAGAGTCGTGATTCCAAGAAGGTGGGGCCAAATCCGACTGTTTTTAGTGTCTCTGTCCTCTAGTCACCTGGCCCTGGCGACATGGGCACAGTCGTGGAAGTACACGGCAGAGCAGAGTAACTAAAGCCCAAGCTTTCTAGCTAAATGACTAAAAGGAGAAGGCTTATAGAACTGGAAAGTACTAAAGGGATCACAGAGGGGAAAGAGCTCGGGAAAGAGACCCCATAAAGTTTTTTCTGAACTCCCCAGCTCACCCCCCAGGTTTATATGTGTGGATCTCATCCTAAACAGCCTACCAAAGACTTTGAGAAATGAAGTGCCTAGGTCCCAGATTACCCACTGTGGGGCACACACACAGGATACACCCAAATGGTGCTACAAAGGCTGACATGGGGACCAAAGCTCACAGGAGGTGGGTTGGAACTTGCTCTCTGAACTTAACCAGATCGGATGCCTACTAAAACAAAAATATTAACATTCTCTATAGGACTTAAATAAAATCCAGAGTCTCATAACATAATATTCAAAATGCCCTGGATAAAATTCAAAATTATTCAGCATGGGAAAAGATAATCAACAGATGCCAAGGGCAAGATGACACAGATGTTTGAACTATCTGACAAAGGCTTTGAATCAGTTATTATAAAAACGCTCCGGCAACCAATCATGAGCAATCCTGAAAACTATGATAGAAGAGAAAATCTGAGCAAAGAAATAAAAGATATAAAGAAGAACTATTGGAAATTTTAGAACTCAACAAGAAAATAACCAAAACAAAAACTCACCGGATGGGCTCAATGGCAGCATGGAGATAAGAGTCAGTGAACTTTAAGATAGATCCATAGAAATCAGCCAATCTGAACCACGAAGAGAAAAAAAGATTTAAAACTAACAGGGCCTCAGGGGCCCAGAGGCAGACAACAACAGACGGTCTGCTATTAGTGTCATGCAAGACCCAGAAAGAGAGGAGAAAGAGCATCATGTAGTACAGGAAAAATATTTGATAACATGATTTATGAAGATTTCAGCCATTAGGTTATCAAATATTTTTCATGTACGCTGAAAACTTCATAAATTTCACAAGACACATAAACCTACAAATTTGAAAAGCAGAGTGAACCTCATCTAGGATAAACCCAAATAAAGCCATGCTGAAAACTAAAGATGCAACAAACAATCCTGAAAGCAGTTAAGAGAAAAATGATGCACTACCTATGGGGCACAAAAAGTCAAATGGCTATGGATTCCCCACTAGAAAACATGGAGGACAGAAAGAAGTGGCACAACATTTTAAAGTATTAAAGGAAAAGAACTGTAACACAGAATTCTATATCCAGCAAATATATCCTTCAGAAATAAAAGTGAAATACAGATATCCTCACATGAAGGAAAACTAAGATAATTCACTGGCAGCTGACTTCCTCTAAGGTAATAGCTAAAGGAACTTTTTGGGCAAAAGGGAAATGATACCCCAAGAAAACTGGGAGCATCAGGAACAATGGGAGAATAGTAGAAATGGTAGATAATCTGGGTAAATATAAAACATCATACTTCTCGTCTTGAGCTCTTTCCTGAAAGCAAAATTATCATATTTCTATGGGGTTGTATACAGATGTTAACGTATAAAATAATTATAACAAAAAACAGGAGGGCAAAGGGACCTATATGCTGGTAAGGTTTCTACAGCACACTTAAAAGGGATAAAGTATCACTTTTAAGTGATTCTAAATTGACTGTGAAGTATGTATACTGTAATCCCCAGAGTAAGCACTAAAAAGAAAAAAAAGATACAAAGAGATACACAAGAGATCAATTAAAATAAAATGCTACAAAATATTCAAATAACTCAAAAGAAGGCAAAATATGAGAAAGAGGAACAAAAACAGAGGGATAAACAGCATAAATCCAAACATACCAGTTATTACATTAAACTCAAATGGTCTAAACACAAGAATTAAGGCAGAGACTGTGAGCATGCATAAGTAAATGTGGACTGACTAAGCACTAACAAAAACTCACTTGGAATATAATATAGGCAGGTACGTTAAAGGTAAAAGGATGAAAAAAGGTATAACATGCAAACAATGTTCAAAAGAAAGCTGGAGTGTCTATATTTAGACAAAGCAGACTTCAAAACAAAGACAACTGCTAGGGATGAAGAAGGACATCATATAATAATAAAAGGGTAAATCTGCCAAGAAGACATGACAATCCTAAACGTGTACGTACCAATATGTACCCAACAACTGACCTTCAAAATACACATACACACACAAAAGCAAACACTGACAGAACTTAAAGGAGAAATAGCTAAATCTACAGTTATAGTTGGAGGCTTCAACACTCCTTTCTCAGTAGTATATAGAAATAGACAGAAAACACCACCAACCAATTAAATCTAATATTTATAAACATTCTAACCAACAAAAGCAGACTATGCATTCTTTTAAAGTACACATAAAACATTCACCAAGATAGACCATAAACTAAATATAAGCCTTCAATAAATTTAGAAGAATTGAAATAATACAAAGTATGTCTTCTGGTCATGATGAAATTAAACCAGAAATCAACAGCAAGAGAAAAGGAAAATGTCAAAATACATGGAAATTATACATTACACTTCTAAATAATCTATTGGTCAAAAAGAAAGTCTCAAGTGAAAAAAATTTTTCAATTGAACAAAATGAAAATACAACATATCAAAATGTGTGATACAGCTCAAATGGTGCTTATAGGGGAAATCTACAGTAAGTGTTTCTATTAGAAACAAAGGAAGATCTCTAATCAACAATCTAAGCCTCCACCTGAAGAAACTAGACAACTAAGAGCAAAGCACAGCAAAAGCAAGAAGGAAGAACAAAAGATACGGGCAGAAAGCAATGAAATTGAAAACAGAAAAATGGGGGGGGGATCAATAAAACCAAAAGCCGATTCTTCGAAAATATCAATACAATTGTTAACCCCCTACCAAGACTGATAAAAAAAGGGAAAACACAACTTACTAATATCAGGAATGCAAGAGTGAATATCGCCACAGATCCCACAGACATTAACGGATAATAAGAGAATATTATGAACAACTCTATATAAACTTGATGACTAATAACACTAATGTTTTTTGATGATTTTTTTTTTGTCTATGTTCATAAGGGATTAACAGTCTGTAGTTTTGTCACCACTGTTTTGTCTTTACCATCACTGTTATCGGGATAATGTTATGTTGGAATGTTTTCCCTCTTCTTCTGGAAGAGACTGTCTTAAATTGGTGACAATTCTTCCTTAAATGTTAGAATTTAAGAAAGTGAAACCATCTGGGTCTCTATATTCCTTTTTGAGGAGGTTTTTAACTATAAATCCAATTTTATTAATGGTTATAGGACTACTCAGGTTATCTATTTCATCTAGGGTAAATTTTGGTTAAGTTGTGGTTTTTCCAGGAATTGGAGCTGTAAGAATTTCTTGTTAAATTCTCAGGTTTGATTCAGTTACTTGATCCCCCTGGATTAGATAAGAGACCACCTCAACCAAGGTCTTCTAGATTGTCACAGAGAGGTTTCCTATCTTCTTGGCAGCAATCACACAGTAGGGGGAGGAAGCATGGGGTTTGGGGGAGAATGTCAATGGGGTAAACTTCAGGCTCCCAGCTTCAGAGACTGAGCTGTCACACACCACTGTAGTTACTACGGTCATCAAAATCTCTATTACCTGGCTATGGCAGAGGATTTGAAATGCTATTATATGAAGTCAGCTGGGAAATATGGGATTGGAGGTGGGGCCAAGGGTAGCTGGTAGAGGAGGGGTCAGGTCTAAGAGTAAAGTTGGCCAGGGAAGGCTATGGGGTCTCTCCCACTCCCTCTCCAACCAGAGTTAACTACGCTCTATCTAAACCTGCTGGGATGCTAGGATGCTACCTTCTGGGATTCCTCCATTTTACATTCAAAAAATACTAAGGCACAGGTTAAGTGATGACATGGCTTCTGCCCACATGTAACAAAAAGTTTTTTCTTTAATTCTTTATTCTTTTGAAGAAAATTCAGCTGCTACAGAAGAAGTTTGAAAAACACTGCCCTTACATGTCCCAAAGGAGGTGACTCGGGATTCTGGCATGGGCTCCTAAGGAAAGCAATGGGCCAGCCATTCCCAACCCAAGGCAAAGTAGTTGAGTGGAGTCAGCCTGGGTTTGGAAACAAAGTTGTGGCACCCAACTGACTGACTGCAATTCTTCCCCCATTTAGTCACACACAAACCGGGACTCATAAAGCTGAAAGCGACCTCATAAATCTCCCTGCCCATGTCCTTATTTCACAGATGAGAAGACTTCTAGTGGGAAATTCCCACCAAGGTCTGAAGTTATTCTTTTAGGGGATGTTTCCCCCACAATTGGCATTCTTACTATGGGAAACCTTCTATACTTTCAAGGGACAAACACAGTCATGGAGTCTGAAACTTCAGGTGAAAGTGGCTACCATTTAAGTTTTGCAGATGGCTAATTACCAACGGGAAGATTTAATAAAACAGACTCAAGTCTGTAGCCCAAGAACTGATCATTCTACTACAACAGGTCAGGCTCTATAAATCAGAATGCTCAACAGATAAACAAAAAAATGGTATGCAATTCCATATGAAGCATACAGCTTTCTGGAAGCAAAAAACAAATCAGCTCACCTATGAGGTGGCTAAGATAGCTACTAGAAGAGATGCTCCTGGCAGCTTCTAAACCACATTGCATTGGGGTAAACTGACCAATTGGTTTGGGACAGAAAAGCAGAAGAAACTGTCAGGTGCTGTCATCACAGTGAGTGGGATTCAGGCCACACCAGTACCAAACAGGTGTCCAACCACCTGCCTGGGCTCTCTGCTTGTCATTTCTCAACCTCTGTAGGTGATTATTTTGGTTAAAGGTATAGAATTTTAACATTTTAAAAATGCCTTTCACGCGTTCAGCTTAAAAATCACATCTATTCCAGCCAACTCTGATCGGGCAGAAATAATTTATCATCATCACTACAGGCTGTAAGGGTCTAAAGCAGCAGCTACCACAAAGGCTTAATGGAATCTCCCTCCTTGAAAATTATTAATAATAGAATCGTTTAGGTTGGCATTTCCCCCAGACCCTCAGAAGCTGGCTAAGTAACCTCAGAAGTACCCTGCTAGTTCAGTAATTCTGTGAGTCAATGGGAAAATGACAGCAATTAATCTTGGGCTCTATGTTTCAATGCCTTGCTAGTAAAGAAAGGACATGATGAAATACATACAGACAAAGTTTCTAGTTCTTTCTCAGAACCTGATAAAAATAATGTTTTTACACATATATATGCTATCTCTAGCACCTACACAGGGTCTGGCATAAAGTGGGAGCTCAAAAAATGGGTTTTTTTTGAATAAATATACAATCTCATTCATTAGCCCAAAATTCTGCAAAACAAAAAATAAGTGCCTTGAAAAATATTTTTTGTTATTTATATTGATATACAAATAGGAAAGGAAATCTAAAACCCAACATCCGTTTTGTACAAGATGTACAAGAAAGTACACGTGTACTTTCTTGGTATGGTTTGGTGAAATCAGACAAGTGAGGATAAAGCATACCCTATGTGATCTTGGGCAAATGACTTGAATGCTCTCTTAAGTATCTATGGCCTCATTTCTAAAGTAAGGCCAATAATCTCTTCCTCACAGTGCTGCAGTACAGATGAAATGTGGTAATACTATTTCAGAGCCTGGTGCACAACAGACAGATGTTCAGCAAATGAACACCCATGAGAGAGTATGTGAAAACCTCTCATATTCTCCTTTGACTTCAAACACAGATCCTGAGTAAAGATTTGTATCATCCATTTTACCTTCTCAGTTTCTTCCCAAAGAGACGAGTCCTTCACTCATGACAGCAAGAATTCTCTACCCTGGATGTAATTATAGCCCCCAGAGAAGCTTTCTAGCCAAGTGACCTGCTGACTGTGACTCTCCAGAGGTGGGCGGGAGGAGAGGGACTATCTGGTGGGGTCCCTCACTTGGCCCTGAGCACCCAGGCACTCCAGGAGCCCAGGTACTTGAGGACAGAGGGGCACCCAAAAGGAAGCAGTCAGGTGAGAGGCAGCACAATACTTCAGAGACATACAAGAGGCAGGCACAGCGTGGGGAGCACCAGTGAAGAATGGGTGGCCCAAATTAGGCAAACATGAGCTCCGCTCAGAGAAGCATTCTTAATTTAACCAGCACACGAAAAGCAGTTTGGAGATGGCTTCTCCAAGCTGTGATTTGACAGAAAGTTCGAGTGAATATATACCTAAGCTTTCCAAAAAAACAGATCTGAAATTGGCTGGTTCATTTGGCCCAAACTATAACATATGGATAGATCGAAATGCTGTTAAAAGCCTCCATTTTAAAAGCAGCATATGTATTTTTTCAATGTAAGCTTAACATTTCTTTAAAAATCACGGGTGATGTAATCAGAAGGTCAATACTCACAAAGCTGAGCAAAAACATTTCTCTTGAAGAGGGCACTAATAAAGGAGAAGCCTTTCTCATCTTAACCTCCTAGACAAGCCGGATGCCACTTTAGTTCTTTGTCTAACTTCATGGATGTTGTAATCTTTCAGGACTCAGTTTCTCCATCTATTTAAAAAAAGCAGGGAGGGGTGGATCTAGCTAACTTTAAAACTTAGTACTTCTCTTCTGAAAACAGAAATCATTGTTATTTCCCTTTAGGCCAGGTATCTCATTACCAAATACGCGTATGTTTGAATATGTGGTTCCTGAGAAGGATAAGAGAGAACAGGGTTTTTTAAATAACGCAAGTTAATGCAGGCTTTAACAAAACTTTCCCAGACATCTTGCTCATCAAAACAGGACCAAATATCCCCCCCTTTCCTTTTCACCCCAAAACAGGACAAACCAAACAATATCCCCCTTCTTTCCTTTTAATCAAATTTCCATAACTCCAGCTCCCAGATACCACAGGCCTCACTCACTCCTATCAGCCAAGGCTTATTTTAATATAGACTAAACCTATTTATAGGCTGGGAACTCTCTTGCTAAGTATGTGGTTGGTTGTTATAATCACATGAGTGCAGTATGGAGTTGATAGCTTCACACTGCAAATGGCGGGAAGGCCACCCTGGGTCCAGTGCTGCATGCTATTTAACACCCCTGGCTCAGCCCATAGTGAGGAGTTTAAGATATAGACAAAGAAAATCTGAGGCTTAACAGAGTGCTTTGATTTAGTATTGATGATGACAGAATCACATATATTTTTATGATATATGCAAAGTATAATCACGTTAACATACAAGCAAAGATCCTGTTATAGTAATTCTCATATAACGGAGGAAAGGTCATGACAACCAGGTACATCCAAGACCAGCTTATTTTAAAAGCATGGGGATATTTAGAGTACATGAAGAAAAATGGATTTTTCATTAACTCCAATACAGAGAGTTTGTACTCATTCAATATAGTACAAACTCTTCCCATAGGCCTTACTTGATAATACTACATGCTCCAGGGACACAACATAGCTATAGAATATTTAACGTTTATTAAGCACTAAGAACTGTAGAGTACATAGAGAGACCACTCACTCATAGAACATAAGGATTCAAAAGCCCATAATAACGACCAATCTAGGGAATAGTTCAACAGTTAACTCATATACAACAACCTTATCCCATAACTACTTGAAGTTTTCTTGGTTCGCGGTGATAAAAGTCCATCTTTAAAAACTAGAAAACTATTACCGTAGCCAAAGGTTAACAAAGCACCTATGGTAAGAGTCAATAAAAGAAAACTAACTAAGAATAAGAGGATTTGTACTAATATACAAAGTGTCTGCAAAGTGAAACTTCATCTCTCAATATTTCTAGGGGGAACCCTAGAACCTTTCCTTTTCTCACCCCAACTCATTTCTTAGCCACGTAACACTGTGCATAAAATGTCTAAATTATGCCATTTTGAAAGAGTTGTCCTAAAAAGCACAAAGCAATTTTTATTATAGACAACTGCAAGAAGAACCAATAAAATTTTTTCCCACTTACTATAAGAGATGATGGGAACCAAAATTACTGGAAATGCTTAATGATAAACTCAAGTTGTCAAAATAAGATAGAGGTTCCTGAAAAGTAATCACAGCCCTGCAAAACATTAACATAAAAATGATGTCTTAAGAATCCAGTTTCCAATAAACATATACATAGAAAGTTCTAGAAGCATATGGCTGAATGGGCAAATTCTTTATTTCTCCAGTTTCCTTCGGAATGTTTTGAACATTGCTTACAGTTCAGTTCATGAGCTGTAATATGATCTAGTACATTGTGTAAACGGATTCATTTGGAAAGCCTCCTTTCATTCATAGGTCTGAAAATGCTTGTTTCCCGTGTTCCAAAGGAGGCCATATTTATCACTAGTAGTTTTTATAAGATTTACTTTGCATGCTTCTCATGTGATTAGACACTGACTGGCAAGGTCTACCCTGGTATGGGGAGCAACTGAGCAGCAGCAAAATGCTCACTTGATAGAATGCTCACAAGCCTACAATGATCAGTAATAAATAACAGCCACAAATACATGACTAAATGCTACACACACATTTATTTCTGTCGGCAAAGAGGGGATAGGGTGGGAGGAAACCTAAAGTCCCCCAGTGGCCCAGCTGAGATGCTTGGGTGGCAAGGAAATGAAAAGGGGAGGGGCGAGGCAGAGAATGTAGAGAAGGGAGAGGGGCAGGGAGGGAGGGAGGAGGAGGAGGGGAGGCAGAGAGAGAAAAAGAAAGAGAAAACGGTTCCCAGTAGTAGGTGAGAAACCTGAGACTAATTTTTCTGCTTCCCTAGGTTGCCTGAAAGGCAGACAATTCTATTTTATGTTTGTTTTCACTTTCAAATAACTTTACCTATGCATATAGATAAAGACAGAACTTAAAATGGACTGAGAAAAAAAAATGAGGGCCCAATTACACAATCAATGGAAGAGCAACACATTTGCATCTCCCAGTCAAGAGAAGCATGCTGGGAAAGGAGACATGTTGGCTTCCAAAGGCACACAGCCTGGGCAGCTTGGCTACTCTATGGGCTGATCACAGCTCACAGGCCTGTTGGTATACTGGAGCCAGGGCACATCCATCCCTCCCTCACGCCAACAGCAACTTGATTGTGAGAGCTTTCCGAATAAGGTGTGTGTGTTGGTTGAGGCCCTTGCTGGGTCATTCCTCTTTGTTTGGGAGGCAATTTTACTTCATCCGGCATCACTGCATCTATTAGAGTTGATTTGGGAAAGGTGGATGTAGAGTAGCAGTAAGGGAAAACATTATAAATCTTCTGTGGAAATTCCAGGCCTTTCCACTGCTTTCAGGTGTACCAGAGTTCACGGTGGTCATTATATTCAGAAGACACTCACACAGTGCAAAAGGCAGTATCTTGGGGAATAAAGCCATAAACCAGTAAAATAAGCCTCAGACTGTGTTTCCCAGACTTTTTATTCTCTTCTCTCACACACAGCATGTTACTTGGGGGCAACAAAACCAGGAAGTTGTTTAAGGACCTAAAATCACTTGTATTTTTTAAAATAACTTGTAATAGAAATATTTGTTTCAATACACAAGGCAGCAAAATGTTTAGAATTCTTAGATAGTTCAAACTATTACTGAAAAACTAGATAAATATATATGATGTTTAAATGTGGCAATTATTTTGAAAACATTGACTAGTATACCGACTTTTAAAGAACAAAATATTTATTAGGCAGTGTAAATTGAGAAGATTTGTCATTTGTTTTAAAATTTCAGTTACTCTCATAATAAAAAGTGTTGGCAAGATGAGGTTTACTTTTCAATTGCTTTGTGAGTTGTGTCGTCCTTTTTTCTACCTGCCAGTGTGTGTGAGACTGCTGTACAAGTTAAGGCAAAATATAAAACTCCCCTATGGCTCAATTTCCTTTTAAGTAACATGAGAAAACTGTCAAAGATTTGTTCCTGCCTCTCATAACTTTTCAGAACAAGTAAAACTTACAAAGTACTTTGCAAATATAAACAGCTATTTTAAAAGATGGGGGGTGGACAAGCAGGATAAATATTTCTAGGTCAAAATTCTTATTTCATAACTACCTTTTAATTTCCTAAGTCTCCTATATTTTCAAATGTATGTTATAACAGCCACAATCCCTAGAGAAGCATTTTTAGTAAATGCTCTTTGAACTGAGGAAGAACTGTCTCAGATTTGGAGCCTAAGGAGACATGATGACTAAAAACACTGTGGGATCCTGGATGGGATCCTGGAACACAAAAAGGGCATCAGTGGAAAAACTGGTGAAATCCGAATAAAGTCTGGAGTTTAGTTAGTAGTTTTGTACCAATGTTAATTTCCTGGCCTTGATAAGTATACCACGGTTAACAGAGGAAGCTGGGCAAAGGGTATACGAGAACTCTCTGTACTATTTTTGCAACTCTTCTGCAAATGTAATATTAGCTCAAAATAAAAAGTTTTTTAAAAACACTCTTTGAGTAAGAAAATCAATTGCTACGTGTTTTATTAAGGACCTAAATCTAAATTAGTGTATATTGCAACACGTTAATAGTGCAATGATTCCACTAGATGGCACTCTGTTTTCTTCAGTGACCAGAGACACCTCTTTACATAACTAGTATCCATCACCTGATAGAAATCTTTCTTGAGCTTATTTTATAGCTTCAGTGGGCACCATGTCTTTGTATAATTTATTCTGTGATTTGACTCCCACTGTATAAAATATCGTTTGCTTTATTTTCTTAAAATGACTTCTTTCAGGATTCAAGCTTCATTATCATTCCAGAATTTTAAGATAAGGTTTGTGAATCCAGTCGTTCAACACATTTATTAAGCCCATGCTTTGTGCCACCATTATCTCTATAGTCTGAGGCAACCCATTCTCTTCAGTGTTGACCAACATGAAAACTTTCCATCCTCCTACACACTTGAAAACTACTTTAAGCTCCAAAGAACAACTTTGAGCAAGGAAGAAGCAAGGGTTTCAATAAAAATTTCTGGAATCCTTTTTTATGTCAAAGCTAAAAACCAAGGTTCCTTTTTAAGTTAAAAACAAATAGCTAGGAGCCTACCAGTTCCCGTGTGGTTTGGCTTCTGCACTCTAATCATATTTATCTGTAGCATTTCCTGATCCATTCAATAACCTCCTTTATAAAACATTACTGTCATCCATGCTTCTCAGCTCGCCACTGCACTGCTCTCTGCTGAAAAGCTCTAATAAACCCGAGACTCGAAGTTCTATCCAATATTGAAGTTTAATTTTAGGAAAGACATTTCAAACATTGCTAATGTAAATTTTTTTAAAAAACCAATTAAACTCATTCAGTGTGCTTACATATTAAAATGAAAATAAAGTCATGCTATTTACTAACCTATTTCCAAAGTACTAAACTTTAAAGATTGGAAAACTTTCAATCCCTGAGTTTTACAGAATAAGCACTTACAGTACTTCAGAATGAACTGGAAATAGTGATTCTGTATAAAAGAGACAATACTTCTAAACATCTGGCCCTAGCCAAAACCAAAAGACATAAAAACAGGAGACACTCTCAATTTGGATTAAAATGACATGCAAAAAGGCCTGAGGCAGTTCTTAAACCAATGTCCATATAAATCCCTTTCTCTGAATTCACTTTTCATTCACAGATACCAACAAAACCTCTGCAGAGTAGAATACTATAAACCAAACTGGATGTTAAAAACTATTTCCTTTTTTAAACAATTTGCTCTAATTGTGAAAGCAAAATTCTTAGGTGAAATTGTTCCTAAATACAACACCAAGCTCTACAGTATGGTTTCTCTGGAGCTCTGAACTTCATCTAAATTTACCACCACTTTTGAAGGAACAGTAGTATTGAGTGAGTCTGCTCTCAGCACCTCTTAACTCTAAACAGTGAGTCTGTTAAATTTAAAACAAAACTACTTAATTTATATCTCCAACTTTAAAATCAAAGATATACTTTCTCATGTTGAAACTGAATTAAACCGAAGGAAACTCATTAAATGCTTTAGTAAGAATTTCAATTCATTATTTCTAAACCATTAGATTTCTTTAAAACAAATCAAAACTGATCATCAACTTGCGTATGGACTCAAATTTATCTAAATAAATATCCCATTCAATTAATTATTCAAAGACCTTCAGATAATCTTAGTCAAGAAAATCAAAGTCTTTGTCTTCCCTATTCATGTCATTCAAACTCATACACTTTGTGATAATTTTCTTACTTATTTATCATATGCAAAAAAGGGAAAATTACTTATCCAAAGCCTTACTCAAACGAATAGAACTTGGGATTATCTTCCAACTATACATATATACATAGATATGTGTTTGTATCTATAGCTATATATAAAAAATTTAAGAATGACCCAAGACCCTGGAAATCCCAAATAATGAGAGGAATACAAAGCTGAACAAAAAGAACAATGGTAAAATAAGCTCAATTAAAGATTTTAGCTAAAAATTGAACATCCAGTCATACCCTAGGTTTAGCTGGGTTTGATATCTTTTTTAAGAAAAAAACCATAAATGACATCATAATCCCCAAGGCACAGAGAAATCCATCTTTAATGTATGATTCATGATCTTCTTATTTCTTTCAACAAATTTTAAGTGCCAGCTACATGCTAGGCACTAGGTTAGGTGGGTGCTGGTATTACAATAACTGACGTGGTGTCTTTATCCTTAGGGAGTTGAAGTCTACTGGGGACAAGAGACAAGTCAATAATCAATAAGATAGATGCAATGATAGGAAAAGACAGAAAATCCCCTTATCTGGCCCAGGGTCAAGTGGAGTTAGGAAAAAGGAGTTTCAAGGAAAATAAATTATCATTTAAAAATAGTTTCAACAAGGATGAAAACAAAACATTTTCTGATTAACACACAGATAACTGAAAATTCCACAACAGACTATCTTGTCTGTGCACATTTTGGTCAGTTACATGTTTGCTCTATTTATATGTTATAATCTTTCTTTTTAAAAAGATAGTACCCACATTTACGAAAAGGATAGTCGGTCACTTCTTAACTTTTATACCATAAGGGGAAAAAACCTCAGAAGACAAATTCAAACAAGCCTTTTGTGTTTTCAGTTCACAGACATCACTACCAACCTTGTCTTAATCAATTGGTTGCTCTTGCTTACCAGTGGACACTTACGGTATTTCTTCAATGCAAAACCACAAGCAAGTTCCTTTGCCAAGAATTCCCTTTAGGAAGCAAGTGGAAAAGGAGTTATGCTTGAAAGAATTCTAACGGAGACAGAACTTTGTAGGGGTAAACAGAATTACTTCCTTATCTCCCAAAGGGAATCCTTACTTGTGACCAATTCAGCTGCCTTTTGTACTAAAGCAACCTTTAAATAGGTCTCCTTCTACTTATATCCCTTCTGACTTCACTATTGTTACTCATTATGAGTTCACTGATATTAGTCAGCACAAGTTGGTTAGTCACCATATTTTTTAAACCACTGACACTCCCCCCACCCCACTTCTGGTTTTCCTTTCCCTTCGGTATTTTGCAACATTTGAGAAGATGAGTAACTATACCCAAGAAATGCTGCTGGGCTTTTTTTGTTTATGGTCTAAACAGTGACCATATCTCCATTAATAAAAGGAGTGCGATTCTTACGTGGTTACATTTTCTTATGAAAAGGGGGACGCTTGGGTTTTAGGGAGTTACCTTATACTTTCTTTACTTCTTTATTCAAACAATAAATGGGTACCATTCTTTCTTTTGAAAGGCCACAGTCTGTCAATCACAGCTGAGGAATGACAAAATGATTCTGGAAACTGTGGACCGTGCTAGCCTTCAAAGTTATCTGTCAATCAAAGCCCTATCCAATCAGCCCCAACTTATCTTTCTCATCTGCCATCACTATAACACACTTGCTGGGTTGAAAGAAAAAGCCTCCTTGCTGTGGGCAATCCACCAGGACCTTGAAAGCTCCCCTGCTCCTCTGTCCATCCACCCCCACCCGCCACAAAGCAGATGCCCCCCCAGAAACAGAAAGAGAAATGGAAACAGAAGACCTCCCTAACCACTGTGAGTGCCGGCCACTCCCTGCTCTCTGAACTCACGCAGCACTAACCTCCTCAACCTTCCTGAACATGTATCCACATCTTCTCTTCCCAAGTAAACGGTCTGCTCCTTCTGGAGACGCTACCAGGCATTTGGATGCACATGTTAAGTGTTCACAAAGCCAAAGTGCCTCCATTTTTTTTTTAAGGCAGGACACCACAGAGACCCAGGGCAAATTCTTGTCCTACACGTTTGGGTTTCCTTTTCCATCATTCAAGCAGCCTGGCATAACAGCGGTGTACAAGTAAAACAAATAATGCAAGTAAGAATTACCCAGGGAACCAGTAATAAATAAAAATCAACATCTGCATCCCCTCATTTTCCTAACGAGCATGACAAATGTGTCCCTTAAAATACTAAGATAATCTACCACTTCATAGGAATGTTTCGTTCCACATGCATGAACGCCACCATGAATCACCATGGAATTGTCTATTTGGGCTTTATAGAATGACTATATTGAACTGAGGGAGAGGATATGCTTGCTATGAAATATTGTGAGAAGACTGTTTCTCCTTGAATTTCTTAAGAAAAGGAAAGATGGAAGAAAGTGGTTGCCAACATACAAACGGCAAAAGCTAGAAGTCCCTTTTTAGCTGGCCTTTCACATTTGGATCCTGAAAACAGCTTCACCAATTAATTGCTACTCTTTCTCCCTGTGTGCTGGGGGGAGGGGTGTGAAAGAACCAAAAGAAGGGCCAGAGTGGTAAAGGAACAAACCTCACGTCAGAGTGAACATAATCTTTCCAATATGCTCATAATATGCTATCATTCCCAATTACCTTACAAACTGCACTTCTTATATAATTTATAGAAATTACATGATCAGCTAGAAGCTTGGTTTTTTAAAAAGAGAAGGTTTGGTTTTATAAAATCTGAAAACAATGATTTAAAAAATACAGCACCCCAAAGACAAAGTAGTGCACTTAAGATTCATGCATCCCATTGTACGTAAATTATAAAACAAATACTGAACTTATAATGCAGAATCATTTAGGGGAAAGTTTTTTTTAATGCATTACAAAATAAGATGGGTTAAAGGCTGTCTAGATGAATAACTAGACAGTCAGACATTTGATAAAGCAAGTATATTGAAATGCCAGTCATCTAAGTAGTAGGCATATATATGTTCACTGTAAAATTCTTTTAATATTGCCATAGACTTGAAAATTTTCATTAAAAATTAGGGGGAAAACCGTGTAAACTTAAAAAACAAAGCCATACACACACACACAAAAGGACTTATTGAAAATCTGTAACATTTCTTCTTGCCTCCATACTGGCATTAACAAAGTAGGGAGTCCTTGGCTTCCACCTGCCTTCTAAAGGGATCCCTCACTTTGGGTGAAAGATCTGTCAGGGCCCTCACCTGACTCATGCCTGAGAATCAGCTGACTGTCCCCCACTTGGCAGGGCTTAAGTGTGCAACTCCTCCCCAGCATCCTGTTGCATGAAGCAGGACAGAACCAGCTGTCACCGCTGCCGAATAGCCTACCTGGTCCTCCCTCTGCATCCGATTCTCAGCTCCATCACTGAAGTGCCTGAGGATTTGGGGCCACCAAGGAGCCACATTCTATAGCATACAAGTATTTCCCCAGGAACCTCAGGTTTGTCTGTCAGCCCACTGGGCATTTCCTGAAGCTTTTCTCCTCCCCTCACCCACTCAGGTGGCACCCTGTCTTGCTTTCCGAGGAGGAGGATATCAAAGAAGCAGCAGAGAACAGCAAAGCATCCTCCACTCCCCTGAGCCCAGGCAGGACCGAGGCGTTTTCAGTGCTAGAGTGCAGACCACACAGTCTGTACTGCATCCCAGCTCAGAGAGGGGTCTCAGCAACCTGCAGGAAAAAAGAAAAGAGTGGCTCTCCCCTCAAATGCTCCTCACCCTTATCCAGGAATCACAAAAGGGACAGGGAGAAGAAAAAGCTCATTCTCACAGCTTGAACCTGCCCAAGACAGGCAATTGCTGACACTGCAGCATCTCTGAGGACAGGGGCCCCAGCCACTCTCTGTATCTGGCCTCTCTGTCTGCCCCAGCATTGTGCTCACGGGAAGAAACAAAGTCAACAAAAAGTGAAAGTAACACTACACAATTCAGAATCTCCCCAACCATGTGTTCTTTTCAAGTCAAACCTTTGTCTTCTGGTTCTCTGGTAACACTTCTTAGACTAATGCCAGACTACAGAGCATATTGCTGGTGTGGTTTTGCTTTGGTCAGAGCTGCTTCAACTCTGAGTGGGGCTGGAATCCATATAGAAGCTGAGAAAAACCCACAGAGTCCAATGGGAAAACCCATTACTAAATGATCTCATAGGTCATCCATCCTTTCATGCCTATAACAGCTCCTTTCCCCTTATCTCTTCCCTCTAGATATTCTAGGGAAGCACAGACAACTTTAGTAGAAAATGCCACATTTATCATGCTCTCCAGTGAGCACTTGAGCACATGCCTTAGTTTGTCCCCCTCAGGGACAGTCTGAGGGACTGTAATTCTAAGAGGGAGCCAGATGGGGTGGGCAAGGAGGGGGCCGTTGACAGAGTGTGAACCTAAACTGCTTATACTAGAATTTCAGTTGAGGAAATTCCATGTTTTGCAAGTATGAAAATCTGGTATTAAATATCACAAACAAAAATTCCATTTCTTAGCTTACATGACTCAGATTTGATTTTTCTACGTTCTCTGTGGTTTGGTTGTTTTCATGAGAAAAGCTTTCATGAGAAAGCTTTACAAAAAGACACACTACCTTCACAGATGAATGGGTAAACAAAATGTGGTATATACACACAATGGAATATTATCCAGCCTTAAAAAGAAAATTCTGTCATCTGCTGTAACAAGGATGAACCCAGAGGACATAATACTAAGTGACATAAACTACACACAGAAAGACAAATGCTGTGTGATTCTACTTATGTGAGGATCTAGAGTAGTCGAACTCTTAGAAACAAAGTAGAATGGTGGTTGCCAGGGGGTGGGGGCAGAGGGAAGTGGGGGGTTGTTCGATGGATATATTTTGAGTTTTGCAAGATGAGAAAGTTCTGGAGATCTGTTTCACAAATTGTGAATAGATTAACACTACTGTACATGTAAAAATGGTTAAGATGGGAAATTTTATGTTATGTGTTTTCTGCCACAATAAAAAAAAACCACCACCTTCATTCTACGTTTTGGATATTCTAAACCTCCAATTCAACGTTTTGACATTTAAAAATAAATATTTGAGTGATTTTTCTTATTGAAAATGAAAACTCTAAAATTAAATTGCTTTGAAGACACGAGAAGAGTAATTAAAAAGCACTTGAAACCATTGCTTGGGACAAACTTTGTCATTTTAAGCATGCATGACATTTTCATAGCAGGAAGGATCCTGACATTCTTCTCAAATGGTATGCGTGGTATGCTGAATCGGCTTCTATCGGCTTCTAAATCAAATGAGGCTGCTGATATGTAGCCTTTTAGCAAAAGAAGGATATATCACAAGACAGTCTTAGAGACTGAACACTGTGGCTATTATAACAAAGCAGCAAAATGAATCATTCATGCATAGAGAGAGTGTACAAGCATTAGTAGCTACTCAGACTTTTTGAGCGGTTCCCGCACGGGTTCACCCTACCAAACCTCTCTTTACTCTCTCATTACTCTATACACTGATCCATCATCATCCATTCCTCTGAAATGCAAAAGTTACTCTAAGGAGACAACACTTGTTAAGAACAGTAACTCTTAAGCTGACAGAACAAAAAGGCAAAGCAAACTTATTCACCCAGCCTTCCTTTCAGAAAAAGCTAAACTCACAGGAACTGCACATTTTCTAAAGCTCATGATTTCAACTTTCCCCTGTAAGCATTATTATATAAGGGAATGAATTAGAATTCCCAAGACTATTTGCCCTATAACAGAAATGTGATGAACATTTCTGTATCTTGGCTGTAGAGATTAAAAAACAAGTACTGTATAACTGAATTCCCCACTAGCTCATGGCTCCTTGGCTTTGGGGATCTATGATTCAGAGCAGTCTCTATTTGCATTTCACCAGAGGCATTATTCAGGTATGTGAAATCATCAACAAGATAGGAAATATATTTGCATAGTTTCTATGTGATTTGTATACTCCTCCACAAGCTATAGCCTATTGAAAACAAAAACAAACAAACAAAAAAGTAAAAGTTAGTTTCTGAAAGTCACAAGTACATGCCATGATTTTTCTTACTTCTGCCCCATCTCAATTAATTTGTACTTGGTGCCACTATCGCCAACACGGAGCACAGCTCCAGACGTACAGGAGATGAAAGCCCAGGGAGAAGCAAGCCTGTGAGGCTTTGTCCCAGGCCAGCCCTCGGTGGGGATACTGGCCTAGGAAAAGCTGCAGTAGGCACATACCCAGGCACATTCTGGCAGGGGACTGAGAAATAAAAAAGAGAAGGGACCAAACTGCAAAAAGTCATGGTTCAAGCAATCATCTGTGGTTCCAAGCTGAAATTAGCAAACTCTCCAAAGTCCCCAAGTTGTTATGCTGTTGAGCAGAGCAAGGGCTTCAACTATGAAGTATGCAAGGCCTGGCCTTACCCTTCTCATCCTTCCTTGTCCAAAGGCCCTTTCCTTGCTCATCCTTAATTGCCCATCTTCCCCTAATCTAGTCATAGGAGCTGCTAATAAATGACCCCTTACATGGTGTTTGTTCGGGGGAGTCTGAAGTTTTCTTCCTCTCGGGGGTATTCCTGTTTTAATAAAAAGGTTCAAAGACTTTCCACCAAAAAGAAAGCACCAACAGGAGCCCTAAGGATTTCTGGAGCCCGGAGATGACTGTTCCCAATGACCAATGCCTGTCCCTTCCTACCTCATGGGCAGCACCAGGTTCCTAACACCAGCCCTGATGCACCAGTGGCAGGACCAACATGTATGAGTTGCTTCTCTGTAGTACTGCACAGAGCACCCCACCACCCTGAGCTTCTTCCCCCTCTTAAATCAGTCAGAGTGGGCCACATGGTGACATGAACAGAGCACCCGGGATCCTCAGCCCAGGGGTTCAAACTCAGCACCAAAGCAGACAGCAGGGCCTTCTCAAACCAGCCTTCTCCTGTCCCTGTCTAAATAAAGAAACACAGGAAACACATTTAACAACTCTTCGAACAATTGGGCCCCTCTGGCTTTCTAGTGACCCGACACCAATACAGGGCATCACTATAAACAGTTCCAGAATTAGAATCAGCATCTGTACCTGGAAGCTGTAAAGAGAGAAGCAAAGCTTTGATTGAGTGTCCTTTGGGACATTATTTAGATCTAAGTGGTCAGCAAGAGCCACACTGTGTATATAAAACTGACTAGAACAATTAAGGATAATCCCAACTATTAATAACCAACACTCCCTATATGAGGGGAAAAGTCGTGAGTAAAAAGGCGGGGAGGGAGGGTGAAGGAAATTAAAATTCTCCATAATCGGCTTTGCTACCTAAAGTGATTTACAGAATCAATGCAGTCCCTATCAAAATACCAACATCATTTTTTGCCGATCTAGAAAAAATAATTCTACGCTTCGTGTGGAACCAGAGAAGACCCCGTCTAGCCAAAGCAATCTTAAGCAAAAAGAACAAATTGGGAGGCATCTATCTACCAGACTTCAAACTATACTACAAGGCTATAGTAACCAAAACTGCATGGTATTGGCACAAGAACAGACACGTAGACCAATGGAACAGGACCGAGAACCCAAATATAAAACCAACCTCATACGGTCACCTATCTTTGACAAATTCCAAAAAAACGTACACTGGGGAAAAGATTCCCTATTCAACAAATGGTGCTGGGAAAATTGGATGGCCATATGTAGAAGACTGAAAGTGGACCCACACCTCTAACCTCTCACAAAAATCAACTCACAATGGATAACAGATCTAAACCTAAGACATGAAACCATAAGAATTCTCGAAGAAAACGTTGGAAACTCTTATGGACATTGGCCTAGGCAAAGAATTTATGAAGAAAACCCCAAAGCAATCACAGCAGCAACCAAAATAAATACATAGGACCTGATCAAATTAAAAAGCTTCTGCACAGCCAAGGAAACTATCACTAGAGTGAACAGACAACCTACAGAATGGGAGAAAATATTTGCATGCTACACCTCTGATAAAGGGCTGATAACCAGAATCTATACAGAACTTAGGAAAATCAACAAGAAAAAAATCAAACAACCCTATTAAAAAATGGGCAAAGGACATGAACAGAAACTTTTCCAAAGAAGACAGAATAATGGCCAGCAAACATATAAAAAATTACTCAACTTCTCTAATCATAAGGGAAATGCAAATCAAAATCACAATGAGATATCACTTAACTCCAGTGAGATTGGCTTATATTAAAAAATCCCCAAACAACAAATGTTGGCGGGGATGTGGACAGATAGGAACACTCATACACTGCTGGTAGGACTGCAAATTAGTACAACCTCTATGGAAAGTAATATGGAGATACCTCAAAGAATTAAAAGTAGAATTACCATTTGACCCAGCAATCCCACTACTGGGTATTTACCCAAAGGAAAAAAAGACATTTTATAATAAAGACATCTGCTCGCGAATGTTTATAGCAGCACAATTCACAATTGCAAAGTTGTGGAAACAACCCAGGTGCCCGTCAATACACGAGTGGATTAATAAAACGTGGTATATGTATACCATGGAGTATTACTCAGCAATAAGGAACAATAGTGAATTAACACATCTGGTATTATCCTGGTTGGAGCTAGAACCCATTCTTCGAAGCGAAGTGTCACAGGAATGGAAGAACAAGCACCACTGGTACTCACCATCAAATTGGTACTAACTGATCAACACCTACATCACACAGGGCAATAATATTCATCAGGGGGTGGGCAGGAGGGGGGGTGGAGGGGCTGGGAAAAACTCTCACTGAATGGATGTGGGGAGCACAGTTTGGGAGATGACCACGATTGTAGCTCTGACACGGGCAGTGCATGGGCAATATATATAACCAAAGTGTTGTACCGCCATAATATTCTCAAATAAAAAAATAAATTAAAAAAAACATAAAAAAATTCTCCATAATCGTATAAATTGTGTAACTTTCCAAAGTAACCTCAGTTTCCTCACCTACACCTTGAAGAATTCACAGGTTACCTCAGGGATGACTTACACTCCTAATGATGAGTGATTTGGAGCTTACAGATCCAACCCTCAGGACTAATTCTGAATTGTGGTAATCCATCCCATGCATCTACTCTTCCCTCCCCACCTGCTCAATGAAACAAAGGAAAAAGAAACAAAGACAAATGAAGGACAACAAGTATCATGGTAAAGCTTAAACCACATATGACCAGTACAGATGTTTTGAAGAGAAGGACATGGCGGGGTGAGGAAAAAAAGAGGCTGCCATGGCAGGGACTTTGCGAGGGACAGGGGATAAACATGGGCATACAAGAGGCTTTCTCCTTATCCTGAAAAAAGAAGGGCTGTGCTGTTTTATGGCCAACCCCACTTACCATCTGCCCTGTGTCTTATTCTTCCGCATGCAAAAGAGCTATGGAAACTTTAAACCACACACTACATGACACAAGTTTGACTTTTTTACTATATCTCTCAGACCTCAATGCCAACTACCCTAAGAATATGTTTGGGGCTTATTAAAAGAATATCCTAAAAGAATATGCTAATAATCACTCTCTCGTATGTGTCTTCAATTCCCTTTCCACTCCTTCACTCTGTCATCCTTGCCTGGCAAGACCCAATCCCTGCTTAAATCCAGTTTTATGTCAACACCATGTTGCCCACTCAGTCCACAGTGATGGAAGACAAACATACAGACCACTCACCTTATATTCATACCCACCAAACCACAAGTTGGCCCTGAGTGCTCTCTGAAAATCACGATACATTTTACTGGCCCAATTACTCTCAGATTCTCCCCAATGGCTATTTCATACCCATTGCTCTCTCTTCGTATCTCTAATGCATGTCTGCTCCTCATCCTCCCTCTCTGCTTGATGGCTTACCTTCCTGTTTCACTGAAATACCAGGCACAATCATAACAAACTTGCCACAAACACCCCCTATCACCTCTGTCCTCCTATCCACATCAGTGCCTACATCACTCGGGATAGGTCAGCTTACTCTCTAACCACCACCACCACCACCACCACAAGTCTCAGTGGCTTAACAACAAAAGGGCACTAAAAGTCCATGACAGTCAGCTGTGGGCTCTACTATATGTTGTCCTTACTCAGGGCTGCAGGCTGATGATCAGCCAGATTCTGGAACATCACCACTCACCATGGCACAGGCTAAATTAACTTTTGAAGATGTTCACACTGACAATTAAATGCTACAGCACAGAAATGATGCGTGTCACTTAACATAGTTCACTGGCCATGACTGGTTACCTAACTCCATCAAGCCATAAGAGGCCAGGAACAACCACTTGCCCAGAAGGCAGAGAGCTGAACATATCTGACATCAGTGCTAATGATTTCCAAAGTGCTCACATACTCTACCTTCTCTCCTACAAATATACTGTACACCTAGCTAAGGCCAACCCAATCTATTATGTACTAGAATCTCTCTTGCCTCCTCGAAGGTATCAGTTCTGCAACTGTCTCCTCTATCTCCTGTCTCATAAGTATTTCTCTCTCTACGGATCATTCTTAGCATATAAACATCGTAATAATTACTCAGTTTCTCCCACCTTAAAAACTAAAACCTTGACCTCATGTCCTCTTCCAGATACTACCCCATTTCTCTGTTCCCATCTACAGCAAATCTCCTTCAAGAGAGCTGCTATACTCATTCTAATTCCCCTCCCCTCACACTCTCTTGAACTCACTCCAATAAAGCGTGTCCCCTTCCCACTATTCCTTCACCAAAACAAGTGCTTCTCAAAGTCTCCCATTACCTCTACCTTCCTATAGCCAACAGCAAACTTTCAGGCCTTATCTTACCAAAACTATCAGCCACGTTTGACACAATTGAACCCTCTTTTCTTCTTGAAACATTTTTCATACTTGACTCCCAAGACAACTTGGTTCTCTTGGTTCTCCTCCTGCCTTCCTGGGCACAGCTGCTCAGTCTCTTTTATTTGTTCCTTCTATGCTCCTTTACTATCAACAGTAGGGTGTCCCAGGACTCAGTGCTCAGACCACTCCCTCCCTTGGTGATCTCATTCAAGCTCATGATTTTGAATGGGATCTATGCACTGATGGCTCCCAAATGTCTATCTTTGGCCTGGAAGGCTGCACTGAGAAATACTCAGCTATCCAATTGGTCATGCAGTATCACCACTAACTGGTTTCAGATTTATAAGAACTTTGTTAAAGAATGGATGACTCAAGTTGAAAAATCATCTAGTCCAATCCCTCATTTTAGAAGTAAAGAACCCAAAGCTCCCAGAAATAGACTAATTTCCCAAAGATTAGAAAGAGGAGAGAACTCTGGTCACAAGATGCTTTCAACCACCTCTCTGCCTCCGTTAAAAGCATAATACTGCAGGGCATTCTAAAGGTGAAAATAAAGGAAAGGGAAGTATAGCAAACAGTAAACTAAGACAATAACAAACTTAGGTGTCAAAATGGAAAACAGCTGGAGTAAGAAGCAACCCATAAAACCCTATGGACTAATAGGAGATGACAACTTTACCTACTGGTCTGTGGAGTTTTCAAGTCATTCTAACACAGATTCAACTCCATTCTCAAGACATCCTGTCCACAGCCTGAATACCAGAAAGAGATGCTGACAGAGTAGATGGTTTGGGTCTCTGGAGCTGGCCAATTGGCAAGAAGGCTTGAAAGAGCTGCAGTATTTCTAAGAGTGGTTCTTCACAAGCAGGGCTGCAGAATGATCAACTCACTACCTCACCTCACTCTTGTTTCATCTTTTTAATTTTCCAGCAGCATGACAAGGGTAAGTTTCATAGCAAAAGACACATTTCCTCTTTTAAATCAAAATGGACAACTCATTAAGAATTTGAAAGCTGATGGAGAAAAAAATAAAGCTCAATTAATGTCTATAAGATCACCTAGCATGCCATTACACATGACTCAGATCACCTTATAAGGTGCAAGCCATCATTTCCAAACAAGTTACCATACTGTAGCACAGACAGATGTATCAATAGGCATTTACACATTTATCTTGCCAAGTTTAAATATCACAATAAATTAAGTCACAACTTTAAATTCAACATATAATATTTAACCATTCTTGCCCTGTGTTTCTTTGTATGAAAAATGAGCTGATCGGACCAGGCCATTTTTAATAACTTCCCCCACATAATTCTTACACAGGAGGGACATGAACTATGCTTTGAAAAGCAATGGCCTAGATAGTCCCTAGGATGTCCTAATGGTGTATGAATGTAAAATAGTTTAGAAGAGGCCAACCCTGACCAGAACAGATATTAAACTAGGGGTATGATAAATTACATTAAGGCAAATTTTAAAATATTTTAAACTAAATAGCAAATTTACTACATATCAAATTTGTGGGACGGAGCCAAAGCTACTTAGAATAAAAAATATACATGTTAGAAAATAACAGCTAAAAATTAAAAAGCTAAGTGTCTATCTCAAGACATTAAGAACAAAATAAACCCAAAGAAAGTACAAAGAAGGAAATATGAATAAGAGCAGAAATGAAATAGAAAACAAGCATAAAAGGTAATTAACAAAGGCCATTGGAGAAGATTAATATGTCAAATCTTTGATGAAGACTGATGAATCAAACAGAGGGAAAGACACATAACTAGACATTAGAAAGATAATTAAAGAGCATATTTCAATTAACTTTATACAAAAAAGTTTAAAATTTTGGACAAACTGGAAAAATTCTCAAAAAGTACAACTTATCAAAACTGTCACAAGAAATATAAAACCTGAATAGTTCTATAAGAAACTAAATCAGTAATTTAAAACCTTCCTACAGTAAAAAAAAAAAATAAACTGAATGCCTGGATGGCTTCACCAGCAAGTTCTATCAAAATAAGGAAGCAATAACATTTCACACAAAGATTTAAGGATAAGTTATACAAACACTGCCGGAGAACAGGAGCAAAGGGGACTTTCCCCAGCTTAGAGTTCAAAATGAGCCAAATGCAAAAACACAACTAGAAATGTACAAGAACTGAAAACTATAGACCAATCTCATTCATAATTGTTGATGCAAAAATTTCAAAGAAAACATTAGCACATCAAATCCACATTATTTAAAAAGAATAGGCCTGGTGTGGTGGGGACAACATAGCAAGAGCTCTGTCTCCACCAAAAAAAAAAAATTAGCCGGGGGTGGTGGCACACATCCACAGTCCCAGCTACTTAGGAGGCTGAAGCAGGAGGATCGCTTGAGCCCAGGAGTTCAAGGCCACTGCACTCCAGCCTGGGCAAGCGAGTGAGAGCCTGTCTCTTAAATTAATAATAAAAAAGATAATACAGCTGATCAGACTGGATTTAAACTAGGAATCCACACTTGAATTTTTTAAAAAGTCAATCAATGTAACTTACTATGTGAACAGATTAAAGGAGGAAAATCATATTATCAAGTCAATAGATGTAGAAAAAGTGACATCTATTGATGATTTTAAAAAAGAATGTAAGCAAACAGAATGGAACTTGCTGCTCTGAAAAAGATACATACCAAAAACCTGTAATAAACACCATACTTAATGGTGAAACATCAAAAGTTTTCCCTTTTAGAAAAGGGAACGACAGGATGCCTACCATCATCTCTTCTACTCAACATTATACTAGAGGTCCTGGCCATTGCAGTCAGGCAAGAAAAGGTATGAAGATTAACAAAGAAGAAAAAACTGATATTATTTACAAATGAGAAGACTGTGTTCACAGAAAATCAAAGGAATCACTATCACTACAATTTTTCTTTCTTTCTTTTTTTTTTTTTTAAGAAATTGAGTCTCACTACGTTGCCCAGGCTGGACTCAAGCACTCCTCCTGCCTCAGACTCCTGAGTAGCTTGGACTACAGGTACGCGCCACCATGCCCGGCTACAATTTTAAAGGGTTTAGCAAGATTGCTGAATATAGTAACAAAGCACAAAAGTATAATTTATTTTTATTTATCAGCAACTGTTAGAAATAAATTTTTGAAAGATATGCCATTTTGATAACATCAAAATAGGACAAGTACCTGGAAGAAATCTAACAAAACATGTGCAAGACATTACTGAATACACCGAGCAAATAAAGTCAGACACAAGAGTATGTGCTGTATTAATCTATTTATAGAAAGCTCAACAACAAGCAAAACTATATAATTTAGAGATGAATATTTAGGTAGTAAAATTAAAAAGCAAAACAAGGAAACGATTTTCCTAAAACCAAGACACCTTTGAGAGAAATGAATAGTTAAAAGGGCACAGAGGGGGCATCTAGGGTCCTGGCATGTTCCATTTCTTGACCTCATTGGTGGTTAGATGGGGCTCATTTACAATATTTCTTTTAAGTATACACTGTTTATACCACATTTCTATATGTATATTGCATTTCATACACAAGCATACATGCATAAAAAGTTTTTTTTTAATTCTCAAAGAAGCAGCTACAAAACAGGGGAGACGAATCCATAGGGTAATTGCATCTTTTAAGTGTAACTAATTTGGAACAATCGCTTTGAGGCAACACCTTTAGTTAAATGCTGTATTTTTTTTTTTCAACAGAGGACTAACAGAGGGACAATCTCCCTACCAAGACAGCTAAAAGCATGGGTTTTAAAGTCAGGAAACTTGGGTTTCAATTTTAGCTCCACTACTCTCACACTGCAACCTTGGGAGTTTTAGTAAGTCTAGTTTTCTCTAATGCAAAATAAGAATTCTACTTAACTCATGAGGTTTAGAAAGGACATATCTAAAGCATCTTGTCACATAACGGAAGGTCAGTAAGTGGAAATTGCTTTTGTAATTATCACGGCTGTGACTGGAAGGTGGGTATCCTCTCATTTTTATTAGTAAGTTTACAACCTTGAGTTGACATAAAAAGTTCTGAGAAAAGGCATTACCAGCCACTCAGTTAATAAAAATTGACCACCAAGAACTATCCTCACTTGAAATCATTAAAAGATGACAAGTTTTACTGAACTCTCAACAAATTACATTTAACACATTCAATAAATATGACTTTACTCAGCTGTTCCAATAGTTCTTCTCTAAAAAGAATAAGAATCCCTTTTATATACATGTTAGATGACCTCAGGATAACTTTTACATAAAAATAATAAAGAGCCTTCACAGGCTGAGAACATTAAGGACATGTATGTCACCCATCAAAAATGATCATTCATTCACCTTAGTCCAAACGAGTGTTCGAACACAAAGGTATTCACTGTGACAGCACCAGCTACCCACTAGATCTCTCATTCTTACAGTCCATCTGAGTCCTATGCCTTCACAGCACAAGCAACCAAAGGCCACGGAGAGTCCATTCAACGTCTGTGAAACAGTGTGATAAGATGGGAAAAGAAAGTGTCTAAGACAGAAACAAATGTGCTTTGAAACCCTGGCTGTGCCACTTCCTAATCAGATATCCTCTTTAAGCTTCAGTGTCCTGAGTTGTCCAACTGGAATAAAACCAACCTCACAAGATTGTTTTATGGAAATTCTTCACTGCTGAACAGTGAAGCCATCATTCTCCTGAGTGAAGCCACCTCTTAATTCAGATATCCCACCCTACCAGATTGTGCCTACTTCCTCACAAAGGTGGTTCCTTGCTAAGTGTTTTGTGCCAGGTGGCTAATACAGCCATTAATGATATATCTCCTGTGGTATGTGGATTAGAATCCCAGAAACTCAGACCTGGAGGAGAGCTCTAAGACCACCAAGACATAATAGACTCTCTAAGTCATAATCTGCTGCATCAACCTAAACTTACCTTTTTTTTAAAAAAAAAAATCATTTTACAGATCATCAGTATAAGGTGGTTAACTGTTAAGGATTTGGTCTGCATAAAGAATATATGATATTTAAATTCAAATTAATACAAATCCATCATTTCAGGTCAGACATTTTTCAAGGGCAAACATTTCATCACTTATGAGCAAATATGTATGGACTCTCCATAACGCTCCTGCCAGAACAACACTGCTTCCTAGTTAATTCTTCTGACTCTTGTCACTCATTTATCTTCTCTTAAGTATGGCTTTCAAATCTAAGGTTGGGAATTTCAGCAATCAAACTGAAAATTGATTTTTTTATTGCAATCAAGATTTCAATTTTCCAATTTTTTTTTCATACATATGGTAGCTGGATATCCTAGAGCATGGGTTGGCAACTTTTTCTACAAAGGGTCAGACAATAAATATTTTTGGCTTTGTTGGCCATGCGGTCTCTGTTACAACTATTCAACTCTGCCTTTGCAGCACAAAAGCAATCACGGACAATATATAAATAAATGGACATCGCTGTTTTCCAGTAAAACTTTGTTTACAAAAACAGGTGTCAGGGCCAGATTTGGCCCACCCAAGGGGCTTTGTTTGCCTGTCCCTGCCACAGAACAATACTTCTCAGATGCACATCTGACTCACCCCTAGGGATCTTGTTAAATTGCAGTTTTAATTCAGTGGGCTCTGGCGTGGGGCCTGAGACTCTATTATACATTTTGAACAAACTCCCAGGTCATGCTGATGCTGCTGGTCCAAGGACTATACTTTAAGTAGCAAGGGTCTAGAAGAGAGATTCTCAACCCTGACTGCACATTACAATCACATAGGTAGTTAAAACATGCATGTACACACACACACACACACACACACACACACACACACACACACACGCCCACACCCCACCTTGGATCACCTGAATCAGAAATTCGAGATGGAACACAGTCATCTGTATTTTGTAACAGCTCCAGGGGATTGTAATGTGTGGTTAGGATTCAGACTACCACATTAGGACAAAAGATGGTAAAGAAACATAATTGTCAGTATTTTGTAATCAAAAGATGGCCTTAATAATTATGTGGTTCTTTTTCTATCCTCCTAAAAAGGAAAAGAAAAGTTGGGTGAAGTGCAACTCAAAAGATTTGGGCTGTATTTAAAGAATTTCATGATTAGGAGGTATCTGATATAACTGAATTAAGGAAGACATACAATTAACTTCTCTAGAACACTGTATTTTATGTGAAGAGCATATTTGGGAACTGTCAGGTGAAGATAAGGAATGGAATGGCATTGCTTTCTCTTAGGGCTTTACGATTTCTCTTGCAACTCTATCCAAACAGTACATTAGGAAGTCATTCAAAATGTAACATTTTAAATTAGTCCATTTCATAAAGTATTATTAATAAAAAAGCAGCATCAGAAGCATGATTTTTGTTCTGTATTCTCCATTTTGTGCAAAATTTATTTCCACCCAAATTCTAAGAATTCTTGATTTTCCAAATTTCTCCTATAGAAAATAAGTTGTTACTATAGTGATATTTTCCCACCCTAATATTATTTCCCACTCATTTCTTTTAGGGTTTTTTTGCACATAGCAACCACACACAAATCCCTACTGCAAGCTGCTCATAGCACTAGGATCCTTGGCAACATTCAGAAATGAATATATCTTAAAACTATGGGAACATTTAGCTGAATACCATGGTTTCAAACACCTCTAAAATGCTATTTGTGCTGAATCTATCCCAGATCCATCGATTCTTACGAGTAATACATCTTTATCCTCATCCAGGCAGACTAGTGAAGGCTATAGCAGAATAAGCTGGTTCGTAAGTTTCCTCATTATTACTGTATTTTGAAGCTAAAGACATTAACTCCTCGCATGTATTGCTGTACAATTATTTAGTATTTCTGTATTTTTCTCTGCTGACAATAGTTGTAAGTAATCTTTATTCATATTGAGAATGTTCTAGTCTTTAGATAAGAATTTAGCTATTACTATCATAGCTATTTGAATCAGTGGAATATTGGTGGACTGCTGTGCTTTATTGACATATTTTATCTAGAAATAAATTAAGTGGAAATTAAGACAACTGATGTGACTATTTGCGTAAAGGTTCTCCTGTTTATTGACTAATTCACAGGTGAGTGATGGATTAACACCTACCCAAGGAAAACTCAAAGTTAGGTGGAGGATTCAGATACAAAAAGGTTGAGGGATTGCATCTGGTGATGGTCTTCTAGCTGGTGGGGACTCTTTAGAGTCCCGAGGTGGCACAAGGCATCACATGGCAAGAGGGCTAAGAGTGCTAGCTCAGGTCTTTATTCCTCTTCTTATAAATCTATCAGTCCCACTCCCATGATAACCCATCAGTCCATTAACCCATTAACCCACTAACCCATTAATTCACTAATCCATGAATTAATTAACCCATTCTTGAGGGCAGAGCCCTCATGACCCAATCACCTCCTAAAGTCACCACCTCTCAATATTGCCACATTGGGGATTAAGTTTCAACATGAGTTTTGGAGGGGACAAACATTGAACCTATAGCAGACTCTAAATGTTACATGTTAGAGATTACCTGTAATACTGTTTGAGTTTGATCTCCTAAAATCAAAGGTTTCTGAAATGCAAATATGCCAAACAAAATGTCATCGGCCAACAGTTTGTAATCAAAATTAAACCTTCTAAGTAAAATAATTTTTTCTTAGGAGTTCCAAAAAAAAAACCCACACTTCTAAATTACTGTTCTAACTATGCCTATTTTTAAATACTATATACACTAAAAAATTTTTTTTCAAACTTTCATTATTGATTTATTGATATGGTCCAATTAAAAGACAAATAATAATTCAAAAACAAAACTTTTCTTTTAAAACATTTCTCCAAAAGTTTCCTAAGAACCACCCACATCAGTGCTGTTTAAATTTTAACATACATCTCAATCTCCTGGAGATATTGTTAAAATGCAGAATCTGATTCAGTAGCTCTAAGGTGGGGCTCAAGATGCTGCATTTCTAATGAGGTCCCAGGTGATTTGGATGCTGATGGTCCTTGAACCACCCTTTAAGTAGCAAAGAATATGTAACAATCACCTGATATACCTGTTAAAATTTTGATTCCTTACCCTACACCCTCACCTTGGGATGCGGGGTCAGGAATTTTAAGTTAGCTCTCCAATAACTATGAACTCTTTTAAAGGATTTAAGAAGACTAATCCACAAATTCAGCCATTTTTTTCCTTAATGACTGGAAAATCCACAGCATTGTGTATCTTTATATTAAAAACCTAAGAAAAGTCAGGTTCCATCCAAACAGCTACACCAAAATAGCACATTCAGTACCATGGCAAAATTACATCTTTAAAAGGAACTAGCATTTGCTGGCAGCCTCTTTATTAGTATTACTCATAAGGCAATGTACATGATGCTTTCCAAACATCACTTCTTTTAATCCTTCCATTTCACAGAGGAGGCACCTGAAGACAGAGCCCCTCTGCCCAAGGTCAGAATCTGGATTCAAAAGTGACCAGCCTGTCTATATCTGTTACTTTCGTTTATTTGTATTTTTATGCTCTATCTCTGATCATCTCATCCCCCTTCAGGTGTAGATGGGACTATTATTCCCAACTATTTCTCCCTCCTTATAATAGGATTATGCACCCCTGCCCATTGTCAGGGTTTGGCCCTGTGACACACTTTGACCAATGAAACGTGAGCAAATGAGACACCAACCACCTTCAAGCAGAAGTCTTAACTGAGTTTCATAGTTGGATTAGGCCCTCCTTTTCCTGGTCTCTGCCAAAGGCACATCCCAGATAGGAACTCTTCTTTCAGCATTACTTCTAATAAAAAAAAAACCTTAGAAACAGCCTATTGTCTATTAAAGATATTACCTATACAAAGACATATAATAACATGAAAAAATACATAACATAAAGTGGAAAATGTAATATGACTATGATAACAGCTATGGGAAACTGCAACATACATATGCATAAGGGGGAAAAGACTGAAAGGAAATATATACCAAAAAATAATCAAGATTTTGTTGGAATTATGGTTAATTTTTGTCCTCTAAGTGTTATGGTGTCATGTTGCTTCAATAATATACAAATTCATCTTCACCTTTCAAAATTCAAGGCAAGACTTTTTAAAATATAGCATCAGACAGTATGAACTATGAGCATGCCTTGCAAAAGTGAAAATACCACATCTCAGAACTTTGCTCTATATGTGCAATAAAATCTCAGGGTCATCAGTTCTCAGTAACATGACCCTGTGTAAGTTAACTACTCTGTGCCTGTTTCCTCATCCATAAATAATTTAATAATATCTACTTCTTGGGCTCTTTAGCACATTAAATAAGGTAATATATATAAAGTACCTGACTCATAAACATCCAATAAAAGTACCTTTCTTTCATTACAGCAAATAACACAGAACTGATGTAATTTTATCTTGGAAGGAATACATTGATGAAGCACTAACCAAACATAACATTCAAGGCAATTTAAGACCCTCAGCAGGGCATGTACTCAGCTATAAGAAGATCCTACAGCACAAACCACTTTCAAGGACCCTCATGATTCACCTGGATGATCTATTTTTAAAACTGAGTGGCAATCTTAATTCCATTTGCAAACCTTAATTCCATATTAACATGTTCACAGATTCCAGGGATTAGGATAATACAGACATCTTTGGAGAATGTCTTAGCCCATTTTGTGTTCCTACAAGAGGATATCTGAAGCTGGGTAATTTATAAAGAGGTTTACGTAGCTCACAGTTTTGTAGGCTGAGAAATTCAATGGCATTGTCCTGGCATCTGGTGAGGACTTCGGTGCTGCATCACAATACAGCGGAGGTCAAAGGGTTAGAAATAAACACTTTCAAAGCAAGGAAGGAAGACCTGAGGAGCGTCCTGGCTTTGAAACCCACTCCCGCGGGAACTAATCCATTCCCACGGGAACTAAGTAAGTCTCGCGAGAGCAAAAACTCACTACCAAGGAACAGCACCAAGCCGTTCATGAGGGGTCCGCCCCCATGAGCCAAACACCTCCCACTAGGCCCCACCTCCCAACATCGCCACACTGAGGATCGATCAACAGCAGCTTTGGTGGGGACAAACAAACGACATCCAAACCATAGCAAAGGGCCATTATTCTACCTATCATGCTTCATATAAAATAATCCAATATTGGCCAGGCACAGTGGCTCACGCCTGTAATCCCAGCACTGTGGGAGGCTGAGGCGGGACGATCACTTGAGGTCAGGAGTTCCAGACCAGCCTGAGCAAGAGTGAGACCCCGTCTCTACAAAAATAGGAAAAATGAGCTGGGCGTGGTGGTGCACACCTATAGTCCCAGCTACTGGGGAGGCTGAGGGTGGAGGATCGCCTGAGCCCAGGAGTTTGAGGCTGCAGTGAGCTGTGATGACGCTACTGCGCTCTACCCGCTACTGCGCTCTACCCGGGACAACAGAGTGAGACTCTGTCTCAAAATAAATAAGTAAATAAATAAAATTCAATATTTAATAACCTGGCTGAAACCCACAAAAAAATACACTGTGAACTCCTCTTTGCTAATCTTATACTCTGACCTTCCCTGTGGCTGATCAATATTCAGTCTCTTAAAGCAGAAAGATACTTATCTCTAGAAAGTGTACTTGAATGAATGAATGAAGGCTCTCCCTCATTTATTCAGTACTGACTGACAGAAGGCCAAGTCCCACGGAAATGAATCAGACAATCTCTGCTCACAAGGCACTCACTCACTAGAGGCAGGGATGAAGCAGAGGATACAAAATGGAATCCCAGTAACATTGAAATCAGGGCTACTAGAGGGACCTTCAAAGTTCTGTGGAGCTGCAACTGAGGTTGCTGGTGAAGGCTTCCCTGAAGAGGATGTTGGGGCAGAATGTTTATGGAAGAAAAGAGAAGCAAGGGGCGGAAGGCATAAGGCTCAGCATGGTATCAAGGGTTGTGAGGCAACAGCCCTCAGTGCTGGTTAAGCATAGACCCGAGGCAGAGGTAGGAAGTGACTAAGGGTTGCTGAATTCCACTGGAGAACATCATTTAAGAAACTAGAAGTAAAGGTGTAATCCAGCCTAGACCTGAGAAGGGATCATAAAGGCTAAAAGAGGAAAGAAAAAGTGCTGAGAAACTGGGCAACAAGTTGAAGACAGGCAGATTCCCTTGAGAATCAGCCCCTGGAGTTCACCATGAGGTCACTGATGAACAAGGCCAGATCAGTATCCCTAAGAGAGGCCAGGAAAAAAAATGCAACAAATTGCAACAAATTGGGGGAGGGGGCAGGGGACAAGAGAGAAGCAGGGAACACAAGGGGAAAAGAAGAGGGACAAGAGGGAGGTGGAGGAAAAGAAGGCAGGGGATAAAAGAGGAAGGGAGAAGCGGGAGGGAGAGAACTTTTCTGAGCCACCACCAAGCACCAGTCACTGTGCTTCTTTTCAGGTTAGTTGAAAAACATGCTACTCTGTTTATGAGTTTCTCTTTTCAGTACTCGGGTACTGAAAAGAAGTAGTATGTAGGATGAAGTAAAAAATTCTACAACAAGCTTGGACACATTCATAGACCAAGGAGAAGAACCAGCAGAAGTGGAGCACAAGACAATATAGGACACAGACAGGATGACTGCTAGAATAAGTTCTGGAAGAGGCAAAATGGGTCAGAATCAAGAGCACAGATGGGGGGCCAGCTTTGGGTGGGGCGTGGAGAGCCTTCTTCTCTAGAATGGGTAGAGAGAGGTACCACCATCAAAATAGGAGGGAGGGCTATGAAGCAGGAAGGAAGTGAAAAATGTCAGTGGGGTTAGGGAGAAGGAAGTGGAGAATCCCAATTGTTTGAAAGCACAAGAAATCTCCTTCATTTATTTTGGTCCTTTATCAAAATTGTAGAAGTAATTGCACAAATCAGGGTTTAAACAAAGAACAGTAGTACGTGGTCTCAGTTGTGGTTTTACCTTGAAGCAGCTCTGTTACCTTAGGCAAGTCAGTTAAACTTCCTAAACTGCATCCTTAAAAGATGGGGATTTGGTAAGATGATCCCACTGTCCCTTCCAGCTCTACATTTCAATAGCTTCAAGGACAGAGCTCATACCTTGAACACAGTGTCAGCTTACCTACCAAAAACAAAAAACAAAACAAAATCATCGAGGTGTATATAATTTAAATACCCTTGGGCCATTTTTACATCTTGCTTTTGATAGTGACAGCCACAACAAACAGATGGTTACTGCTGACAAGGGCTGCATTAGTCCTAATGATAATGGATGTTTTTACAGCTCTTTATAAATAGTAAAGAGTCTTCACACATGAAATGTTTTATGTGATTCCCCATGACAGCCCCGTGAGATAGGTAAAGCTACTGTACTAGTCTATCCATTTTCTAGTTGAGGAAACTGAGGCTTACAGAGTTTGATGATTTGCCCAAAGCACCAAAGCAGATGAATGCCAAACCTGGGACTCAACTCCAGGTTCTCAGGACTCCAAATCACTGTTTCTTTTTTATTTGTTTTCATGCTGTTTAGTGCTCGTAGACACTGACACACAGCTCCTTGTTCTCCCATTAGGTGGGAAACAAAATTTAAGCATCAAAGGAAATTTACAAAATTTTATTCTTTTAACTGATCCTGGCAATGTAGTTTATTGAAATGCATATACAACCTTAATTTCCAAGTGATAAATGACTGATTGGAATCCAAAGGGCAGAGATGGAAAGGATTAAGGATTCAACTATTTCAATGTCCTCATTCTCAGGATGAGGAAACAGAGGCCTCTCCCAGGACAAACTGAAGCAGAGCCAACGCTAGAACTCAGGGCTTCTGCCAGCCCTAGGGCTCTCAGCACTGGCCAAGTCTTACACAGCTTCAAGCAAAAATTAACAACAGAATTGCTCCTTAACAATGAAATGGTTCAAATTTAAATAATGTGAGGGGCTCATTCTCTTGTTTTTACATGTGTGAACCATATGGACGCTGCCTATTACTGTTACTAGAATTCTCTGGAGCAAATTCACTTCCCAAATGGGAGGGTTTGTAATGACAGTCATGCCTCATTGTACTACAAAAGAGAAGTAAATGTGTCCAATAAGGAATCTATCTGAGGGAGCTTTAAACCAACTGAAATGGCCTCCATTACCATTTTCTACCTACAAAGTGTTTTCTAGACAAATTAAAATTGAAAAACTGAAAAAATGCAATGGAAATATTTTGAAGAGGACCATATTGTCTAAGTATTCCCATTTTCCTCCTTTGGAAATACTGTAATGAGTCAGCAGGTGCTTACTACCCAAATTACTTTTTACCATGAAGCCAAAAAATGTTTAATGTTTAAACAGAAGACACCATAAGAATAGATGAGGACATGCAAATGATGTATATTATGAAATTGCAGGTCCCATCTTACATGTTTTATGTAGAAAAAAAGTATGAGGCTTCCATTAGACTATAAGGGACTCAAAGACAAGAATGCCAGAGGAAAGGAGCTCTTCTCAAGTGAGCTGATAATCTGCTTTCCTTCCCTCAGGGCCTCTGGGGAACTCTGGGCTCATACTAATGAGATTTGCCAAAAGAAAGGATTTCTACAGAGGAAAAGAGAACCAGCAATCTTTATGGTGAACTCGCAAAGGCTAATGTGACAGATGGAACTACTTTCATTTGCTCGGTTCTGGGGCTGTGAGAAGGAGGCTGAGATGTTAGGCTGAGGGTTTCTAGAAGGCAGAGTGAAATCTCCTGCAATTTCACAGGGCTTTGGAAACCTTCTACCAGAGTAGGAGTGTTCCCTCAAATACATAACCAGTTTTCTCTGCAAAATAGTTGCCAAGAATTTGAAATTAAGGGGGCAGGATGCTAAGCTCAAAACCTCCAAAGGGAAGAATTGAACCTCCCAGTTTTTCAGGGATAAGAAAACAAAGATCCTCCAGGCTCTCAACCAAAATTCCAGGAGAGCCATGCCCAAGGAGCATGCACAACCATAGCTGGATTGAATCTTTCTAAAACTGCAGCCTGGCCTTGGCTTAGCTCAATTCTCAGTGGAGTGACGGTGATCAACCCCTCACTGTATTTACCTAACAGAGGAAAAGAGAGGAAATCTTCTCTAGAGGAAAATATAATCTAGAGCTAATAAAGTTCCTTTAGACACAATGTCAAGAATAAAATAAAACATTAGACATGAGAACTGCAAGAAAATGTAACCAATATTCAAGAGAAAAATAAGGCTATAAATGCAGACTCACAGATAATCCAGATGTTAGATTTATTAAACAAGACCTTTAAAATAACTATGATCAATTGGTTAAAAGAGAAAAAGGAGGAAATAGATGAAAAGACAGTGAATTCCAACAGATAACTAGAAACTATTTTTAAAAAGAATCAAATGGACATTCTAAAAAATAAAACATCTGAAATTAAGAAAAATACAGTATCTGAAATTAATTCTTTGGATGAGTTTAATAACATAGGGGACATAGCAAAAGACAAGATTAGTAAACTAAAGATAAAGGCTAATGGAAAACACCCCTATTAAAACCCAAATAGAAAAACGGAGGAGGGGGACATGCAGATCATAAGAGCGCTCACCCTAACTAAACAGTATTACATTCTTTGGTAGGGTTGTAGTCACTCTGCTCTTGACCAAGTACAGAAAACCCCACAATAACATAAATTTGAATATGCAGGTGGTCCCCAACTTAGGATGGTTCCATTTACAATTTTTCGACTTCATAAAGTGAAAGCCATCCACATTCAATAGAAACTGTACTTCAAGTATCCTTAGGCATTCCGTTTTTCACTTTTAGTACAGCATTCAATAAATTACACAAGATATTCAATACTATATTATAAAATAGGCTTTGTGTTAGATGATTTTGCCCAACTATAGGCTAATGTGAGTGTTCTAAGGAAATCAGGCTAAGCTATGATGTTCTGTACGTTACATGTATTAAATGCATTTTTGACTCATGATATTTTAAGTTCAGGAGCATCTGTACTGTGATGGATGATTGCCTCCTGGTTTCCACCTGGCCACTGATCTCATTTATTAACATAATAATGCAATGCCACATTTTACGCCATCAAAATTTTGAATCCCAATAATAGTTTAATGGTGGAGTTTACTGAAATTGGGGGAAAGGACAACCACAGTATTAAGATTGCAGTGTCAGAGTAAGATAAGACTAGAGATTAATAGTCCAACCCTCATGTTAAAGATGACAATACTTGAAATCCAGAGCAATAAAAATGATGTGCCCAGCCACCAAAGCCACTTAGAAGCTGACTGGGAATCAAAACAGCAGCCTCCTGACTTCTAGTTCAGCCTTCTGATTCCAGCACCAGGTCAGTCCAAGGTCATATCCAATACAAAGTCAAACCTCTTGGTGAAATGTTGCAATTTTTATAAAAACATATACCTTGTTTTCATTGACAGTAATGGAAAATCACTGATAGTCATACAAAATACAGCACACTAGGTACTCATTCACTCTGACCACGTAAGTATGAAAAACCTGCTATTGCCGGGCATGCTGGCTTATGTCCCTAATCCTAGCAACTCGGGAGGCTGAGGCAGGAGGATCGCTTGAGGCCAGGAGTTCAAGGTTACAGTACGCTATGAATGTGCCACTGCACTCCACCCTGGGTGACAGTGAGATTCATCACTGGGAAGAATACACACACACACACACACACAATAACTACACCTGATGTTCACAGGCCAAGCATGAACACATGTCAAAGAAGTAGGGAAGGTTGTGGCCAGGAACTGTTACTTAAGCCCCAGCAATCGGATTGTTTCTGTGAGTCCTGAGGCCTTCCTCCTAACATGGGTAACAACATGCACAGTACCATCATACACGATGGTGACTAAAGGAAAAAGTCCCACATTGCTGTCCCTGGGTGTAAAGAAAGGACAACAGCTAATCCTCTGCTTGGATTCTTTGTTATGGGGCACAAGGTGTTCCCTCAGTGAACATGGCATTTTATTCTCCATGGCTGTTAAGGAAAAATATCATCTGTTTTTTTCAATCCTGTACAAATCTGAGGCATTGGGATTAGCTGAAACAGTCATACCCCTTCCTCTTTAGGAAATTCACTAAGACTCCGTTGTCTTTGTCCATTATGTTTTCCTGATCAAATACCTGCCAGGCTTTTTGTTTTCATTGTCAAAACACGGTACAAGATCCTCCTGCATGCACGACTGGGCTGCTCGATAAGCAAAGCAGCTTCTGCAGCCATGGATGCTGACCTGTGCCTAAGCCTAAGTCCAGGAACCAAACATACTGACAATGCTATGACAATAAGAAATTTTGATAACATCATTAATCAGGAACAAAAATGGAATATGTACAAAACACACAAATCACTTTAAATATTTTCCAACATAAGAATTTGTAGTCCAAGGACAAGAGAGTGATTACCATCTAGTCCATCTTAAATGTGTATGTTCTAAAATCTCCATTTAAAAGCCAACAGTATGCCCATTAACACCATTCAGTGTACCACCTCAGGCTCCTACTAAAACTACCACCTTGAATTCATTAGTTGTTTCTCTATCACAGTCTTCCCTCAATGCAAATACACTTCTTAACTAGTAATCCCCCATAGAACTTAATCACTGTTCTACATGGCTATTTCATCAAACATCAGCTAAACATTTATTTATGCTTTTCATATAGCTTTTGTTAGTATTTTAACCTTACACAGGAGGATGTGTGGGTTTGAGAGAGAGATTAGTACATACAGACACACTCATTTGTATATGTGTACATATGAGTGTCTATATGTACATATATACCACATATTTATACATCAGCAAATGTAACTTAGGAAGAATTCACATTATGCAACACGTTGGGAATATAGTATATAAAATGTTTTACTGTTTCCTATATCAAACTAGCTCTTATAGAAAAACAAAGCATGAGTACCCATGAATGCTATCTCAATTAGTATCCTATTTCAGTCTATTAAAATACCTCTATTTGATAAATTAATGGTCAGATAAAAGTACTGATTTGTTTCAAATTGTTGTGGTCTTCTAAAAATCCTCAATTATGACCACGTGAACTTACACTGTCAATAAGTAAACAAACACTATACAGGATCCAGTAAGAAACTGATCTACAAATAAGGTATGGTCAGATAACTAAATCTTTTGATCTCTGAGAAATAATAAATCTTTTGATCTCTGAGAAATAAAAGGAAAAGCATGTCATGAAAAAATGTTTTAAGAAGATACTTTTTAACGTAACTTAAAATTATAGAGGGGATAGGTGGGGTGAAAAAAATTCTATTTTCACCCACAAACAGCACAGCTGTTATTTCGGCAGAGGACTACTCAGGTTGTGGATTTCTCATGCCTCCAACTGTGTCAATGAGAGGTCACTGAGCGGTCATGGGGTTTCTTAAGTCCTTTTAAGTGCCTCCTATTCTTTTAAGGCGTTTTGGTCACTTCTCTGTTCGGCTATATCTCTAGGATTAGTAGAAATGGGCATAAATAAGGTAAAATTTATATCCACTTTCTTTTAACTATTTCTAACAACTCTACTAAACCATACAGATGTATACTAAAACCAAGTTCTGGGAAAACTCGGACCTATCCATGTATTATACTATCCCTGGAAAACTGGGATTACATTATATATATTTTAGCATATTTCAATTAAGTTCCTACATTATATACTATAACTGTACTTCTTCCTAATGTACTCTAGTCCTCAAAAAGGATCCTTTAGTGGGTGGTAAATCAGATACATTTAAATTCGTGTTTCTACAGTTTGTAACAGCTGGAAAAGCACACAGACATTAAAATTGGGTAAACGACTACTGTTTCTCAGTAGGAAAATATCTTAAATTTTCACACATGGTAAGGAAGAACATGGATGAACAGCACCAATCAATCAGACCTCTTTTCATTTACTGACACTCTCCTCTCCCAGAAAATACCTTTACAATCAGCTGATAGACACAAATCAATGGCAAATACTTGTAAATGTTCCACAATGAGAAGGTCCCCAATGCTCAAAGCTATCCACAGTAGCTTCCAAAATGAAGGAGAGATGTTTCTCCTTTCTCCATTACTGAAGAGCTCCTTCCCCATCTCACAGTGCCAATGGTATTCACACTTGGCCAGCCCACATCAGGGAGACTGGGGATGTCTTAAATATGCTTCAGAAGTAAGAGCTAAAGCTGGGTGCAGTGGCTCATGCCTGTAGTCCCAGCTACTTGGGAGGCTGAGGCGGAAAATCACTTGAGCCCAAGAGTTTGACCAACCTGTGCAACATTGCCAGATCCTGTCTCTAAAAGGGGGGGAGGGGCTGAGGATTTGAGAAGAGGGCCAAAAAAAGGATGCTAGGAACCATGGGGCCATCTTGGGCTCATGTTAGTTATAAACAGATCCACGAGCCAGGGTCAAAACTGCCCTCTCTTCTGGTGACCTAAGTGGAATCAACCTTCTGGGCCCACCTGGTTTAATCTGCTATTCCTGCTCCCAAATAAGTAGACTGCTTGCAAAAATAGGTGCTCAATTATTCTCCTCTCCCTATCCATACTCCTTGCATCAAAAGATGGAATCTATTTCCTTACCTCCTGAATCAGGGCTGGCTTCATGACTTGCTTTGGCTAACAGAAATAAATCTGTGCCAGTTGCAAGTGTAGACCTCAAGTGGACTTACTTGCCTCCTCAGTCTCTTAGAACCTTGCCAGCCATGGTGTGAACAAGATGGGGCTAGCCTGGTTACAGATGAGAGACCACACCCAGCAGAGAGGAGCTGAGGCCATTCTAGAAGAGACAGCCCCTAACCCACCCAGCAAATCATGGACATGAATGAACCTGGCCCAGGTCAGAAGACCTGCCCAGATCCAAAGAACCACCCAGCTGAGTCCTGCCCAAATTGCCAACCCACAGAATCAAGAGCTAAATAAATGGTGGTTGCTTAAAACCACTAACTAAACTGACATTGTGGTGGTTTGTTAAGAAGCAAAATCTAACTGGTATAGTAAGGGATGGGTTCTTCACGAATTCATTTGTTCCATGAACATTTATGAAATACCTTCTATATTTCAAGTAGTGCCCCAGTAGTTACTGGGGATACAAAGGTTAACAGTAGTGCCTGAAATTATGAAGTCATTTCCTCTAACCACACTAAAGGAGAATAAAAAAGTCTACTTAAAGGCTCAAAGGAGCCACATCTGAGTTGTTTTTTAAAGGAAAAACAGTAATTTGCCAGGTAGACAAGCACAGACACTAGTAGTAGAAGAAACAGCATATGCAAAAGCATAGATGCAGGAAAAAACTCAAGGAATGTTCTAGGAATGGAAAACAGTTTAAGACAGATGGAGTGTGGGGAGGAAATGGCAGATGATGGAGCAGGAAAAACAGACTGAAGGCAAATAATGAAGGGTTTCATATTATAAATTATGCTTAGGGATTTGAATGCCTCTGGTAGGCACTGAAGAGCTACAAATTGTTTTTAAGTAAGAAATGGCAAGGTTAAATCTGTGTTTTAGGAAAAGAAAGCTGATGGCAAGTGGAAAATGGATTAGAGGCAAGAGTATGAATCAGAGATCAGTTGTGAGGCTATTACTACAATCCTAAAGGGGGATTAAAGAACCTGAACTCCAAGGTAGTGAATATGAGGAAGAGATGTCTATGAAAGATGTTTCAGAGACAGGAGAAAGACTCAGCAGCCTTGACGACCAACTAAATATGGGTTGTGAGGGTGATAAAAGTTGTGCAGAAGGATCAGGGACAGTGCCAAGATTTCTACTTCAGGATCCGAGATGAATGGTCAATATACTAAGGTGAGAAAGCAGAAGAGCAGACTGGAGAGGACCAACACGTGTTTTGTATGAAGGCACCTGTGGAACAACCAAAGGCAGATGTCCAGGAGGCAGTTAAGGATACAGATCTGGACCCTGAGTTGAGGGACTGGCAGTAGAAGCAGGAAATAAAGACCTAGGGGTCCTGAAGAACACGGGGCAGGCAGAGGGGGACAGCTTGAGACATGAAAGTCAATGTGAACACTGGGCACTGAGGGAAAAAACATAGATGGAGAAGAGGAAAGGCTAATGAATGGCAGAGTCCTGAGGAGCTAAGGAAAGCAGCAGCACCAAACAGCAGAAATCGTCCTTGGGGATGAACGTAGGGAGGGAACAATCATTCAGCAAGCATAGATTACAAATTGATAAAGCGTGGATCCCCCATCCATTTTGCTTCATTCTTTCCTATAGCTAAGTCATACTGTGCTCTCCCCTATGGTTCCTCCCACTTGAGAGGGGCCCTGAGTACTATGTAATCAGTGCCAGGGGTAGACAGCAATAGGGACCACTTGAGTTAATAGCATTGATATCCATGTATCTTATCGAAAAACACATTTTTTAAAAACCCCTTTTCTGCCACTTGCTACAGCAAAGAATATCACAAACTTTCATTCTTAGGGCATATATTTGAAATATGCTTACAGTAAATTTACTCTATCTTCCAAACAGATTGTCTCCATATGTTTTTAGTAACTAAAAAGGAGGTTTTTAAAAATAACCCTAAAGTAGGCAAAGATTTTGTAAATGGAACACAAAAAGCAATAGCCATAAAATTGGCCAGGTGCAGTGGTTCATGCCTATAATCCCAGCACTTTGGGAGGCCAAAGCGGGAGGATCCCTTGAAGCCAGGAGTTCAAGACCAGCCTGAGCAACATAGTGAGACTCTGTCGCTACAAAAAAATTTAAAAATTTGCCAGGCATGGTGGCACGCAACTGTAGTCCCAGCTACTCAGGAGGCTGAGGCTGGAGGATCACCTGAGCTCAGGAGGTGGAGGTTATAGTGAGCTATGATCATGCCACTGTACTTCAGCCTGGGCAACAGAGCGAGACCCTGTCTCAAAGAAACTGATAATTGGACTTCACTAAAAGTCATAAAAAGATATCATTAAGACAGTAAAAAAAACAAGCCACAGACTGGAAGAAAATATTCGTAATACATATATCTGACAAAGGACTCATTGGCAGAATACAAAAGAATTCTTACAAAGAAATAAGAAAAAAACCCAATTCAAAAAAATGAGCAAAAGATTTGAACAGGCACTTCACAAAAGGATAGCCAAATGCCGATAAAGTACATGAAATAGAATTCAATATCATTACTCACCAGGAAACAAATTAAAACCACAAGGATCACCTCATACCCATTAGGAAGGATGATACCAAATAACAAGTGCTGGCGAGGACATGGAGAAATTGAAACCCTTGTACACTGCTGGTGGGGATGTAAAACAGTGCAGCCACTGTGGAAACAGTATGGCAGTTCACCAAAAAATTAAAAATAGAATTATCATATGATCTAACAATTCCACTTCTGGGTATGTACCAAGAAGAATTGAAAGCAGGGACTTGAAGAGATATTTGTACATCCATGTTCATAGCAGCATTATTCACAATAGCCAAAAGGTGGAAGAAACCCAAGTGTCCACTGACAGATGGATAAACAAAACGTGGTACGTGTGATATACACAAACACACATATGCACATATACATACATACACACAATGGAATAACATTCATCCTTAAAATGAGATTCTAATGCATTCTACAACATGTCTAAATCTTAAGGACATTACGCTAAGTGAAATAAACCAGTCACAAAGGACATTTTTTTTTTCTTTGGAGATACAGTCTAGCTCTGTCACCTGGCTATTTTTTTTTTCTATTTTTAGTAGAACCTCGAACTCCTGACCTCAAGCGATCCATCCGTCTGCCTCAGCCTCCCAGAGTGCTAGGATTACAAGCATGAGCCACCTCGCCGGGCCAGGACAGATATTGTATAAATCCAATTATATAAGGTACCTAAAATAGTCAAACCCATAGAGACAGAAGGTAGAATGGTGGTTGCCATGGGGCTAAGAGAAGGGGGAAATGGGACATTATTGTTTAATGGGTACAGAGTTTCAGTTTTGCAAGATGAAAAGAGTTCTGGAGATGTATGGTGGTGATGGTTATACAACAATGTAATGTACTTAATGCCACTAACTTTATACTTAAAAATGGTTAAGATGGTAAATTGTATGTATGTATATTTTACCACAATTAAAAATAACATATTGTTTTAAAAACCCATAAGGAGATAGCAATATACCTCCACCAAAATAGCTAAAATTAAAAAGACAGATAAAACCAAGTGTTAATTAAAATGTAGAGCCAACTGGAATTCTTTTATACTACTGGTGGAATTTAAATTGATACAACTACTTAGAAAACTGTCTGCAAAATCTACTAAAGCTAAATATATGCCTATCCTATGACCCCTAAATTCCATTCCTAGATATATGTCCAGAGAAATGAGTGAGCATGTACACCAAAAGACATAAGCAAGGATGTTCATAGCTGCTTTATTCATATTAGCCAAAAACTGGAAATAATCTAAAGATCCAACATGGAAATGGATAAATTGTAGTATATACATACAATGGAATTACTTCTCAACAATAGATTAGAAGGAACTATGGATACACACAACCACGTGGATAAATCTCATAGACATCATGTTACATGAAAGAAGACATACATAAAAGAGTTCCTACAATACGATACTATTTATACGGAGCTTAAAAGTAGACAAAACTAATGGATGAAGTTTTTAAAAATCAGTTACCTTCATGTCGGAGGTGAGATGAATACTGAACAGAAGGGGCAAGAGGAAACCTTCTGGGGTGCTGGAAATGTTCTATATCTTGACCCGGGTGATGGTCACATGTCGTATACGCATGTAATATTTCATTGAGCGGTACACTTTACGTTAATACATTTTACACACTTTATTGTACGTATGCTATACCTCCAAAAGTAAAATATCTCTAAAACACCTAATGTCTCTACAATGAGTATGCTATAATTCAAAAAATAAAATCTCAACCTTGCTCTTTTCCTTTTTAACTTAGAAGATTAAACCCTGTTCCTCTTAGATATGTTGGAGGTAATTAGTTACTTCTCAGTTTTCTGAGTCAGATAATGAATGTTAAGTCTCATGCAGTAAAAACTTACGTGTTCCTAAATGTCCAAGAGCTTTCCTGAAGCCACTCCTTATTCATGGGGTCTTTACAGTGAGAACCTTTTAGTCTTTAGTCTATACTTTGAGTCCAGGCTCAATTTGCTTTCTACTGGTAAATGTCCAATTTGATTTTTTTTAAGCTTGAAGAACAGCATTCAACTTTGTTTAACACCTTCATTAGCAGGGACTAAACATAATCCTTCCTCAGCTGTAAAGGCAGAATGTCAAAAATCACAAGGTACCACCACATTCCGGTATTGTGATGAACTGCACCCCCCCACCTCTCCACCCCCCCAGGAAGAGAAAGCATCATCATTCCCTTTAACAGCCATTTTCATGCCCGGCCCTTACACAGCCAACACAACTTTAGCTTCCCAGTGAAAGTACCAACAGCTATTGCCCACTTCTCAGGAAAGAAAATAAAAATCCACAAAAGTAAATTTCTTCCCCCACTCTGGCTTCTTCTAGCCATTCATGATAATGTGCTACCCAGTCGTAGCACATTATTATGCTATATAAAAAGGACCTTAATATGCAAAACCTTACTCTTTAATGATAATCAAAGGCAAATTCTTTTGAATTGTGTTACAATGAATAACTTTACAAACTTGATTGTCTCTCATCCATAGCATATAACCCATCATTATTTTAGCCAAGCAGGCAAATTAGTGGGCCTGGAAAAGCAGCAAGGTAAGTAGGAGGAAAATGATGAAAAGGTTAAAAAAACAGAAGGGCTTGGTTTAAAAGAAGCCTCTTAAGGCATCTGTATTCTGATCGGTGTGATGTCAAGTCAATAGTAAAATGCACGCAGTTTTATTAAAAGCAGATACTATTATATCAGCTCTACTGGCTTTGTTAACAATATCCCAAATGAAAATTATGTAGAACAATTGGCAGTTTTATACAGTTTCAGGAAAAGTGTTTTTGAAAGCAATATCAAGCAACAACTGGTTAAATGCAAAGCCACATAGTCACAATAGAGAAAAAAAAAAAAAACCGCTTCTCTTTTAGAACAGTAAAAAGTCACTAATGTGCAGTATTTTTATTTAAATACATTGTCTGAAATAGATTAGACTTGTTTTCTCCTGTGAGATTACCTCAAAATACATTTCACTTCATCGAAGTTTATATAAATGTCAAAATATTGAACATGAGAGCAAATGGGTTAGTACTACTGGAATGCAATAATTATAAAGCCGGATAGGTGGATTAATTGTCCTACATACCTGTGGTTTTTCAGATTCCTGTGCTTGCTTATTCATGGACATTCAACTCTCATTTTTCAGAAACCACTTCTGGAAGCTCCCGTTTTGGCTTCTACACTGCCACCTGTAGACACAAAAGAGAAATAAATCATGTATTATTCGTGAACAATGCATCTTTTCTAGGCATCTAACAGGGGAAAAAGTGGCAAAATATTTGCTCCAAAAGACAAAAGTGCTTTTTCTCCTCTGTGTGAAAAGTTTCTAAGGTGTCCCTCTCCCCCAATGGTTCAATAAATTATTTGATTAGAAACTGAAACATACATAAGTCTCAGATCATCAACTATACACCACTCTGATCAGTTTATTAAATAGAGAGGTGGAGTCACAGAACCCAACTTACAGCCATTTCAAGATCTGTCGTTTAAAATTGGAAGACAACTTCATCCCTCTGTTAACCAGGTAATTAAGAATTCTGTAAATTACCGCAAAGAAAAGAGATGGAGAGATCCAGGCTACGGTTACCTTATCACAAGGTCGTAAGATGTCTATTTAAAAACAATAATTCTAACCTGAACTACAGTTTTGTCCAATCTAAACAGCAGTTTGGTGGGGTATTTTCATCATAATGCCCTATCCCTGATTTGAATATGAATTAGTGCTGAAAGGTCTTTCTGACACCCCATGGATTTTAATACAGGTACATACTTTTTCCTTTAAAAAAAAAAAAACAAAGTCCGGAAAGGAACAAACAATAAAAATCCATGACCAACTAACGGAGAGTCCAAGCAACAACGAGATGAGAGAGGGGTGGGGGGTGGGGTGGGAGTGTGTGTCGGAGAGACAGACCGACAGACACTGAGATTCTGGAATTAACTGCGAATAACAGACCTCACCGCGCAGCTTTTCACCTTCTCCAAGTCCCACAGTCTACCCGAACAAGTGCCCCAGCTCCAGCACCTTAAGCCAAAAAACACAAGCACCACTCCCCGTCCCCACTACCTAGGCAAGGCAGCGCCAGAAGCCACCCAGCAAGCACGCCAGCCCGGCCCGCTACCCGCAAACCCCGGAGCTTCTTTATCCCCACCAGAGATCCGCCCCACTTACCCGGTATTTACTTTAACGCCTCGAAAGCCTGACTTGGTTTATGGAATTGCAGCAAATTAAAGAAAATTGAGTCTCCTTGAGACATTCTCCTTCTCCCTAGGACGGACATTCACAAACAAGAGTCTCCCTTCCCTCCCAAAGCTGAACACTCGTTGGACCATCCCAAGAGGGTCTTTGGGGACCCGCCAGAGACCAATACTGCTCCCACGTGCCTCCATTAAACCCTCGTCCAAACGTGCACAAGACGCCAAGGGCATGTGCACAGACATAACTTCAGCAAACCCGTTCCCTCTCCACCTCAACCCTCACCCTGGCCCTGTAAGCGTGAGGGAGCAACCAGGCGCAAGCATCGGCCCCGGCAGACAATGCTCGAGCAACTCCAGCCTTCCCCGCACACGCCCCGGCTGGTCCTGCCACCACTCTCTTCCCCCACGGTCCCTACAGTCTTCGGGCGGGAGCAGTGGGCGTCCTGATGGTTGCTGGACGTGGGTCGTGAAGAGGGGGGCGACCCGCACACACCACGCAGACTACGGGCGGGATAGGAGGTCGCAGTTCTCAAAGCCCCACGGGTGCTCAGCTCCTCGAAGGGGTGGGGGTGGGGACGGTGAGACCCGAGGGAGTGAATCCTAAGAGAGATAGCTTTTCTGCACCTCTTCCCCACCTTAGCACAGCGTGCGCGCATAGAAGCGCGCACACCATAGGGCCATGCACCTTCCTCCTGCCCCCGAACCTGCCCAGCCCTTGTCCCCGAGCGCAGCGGCCTGGAAGGGAGGGCATCCGGCCCGCGGCGGCCCGGGGAGCGGGCAGAGCTCCGCGTTCGGGGGTGCCCACCTGCGCGCAGGGTCGTCGCTGCCGCCGGTGCGCCCGCCGGTGCGCCGTCTCCCGCTGCAGGAGGAGGCAGCGGCGGTGCGACCTCTGGACTCCACGCGCCTTCTCGCTCCCCTGGAACTGCGGTCCTCGTTTCCCTTCGTCCCGGCTGGCGAGCAGCCCACCTATCCCGCAGGTTCTGCCACGGTCCCTCGGCCCGCCAGAGCCTAATCTGTCCTCCCCGCCCCTTTCCCGCCGCCCCGCGCAGCGCTGCGCTCCGCCCCCCGCCCGCCCATCCTTGCCGGGGCCCAGCCGGGGGCTGTGGGCCCGGCGCCTAGTGCAGCAGATCCCGGGTCCTGGGGGGGGCGGGGCGGGGGTTGGGAGGAGGCGGGGGGGGGGGCGGCCCTGGGATCCGCCACGACCCCAATCTCCTAACCGGACCCCCACTCCCGGAGCCCGCGGCGACCGCCCGCACTTACCCCGCGGCTAAGGGTGTGGGCAACGTGCGCTCTGCCCTCGTTCTTCCGGCATCTCTTCACTCCCCGCATGGCACCTTCCATGGCCCCGAGGGTGCCTCGTGTTTTGGGGGGAGGGAGCCTGAGAGAGGAGGCGAAGAAATTACCATGTCAATTGCCAGGGTATGCAAGTTGCAGCCTGTGCCTTGTTTCTGTTACATTAACTACCTGGATGTGCTGTTTTTCTTGTTATAACCACAGTAATATTCGGAGGCATGAATATATAAGATTTACAAGCTAATTGCTTGTAGGGTTGTTGGTTTGGTTTTTTTAAATCTAATGATGGCAGAAGACAACAGATACACTCTTTTTAAAAAGTTACCTTACGTATATGTAAAATATATATAAAGCCACATTTCTAATTTTAAAAATAGCAAAATATAAATAACAACAGCTGTGTTTTACGGAAACAGATTCAGTGTGTATGTGTTATTTAAACCCACTGTAATTATATTAATTGGTTCGTTTCAACGTGTATTTTAGGTATTTCTTAAAATGGGCTCAGAATTTAGGGATTAGGAACCCCTAAATTTTAATCTGGCTTTTTGTCATAGTTCTAAAATGTCAATTTCATGGAAATTACTAAATGTGGTTATTTACAAAAATGGATCCTTTTTCTTCCAGGTTGGCAGCATTTTTAGATCTGGCAAAGGACAGATTTTTTAAAAGCCAAGAAATAATAAAATTCTCATTCATTTTCTGGTGATGGAATATCTGGTCTGGTAGCTTTTTCTTTTGTGTTTCCCTCTTTGAGGCAAACTTCCTTTCTGTTTCTTCTTGCATTTGTTTTCTTCAAAAATTCCTCCCTAAATATAAGTAAAGTTATAAACACCATGCTTTTTGAGCCTTTGTTTTCTTAAAAGAGATAGGAAAATTAATTATAATTCATTATCAAAATGAACCTCAGGTTCATGATACTAAATTTCACACTGATTAACCCTGTTTCTCAACTCTGCTTTTAGTAATTTAACCTACCTACCACTTGAGAACCAAGAGTTTTTTAAGTTTCATCCTTAGAAGAATGCAATGTACACTTTTTAATTAACATTTTGAACTGAAATTAAATTCATTAAATTGACTAATGAAAAGTATATTAGTACTGTATGTGTTGCTGGGTAAATGAGGACAATGTGGATGATAAACAGTTCTGAAGAAGAGATTCGGAAGCAATGAAAACAGTCTTTAGAAAAACTGATGATCCCCTTTTCAAGGGAAGGATGACAAATGCCAGTAATTATGCAAAGAATGACTCCTGCCTCTCTTCCCTTTGCTTTGGTTTTGTGGCTAGGCCTGCATTTATCTCTCTTGATCATCATAATAAAAAGTAAAGTAATTTAGCATTCCAGTGACATTGCTTAGTAAATTAGCAATTTGAAAATGCTTTTATTACCTAATTAATCCAAGTAAATGCCTCCGATAAATCCGGTTTTACTCTTAACATTTTTTGTCCTCTGGAGAAACACTTTCATGAAATAAAAACAGCTAAGCCAAGCTCGAAAACAATTGCCAGGCAGATTCTTTGGGTGTATGTGTGTTGCAATAGAGTTGATATTAACTGACCTTTGGGTCTTAAATTATATATCAGATATTGGTTATGAATTGCTCATTGGCTTCTTTAATGAGTTCCTGTGTGTTCGCTTCACCCTGTTTATTCCCTGGAAGCATACTTCATTCTTTCTCTCTGCCTCATTAAATCTACCTTTACCTAAACTATTTTCATTGAACTCTCGCCAAAGAGTCAGACTCTAATCCGTAGGTCACTTGACAATCATCTTTGTCCTGCAAATTGAATCTCCTTTGAGGTCTTTTGTAAGAATCCAGACTGATTAAACATCCAAAATTGGAAAGAGTACTTTATCAGGCATGGTTCTAACTAAGAGATAACAATCAGATTTCTCAAAACCAGGAGGGTGTGTGTCATCTGAATAAAAAGAAGAAAGAAACAAAAACAGCAAATCCATTTTGTTCAGGTCAAAACTAAGCCAACAAAATCAAAATGGAAATCTTTTCTAAGCCTGAATTTTGCTATGAGATATGTAAAAAGTACAATTCAAATAATTTATCTGCATTTTCTTTCACCACTACAAATCCTTTGCTCCACTGACCAAACACCATCACATTTCATGTTTCACTTTTAGTTCCTGTGCTATTGAGAATTTTTCACTGATCTTTAAATAAGAAAGTGCACTGGACACTCCCACTATCCCCAAGGAATGTCACCCTCTATTTGGTTTCAAAAGTTCTCTTGAAATGTCTGTGACATTGATGAGGACAGATCTGAACATCCCATGTAGACCCGCGGTAAGGGAGCTCCAATGACTAGTGCACATTCAAGACAGTGGGATTAAAACAAAACATGAGTTTTTGTTCTAACAATTCTATCCTATCAGTATCTCCCATTCTGATCCTCACCCCGGCAAAAAGTTTTATGTGTGAGCTTTCCCTCTTGAGAAATTTTCTCCTAATGATTATTTAAATAATTTTTTGTTCATTTACTCTTTGAGCTGTGAGCCTGAACATAGTGAGTGCATGGTCTTCTCTCCTTTCCTACGATTAGTAAGAATTGATTCACGGGGAGGTGATGGGGCAGCTCTTTTGCCAATTTCCTCTTCTGATGCTAAGAAAAGCATGAACTAAGTTTCTTTACTTTGGTTGATTAGGATTAGCGAGCAACATCATTGACTCAAATTTGCAGAATGTCAATTACTTTAATTGGTCTCCTTGTGTTAAGGAAATATGTCACCAGTTATCTCACAAGACAATAAGGATAGAGACAATACCACCCAAATAATACTCAGATTGAAATGTTGATACTCTAAGCTAAATTACTTAAAAATATGTGTGTGTATATGTGGGTGTGTGTATGTATAATTCAACGCTAAATATAAACCTGAATACTTGTAATAGATCCTTCAGTTACTGTACTAAAATAAAATCTTAACCACCTCCCCTAGCTGATTGAATGGACCCTCTCTTGGCTAAGGGGACCGCAGAAATACCCTAAAGCTGAATTGCTGGTCATGAAAAGGGAGGTCAGACATGCCTCCTCATGCCCCTTTCCCTTCTTAGAAATATCCTTTGTAACTCATTAACAGGCCTAAGGCTATGCAAGACAGAGCTTAAACCACACCTGCAGGTCCTCAATTTACTTAACAGATCACTTGAGTCTGGGTATATGGCTGGTGGCTTGTCTCTGATTAACAGACTTCCTTATATTAACTTAAAACATTCTAAGCCTTTAGACAAAACTTCATTTCTTTAACCAATTACAAATCAAAGAGTCTTTAAACCCACCTATAACCTGTAAGCCCATGCTTCAAGATGTTCCACCTTTTCGGGCCAAACCTATGTATGCCTTCCATGTATCGATTTATGACTTTATGTGTAATTCCTGTCTCCCTGAAATGTATAAAATCAACCTGTAACCCACCCATGGCAAGTCCACTTGCTGAAGGCTTGTTGGGCGTGGCTCTGGGCCATGGTCCTCAAACCTGGCTCAGAATAAGCCTCTTTAAATTATTTTACAGAGTTTAGGTTCTTTTCCATCGACATTACAACACCTTTGGTAAGCTCTCTCCTAAGGCTTTGAGGTATGTGATAAACTGAAGAATACCTCACTATTTAACTTACAAGAAAGTACCTTTTTCTGATCCAAATCTTCCCATAAATTTCCAGCACCACCTATTTAACTATATCATTTCATGGTAAAAAAAAAAAAAAAGAAAGAGAGAGACAGGGACAGGGACAGAGAGACAAAGAGAAGAAGAAGAGGAAGAAGAAGGAGGAGGGGGTGAGAGAGAGACAGACAGAGAAAGAAGGAAAGAAAGAGAGAGAAAGGAAAAAACGGAAAAGAAAGAGTAGTGACATTGTGATAGGGTGAATACATATATGACTGGGTAGCACAACTGATAAGCACGTCAGGTTAGTAAGATAATGGTTTTCTCCCCCGGTGGACCATTTTGTTTGTTCTGTTTTATGGCTGTCAATCAAAGCCCTGTTCTTACACATGGACAAATGTATTATTGGTCACTAGGTGTTGCAATTGGAATTGTGTCCCCCAAAAAGATATGTTGAAATCCTACCCCCGTGGTGTCTGTGAATGAGAATTTATTTGGAAATAGGGTCATTGCAGATGTAACTAAGATATAAGTTAAGATGAGGTCATACTGGAGTGGAGTGGGCCCTTAATCCAAAATGACTGGTATCCTTACAAGAATAAAAGGAGAAACACACACACAGAGGGATGTTGGCCATGTAAAGATGGAGGCAGAGATTGGAATTATGCTGCTGCAAGCCAAGGAATGCCTGCGGCTACCAGAAGCTGGAAGAGACAAGAAAGGATCTTCCCCTATAGGCTTCAGAGAGAGCATGACCCTGCCAAACACCTTGATTTTGGCCTTCTAGTCTCCAGAACTACGAAACAACAAATTTCTGTTGTTTTCAGCCACCCAGTTTGTGGTAATTTGTAGCCCTAGAAACCAATATACCAGGAAATCATCACCAACTCTGGGTGATGCCAGCCCATCATCTTCTGTACCTAGTACAGAATAAATGTTCAAGTATAGAGTGTTTAAGAATGATAGGCAGACTCATTTTAGTATGTGAAAGACAATAGCATGATAGAATCACCCAGGAATCAGAAAGAATCTTGAGAATTTACCTAATCTAATGAATGGCTCCTCCAAAATGGAATTCTGCTACAATTTAGAATCATAGAGTCACAGAATCTTAACATGTTCAAAGAATCTTGGAAATTTTTCTCTTCTTTTGAGATTATGTAATACCTAGGTGGTATGACTTTGAAAAGTGCAGGATGAGGACCTCTGCACACATTGTGTCCCCCAATACTCAAATATGCCCCACTGATTCAATTCTACCTCTAGTTGTTGGGTTGTAATAGCTTCTTCCCTTTAAGTTGTGAAAGGTTTTAGTCTTCAATAGTCCCAAATAAGGATATAAATGAGTCTAGAAGACTTCCCAGCCTGAACTCACATCAGTTCTCAACTTGAATGCTTATCAGTTCATGCTTATATCGCCCCATTGCCAATACTAAGCTCATACAGTATCCTCCATAAATATCTACCAAGTTAACTGAGAAGCAGAGATTAGCAGGAACTAGATGAAGGATTGGGTAGGGTAGTATCTTAGTCTGTTCATGTTGCTATAACAAAATACCTGAGATCGGGTAATGTATAAGAACAGAAATCTATTTCTCACAGTTCTGGAGGCTGGGAAGTCCAAGATCAAGGTGCTGGCAGATTTGGTGTCTGGTGAGGGCCTGTTCCTCATGCAGGACCTTCTTGCTGTGTCCTCGCATGACAGAAGGTGGAAAGGCAAAAGGACCTAGCTAGTTCCCTCCAGCCCTTTTATTAGGCATTAATCCATCCATGAGGGCGGAGCCCTCATGGCCTAATTACCTCCTAAAGGCCACACCTCTTAATACTGTTGCATTCGGAATTAAGTTTCAACGTGACCCATTCAAACCATAGCAGGTGGGTAGAAGAGAGATGAAGAGGAAGGAAAGGAGATCCCAAGACAAACAGCCTCGGAGCTTCGTGTAGGAGAAGTCTGCATAAAGGAGAAGTCCTCCCTTACTCTGATTGTAACATAGGACTATAACATACGTCATCTAAGAGCTATATTCTCTTTATTCCTCCCAGCCTAGCGAGCATTGTGGTCCTAAGGAGTGGTGCAGGGGTCGGGAATGGGACTTTCACCCTGTGTAATAACCTTCACCAACTCTCACTCCCTCTCCAGCCTCTCACTCCCTCTCTCCCTCTAAAATACATAAGCTGGATAAACACGATGTGTTTGATATGCAAATGCGACTTTGAGCAAGCCTTAACCAGCATTTCTCCCTGTGCTGACTCCCACCTCCAAATTCCAATCAGATGCAGCCCCTATGCCCTTCCTTAATAAAAATGCTACAGCTGCCACTGATAGTGAGGAACTCATTTTGAAATGTATGCCTGGGATAGACTTTAATATAAACCCACAAGCAGTATCAGAAATCCACCCCCTTTGTATATATTATCCATAAAAGAGAACGAAATAATTTCACGAGAAGACTGGACCACTTGAAGATGAATAGAGTGGTTCTTCAGTCAGAAGTGCCAGGAGAAATAAAAAGGAAAGTGTCAATTCTCTGAAGAAAGGAAAGCTGGAGTAATTCTCTGTATGTCTATTGTTGGATCTTGATACCTAGACTCTAAAAACTTTTGAAAATGTTTGAAACAGTCAGGAGCTGCCTGGGGCTTCACTGGATTTATTCTCTCATGAAAATGTACAGAAGTATTCCAGCTGTAGCCCACAAATTGAATCAAAGTGTTACAATAGAATGAAAATAAATTTTATATTAGATTTTTTTTTAAATTAGGCCCATGAAGAAAAGTGAACAATTCAAAATGTTAGTGGTCCACTCATGGTATTTGTGTTATGATATCCTCAGTAAAGGGTCACTCTTCTTTGCAATGCACATGAACTCCATCAACTACTAAACCTACTTCATGGCATAAATAGGGTGGCTGGCTCCATCTTTGGAGATGCTGCCCGGCAGTTGGGTCCCAGGGTACCTAACCTTCTCTAGCCCCCTTGGGTAGTAGTAGCCAATCCCAGTCAAGAGTGAGGACAAAACTTCCCCGGCACACAAGACCAGAGTGATTATTTAGATATTCCCTGAACTGCAATCCCCACCCTCCACCAACCCCCAAGCTCCAACAGCTCCATTTACTGCCTTATATTTCTCTGTAGCATCAATTCTCAACCAATACCCTTTATATCTTATTCATTTTTATTTTCCACCTCTCCCCACTAGAATATACATTCCCTGAGGGCAGGGAATTTTGTTTATTTTGTTTATGGCTATGGCCCTGGTACCTAGGATAGTGTCTGTCACACTGCAGGTGCTTCATAAATATTTATTGAAAGAGTGATTGGTGCAAACGTTATAACTTCCTATATTACACTGAATGGGATCGAAGAATGTTCAACGTATTTGCCCATTTATTGATAGGAGAGGCTCTTTTGTTTTTTTTGAGACAGGGTCTTGCTCTGTCACCCAGGCTAAAGTGCAGTGATCATAGCTCACTGCAGCCTCAAAACACGTGGGCTGGACTCAAGCAGTCCTCCTGCCTCAGCCTCCTGAGTAGCTGGGACTACAGGAGTGTGCCACCACACCTGACTGATTTTTTCTGATTTTGTAGAGATGGGTCTCACTATGTTGTTCAGGCTGGTCTTGAACTCCTGGCCTCAAGTGATTCTCCCACCTAGGCCTCCCAAAGTGCTGGGATTACAAGCACGAGCTACTGTGCCCAGTCCATTTTTTGACTAATTTTATTTTATTGAAGCAAGGAATTGATAATAATGAAAGATGGCATACAGCATGAAAACATTCCTGATGAGCACTTTATGTTCTCTTTCTCTTCATCATCTCAATTTCTTTTTTGCATATATTAACATAGATCCACCTGATAATTTCTGAATCAGAGGACTTGTCCACCTAAGACCTTCCTTTTGCATAATTTGGGCTCTTCCCCTGGTTTCTGCACAGTAACCCAAGTGTTCCAACAACAGAAATGGAGGAGGGAGTCTTAGACTGGAAGAACTCAAGATTCAGCCAAGCCCCCTCTGGAGAATGAGAACAACAGGAAAAGGCACTTTGGACTTTGAGTTTTCTACCTACTTTTCTCTTTAGTCTCTGCCCTGCAAGTCTTGATCGCTCCATTTGGTGTCTAGGGGTCAGAGACCCCTACTAGTAGATGACTCACTTTGGTTCCAAACAAATGACCCATTGCCTTGGCCTCAGCCAGGTGTCTCACAGTTTCAATTCCTCACTGGGCCTGAAAGACCAACCTAACAGTGGCTCCCCCTTCCTCACCTACACAGGCAGCACAAAGTAAACCAACCCCTCAACCTGTTTATTTGAAGAGCAGTGGACCAGGAAAAGGGCAGTGCCGATCCCTGTTTCCCTAACCCAGGGTCCTGGGGCTGAATGTTGCAGATATGGTAGTAGATGCTTCCCTCCTCACACTGTTTGGCCCCCGACAAGTCTCCATTGAGACAGGGCAAGTGGGCGGCGTCAGAAGATCATCTGGGAAAGCAGAGAGCAGCAGCCCTGGGCAGGGCAACAGCTAGTCTTTTTAGAGGCTCCAGGTTCTCTCATCAGCACAGGGCGTCTGCTGTTTACTGGCAAGCTTATCCATGACTTCTTTATTAATGCATTTAATTCAGTGCTGCTTACACCGAAATCACCTGGGAAGTTTTTTTTAAAAAATACTAATGTCCAGACCCACGACTTGCTACATAATTAGCTGGGCCCAGTGAAAAATGAAAATGCAGGGCTGCTTGTTCAAAAACTACTAAGAATTTAAAGACAGCAGAGCATTAGACCAAACGCAGGGCTCTTCTAAGTGCCGCCTGGTGCAACTGCACAGATTGCACGCCCATGAAGCCAGTCCTGCCCAGACCCCACCCCCAGAAATTCAGATTTTATTGGGCTTGAGTGAGGTCCCGACATTGGAATTATTTTAAAGCTCCCTAAATATTTTTCATATGCAGCTAGGATTAAGAACTCTGATTCTAGCTCAGGGAATCATTAAATACAAAAGATTCTTACAATTACAATTGACACCTGCATACAAACTTATCTCTAATTCAATAACTCAAAACCCTCACTCGGAAACATTTTCAGCTTACCCAGGGTGAAATCATCATGACAACATTCTTTAGAAAAATTTTCAACCCATACATAAGTTATAAGCTGTAGTCATGAATCACCTTTTGATTCTCTTTTTAAAAAACAAAAATTTGTCATGAAAATGGCATATTTTCTCTTATAGAAAATTGATATAATTTGAAGTGTTATTACTCATCATCATTCACATTAAACTTGAAGTAAAGCTAAACAAGAATATTGCTAAATGGAAATTTATTATCACATCAGTAGAATTCACAATGACACTTTAAAAATGCTCAAACTAGTGTCAAACATCTTACCCCTCTGCTCTGCACTAAAGTAGAAGTATGCACTATCGTAAGAATTTCATGTGGGAGAAAGACTCTCCAGGAAAGGTCCACGGAGAGTCCCCAACCCCAAGCCAGTCCCACTACTGTGAGCCTCTCTAGAGAATCTTTTCATCCTTTCTCATCCCTTGGAATCAAGGTCTTCCTCAGAAGCGAATCTTGAAAAGTGTGCTCCCTACTGCTCTGGGTTTAAAGGCCATTGCTGTATCTGAAAGACAATCCAGAGGTGAAGCCCTCCCCCATCCTCTTCTACAGGCCCCACAACCCTTGTTGAGACTCAGTTTCTTCCCCGTTAAGGATTTGTGCCCTCAATGCAGTTCTGGAAACCACTGAGTGTCACATCAGGGAAGGTTTGTGACCTTTCTATATGCACAACTGGCTCTGCTTGACTTAGATCTTCCATGAGACAACCTGATAGTTGTTCACTGAGTGGCACTTCAGATACAGGAAGAGTGGTGACCAACCTTTCTGGGTTACCCAGGATCAACTGCATTTTAGCACTGAAAATCCGACATCCTGGGATACTGTTGGTCACTTTAGATGTAAGCTGTCACTCACAATCACCTCCAAAGCCTCCAGAATCTAACAATATGCGTATGAAGAAAGTTTTTCTTGTTTTTCCCTGGGATTTTGTTTAACTGTGTGTTAACCAGTTGCAGATGTGCTTCTGGAAGGGCTCTGTAGCAGCTGCTGCTGGTGTTCTGGCCAGACCCCATCGACGCTCCTTTATGGGTTCTGTGTGCCCATCCCCCAGCTTCTGCATGCTTTGCTCCTAACTGCTCACACCTGCAGCTTTCTTCAGGGACCTGCCCTTGGGCTACTGGATGCACTTCACTGGACCTGCTGAGAGCCTGGCAGGTTTATGTCCCTCTCCACACCACCCCCCATCCTGGGCAGCCCATAAGCAATAACTAACTGGTACAGAAGTATGAAAGCTCTTCCTCCCTTGCCACAAGGGAAACAAACTCTGAGATGTAATTTACACTTCCAAACTAACTGTGGGATCAAGCTCAGGCTGGGACATCATCACCTGAACTCACACCCTTGGCTTCTTTTCCTTCCTTGTCCTACTTCCCTCACTCCCTTACTGGTTTCTCCTGAGAGTATTTTCTTCATAAATAGCTTCTACCTAAATCCTCATCACAGTCTCTGCTCTGGGGAACATTACCTAAGTCAGGCTTGATTCAGGAAGGGCTTATATGATAAAGATATAACAAACACTAATAAGCAAGGTGGGTCTTTGCTTAGTGTCTGCAGGAGGAAAGGAGATCTGTCTTTACAAAGTGAAAGCATGATAATGAATCATCAATCCAGCAGTGATTCCTTCTTCATGCTGCCAAAAGAGAATATTCCTGAAAACCCCAAATGAACTTGGGTAATTCTTCTACTGTCCCATTGCATTTACCAGCATTATAGCAATTCTTTTATGGTGTTACAGTATTTAGTGTGCTTAGTCTTGTCATCTTGGCAGATTATAAGCCACCAAAAGGCAGGAACAAAGCATTTTCTTCCTGAAGTACAAGTCTTACACAAAAAGGTAACTTACAGCACAGAATAAATGCTTACATAATAGATAGCAACACTATTCAGAAATGTTTAGAACTTTTGCCAACTCTAGTAAATATCCATTTCATTGACTATCAGTTGGGGTTCCAGCAATAGGAAACAGAAGGCATACCCAGATGGAATTCTGAAGAAAATTTAATAAAGGGAATATTTACAAAGCTTAAGACAGGGAAATGAGAACCAGCAATGGATGGTAAAGCACCTTGGAACTAGTAAGGGTGGGAAACTGCTGTTATCCTTAGGCCTGAGGGGGCAAATAAGAGGGGTAAATTATAGGAACCCAGCGGCACCTGTAGCTATTGGAAAGTGCCACTAGACAGGAGCCAGAACTCCAGTAGAACTCAATCACTGCTAATCTGCAATTTAGCAGGGTGGAAGTCAGGACAACTAAATGCTCTGATCTCTCTCTCCTCCTGTTCTCAGATCTCTTCCTGGTGTCTTCCATCAGCCAAAATCAACTGGAAGCCAGATAGGAAAGGAACCAGGGCTATGCAGTCTAAAGGAGTTCAAATCAGAGTGGAGAAGGCTAGAGAATAATCTGGACGGGCAAATGGAGAGTAACGTGAACAGTGAACAACCCCCCAAACCCTATTCCTTGTATGACACTTGACCACATGTAAAAAAGCAAACCATGGATGATAGATAGCTCCTGTTCTGTCTTTACTCCAGAATAATCTCCATTTACTATTTTCCATCCATTCTGTTTCTTCCTATCTCTCTTTCTTAGGTTCCTGGATCTGTACATATTCCTGCTTCTAGCTCTGACATTCATGACACCCTTTGGATTTTTCTTAGTTTCTTGGACTTTAGCTTTCTAGCAGCTTCTTGGCTCTCTTTTAATGGCTCTCATTTTTGCATTTCCTGACATTTCCAGGGAGAAACTTCCCCCTCTTACTGCAGCTTTGTGGAACCCCACTGGGCAGGGCCAGTTGCCTGACCAGTTGAAAATCCAGTGTTCAAGGAAAAGGAGCTCTTATAGCCACTCATAGACTGATATAAGATGGGGACTTTGACATGGGGCATGTGCATAAATTATGAGAATTCTTAGCTTTGAGAAGGTCATTTGTCAGAAAGAACTCAGCCTCAAAGTCATTGGTGTGTTTCTGCTAGACATGAGGTTGATCTATAAAGCCCTTCTGTGCAGGCAGGAAATGGGCATAATTTTTCTAAAGGGTAAATTAATACAGAGCCACACTCCTTAAGTTTTCATTTTTTGCATATATCTCTCCATAAGCAAGTGGAAATAGCTACAGAACCATCAGTGGTGTAGACATTGTGATGTGAATTCTTAACTCTGAGTACTGGCAGGTAGAAAAAAATTCTCTGCAATTCACCTATCAGTTTTAATATGAAAAAATTAGTAATGCAACAGTGGCTCAACATAGGTTGAGACAAATGAATTGGCTACCACGGTCAATCAGTGGAAAGAAGATGAAGATACAGACAAAGAATAGGTGCATTTCCTTTAGCCAGACCTGGCCAAGGGTTTCAGTGAGGAGAAATTGAAGGTAAACATCGGAACTACAATAGGTCTTTGTTCAATGTCGTTTATGTTACAATGTTAATGGAAAAAAGTCAATTCCCTGCTAGGGTCACCGTCAGTACTGTAGTTTCCTCCCACATCCCGAAGTTGTGCATGTTAGGTGAACTGGTATGTCTACATGGTCCCAGGGTGAATGAGTGTGTGGGTGTGTGTGAGTGCGCCCTGCCATGGGAAGGTGTCCTGGCCAGGGTGGGTTCCCACTTGGTGCCCTGAGCTGCTTGGATGGGCTCTGGCCACCAGCCACCCTCAACTGGAATCTGGGGATTGGAAAATGAGTGAACGAATCAATAAATGAATACAAACGATTGTAAAATAAAAATTCATAAAGTCTACGATAATCATACAAATAAATGCACAATAAACGATGCTGTATGAAAGCACTCAGTGCTGTTTGTCATTGTTTGATTTTGAACTTCATGGTGGTAGAAGGTGCTTTTTACAATGTTCAATTTGCAAACATTTACGCCTTGATTTAACCCACCATCATTACGACCACCTTCACTCACTGATTCACCAAAAATTGGGTAAATCATTATCTTACTTGTTTTTATTCATCTTTCTTAAATTGATGCTCACATTTATTTCAATTTTTAATATTAGAAGTGTTTTGGGTCTTTATATTTAGAAGTTTGGTGATGCTTTTATGACCCAAAATATGCCATAGAAACTTAACTCTTGTTTATATCAATTAGCCATGGTAAAATTGGTTTTGTTATACATTTTTTCCTTAAAGTCACAGTTTCCAAGAACCTATCCATGATGTTAAGTGAGGACTACCGTCTGCTTTAGTTAGCTGAGATATTTATATTAATATCTCTTCCTCTTTTTATAAACATACTATTGAGAAAAGTCCTTTTATATGTGGCAAATTTTTATCAAGTGTAAAAGGTCTTACTTCAGAAGGAGATCAGAGTCAGATTGCCTCCAGTTGTCTATAAATCTCTTTTATTTATTTGCCAGCATTAACAAACACCATATAATAACTTCACTAACCAAATGATTGTGCACAGAAAGCAAACACTCCCTCAAGAAAACATGTTATGGATTATTATTTGCAGCACAAAAGCACCACTTGATCAAGAGAGAATGCATATCCAATATTTTCATCAGTAATACAGATATTCAATTCATTCAACACATCACATTTGAAAATTTACTCTGTGACAGGCATTAGGCTGAGGGCTGGAAAAGATAATTGTCATAGAATTTTGCTGTGAAGAATTAGGAATTTAGATCAGGAATCTTTCATAAGCCTGGCACTTAGAATTTGTACCAAGCTATTCTAAAGGCAAGATTAAGCCAATAATCATGGGATAGATGATAACATCCAACTTTTAGTAATAATTTCAGAAGCTAAAAGAAACAGATATTTCATCTAGTTTCTTTAAGAGTTTCTTTTTGGCCAACAAATCATAAGACCCACATTACAAAGTAGTACACAGTACCCACAGAGCTCTAAAGCCGAGTGCTCCATGGCTTCCTGCAACATGGCTGTGGTAGGCACAATAACAACCCCCAAAGATGTCCACATTCTAATCCCCACACCCTGGGCATGTATTACTTTCATGGCATGACATGGCAAAAGGGACTTTGTAGATGTGAATAAATTGAGGATCTTGAGATGGAGGAGATTTTCCTGAATCATCTGGATGAACCCAATGTAATCACAAGGGTTCTTATGAGAGGGAGGCTAGATGCTCAGAGTCAGAGAGAAGATGTGATGACAGAAGCAGAGATGAGAGAGAGAGAGAGAGAGTTGAAGATGAAATGCTGCTAACTTTGAAGATGGGTGGCCACTAGAAACCGGAAAATGCAAGGAAATGGATTCTCCTCTGGAGCCTTGAGAAGGAAAGCAGTTCTGCCAACGCCTTGACTTTAGCCCTGTAAGACCCATTTCAGACTTCTGACCTTCAGAACTGTAAGATAATAAATATGTGTTGTTTTAAACCACCAAGTTTGAACCTAATACAATGGCTGACTGAGGAATGTTCATGGGAAATGACGAGGATGAAGTTGCCTTTGAATAACTCTGAACGGGTGGTGACTGCAGACACAGCAGGACCAAAGGAAGCGCTGAGGCAAAAGAATCAATCATGCCTTGTGGCAATTTGAGAAATGACCACAAATTTTTTCACAGACCTCCCTTCGAGAGATAAGGTGTATGTCCCCCACCCTTGAATCTACATCCCCTTGAGACTGCTTTGACCAATGCAGTGAGGAAATGCTGATAAATTATGTTTGAGGCCAGGTCATAGAAGGCCACACAGTTGCCAGTGAGAAATGTGACTATTCTTATGTTCTCTTTCACTCTGTGAAACTATAATTTGATAAACGATTACATGTTTCAAAGAAAGTACCAGCAAGAATAAACACATCTCATCAAAGAGAAAGAAATTAAGTTGCACTGAATTTAAGATTCCAATTCAAACAAATTATGGGCAATTTTCATCTGCTTTTTTTTTTAAGACATTGTACCAATCTTGGGGCTTATTTTCTCGCCAGGTTTGAACATATTCCTTCCTTTCACTCTGTGTTTTACTATTTTTATGTTACAGGAATTTAATTTGAGTGCCACTTCTTTTCTTTGCTAGGACAAAGGGAGGGGGATATTAATAGTTTCTACTCTCCAATCTGGAACCTAAGATTCGGGGTTGGCTTCTGCAATGATAATTTTTAAAAATTATTATTTCCATATGTTCTCATCTTCCAGCTTTACTGTCATCCCTTCTTAGACCTCCTCTTTCTATCTATCACCTTCCAAATATCAATATTTGTAAAATTAAGGATTCATCCTCTAACAACACTTCTCCTCCGTACATTCCTTCTCATTCCTCTCCAGCTTAGGGAAGCAATCATTTTTCCTGGGGCCATTTGGCCATATCAACAGGCAACTCCAAAATTATTTCGGATAAAATGTTTGTTCAACTTTGCTTAACTGAAGAGATGAACTTTGCTTGGAGCTTCAGTGCGAATAATAGGTTCTTTGCGAAGACATAATAGGCGGTGGCTCTGTATAAGACAAATCACCTGAAACCTCATATGTAGAGTCCCGGTTCAGGTTTAAAAACCATTGAAATGTGATTTCTATAGGTAGCTTATGACAATGACTATGAAAGGTTTATAATTTAGATGGACATTTTTTGGAGATTTTAAATTTTAATGATTTCAAACTTAAGGATCTCTCATATACCCTTTACCCAGATTCACTAAATAGTTTACATTTGCCCCATTTGCTTAATCATCCATCTTCTCTCTTTCTCTTTCTCTCTCTCTGTATGTATATATATAGATATATATTTTTTCTGAACCATTTTAGAGTAATTTGTTGATCTCATGTCCTAAAGGAACATGTCCTAACTTCAGGGTGTGTTTCCAAAAACAAGGACATCCTCTTACCTGACAGCAATATAATGGTCAATGATTTAGATGGACTTCTAATATCTGTTTCCTCATAAAATTCTGAGTATCTTTCAAGGGAAATCTTGGACACATTGCTATAATCAGGTCAAATCTATACCTGTTGCATGCTTTTTATACTGGTCACTCCTGAGGGTGGAAAAGTCTTCCCTTCCCTATTACAGAAGTACAGATTTTGTCCTAAATTCCTTTTGTCCGTGAAAGAAGAGGAAGGGGAAGGGGAGGCTTCTGAATTCAGGACTGAAAGAAAGCCAAACATTTAACTCATGAACCCACTCTGTGCTTGTGTCCCCACATTCTGGTATGTTTAGGTTTACTAAGTCTTTCTAGATTTTCTGAAAGTATGATCTAAAATGGTCCTAAACTGGACTTGGATCTTTTGTTTTATCTGTACAAAAATTAGGAGATTGTCACTTTCTTTTGATAAGAGTTTAGGCAGATCTTTATAAGACTTTTTTTTTCTGGACTTTGGTAAAGTACACTTCTTGCTATACCATGCTTGTCTAAGCTTTTGAGAAGCAGATCTTTACTGTCATCTTCCAGGAAAGCGTTGTCTTATTTCTAATTTCCTGCAGTTCCCCTACTTTCAGCTCAACTCCCTAATATATTATTTCACTTACTTTCATATTTATTTGAACATGTACAATCTATTTTAATATCATTTATTTATTCTTTAGCTTCACTTGAGTTACTTAGACATCAAAATCAGTAGAAGTAATTGTTTATAGTGCCCCATGTTTTTGCTACTTGAGAACTTAATAAATTCTATTTCCCCAAATGCTAAAACACACAATTTAAAAATTATTTTAAATGACAAAATGTAGTTTTTAAACATTTGGTAAAATAAAATCTGTTATTACCAAATAAATTTCAATCTACTTTGTACAAGAAAGATGCAATTTGGGTGGTTAATTGAAGGCATTTGATAAATAGCAAAAGTACAATTGGAGGTATGGAGTAGACAGAAATCACTGGGTTTGAGCAGCTATTTTATTAATTACATTGTTGAAATTCATGGCATACTAAATTGGGAGATACCATAAGCATCCATAAACTTAGATTTATTCCTAGGTGTATAATGGTATCTGAGGCTATTGTAGTGATATTGTTTTTTCATTTCATTTTCCAATTGTCTACTGTTAGTACAGGGATACCTTGGAGATATTGTGAGTTCAGTTCCAGACCACTGCAATGAAGCAAATATCACAATAAAGCAAGTCACACAAAATTTTTGGTTTCCCAGTGCCTATAAAAGTTATGTTTACACTACACTGTAGTATGTTAAGTATGTGACAGCATTATGTTTAAAAAAATGTATGTACCTTAATTTAAAAATACTGTATTGCTAAAAAATGCTAAGAAAGTAAGCATATGCTGTTGGAAAAATGCTGCCAATAGACTTGCTCACACAAGATTGCCACAAACCTTTACTTTGTAACAAATGCAATATCTGAAAAGCACAATAAAGTAAAGGGCAGTAAAATGAAATGTGCCTGCATAGAGAATTATAATTTATTTTGTATATTGACCTTGTACCATACAACCTTGCTAAACTCACTTATTCTGCTAGGTTTTTTTTCCTCATAGATTCTTTAGTGTTTTCTATGTAAACAATCATGTCATCTGTAAAGTTTAGTTTTTTCTTTCCATTTTTTAATGTTTTTATCTCCTTTTTTTGCCTTATTTCACTGGGTAGGAATTTTTAAACAATGTTGAATCAAAGTGGTAAAAGCAGATATCTTTCCCTTGTTCTTGATCTAAGGGGAAAAATGTTTAGTATTTCACCATTAAGTATGATCTTAGCTGTAGATTTTTCATAGATGCTCTTTATCAGGTTGCAGAAGATTCCTTCTATTCATAGTTTGCTTAGAAGACCCACCATCTAACACATGGCTAAACAATTACCCAAAATAACAAAAATCAAGACTGCTTTGGAAAAATTTGGAGCAGGTAAGGTTGCTATATTTTACCTTTTACCTTTGAGTCTCAAGCAAACCCAAAGCTGTGTGAACTCTCTTTTTCCTGCCCTCTGAACCTCATCCTGGTACCTCTCAGCCCTTTTGAAGTTGAGACATCTCCTAAGCAGAAGGTAATCCCCAGTTCTAAATTGCCACCATGCAAAAATGCATCACACACTCTGTTAAAACCCCAGAAAAATATCACCCAAGGTCAAAGCCAGCTCTTATGAGCCATTTGGTCTTCCTACTAAAAGTTCTACCCTCAATCTCATGGAGGAAAGGAAAATGGGGAAAGCAAAAAGAGAGGGATCTCTAAGCTCTTCTGCTCCTAGGTGCCTCTGTGGGTAAGGCTCTTTTAAGTAGGTGTGAAGGGCACTGCATGGGGTCTACAAATGGGTGGTGAGGACACAGATGGTGTGGTGAAAAGAGCCTGGACTGGCAGCAAGAAAACCTGGGCTCAGTTTTGTACTCTGTCCCTCTCTAGCCATTTGACCTTGGAGAAGGCTCCCTGGTGACCTTCCCAGCCTTAATGTCCTTATCTGCAAAATGCATGGATTGAACTAACATATGAACTTCAAGGGCCCTCTGATATTCTGGACCACTGTGATTCCAAATTAGAACAACTAAACATACAGAAAGACTGATCATTACAAAATGACGAATCTGCTAGATAACAAATGCAAATACTCTGCACGACTGTTTACTAGATAACTGGAGTCACATTCACCACAAGGTTATCAACCTAGGTTGTGACATTACATATAGATTACTCTGCCCCAGGAAATGTCTCCATGTTTATCTCCTCAGCTGGATCACAGCTTCCTAGCCAGTAAGAAATATATAGGGTAAGGCTTACTAATCTCTCACACGGGAAACAGGAAATGTTCCCCTTCAGCTTTGTCAGGGAAGAAGTGGGTAGAAAATGTCAAGTTATATAGCACTTTCCAGGAAGGGGTGAGGAAGCAGGGTAGGGAAAGCTGGCAGCTGAAAGGTCCCCTCACTTTAATGGAGAAAAAAGAAAAGGCCAGTTACTTGAATTGATGGGAGCGCTTAATTTCAGGAATTCCCTGGAGCTCCAAGATGTCCAATGAGTACAGAATAAGATTATCTGGGCACTAGAATACTGCAGTTAACAGACTCAAGTCAACAGTTTCAAGTTCCATCATTGCCCTATTGAAGCCAACATGGTCTTGGGTTTCTGGGACAGTGCAGATTTTATATAATCCAATAAAAGTCATTAGTGAAAGTATAATTGTGGTGGTTTTCCATGGATAGATGGGGGTCTATGTCCCCTCCATTTGAATCTTGGCAGGCTTGTGACTAATTTAACCAATAGAGTCCAGCAGAAGTGGTGCTATGTGACTTCTAAGGCTAGGTTAAAAACAGTGATGCAGCTTCTACCTTATTTGCAGAACATTCTCTCCTGGACAGCTAAGCCACCACCTAAGATGTCAGACTATTTTGGGATACCATGCTTTGAGGAAGCCCAAGTCACATAAAGGTGCCATGTATAGGTTCTCCAATTATCAGTGCCAGCTGATCTCAGTCTCCAAGTCATCCCAGACTAGATGTCAGACATGTAAATGAAGAAGCTTCTAGATGATTCCAGTCCTTAGGCAGTCAAGCCACTCCCAGCCATCTGTGTCTTCACAGCTCAGGCCTCAGACATTGTGCACAAGAGATAAGCCACACTTGCTGTCCCCTGCCTGAATTGCTGACCTACAGAATCTATGGGCATAATAGAATGGTTGTTGCTTTCTGCTACTAGTTTGGGTGATTCATTACATAGCAATAGATAACCAGGATAACAACCAAAAAATGTGATTTATTCATGAAATTTAAAAACTAAATCTTTGCTCAGAGAGTATCTCTCAATCTTTTATTTGGGAAGTAGGATCACTGTTATCTATTGTCCATCATGTGCCCCACCCTCCCAAATGAAAACATATCGGAGGATTTAATGATGTATATTGATATGTGAGTCAGTTGATATTTACTCAGCACCCATTAAGTAGACAACCCAGAATAAGTTGAAAAGCAATAATATGGCATACAAGACACATAGTCCTTCAGGAATATGCATTTGAATTGGGTGGATGGACCAAAATACAAGACAAAGGCAAATTTGCTTACAGAAGGGCACACTAACCTAGCTCTAGGCAGTATGGCATTGTATTTACAAGAACAGGTAAATACCACCTGGGATTTGAATCCTTTTGTTCAAATTCAGTCTCAGACCACCTTCCTTTCTTGTATGACCTCAAGCAAACTACTTAACCCCTTTTTTCCTCAATTTCCTCATCTTTAAAATGGGGTATCAATAGTACCTTCTCATAGGGCATTTATGAGGATTAAATGAGATAATGCATATAAAGCATTAGAAAAATGTGATTTATTCATGAAATGTGAAAAGTATAATTGTGGTGCAATTCTTTACTATGTGCCTGGCACATAGTAAAGTCTCAATAAATGTTAGGTATCAACATTACAAGAGTATTTGAGAGGGTACTCAAGAAAAGTCACTTAAATAATTCAGGGACTAAAGGCTCAGGTGTACCCCGGGGCAAAGGGCTTCATGCTGGAATCTGAGTAAACATCCCGCTTGGCTTCTCTTCTCCCCAGTCACTGACTACCTCTGGCTCACCCTTCTTGCCTTGCTGTGGGCATGATGAAAACACTTGAGTTCTGTACAAACAGATGATGAGTCCTAACCTAGCCACTTACTACTGTGACCTTGGGCAAATTCGCTAGCATTCTAGTTTCCCCACTGGTAAACTGGAGAAAACAATACCTACATTTATGGAGCATGCAAGGAGGAAAAGAGATAAAGAATCTAGAACAATAAGCACTTAATAGTAATTCCTTTCGTGATGGGGCTGGGGGAGGGAGGGTTAGGGAAGATGCCTCAACTACACTTTTATAAATGTTTATCTATCCACAATTCTGATTAGCCTGTCCTCAAAACAGCCTTATAAAGCAGTTGCCTCACCACAGGTGGAATTTATTAGGTCCTAAACACACAATGTTCTTGGCCTTTAGTGTGCCAGGACCCATAAATATGTGTTTACCTTCTCAGGGAAAACAGAATCTAGACATTCAGGCTTTGAGGCATAAAAGCTTTTTATAGGTCAGAAAAAGAAGAAAAGTTTTCTGATTTTTTTAAAACTTTAATGCATTTCAAAGTTACCCAGAAGCAGCAATGTATGAAACTCACAGACATAATGTTGAGTGGGGGAAAAAACCCAACAACACAAAAAGAGTTCACACTGTATGATTCCATTTATATGATATTCAGGAAAAGGCAAAACTACTCTATGGGATTGAGGGTAGAATTGTGATTGCATTGTTGGGGTACTGCCTGGGAGAGGGAATGAGAAAGGCTTTTGGGGTACTGGAAATGTTCTAAACCTTGATCTGGTATGTATCTAAAAATTATGTCAAGCTGCGTGCTTAAGGTTCATGCACTGTACTGCATGTGTGCTAGACCTCATTAAAAATGTCCCAGGAAGGTGCTGCTATTACTACTTTCTTTTAATTTGCTGGTGGTGGAAATGAGGAAGAGAAGAGAGTAGTGTAGAGGCTCTTACATATATCTGGTTGTAGACCAAAGCTTTCATTTTGGTAATTACTTTTAATTTAGCAGAAAAGGCTTGATGCAGCAACAACAGTGTGATTCAGCCCCCTGCTTTCCCACAGCACTCTCCAAAATGAAGGCACGGCAGGGGGCATATATGTAATTCCTTTCTTCATGTATAAAGGGCTTATAAATAGTAATACCAACCTCAGTGCCGGGCATTTCCTGGGGAATTAATAGCCAGCTGGGGTTAACAGTCCTTGGTTCGACTTTAGGCCATCAACTCTTCTTGCTGCTCATTAATTCCCAGAAAGTGCCCTGTGCCTTGATGGTTATTGCTTAAATACATTAAAATCAAGTTAAGGGTCTGACTTAATGTTTAGCTGTGATAATGTAAAACACAAGGAAGTACTCCCAGCAGACACATTCACTGTTGTGTGTTTTTATTTAACTGATTTTCTTCTATATATTTGAGTACTGCAGTGGAATGGTGCACTTGGTGCACATGGACATTTTTGCAGATGTTGCTGGTGTATGTATGTGTGTGTGTGTGTGTGTGTGTTTTTAATGCTCATAACTAATCAAACGAGACCAGCACAGAAACTTCACTAAAAGACTTTACAATGGGTTCATCATTGCAGTGAAAATTTTCTATTCCGGTCCAAGAGAAAATATTTGGATATAAGAGAAAATACGAGAAAATAGTTTAGGAAAATGTAGGTTAAGAAAATCATATGTTCTTTATTAATTTAGCACAAAGACATTTTGGGGTAGGCCCAAGGGAGGCCTGGAACATGGAGAGGGGTCCTTTAACACAACATTTTCCATGTGCTCCTTTGGAGGGTGGAAAGAACCCTTCCTAGGCTTTCTGCTCATTGCTGCCCAGGAGAGGGGAATCGTCTTAAAGCAATTCCAAGCAGTTCTTTCTTGGAATAGGAAAGCATACACATTTCTAATTTTTTAAAAAATCCTCTTTAATTCAAAAAAGTGAGATAGTCAACTGTGAAGCCCTAGCCCTCCATAGCTCATGGTCAAGTGTGTTAGATGGACAGACAGACCCAGACCAGGATACGGGGCAGAATGTGTTCATCTCTATAATCAAGGCAAATAGCAGATGTGTCAAGAAAACAGATGGTGAGTTCATCATAAATAGAGAAGGATTCAGAGATCACCCAAATTATGAGAACTCAAAACATTTGGACTCATTCTTAATTTCTTCTACGAATCAGGATCCAAAGAAAGAGTAAGACTAGATGTGCAAGGCCCACAAGTAAAGGATACTTTGTTGGAAAACATTTTGAGAACTATTCAATTTCTCAAACTCATTTATTTCAATGCATGGGATTGGGGGGATGGGGAAGTTGTCAGAAATTCAAATTTACTGGCCCTACTTAAGAAATTAAATCATGGGAGGCCAAGGCAGGAGGATTGCTTGAGGCCAGGAATTTGAGACCAGCCCAAGCAAGAGCGAGACCCCCGTCTCTACAAAAAATAGAAAAATTAGCTGGGCATGATGGCACACACTTGTAGTCCCAGCTACTCAGGAGGCTAGGGCAGGAGAATTGCTTGAGCCCAGGAGTTTGAGGTTGCGGTGAGCTATGATGATGCCACTGCACTCTAGCTGGGGTGACACAGTGAGACCCTGTCTCAAAAAAAAAAAAAAGAAAAAATGAAAAAAAATTAAATCAGAGTATCTGGGGTAGAGCCCAGGCATCTCATTTCATCCAGTTCTCCTGGTGATTTCTTAGTTCGCTAAAGTTTGAAATCACTGTATTAGAGTCTTTCAAATAAAAAAAATGTTTTGCTCTTTACCAGTTGAGAATTAAAAGTCACAAACAAACCACCACCACCAAAATACCTTGTATTGGGAGGAGTTAAACTCAGCATCCAAACTTCCCACAAGTACTTTCTAACTGGTTTTACGGTTTGGGATTTTTTTTTAGCTTCTTGCAGGCCAGGAGCACTTCTAATTCACCTCCTGTGGCTCAGATAATGCTTGGCACATGTACACTCAATATGTATTAATATTTGATGAGCAGAGGAATGGATGAATTAGTGCAGGTGAGTTCATATTTGAATGGCTAGCAGCCTCCTTTCAAAGTGTTTCCATGATCAAAACACTTATCCAAAATGGATATAAACCTAGAAATGGTCTGAATTCTGTAAGATTGACAACCACTGGGGGATGCTTGCATGTGCCAAATCCCTGGTTTGGATGCCGTAACTGGCAGAGGCAAAACCTTGTTACTTCATACATAGGATGCAAGAGAATAATGTGCTAACACCTGTATCAGTAAAAGTGAGAAAAGTTGTCTGTGGCAATTAGGAGGGATACAACTGGGAGTTATGTTAAACTGAAATTTAAATGTCTACATAAACCGGGTGCGGTGGCTCACGCCTGTAATCCTAGCACTCTGAGAGGCCATGGTGGGAGGATTGCTTGAGGTCAGGAGTTGGAGACCAGCCTGAGCAAGAGAAAGACTCCATCTCTACAAAAAATGGAAAATTTAGCTGGGTGTGTTGGCGCACACCTGTAGCCCCAGCTACTCAGGAGGCTGAGGTGGGAGGATCACTTGAGCCCAGGAGTTTGAGGTTGCAGTGAGCTATGATGATGCCACTGCACTCTAGCTAGGGCAACACAGTGAGACCCTGTCTCAAAAAAAAAAACAAAAAAAACCCCAAACAAACAAACAGAAAAGTCTACATAGACAATTAAAAATAAAATCCTATTATTGATTCTCTCTCTCTCTTTCCATCCATCCATCTGTAAACTATGGATAATAATTATATATACATTCCTACCTCCCAGGGTTGAGGAATATATAATATATGTGAAATTTATAAATTGCATAGTGTTATATAAACACCAATTCTTATTATCTACTTTCTATTGGTAAATATTTCTGTGGAAAATATTTCATGTAATGTGGATCTTCTCCATCACATAACACTCCAAGAAGCTTGTATCCCTCACTACCAAACTGAGATGCGCCCCTCCAGTAAAGTAAAATGATTTTAACGTAGTTTAAGAAAAACACAGCAGGAAGATAAATGCTAAGTGAAACAGAATTTTTTTAAAAATTTAAATTCTGTTTTGGATAATTTATGCCTTTCATTTTCTTAGGTAATTAGGAGTTAGCTACCAACACATATCATGTTCAGTTTATCACAATAACTCAGAGAGATTTTTAGCAGAAAGTAGAAGTGCTGTCTTAACAGGTACACTTGACTCTCCCCCATTTCCCAGGTGTTTTTTTTCTAGCTAGCCAAGTTATTTTCATCATATTTCCTTTTATCTTAAGTTCACATAACCCCTAGAACCTGAATCTAGGGCAAAAGAGGAGAGATCAGACCTAAAACTATCGATTCATTGATGTGGGCTCTGTTGGTTTTGATTTTAGAAGGTCAATGCCCTATGGGCCAAATTTGTTCAAAGGACAAACACACAATAATGATATAGTGCTTCCTGCCTTTAAAAATCCAACCACCACTGTTTAAACACTGTTAAGTATCAGTGGGAAAATGTAATGTGTACTTTAAAAAAGTAAGTCTCTGTGTGGTTTAGAGTCATTCTATAATTATGTTTTAAATAAATGATGACCTTTTAAAATATATAATACTAATATTGTTGATACTCCAGATAAATGGTTCCTGTTTCATTTTTAATATGTCATTAACTTACCATTACTAAAAATTTAACCATGCTTTAAAAAATTCCCAGATGGAAATGAGATTATATTAGTAATTTACAATAGAGCAATACATTTCCATTATGCTTATTTAATAGCACATTTATATCATGCAAATTCCTTTGAATATAAAATTGTCGTCTGGTTCTACTGAGTGGTAGGTAGGAAATGAGGAAAAACTCCAAAGAGAAGATTTGGGGAAAAATAACAAATATGCGAACAGAGTTTCTTCCTATCGATAGAATAGTACCTTGGGGAAGAGGTTCTAAAGTATACTTCGGAAAGAAGAGCTAAAGGATGTTTGTGTGTGTGGTGTTGTGTTTAAAATAAAAATAACTCCTAAGAAATAGACTAGAATTATTCTTCAATGTTCAGAATATTCACTTATAAAAAGAATCACTCAGGGCTGTTACATTTATTGACCAGCTAAATTTACTTTAATTCAACTCTTTACAAGTTTATAATGCTTTAGGGTTTTATAATGTACAGAAAATGTGACCTACAGCTACCACCGATGATAGTTGTAGACCTAGCTGTAGAAGTCATCATGCAGATGATTCTGTGTCTCTAATTTCAACATCAGCTAACAACCAACCTTGGTGTGTGATCGTCTGAAATTGTTCTGGGCCTCATATTCTTTCCAAAGCTCCCTGCTCACTATATGATCCAGTGTGATCTTTTAACATTCATGATGATTACCTATTTGCCAAATTTCATTGAAGTTGTTTTTGTCTCCTTAAGGTGGTTCCTTGAAACCACTTATCTCTTGATTTATGAAAAGAAGTAGACCACAAGCATACTTGTCCTAGAAGTTTTTAACCTGGAAAGCTTCAGGCATCACCAAGTTTCAGAAATCGTATGTTTGATTTGCACATCTGTGGTCTATTTTGGGGAGAGGGTTCCTAGCTTTTGTCAGAGTCTAAGAGATTAGAAAAATGATAGGTTTTCAGATCCACTGCAAGATGGAGCAAATGATAGGGCCAGAGGCGGAGTGAGAAAAAAGGGCAAACTGTGAGGGGGCAAAAGAAGAAGGAAGGTGTGAAAGTTGTCAGAATCAAAATGGAGTCACTTGTGTTAAAAAAAAAAAAAAAAACCTGACAAATAGAACCAAGGAAGGCCATGAAGAGAAGGTTCTTATGCATAAATGCCTGACAACAAAAACTACCACGAAAGACTGCAAAAACTACAACCTTGAACAGAGGCCATCCCAACCTTACACAAAAATTACTTCTGTGAGGGCATCTGCCCAGCAACTGCCTGTCCAACGCTGGACTGGTGCAACCCTTGTTATTGATCCTTGTAGCCAAGGATAATTATCTCAAAACAGTTATGTAATTCTCCTCATTTTTCCTTTAAACACTTTTGTCTTCCTTTACCTTTCTGAATACGCATATAGTTTATTATGCAATGCCCTATTCCTGAATAAATGTCATTTCCTTTTAGAGAGCCTCTCTCTGTTTGTTATTTAGGTTGACAAATGACAAGAGAAAAACAGGAGAAAAGGCAGGTAGAAGAAAGTAGAAGCAACGAGACGTGGGCAGTGCATGGGCAATATATATAACCAAAGTGTTGTACCCGCATAATATTCTGAAATAAAAGGGGGAAAAAAAAAGAAAAGAAGAACAAGAAGGCTCATCCCACAGCCTTCCCTGGGACTCAGGGTACCAGGAAACTTCCCCTTCCCTCAGGCTGGTGTCCCCTAGCAGGTTCAGCTTCTGTCTGTCTATGACACACAACCCTTATTCTTTCCTATTTCATTCTATGACTATTGGCTCAAGCACAGGTTTTTACTTGGGCAAAGGTCCCATAACAAGGAATTGAGAGATGACTTCAAAGGGACATCAAAAGAATGAAGATTGTTGTGCTTTACATTTGGATGTAATCAAATAGGCTAAGCTAAAGGAACAGTCTTGAGCAGCAAGTTGGGCTGTAATGAACATGGGACAATCTTACTGATAGACTTAGTGAAAAAAGGAACCTGCTGTCTAGGGTGAAAAACACATAGGTAAATGCAGGTTCTTCATGGGGTTCGAAGCCTTTGGGATTCTAAGGAAAAATAAACTTTTATTTTAAAAATAAAATTGGAAGGAAAGAGTAGATGTTTTGAGTTTACATTAAAATAATTCTAAAAACAATTGGGTTCCAGGAATAGACTTTTGGCACAGATTTGAAAGATCAAGAGTTTAGACGATTTAATATCAAGCACACAGATATTCCCAGTAGTGCTTGAAGTAGTATAGTGGAGACTACTCCAAAAAGGGCATCCCTTTCAGATGTGAACCCTGGCACCCACAAACACCTATGCTGAAGTTCTGATCTGGTCTCAGAAAAGTGCACAGGAACATGATAGAACTGTTTAACATTTTCCGATGAGACTAAATTACCACTTAGCTGTTCTAAATGGCTCCTATTTATAAGGTGAAAATATGATTTATCATCCAAACTGGGGGACTCTTGAGAGTGAAAAGAGGTATCATCATTAACAAATTAAGCCAGGGCAATAGTCATAAACCAACACTGTCCCTAGCAAGTTGGGGTGTATGATCAGCCCTATCTCTACAGAACTTCTCACTGCTTGGCAGTGAGATAAAACAAGACAGGCAAACAAACAAAAGCAAAATAACAACTAGGTATGATTATTAAAATTGCAATGAAATCTGGTTCCAAATAGAACCCAGAGGAACTAAGAAATTTTAATTACCAAAACGCATCACTTTTGTGGCTACCATTGAGCCTTGTATTGTGTAAAAGAGGTGTGTTGGATACTGTCTCTGTATAAATGGAAGATCCTGGCTAACATGTCATTTAAGCATTGAAAGGAAGGAGCCTCCTGATGACTGACAGTGGCCACTTTCCAGTAACAGCTGCAGGTGAAGCAAGAAGAGTTGGCAGCTGGGGGGAAAGAGGAACAACAGGTATCAGGAAATCAGTCCTAGTGTTAGGGAAAACTTTTTATTAAAAATTTATAATATTTCTTTTTTTCTTTATCCCTTGACAGATCAAAAAAATTTATAATGTCTCTTAATGCACAGGAGTTGGCTGTATTTTATTGGGTGACTGCCTCTTGTCTTTTTTTAAAGTCTGTCCTTTTTCACTGTTCTGATCACTGGAAAAAACCATGGGTCCTCTCCTGAATTCACAAGGCTTTCCAGAGGCCAGAAGAGATAGGAGCAGAAATGAAGGCTTTTCATCTGTCTTCCAGACAACTGAAACATGATTGTTAAAAAAATACATATATACATATATATGTGCAAAACAACCTCTCATTTATTCTGATTTATTCCTGAACTGACAGGAAAGTGAAATAGACATTTTGGTTGGTGGGTGGAGGTGAGAGCCCTCCCAGAATGTCTCCCAGAGATTGGACAACACTCACTGTGCTTACTTCTAACAATAATCCTACTGTGATTGTTAACTTCATGTGTCAACTTGACTGGGCCACGGGGTGCCCAGACATTTGGTCAAACATTATTCTGGGCCTGTCTGGTTTTTTGGATGAGGGTGTTCTTAGATAAGATTAACACCCAACTCAGTATACTGAGTAAAGCAGATTGCCCTTCCTAATGTGGGTGACCCTCATCCAATCAATTGAAGACCTGAATAGAACAAAAAGACTAAGAGGGAACTTCACTTGCCTGACTGCTTGAGCTGGTACATTGATCTTGTCCTGCCCCCTGACTGGAACTACACCATCAGCTCTCCTGGGTCTCCAGCTTACCCATTGCATATCATGGGACTTCTCAGCCTCTGTAATTGTGTGAACCCATTCCTTATAATAAATCTCTTTATCTATCTATCTGTCTATCTATCTCTATATATTTGTATCTATATCTATCTCCTATTGGTTCTGTTTCTCTGTATAACCCTGACTAATAGACCTACTTTAGGGCTATCTGGGTTCAACAGTGCCTTAAGATACAGCAAAGAATAGGTCTGTGACCCACTGAAAGTTAAGAAAATGTCTCACAGTATGTATCTCATGGAGAGTGACATAAGAGACATTGGCCTGGCCTGGCACCAATCACGGCTATAACCATAAAGCAGGCTGGGCCATAACCAATGGGTCCCACAACTTTCAAGTCACTGTTCTGTCTTGGAAGTTGGAAGGCCCCTGGTACTCACGTACCTCCCAAAGTCCCAGCACCTATCTGGTACTCTTCATGTTTGGAGTCCATCCTTCAGGAACAAATCCAGGACTGAGGATGGATTTTGAACTCTGAGTCTACCCGCTTTGGGGAAGCCACAGGAATGATCAAGGGGCCAAGCACTTCAACTAAGCACTTCAGAGAAAAAGCAACAAGCTGTGAGATCAAGAAGGAATGTGGTTGAGAGCTAACCTAGTCAATCGATCAGGGCTCCAAATGGAAAGTAAGAGATGGAGAGAAGACAACATCCTCAAATTCTACACTCCTGCCTCTGTGATCCTTTGGGCTCAGTTATTCATGTTTCTGTAGGGCTCAGGTAGGTCCTCAAAGGACCTGTGCCTTACTGGATCCCTCAGGGGCATCAGCCATTAATTCTCAATTATACTTTATGAGTATTCTATTCCCATGATTTTGTCTCATTGCTGCCTTTAGATGCCTCAGGAGATTTTATATCAGTTGGACAAATCTTCCCTGTTTCCTGAAAATTAGTATCCATAATTCTTAGCCACTTATTTTAAGGATAAAAGCGTTTTTCCATCCTCGCTCCTGTTCATTTCTGAGGTTAAAAAGGCAACTATAAACTTGGTCTGATAAAGTTTCCATTCATTCTCCTCCTCTCCTTCCATATGCCAATCAAGCCGTCAGCTTGCTTTCTCTGTACATTCATAACACTTCACCTTCAGTCTCATTAACTGATTTTCCTTTTGTTTCACATGAAGAAAACTCATCTCAACACTTAAAACCCGGGGAGTTACAATTTAGAACTTCTTCAGCTGTCTTTTGGATTTTTAGTTCCTACTGCTTGTTCTTTATTTTCTGCCTTTCAGATAGAAAAATTTCCTTTTTCTTTCAATTACCTTTCGTTGACCCCATCTTCAAATATGGAGTAAAAAGATTTACACTCATATGGTAGCTTTTACATGTGTCAACTTTTATCAATCTCAAAATACAATCAAACTTCACTCATTTGGATACTGTTTGGATTTTGTGAAAATTAGGATGAAACCTGGGCTACAGTTTGCTTACATGTATCTCTCCCCATGAGGGTAATAACTGCCCTAAAATATTTTATGCACAAAAAATTGAGGATGTAATCTGTATCTTAGAGCATTATTGAACCCAGATCGCCCTAAAGTAGGCTTGTCTTTAGAAGTAAGCAGAGTGAGTGCAAATCATTCTGAGAGCATTGATGAATGCAGGTGGCCTTCACTGGTGGTACTTGATGAGCTCAGTTCAAGTTAATGTAGCTCCTTGATTGCTGAAAAACCTGTGTTTCTAAAACTTAAAACTTTAGATTGTGGTTGAGGATGCAATTTTAGAGTCAGACTGTCTTGTTTGGAATCCTGGCTCCACCATTAACTTGCTTTGTGATCTTGGGCCAGTTACTTACTTCTTAGGGCCTCAATTTCTTATCTGTAAGACATGGGAGAATACAGTAAATACCTCTTAATGTTGTCTTGAAGATTAATCGAGATGAGGCATGTCAAATACTTAGCACATTGCCAGGAAGATGGCACTCACCCATAGGCAGCTGACCAAGTTTGTGTTCTTCCAGAAGAAAAACCTGAAACAAGGATTTGAGCACAAGCAGTTCATTTGGGAGACAATCCCAGGAAACACTAGCAAAGGAGTGTGGAGGTGAGACAGGCAAGGGAAGGTAGCCAATAAAGGGTACAGTGTCAAGTAGGTTATCACTGTTGGCAACTGGAGCCCAGTCCCACTGAGGACTTTTGGGAGACTATAGAGCGCACATATCAGAACTATGCCCACACTCGCTGCCAAGCAGCAAGACAGCTGGGTGTTTATAGATCAATTCCTAATGACTCTGCCAGCAGTACTGCCTAGGATGAGGGAGACATTGACTCTGCCTTTGTGGACCTTACATTTTAATGGGAATAGGATAGAGCATCTTGGATTTCTAACTGTGTGGATTTAACAAAATTGTCTGGATCCTACTAGTGAGGCTGTAGTCAATCAGGGAGCAGCCATGCCTGTGGATGCAGTGTCAGGGTAGCAAGGCTAGACACTGGGCTAGAGAATCAGAGCTGCTCAGAAGAGCCAAGTTTGTAGCCAGGTTGTCAACAATATGTGTCAAATCTGTGACTCAAGGCAAGGCCAGAGTAGGGAAAATGGGGGAGGACAGGGTAAGAGCCAGATAGTGGGCCAAGGCAGGTAGATCAGGGCAGGTCCCCGCACAGAACAAAGTGCTGGGTAACCCCCCAAATGATGTCCAGAGCATGCCAAGCTGGTTTAAAAACTTGTGCTTTGGAAAAATGATATAATTCTGTAAAATTTAGAGGAGTTTTTTTAGCCTGGAAAAAGAATAGGGAAAATAATTATTTTCTATGTCAATGTCACAAATCTGCAAAACTTGGGGAGACATACCAGGCCTTTGGGAAACCCCACCTGCATTTCATTCAAAGTTCAGCTCAAATGTCACTCCCTCAAGAAAGCTCTCTTCCCCAAACACCCCATTCTCCTTTCTACATTGTCATGCCACCCTGTGAATCTCCTTTGTGGCACTTAGTTTGATATCTTGATTATAATGACATGATCAGCTGTGTCATTAGCCATCTGATGGTCACCTTCCTGAGAGGTCTGTCACCTTTACCACCTTATCCCAGGGTCTTGCATAGTGCAGGCCAGAGTTGATACTTAGTAATAATTTGTTGAATGAAAGAGCAAGTATTGCTATGTGAGGTTTATAAAATATCACATAAGCTAGTAAATAGTAGCCAGAGAAATGCAAAAACAGCCCCTCCTGGATGATTTTCCACTGACTCTTTCAACAGTGTTTCTCTGCAACTCTCTCTGTACTTGGAATAGTCCCAGACCCCTCTGTTGCTGGGCAGTGCAAAGTGCCTTTCTCAGCAACATCCTTAGTGGCCAGCTGCTCAGGAAGTCCCCTTGGTTGGTGAATGCAACGCTGTGAAGCTCTTACAAGAAACAATTCAAATTTGAGGCAGCGGCTGAGGCCCAGCTGTCCTCTCAGGGGTCTTCTGCAGGTCACAGTTACCACCAGATACTTGCCTCAAGTGAGCTCTCATACTTCCATCACGATCCTTTCAGGAGTAGGCTTTTAGCGTGGGACCTTCCTCTCCCTTAGGAGTGTTCAATCCCAGGTGTCTAAGGACCTTGGTCATAACCCCAAGCCACCTTCTCTCTCCTGTGGGGTGGAGCGGCACTTGTGTAAGCATTCTAGGGGCGTCTTGGGTCATCCCCTGATTGCCAAGTTATTTGTGCAAATTAAACTCTGTCACTAACCCTGGGGAAACACTCATTTAGTCAGAGCTGTGAGAAAAGCTATGGGATCTCATGGTTTTGCTATAGGCAGGCCTTGCTGTGCATGGTTTTGATATTTAGTAGTTCCCATTTAGCCATGTAGGATACATTTCAAGACCCCCTGTGGATGCCTGAAACCGTAGATATTAAACAACCTTATGTATACTAGGTTTTCTCAATCTAATAACCTAGACAGCTACTGAATAACAAACGGGCAGTAGGTCATAGACAGCGTGGATCTACTGAACAAAGGGATGATTCACCTCCCAGGTGGGATGCAGCAGGATGACTCAAGATTTAATTGCACTACTCAGAACATGTGAACAATTTAAAACTTATGAATTGTTTCTTTCTGGAATTTTCCATGTAATATTTTCAGACTGCAGTTGACCACAGGTAACTGAAACCACAGAAAGTGAAACCATGGATTAGGGGGGACTACTATAGCGAAAGTTATATTTGCATCAAACATGAATGGAGTTGTAGAAGAAATAGCTGATTGTGGGAATATTGACCCTACCTCCACTCTCAAGAGACTCACGCAGCCAGAGGAACTTAGTGAAGGGGAACTTATCAAACTTATAAATGAGGAAAATGGTTGTGCCAAAAAGAAAGAAAATGTCCCCAAAGAAGTGATGCTGGCAAAATCTTCACATTAAAGGAACTCCAGAGATAGTGCAAAGGACAAAATGTTGGAAGTTGATTCAAGCTTAGAAAGGAGTATGACAATTTGGCAAGGGATAGAGCATTTGCTCCATGTTGCAAGTTATATGATAAGAAGAAGGAGGCAAGCATTGCTCAAACTACTTTCGATAAGTTTTTTACAAAGAAGAGAAACAAAGCGCTCTAATTCTCAGTGTGTCTAATGTTTGAAATTACAGTGTACTAAGTAAATGTTAATTTTCCTATTTTCATTTTCCTATACATTTATCACTGACAGGAAGAGAAATTTTCATGTTTGTGACAATTTGTAAAGGTCACAGAACAATTATATTTTTTCCTATTGGTTATTAAGATAGCTTTGCACAATTTGCAAAACAAGGACCACCTGTAATTTATTGCAGTGAAATGCATCTAGATGTATTGAAAAGCCCAATGGTATTATGAGAGTATTAGCAAACTAAAAATTGTATAAAGCCAAGTATTCATTTTCTGATAGCAGGACAGAAATTTTAGATTTAGGGCTCTCCTGGAAAAATAAAGTTACTCCAAAATGATAGCGCACACACACAAAAATAAAATGATAGCACAATATCAGATATCTGGAGCAAGAGATTTTAGCACTGTTGCATTGTCTCAATTTTTAATGCCACCAAATCTGACTATCTATCTCCAGAACCCCTGTTTTTCTATTCAGTGTGTTCTAAATAGTAGTAAGGAAGCTTAAATTCCATCCCTTGATCCTCTGCTGAAATAAGAGAGAGTCTTGAACACATTTAATTATCTTTATATACCTCAAACCCTTCAATTGCGTGATTAAACATACTCCTAGGTATGTTGCAAGGATTTACAAGAAAATATTTTAGATAATTGTGGATAGTGATTATAATAAACTGTGAGTATTAAAATATATTTTATGGGGGACACTTGCAGATCTTACTGTCAGGAGCGTTCTCCCCATTGCAATAGTTTCCTTCATCTTGCAATAATACTTTCTAATATTGTCTCTCTTTACCAAGTCTTAAAAATGTATATATTTTATGTATATTTATTACCTAATGATCATTATCTGTACATACACATTGGAAGCTGAAAATCCCAGCTATAAACTGAACTGGCCAATGCCTGCCAAACATACGAACCTCTCACTAATATGAGCTAAGTCTGGTCTACAAAGTTATTGGAATTCTTTTTTCCCTCCAATCCAACATTGTTAGCATAGCCCACAGGGCAATTTGTGATCTCACAGCCACAGCTTAGGCTCTTCCGCATTAGCTTGATCTGGAACCCAAGGAAGCAAGGCCAAATGACCCCCAGCCTCCCCCAAAAAAGATGTGAGCTTGCCTCAGGAAACACTCCAGTTTCCACTTTTGTGTGTAGGCATTGCTCAATAAATATTTGTGGATTTGACCAAAGTGTGCTATTTGATGCTTTGTGGGGACAGAGTCGTAGGGCCCTGAGAAAATGGAGACAAAGAAACCCATAGCAGTGGCCCTTAGCTCTTGGCCATGGTGAGACTATCTAAGTTGGATTGTTAAATAGGTTTATATATTGCTAAAAGTAAGCACAACAACTTTATGTCTTCTAGGATATTGTAGACTAATAGTCATTAGAAAGCCAATGAGCCCACCCAGATGGCTGGTTGTTCACAGATGTGGAGGCCACAGCAGGAGCTGGGGAGCAAGAGAAGAGATGGCTTCAGAAATGGATTGATGGTTGATGTGCCCCATGGGCATTTCATAAAGTATCCACCCTTTAAACTGCCTCCCAACTATTTTTTTATATTTATTGTTGGAAATTTGTAAATGGAGAACAGTGCACCAGATACAATGTACCCCAATAGTACTCTCTAAATATAACCATTCCTTCCACTTTGGCTTATATGCTTCCAGCCTTTTTTATTTTTAATATTTATTTATTTAAAAATTGTGGTAAAATACAGGTAACATAAAATTTGCCTTCTTAACTCCTTTTAAGTGTACAGTTCAGTAGTGTGTTCACATTGTTGTGCAACCAATCACCAGAACTCTTTTCATCTTTCAAAACTGAAACTCTATAGGCATTAAACAATTTCTTATTCTGTCTTCCCTCCAGCCCTCAGCAACCACCTTCCCAACTATTTTTTTCTCAACTGTAAAATAAGGACAATATTCCAAAAGGATTGTTACGAGAATTAAATAAGTGTCAGGGACTGAATGTTTGTGTCCTCCCTAAATTCATGTTGAAATCCTAAGCCCCAGTGTGGTGGTATTAGGGGGCGGGACCTTTGCGAGGTGATTGAGTCATGAGGGTGGAGCTTTCATGAATGAGATTAGTGCCCTTACAAAAGAGATCCCAGGGAGCTCTCTAGGTCTCTTTATGCCATGAGAAGATTCAAGAAGCTGGCAGTGCACGACCAGAACCTAACCATGCTGGCGCCCTGATCTCAGACTTCCAGCCTCTAGCACTGTGAAAAGTAAATTTCTGTTGTTTATAAGCTACCTAGTCTATGGTACTTTGTTATAACACTGCAAACTAAGACAATAATGTATGGAAATTGCTTGCTATAGTGCTTCATACACAATTAAGTGCTCAGCAAATGTTAAATATTATTATTATTTATGATTCTGTCTTAATGATTTTTTTGAAAACACCATGAATTAACATGGGTGAAATGCGGTATATAAATACAAATGCAGCCTATAATCAAAGAAAGATGAGTAAAAAGGAAGCAGACAACATGAGACCATATGTGGAAGAGGAAAGAGGAGGATGAATACTCTTCACATGGAGGTAGGGAGTTGGGATGCAGGTCCTGATCTACCTTGGCTTGATTGGTAGATGTATATAAGCCTTAATTTCCTTTTGGCACCTGTGGGCAAATGGCTTGCAAGACCTGGGCTATTTTCCATTTGTTCTGATGCTGAGGTGGCACACAGCAGTGGGTTTTTGTTTAGCTTAACATAAAGCATGCTATTTAAAAAGTGAATTCGTTTTCAATATTTATTAATTAGGATTTTTATATAAAAATCTGTATTTCAGGCTTCATTCACTTGGAAGATCTGCTAAAAGGTGGTCCTCATTTCACTGGGGCAACAATTGGCTGGACTGTGTAGATGGTTCCATCTCAGCCCATACCACTCAATTATGTTACCTGCTCAGCCTCTGAGGAAGGTGGTCTGTGAGGTTAACTGGGCAACTTTTAAAAATAATATCATCAGACAAGCTCATACTTCTAATACAAGATCATCACCACTACCATGACATATAATGCTGATCCTACTTTTTCTAGGAAACTTGACATCCCTGGCTACAAATATGTCTATAGATTATGTTCTCCAAAGTTAGCATTTTCAAGAACTATGAAAGGTCTGAGATTTTACTCTACTTGTAAGCTAACAAGTTAGCTTAGCACAGTTTCATGGATGCTGGCTGAAGACATTAGACTCCTGTATTAGAGACAAAGGACAGTTTATTCCTCACAGCAGTAGCAGCAGCCAGAGCATTAGCATTTATGCTGCTTGCCTAAGCCTCAATTCTCACCCGGCAACACAAAGAGGACCAGGTGACACCTGCACATGCATGGGTTGCATTATAAGAGAGGGATCCTGAGCTTAGGGAACTCAAATCTTTTATAATGGTCAGTAAGCATACTTGACCTTTGCTCTAGAGGGAGACATTATCTTTATTATAATGGGACAGTCAAGAAACCTGCCCTTTGCTCTGAAGGGAGACATTATTTCTATCTTCTAAGGTTGTTTGTTATACATATATCCTAGAAAAGTTAGTCTGTCACAAAGGTAGTCAGTGCCTCTGCTTGTAAGATGTGCAGAAACACAAAATACCCCAGGAGAATTGTCTCCCAACATGCACCCAACATCATTTGTCCTGTCAAACTTGCCTTCCCTTTAGAACAAGTTTGCACTTACTAAAAAGGAAAACCCTGTTTCTTTACTCTCACACCTCACTCTGACACCAAATGTGTGAAGGGTTTTCCCACACCAACCAATTCTCCAACTCTGTGGACACAAAGTAGGTGTCCTACCACTAAATTCTGACAACTACGTGGAGTTAGTGCAGACCCCACAGGTTAAGGGCTCGGTCCCACAAGACTGCCCCCACTTCAGATGTCAATCGCAAGAAGTAGATTCCCGGGGGACCCACACTTCTGTCCAACTTGGCTACATATTGGGGGTTCCCACAAGTTCAATAATTTGCTTGACAGCTCACAAGACTCAGGAAACCACTTACTTACATTTACCAGTTTATTATAAAGAATATGATAAAGGATACAGATAAGCAGCCAGATGAAGAGGGACAGAGTGTGAGGTCTGGAAGGGTACCAACTACAGGAGCTCCTGTCCCATGGAGTTGGGGTGCACCACCTCCTGACATGTGGATGTGTTCATCCATCCAGGAGCTCTCTGAACCCTGTACTTTTGGGATTTTTATGGAGGCTTCATCACTTAGCCATGATTGATAATTAACTCAATCTCCAGCATCTCTCCACTCCCTTGAGGATGGGAGGTGGGGTTGAATGTTCCAAGCTTCTAATAACGGCTTAGTATTTCAGGTGACCAGCCCTGATCCAGCAGCCCACCAAGAGTAACCTCATTAGAACAAAAGACACTCCTATCACCCAGGAAATTCCAAGGCATTTAGGAGCTTTGTGTCAGGAACCTGGTTCAAAGACCAAATATTAGAACACAAAATGCACCTGGCACCTGTATGGCTCAGGAAATTATAAGGGTTTGGGGAGCTCTGTGCCAGGAACCAGGGGCAGAGACGAAATACATATATTTTCTATTGTGTCACACTTACGCAAAGGAAACAAACAAGGAACATTATATATGAAGTATACTGGGTATTCATTCACTCATTAAGCAAATATTTATTACACACAATGATAAGAGCTGTGTTAGGCCCTGGAAATACAACTTGAAAAAGACCTACTCTTTTCCCTCAAGGCACTCACAACCTAGTTTGTGAGTCAGGCAAGTAAATCAACAGTGTAACAAGCGCTACCTGTGAACAAAGAAGGGACAGCCAGACTGGGAGTGTAGGAAGAAGGATGGCTTCCAAGAAGACTCACTTCAGCAAGACCCCAAAAGAGGAGTAGGGGTGAGAGGGAATAAGAAGTGGGGAGGATGAGCCCAGAATGTCAGGCAGGGAGGAGAAGGGGTGAGGTTATGAACTGGTGGACTCTGATGAGAAATTTGGACTTACTGGAGGGCAATGTGGGAACAACCCTGGAGGCAGGGAGACCAGGTAAGAGGCTTGGCATGGTGCTGGCTTGAAATAAGAAAGTGGCAGAGGAAGAAGACACAGATGAGTGATATTGAGGAGGTAGAATTGATCAGACTTGGTGATGAACTGGATGACAGTGAGGGGAGAGGGAGACTCTAAGATCATGCCTAGTTTTTGGCTTGGGCAATTGGATGATTGGTGATGGCATTGACTGAATTAGAGAACGGAGGAGGAGGAACAAGTTTTGGGTGAATATAAAGAGTTCAAATTTGGATACTCTGAGCTCAAGGTACCAATAACCCAAGTGGAGATATCTAGTAGGTAAATAGACATAGAAGAATCTTATGCCATATAAATCCAAGGTATTATTTTTTAATTGCTAGTATTACATTAATGCTCTTTATAATTTAAAAATTAATTATTTCAACATATTAGGTTATATGCAAATCAATAACTATCAGACAAATGTTATGTATAGGAAGCATATAATGATTTGTACATAACTGACAGAGAAAAGTACAGCTAAAAATGCCGCGTGGGCATCCATTAAGCAGGCAACTCACAGGCATGAATACAAACACAGAGTACTTAACAGTGTGCTCTCTTCATCATCAAGTAAATCTTTTAAGGAAAGGAAATAGTACTTCATTTTAAGTCAAGGTGCCATTTCCACTGTAATTGCGACTGATATATTGCTAATGCACCAAGACAATTTGTGATTTAAAAAAAAAACCAACCCAGAAGTTCACTATATCACAGTTCATAATCACTAGAGCTTTCTTTGTGCAGCTCTTTTAAAAAGCTTACATTTACCATCCAAAAGCCATGATAAAATAGCTAATTTTCCCTGTGACATTGTCATTATTACCAGAACAAGATAAAATTCCAAATTGTTAATGAACTGAGTGAATTTTAATTTCTATGGGGACCTTGTAAGAAAGAAACATTTCCCCATTAAATATTGCTTATTTATTTACTGATCTAAACAAACGAAGTGCTTTCCACCAGATTCTACGGTATATATTTGTCACAATCAGTGAAAACAGAAACGAGTCAGACCAGGCATAATTGGATACCAATTGTCCCTTCATCCATCACTAATGCTTCCAATCTATTAAAGTCATGTTTGCCTTTTTCTGAGATATGCTATGGTTCATATTTCCTACACACTCATCATGAAAGCGTTACCAATAGTGAGCTTCCACTTACCACTGTTTGGTCCTAACTTAGTTACAGCACCTAATGAATACTATGGAAGGGAATGCTGTATTATCTTGCTGACACAGCAAGACAAATAATTCCAATTTGATCGAATGCAAGTTGTAGTTCAGTCAGACAATCACTGTCTCAGACTTTTACTTCTTATTTATATGACTTTTCTTTCCTCTAAATTTCAGCTGTAATAGGACATGTCTGCATTTTTCCACTAAAAGCTTTTTAAAGCCACCACCATAGGAATATTTTGGAATGCTAAATATTTGTTTTCAGGTTGACATTAAAGATGGCAGATTTTCTCCTCCTGAAGAATATATTTCAAACAATTGTTTACCTATAAGCTACATTTCTTTAAATTCTTTCCTCTCTATTTTCCTTAAGAACATAAAAGTAAAAGGAAACAGCTCCTAGTAAATTAGTGGCATGGTCCCTGGAATACAGTAATGATTTAAGAGAAAGGGAGGGAGATGGTCAATTCTCTTCTGCATGTTACTGGTTCCTCAAGGATAATTGATTGAGATTGGTTTTTATTTCAAACCCAACCAACCATTGCATTCTTCGACTTTTCTAGTTTCTTCACTGAAATTGAGCGATTCCATGAACATGAACGTGGTAAGATACCTGATCTGTTGTTTCCATCAAAGCCAGCAATAATTCTGGGGATTATTCCATACAGAGCTTGCCAGGGTCAGGGTAAAGCTTCCGCATCAAAACCGTTGTTGTCCATTTTATGCCTGGAGGAACTGGCTACTTACGGGCCTCCAGATTCCAGAGGCTTAGCTGTGATTATTGTTCTGGTCTCATTTGAGAGCAGCTTATGTCTGGGGTGGCCCAGGATCTTCACAGCTTGAGTTTAACAGGTACAGGTTATTAGAACAGGTTCCAAGAACATAGTGTAAAAACAGAAGAAAATGGCAGAGCAGGATTGAGAGACAGCATCATCACTGGCTTGAGGCTCAATGCAGAAAGTTGAAGTGCACCTCCAAGGGACAGCAAATCAGGTCTAGGTTAAGGCAGATGAGAGAACCATTTGACGCTTGAGGGAAGGGTCCAAGTGGAAGGCTGCCCATTGCAGGAGGCTTTGGGGTTCAGGGCAGCAGGAAGTGGTGGGGACACTGTCAGTGGGAGTGGGAAAGGCAAGTGGAAAGGGAAAAGAGAATGTATCAAACATGTTTACCCACTTGGCAATTTTTCTCTGCTTCAACTCGTAGCCACTAGAATTGTGAGGGAAAAATGGAAATTCACTAAAACCCTTTTACCCTGAAACAGACGAGCTATAGCCCTATGTATGTTAATTGCTTAATCTGCTTCTGTCAGACTGTTTGTCGCCTTGTGAAACTGACTAACACCTGCAGCTCATGCTCCCCCTTGCAGCAGCTACCTTGTAAGTTACAGTAACTTCCCTACGTGTACACTGCCTGGTATAAGCCGCTCTGTACCCCGCCCTTGCTCTTGAAGTATAAAAGACAAGTCCCCCTGCCCGGGGGGGGTGCTTAGAATTTGGCGGAGGATCCCCTCTGAGCCCCCCAGCGTTAATAAACCTGATCTCTCTGCATCCTCGTGTACCTCTCGGTGTTTCCTTTGGCAATGTGACTCCGGTTTTTGCCGTTACAGAATATGTTGTGGTGTCATGGTTCTAGACATTGAGTGAACAGTGCTGTGGGCTGCGAGCAGAGCTTTAACAGGCAATGGGGCTTGTTGATATTTTTCTTATGATGCCCTACATTTCCCCCATGTTTCATTTTCTCCAGTTGCTCCAAGGTTACTCTGGGCTCTGTACTTGAGCTTTCTGCCACTTAAGAAGACAACCCAGCCCAGCTGCGCAAATAAGCCACTCAAAGGTGGACTGAACTGTCAGGCACACAAATGCTAAGGACTTAAATGGGCCCAAGTGAAATTATAAGGCACATTCTCTGGCATTTCCTCAGACATTACCAGGTTCACTCTAGTCTAGAACATTAAACAATCCATTTCAACTGTGTATTCCTCCCAAGACAGAGCATGTGTCTATAAAAGGCCCCTGCTGCTCAGCAGGGGGAGGGCGACCTCACAGTGTACAGAAACCAATAAAGCACTTTGAGTCTGGCAAAATCCCAGCCCATCATGGCTCCATAGATGTTAGTTTTAGTAAAAAAAAAAAAAAAAAAAAAAAAAAAACCCAAAAATCAGATGCATTTGCCAAGGGAACAGCAATGGAAGGTCACTGTTTTTTGTGTTTATTTTTCTGTGTGTTGGTCGCTGAGCCCTTATCCCCTCCCACCAGCTCTCCTCACAGCTACCTTTTCATCCCTGTGTCCTGTTGTCACCCCTGTCTGTGCCTCTTCTTCCAGCTAGTTTCAGCTCACTCTCCCACCCCTCCCTTGCCCTGTCTTTGCTGCTTCTACCTGAGGGGCTATTAGTCTAACAGAAGCTTTCAGGGGAAAAGGCAGTGAATATTGTTTTTGCAGAGGCAAAATCAGTCTTCACTGTGAGCCGGACAGTGGTGCGAAGGCACAGTGAGCCAGAAAGGGCACCAGTGTAGCGGGGAGGCAAGAGACCTGGGACTTAGTCCCAGCTCTGTCCCCAACTGGCAGGGAGACCTGGAACAAGCCACTTCCCTTTGGAGCTCAGGTTTCCTTGTCTGTGAAACAGGGAAGTTCCCTATTTGGAGAAACTCAGGAATATTGTTCATAATCAATAAATGAGGTTGGAGGGTTGGAGGCATAGTTGTCCTGAAAATCATCCTTTTCTAAAGCCTGAAATTAAAATAGTGTTATAAAACTGTTTGCTCATTGGAAACAATGAAAGCAACACACATGCTGTAAAACGAGAAAAGTCAGAATTATCTAAAATCTCATTCAGAATAAGATTATTCTTAGGAGATCTATCAGTGTCACCTTGATAAATCTTCCTTCTAAAGGCACCATGCCCAGAGAGGGCTTTAGCATCCCAAAGTAACAGGTAGAAGTTTGAATTGCCTCTGTGCATTGCAGCACTATTCAGCAATAGCCAAGATAGGAATCAACCTAAGTGCCCATAAACAAATGAATGGATGAAAGAAAATATGGTATATACACACAATGGAACACTATTTGGCCTTAAGAAAAGAAGGAATCTCTGTCATTTTTGACAACATGGATGAACCTTGAGGCCATTATGTTAAATGAAATAAGCCAGGCACAGAAAGACAAATACCACATGATCTCACTTATATGTGGAATCGAAAAGAGTCAAGAAGTAGAGAGTGGAATGGTAGTCACCAGGGGCTGGAGGGATGAGGCAAGGGAAATGGGAAGATATTGGTCAAAGGATACAAAGTTTCAGTTAGACAGGAGGAATAGGGTTTTGAGATTTGTTGCACAGCGGGGTGACTATAGTTAATTATAATGTATTGTATATTTCAAAATTGCTAAAAGAGCAAATTTCAAACATTCTCATGTAACACAAAGAAAAAAAGACATGCCCCAGGCCCCTCCTGACCACCTGCCTGAGGCAGGGATGCAGGCTTCAGTTCCCAAAAAGAGTGGGGGAAGTTTTAAAGAGACAGAAAACATCTTTTTGCCATTTTTTTTCCAGGCCATTCCCTCTGTTACATACTCCTCACTCTCAATTTTATGCTTCCAAGTCTATGGGAGGAGGGGCGACTACTCTGTTACACTCACCACAAAAATGATAAATATGAGAGGTGATGGATATTAGCTTGATTTAATGGTTCCACCTTGTACACATATATGAAAACGTCACATTGCCCCCCATAAATATATACAACTATAATTTGTTAATTAAAAGTAAATAATAAAAAAGTTTGAATTGCCTAAATATTGAACACATTCTGTGCAATAAAAACCACCAAAAATAAAGGTAAGGATTTATGTGTTGTATTTATCTTGTGTCTAATCAATCTGGTGAAGTAGAACAAACTTGGGACCTGAAATTAGAATATCAGGGTGCTAGTTCTGACTCAGCTCTTTATTGACTATATTTGTCAGAGTCAAACTCGTAGCTCTCCATTTGTTCCCCCAGCCCCCCAACACACGGGCACACCCACACCCACACCCACACACAGATCTTTTCTCTACTTCTTTGCCATGACTGTGCCCCTGAGGACTGACCTCTATGGACTGCGTCACCTTTGCCCTCTGACTTTTAGTTATATTTGGTCAAGGGTGGGGGGCACCAGCAGTAGACAGGAGGGTGGGAGGAGAGGAAATTGTATTTTTTCCCCTTCCTCCTTCTCTCCCTTTCTGGTAGGATGTGATTTCGGCAGTTCCTTTGTTCCTATATCTATAGCCACAGCTCTGCCAGGAAGCCCCTCTTCCACGACTGTAGCTTTCCCCTGGTTCCGGTAATACTACCTCCTTCCCTTGCCCTTGCTGGTCCAGAGAAGGTGAGGCCCCAGCAATTCCCCACCATGCCCTGTCAGGGCCTCAGGACCTTTGGCCTGCCCACATCCATGTAAACAGTCTCTTCTTCGTTCAACTCTCTTTGGTTACCTTGTTGAGTGCACCATCTGTTTCCTGCCTGATAGAGTCTAGCCAGTAAACAGAACCCTTATTGAGTGTTTAACCCAGAGCACTTTAATGCAGTGAGCTGGTTACTCAGGTAAAGGAATCGCTGAGAAGCCAAACAGGCCTCTTGGCAAATCAGAGATTAGTAATGGCAGTAAACTACAAAAACAGAGGGAGAAGGGAGGAGGCCATGACACAGGTACTGAGGAACAGGAGACAACCAGGTGAAAGCTGGCACCAGGATGGGTCTGTCAGCAAGGGAAAAGACACAGCCCCTGTGGGAGGAGCCATCTGAGGCAGGGAGGGATGGCTTAGCTTCTTTTACCTCCCACCCTGTCTCCCACCGATTCCTTCCATTGGCTGACATGGGAACCTCCTCAGAAAATTGGCCTGCAGGGGCCAACCCTCCTGCCATACAAAGTGAAACAGGGAAAGGACACAAGAATAGACTGAGAGCAAATAGGTCTAGAACCAGCACAACGGCTGTGACATTTTGGACCAGTTACTAAATCACTCCAAGCTTTCGTGTCCTTATGTACAAAAGGAGATGGTTAATACTTTACTTACTTCATGGGGATGCTCTGAACCAAACCTAAATGAGCGAGAGTATGTAAGAGTGTTTGGTAAACTCCAAGGTGCTGTATTAAATAAGGTGTCTGAACGTCGTGGAGTTTATGGGCCTGTCAGTTTCTAATACCATTGCTTTCATTCTCGGGCAACTGCTTTTAGTGTAATACCTCAACCAAAGAAATGCACTTGCCAAATCCATTCTCTTAAACTGCCTAAAGCCTGTTTTGCAAGGAAAGGGAATTAAAGCACAGGCTCGGGAAATGCAGTCATTTGTTTGTGACCAGGGTCTACTGGCTACCAAATCAAGGGGTCTGCAGGGGGGCCTGGCTCCTGTCTTGCACAGCCCAGCTGCATCCTTGAGGACATGTGCCAAGCCCAGTGTGGCACACAGAGAAAAGTGTGCCCCCTTAGGGGTCCCTACACCAGGCAGTGTTTAGGGAGGGATAGCAGAGAGCCAGATGGAAAACAGGCACATCTCTGAACAGGATTAGCTTCCATGTCTCCTGGGCTCTGGTGAAGCCAGAAGGCAAGCTGGGGCGTCAGCCGTCTGCACAGAATCAGCACCTCACCCAGCAGGATGCATTTGCTCAGCACCTGCTTTACAAGGTCGGTGGAGATTGTCTTCAGTACCTGCCTAGTCCTTCCTCCTTCAGCTGTTCATTTATCCTCCCAGTCTTTCCCCAGGGGATGTCTTTCTTCCTTCCACCTTTGTTTTAATATTCATCTTCAAGAGGGATCTTGGGCCAGGCTTTTGAATCACTGTACTATATTACCGCTGCAGTGGTTCTGGAATGTGGTTGCATTTGGAAACATCTGGGGGGCATTTAGAAGTCCCAATGCCTAGGCCATACTCTAGGCGGTGTCAGAATCTCTGGGATAGGGATGTAGATACTGATATTTTTTAAAGTTCCCCAGGTGATGTGAATGTGCAACCAGGGTCGAGAGTCACTGTTTTAGGAGCAGAATTTAACCTCATCACATTGTGAAATAAAGCCATGCTCCTGCTTAAGGAGTATCAATGAGAGAGGCTTGTAGGGCAAAGAATCTTCTCAAATCACAAGTGGGCTGCCTGAGAGGGGCTTATAGGGTGATGAATGGTCAGGTCCTTCCAGGGCGAGAGGCAACCCCAGATCACTGCACTTCTGGAGCAATTGCACAAACCCCACCATGGACAGCCAGTCTGGTGCCAAAACTGTGGTCTTCTCACAGTTGACCAAGGCCTTGGAACGGGGCAAGGAGAAGCGATCCAATTTCCTCTATATCATAGAAGCTTTGTGCCATGGGGGTTCAGTGGACTTTAGATATTATCTAAAATGAGAGGAGGAGAAAAAAGTGGGCCTGGGAGGTTAAGTGACTTTATGCAGCCCCACAATGGGCTTATGGCAGAGCTGGGATTGACTCCAGGTCTTCCTCCTGGAGATCCTGCCTCAGTTCCATGCCCTTCTCCCCACATCCTCGTGCTTCTGCTGGCATTTGAGCCCCGTTAGCAAAATTTTGAAGGTTTTAAAAATGATGATTCTTGTACTAGGATCCAAATAAATAAGGTGCGACAGTGATAATGATTAGGAAATACTCATGTTTTTTGTGCACAAGGCCTTCACATGCTGACTTGTTTACCTGGCAAATAAACTGGAGCCTGTGATGTCACTACCTGTGGATGAAGTTTCCACATTCATCTATGCAAGCAAGGGGAAGAAAACTTATTCTATTTGTGAGACACAGGTAGAATTACATTAATTTGAATAAGGATATCTATTAAACTGCAGCAGCTCACCTTGGATAATTTTTCAGCATTTGGGGAAGAAGAGATAACTATCCTTCATTTGGTTGAAAATGATTACCGAAATATTCTCAAGATTACACTTTTTAAAAATATACATTGTGCTTTGGTGCTTTTGACGAGTAACGCGAAGTGATATCATGAAGACATCTAACAGTTTCCAAGTTTCAGAAAGGGTTCAGTTTGAAAAATGGGCTAATTGCTTTTGTTTGTGAGACAGAAATGAGCATATAAAGACATAAAAGTTTATTGGAAATTTATGTACTAACCTAGGGTTTTGAGACCTGATTTCTTCTCAGTACTGTGCTACTTAGCTCCAATAAGACCCATGGCTCTTGTGGGCCCCCAGGCCAGGACTAGAGTGAGGCAAGGGAGGTGACTAGGATGCAAAACGTAAAGGGGTGTCACTCTCAGGTGCTCAGTCTGCATTTGTGTGATCCTGAGAGAGAGAGGGAGAATGGAACATGTATCAGAATGTCCTGGAGGGCTTATTGCTAGAAGCCACCTCCCAGAGTTTCTGATTCAGTAAGTCTAGTCCAGTTGGAGAATTTGCATTTCTAACACGCTGCCAGGTGCTGCTGTTGGTCCAGGGAGCACACTTTGAGAACTGCTGTTTTAGAGCAATGTCTCTCAAACTGGGGTCCCTGACTGAGAATCTAAGAATGTTTAAAAATATACCTTGGGTTTGTTTTAATCAGGTATGGTTAGGTGACAGACATGGAGACAACTACTCACAGTTCCCAAGAGGAGGGAGCATGTTATATGGGGAACTAACAGGGTTGGTCAGGAGGCAGAAAGAGTGAGGGGAAATCATGGGCAAAAGCCTTTATTGTGGTTTTTTGCAGGAAGGAATAGGCAAGGCAAGGGAAGCAGTTTGGGATTGGCTAGTCTGAATAATTTCAGTGGGCTCCGGGCGATAGAGGTAATCTCTTGTCCCGTGCCTGGCTCTGGGGTAATTTATGTCAGGCTTGGTGTGTAAGAGTTAGTTGAAGTAAGTGATTGGAGGTATGGGCTATGAATCGGTTAGTTTGTGTATGAAAGGTGCGCTGGCAAGCGAGTTGTTTGCTATCTCTAGGAATTAGCTAGCCCTGAGAGGGGCAATCTCTCCAGGATTAGCAGGGCCCCAAGATGTCAAAGTTTCATAAAATACAGAAAATTTTTAAAAACTCTTTAATACAAGGAAGAATTTTCTATTCTGTTTTTATAATAATGATAATCTTCACTTTTTGTACTGGTTGTAAAGACCAAATCTTTTCTGGAGATAATTCTCAATTTAAAGAGAGTTTCATAAGATGAGACTTTAGTTTTTGAAGTCATTGTCTCCAAAACTGGGGACCAAAGAACTTCGGAAATCCAAAAATATATCCTTACGGGTCCAAGAGAATTTTTTAAACCATTAAAAGGGCTTCATATTTAACTCAACTTTGAGAAACATATTGTATTGGTATTCACATTAATCTGTACCAACACCCCTCTTTAGTTGATGAACAGCAAACATTACCTTTTTATCGTTTTTGAAAAGTGAACTTTTCAAAATACATATGGGTCATCAGAAATATTAAAAGGTCATCAAGTCATTCTCTCTACCAAGTCATTCTTTTGTCTTTTGTCTACTCATAAAATGTTTTATAAACCCACAAGACACATACGATACGTGTATGTGTGTGCATGTTTACACAAAGGGTTTCACTAAAATACTCTGAAATATTACTTTTAGGAATTGGTTATGTAGGTCACTCAACTGATTTAAGAGTCAAATAATTTTATCTGTGTGTATGGGGTTGAGGGGGTGTTTTTCATTGTGTCTCTGTGGCAAGACACATGGGGGGGAAAGTCCACTTTTCTCTGAGGAGAATCTAGTCTACTACAAGGATAAAAGTAGGATCATTTTTATCAGTCCGGTACACATTGTAACTGCTCAATGAGCAGGTGGCTATTTATAAAGGTGGCATTCTGCATCAGCTACTCAGCATTTGAAGAATTTTCTGAAAAAATCATAGTTCCTTCCAAACTTTATTCGGGTCATTGAAGCTGAGGTTTCAGTAATACTTGAAATCTTTTCTGGGCTGAAAAGTATATAGAATTCCCCAGCAGAACCATAATAAAGTCTAAACTACTTCTGGCTGGAGTAGAGTTTTCATGAGGGACTTAAAAAGCCTTAAGTGTGTACTTAGCTGGCTATAAGGGAAGCCATGCGCACCCTAGCAAACTAGAGCGATACACAATGAAACATTTCATGGCCCACAAACTGTCTCTTACTAATTTGGATAACTGGAGCACAGAGTTTATTTTTCCTTATTTATTTTTGTTTTGCTGTAAAGCTTTGGCCTACTGAGGCACATCTACCCAACCTTTAGCATTCTGTTATTTTTCTAGGTTTTCTCATGTTTCTTCCTTCTCCCTTTATTTTTCTGACCCTTGCCTGTCTTCTTGCCATTTCTTCCTTCTCCTATTTTCAATCAATAAATAATTAGATAGATATTTAATTATATTGGCTAGATATCTACTAATATTTCCTAACTTACATGGGTAGGGAACAAAGAAGCATACCATACAGTCCCTGAGCATAAATTTGAATCTTTTACTACTAGGTACAGACTCTCCTTTTTCAATCCCCATGAAGTCTGCCTTTCTAAAGATTGCAATTATTAGTAAAAGCATCAGCCAGTAGCTTGCCTGGGGCAACCCTGCAAGGTGGAAAAACTGCAAGGGCTGGGTCTGGTGACAGAAGGTAGAGAAAGACATGAGGGTGACAGGGGCCATAGGGTTGCGTTCCCAGAAGGAAGTTCTGGAATCAGAAGCAGGAGCACGGAGCATCATTCAGAAATGAAGGAAGCATTTTCCTTTGCTCACAGTGGAAAATGGACTAGAACTAGAGAGAATTTACAGAGATAGACTCAGCTATTCAGCTATTATGGTTTAGGAGATAAAATGGAGGAAAGGAACTTAGATTTATTGAAATCATACAACGTACCAGCTACTTAACTAAGTGCTTTACGTACATCATGTCATTTAACCCTTTTAACAATCCTGTGGGCTATTATTATTGCCATTTCATAATTGAGGAAATGGTCCAAGGTCATATGTTAGAAAATAGTGGAGTCAGGATTTGCATCAAGGTCTTTCTGACCGCAGAGCCCACGCACTTTCCATTCTATTTCGCTGATGACCCAGTTTGAGACTGATGGGAACCTGCTGTGGGTATTTATGTCTGCCTCGCAAGCCAGAGACTGTGCTCTTACATCAACTTGCATATCACCTTTTAGAGAAGTTTTGCGTGTGCATGAATGTTTTATTGTTATTATTATCGTGTTCTGCTTCTGGAGGAAAATGTCTTTAGAATTTCAAATCACACATGACTCATTTCCTGACATACACTGTCACCATGATTTCTTTTATGAAAATATTGAATACAGGCTCTGGAAATAAGAAAGACTTTCTACACATGCACTGTAGAATAATGCTTAAGCTAAAAAAAGAAAGAAAGGTGACCTTATTAACCTAATTCCTCTCACATAAAATTCCCACAAACTCTCAGCATCCCACAGGATTCCACCCACCTGGCAAATCCTAGTGCAATACTTTGAACAAAGACACCTATCTCATAACATTCCGGGCAATTATTGAAGCCACCTTAGGGATACAGTGCATTCTTGACCAGCTCTGTGCAGTTGACCCCTGAACAACATGGGATTGAACTGCGCAGGTCCACTTATAGGCAGATTTTTTTCAACTAAACACCGATAGAAAATACAGGATTTGAAATCCGTGTATACTGAGAGCCAACTTATTGCATGCACTGGTTTTGCAGGGCTGACTGCGGGACTTAAGTATGCACAGATTTGGGTATAAATGGGGGTGGGAGGTGGTCCTGGAACCAATCCCCTGCATACACCAAGGGATGACTGTAATTAGGTGTAAAGCTGTGAAAGTCTTCTAGCACAGAGGTGGAGAATCTTCTACCTCCTGTTGCGGGACCGTATGTGGGTAATGTGGGCATGTTTTCATTCAGTAGGTAAATGAGATGTATAGAAATGGTACACACATGCTGCCACCCACTCAGGCTGAACCAATGACAGATACCTGGGAAGGATACCAACTCTTTACTCCCAACCCAGAAGCAGTCTTAGCTCTTCTTCATGCAATGCACCTATTGATTTGGAGCGGTCACTTAAGATGAAATCCATTTGCCGTTCATGATATAAAAACATTGTTTCTGGAAAAAAATCATGTGGACATGAATCAAATGTATGCTACTGTTGTCTTTTAGAACCATGCCAAGCCCCATCTAATTGATAAAACCTTCTTTTTTAGCACGTCAACCACTCCCAACCTCCTGTAATGTATACCATCTAAGCCTTCAATTGACATTTACTATAGGCTGCTTGGGGTTTTATTCATTATCTTAGGTTTATAGGGGGGTAGACCCCTCACAGTGGAGGCCACATTTCATCATACCTCTCTATTATGATGTCATATGCAGCGTCCCCCAACCTTTTTGGCACCAGGGACTGGTTTCATGGAAGACAATTTTTCCACTGGGGGGGGTGGAGCTCAGGTGGTGATGCAAGCAATGGGGAGTGGCTGTAAATACAGATGAAGCTTTGCTTGCTCCCCGGCCGTTCACCTGCTGTGCAACCCCCTTCCTAAGTTTCATGGAAGACAATTTTTCCACAGATGGGGGGAGTGGGGAGGCGGGTAGGGCTCCAGAGCTCTGCAGCCTGGTCCCTAACAGGCCATGGTACTAGTCCATGGCTGGGGTTGGGGACAGAAGTTGTATAGTGTTATGCTCTGCTTATGGAAGGTGCTCAGAAGTATGCGTGATTATGTTAAGATAATGTTTGATGGTGAGCATTTGGAAGTAGGAGTAATAAAAAGACTATGATGGTGCAGATGGCCCAGCATTGATTGGGGTCACCGTTACTGGAGAACAACTCAGTATCCACTTTTACTGCTTATGAGTCAGCAGCATCACTTTGCACAGGAAAGGAAAAGTATTCTAACAGAATGCGCAATTTTATTCTAAGTAAACCACAGTCTCATCCAGAGGAAAAGGGAGGAAGACAGGCCCAGGACCCCTCTATCAGTTGCTTTGTGTTGGAGAACAAGAAGGTCACCCATGCATGACAGGACCTCTCCAAGGCAGCTAGGCTCATGGGGCATCCTTCATGGATCTCTGAGGTGGAAGGAGATATGTAAAGCTGCTCCTTCTTTGTGGCTTACTTCAAGTTTTCCTCTGCTCTGTCAGGTGCATCCAGAAGCCTGGATTAGAGATCTCAGCTGTTGGACCCTCTGCCCAGGGCACGGTGTCTTGTCCTCCCCATCTGTCCATGAGGTTTCCTAATCACCCTCTGTTGAGGGTACCCCCTGAGTTTCTTAGCCTGTGCTTAGCAGTTTTAGGTAAGAGCTTGTTTTGCCAGTATCTTTGGCAATAAAAAGAGGCACATTTATCATATATACCTCATATACCTCCTATGTCATATGTACGTATATATGTGCGTATTTATTTCTTCAAATTACATTCTATTATATACTTTTTTGGGAGGGACACGAATTTTTTAATTGGCAAATAATAATTGGGTATATTTATGGAGTACAATATATTTATTTAGTACAATGTGATATTGTGATCTATGTATACATTATAGAAAGATTCAATCAAGTTAATTAACATATCCATCACCGCATCACTTTATACACAGCAATCTTTCCTCAAGCAGTATCCCCACAGCAATTCTGCACTACACGTAGGGTCATTTCAAAGTTCTACGAGAGAGAAGAAGGGCCTCCAGTGAGTGATTATAAATAAATGTGGTTCTCCAAACCCTTGTCTACCTCATGTAATATGTTTTTCTTCCTTTGATTATTGAAACAAAAATTTAAAATACAAAGTACAGAGAGTAATGTAGCAAACACTCAAGTATACAAAACACAACTGAATTTTGTCATTTGCTTCCGATTTTTTTAAATAAAAAAAAATTACAGATAGAGTTGAAGGTGCCTTTGTACACCTTCTCCAGAGCCAGTCATCTTTCTTCTTTCACCATCCTGAATTTTGTGGGTATCTTTCTTTCCGGTTTATGTTCTTATAATTTCATCGTATATGTATTCATTGTATGTTTTGTATATATTTACTTGGTATAATGGTATCATACCATACACATAATTGTACAATTTACTTTTTTATTTCAACATATTTTAGCATATTTTTGTAAGAGTTAGTTCATTTACAACAGCTGTATAGTACTTCATTATATGAATATATTCCAATTTGATGAACATTAACTTGTTACTAGTTGTTGCTATTGCAATAGTCCTGAAATACATAACACGTCTCCTTGAACACATGAATGAAAGTTTTCTCTGGGATACCTTAAAATGGAAATGCTAGATATATATAGTTTCAACTTTACTAGTAGTGCCAAATTACACTTGCACCAATTTATACTCCTATTAGCAGTGTTTGAGTGTCCCTAGTTTTCCAGATAGCCATCAACATTTGATATTTTCTGACTTTTAATTTTTATTGATCTGATAGGTGTGAAATAGAATCAATTTTTGTCTTCATTTGCATTTTGCTGATTACTTGTGAGGTTGAACCTCTTTTTATATGTTTATTGGTTATTTGTGTGCCATTTTCCATGAATTGCTTGCTCATATCATTTACCCATTTTTTTTTCTGATTTGTTTGTCTATTTCTAATCGATATTATAGAAGATCTTTATGTATTCTGGACACCAATCACGTGACAGATATATGCATTGCAAATATATTCTCCCAAGTGGCTGTTCAACTTTTAATGTCATTTGTGATGTATTTTTATACAGAAGTTTTAAATTTTAATGTAGTCCAATTTATCAATATTTCCCTTTGTGACTTGTGCTATTCATGACCTATGCTGAGTACATAAAGATATTCTTCTAAATTTTTTCTAATAGTTTTAAAGTTCTGATTTCCACAGTCAGATATATCCATTTGAAATTTATTTTTTGTCAGTGGTAAGAGGTAAGAATGTATTGTTTTCTACATAGGAATAATCAAATGCCCTGATAGTACTCATTTAATAGTTTAGAATTTCCCCAATGATGTGTAAGGCAATTTCTGTATTAACTCTCATATATCCAGTCTGTTTATGGGATCTCTATTCTATTCCATCAATCTATTTATTTGTTCTCATGCTAATATTACTCTGCTTTAATCACTATAGCTTTACATAATTTTTTCTTTGTTTATTTTTTAGAGACAGGGTCTCACTCTGTCACCCAGGCTGGAGTGCAGTGGTGCCATCATAACTCACTGTAACCTTGAACTCCTGGGCTAAAGTGATTCTCCTGCCTCAGCCCCCTGAGTAGCTGGGACTACAGGTGTGCGCCACTGCACCTGGCTAATTTTTGAAATTTTTTTGTAGAAATGGAGTCTTACTGTGTTGCCCAGGCTGGTCTCAAACTCCTAGCCTCAAGCAATCTTCCTGCCGTGGCCTCTCAAAATGCTGGGATTACAGATGTGAGCCACTGCACCTGGCCGTTATATATATCAATAGTCCATTTAGTTTATCCCCTTTTACTGCTGAGTAGTATACCATTATATGGATATATCATATTTTGTTTATCCAATCACCAGTTGATGGACATTTAGGTTGTTTCCAGTTTTAGGCCCTTATGGATAATGCTGCTATGAACATTTACATACAAGTCTTCAAGTGGGCATGGGTTTCCGTTCCTCCTGGGTTGATACCTAGGAATGGAATTGCTGGGTTATATGGTAATTGTATGTATAACTTTTTAAGAAACTGTCAAACTGTTTTCCAAAGTAGTTGTACCACTTTATGTTCCCATTGACTATGTATAAGAGTATGAGTTTCTTCACATCCTTGCCAACACTTCGTATTGTCGGTCTTTTTGATCATAGCCTTTCTAGTGGATATTACATTGTGGTTTTAATTTGCATTTTAATTTGTATTTCCCTGATGACTAATGTTGAGAATCTTTTCATGTGCTCATGAGACATCTGTATGTAATCTTTGGTGAAGTGTCTGTTAAAATCCTTTCCTCATTTTTATCGGGTTATTTACCTTATTATTGAGAGGTAAGAGTTCTTTATATACAGGCATATCTCATTTTATTGTACTTTGTTTTATTGCGCTTTGCAGATATTGCATTTTTTACAAATTGGAGGTTTGTGGCAACCTTGTGTTGAGCAAGTCTGTTGGCACCATTTTTCCAAAAGCATGTACTCACTTTGTGTCTCTGTGTCACATTTTGGTAACTCTCACAATATTTCAAACTTTATTATTATTATTGTATCTGTTATGGTGATCTGTAATCAGTGATCCTTGACGTCACTATTATAATTGTTTTGGGATGCCATGAGCCACACCTATATAAGACAACAAACTTAATCAATAAATGTTGTGTGTGTTCAGAATGCACCACCAACCAGCCATTCCCCAATCTCCCTCCCTCTCCTCGGGCCTCCCTATTCCCTGAGACACAACAATATTGAAATTGGGCCAATTAATAACCCTACAATGGCCTCTAAGCATTCAGGTGAAAGGAAGTGTCACATGTCTCTCACTTTAAATCAAAAGCTAGAAATGATTAAGCTTAGTGAGGAAGGCAGATCAAAAGCTGAGATAAGGCCAAAAGCTGGGCCTTTTGCACCAGATAGTCAGTCAAGTTGTGAATGCAGAGGAAAAGTTCTTGAAGGAAATTAAAAGTGCTACTCCTGTAAACACACAGATGATAACAAAGTGAAACAGCCTTATTGCTCATAGGGAGAAAGTTTGAGCAGTCTGGATAGAAGATCAAACCAGCCACGACATTCCCTTGAGCCAAAGCCTAATCCAGAGCAAGGCCCTAATTCTCTTCAATTCTATGAAGGCTGAGAGAGGTGAGGAAGCTGCAGAAGATAAGTTTGAAGCTAGAAGAGGTTGGTTCATGAGATTTAAGGAAAGAAGCCATCTCCATAAAATAAAAGTGCAAGGTGAAGCAACAAGTACTGATGTAGAAACTGTAGCAAGTGATCAAGAAGGTCTAGCTAAGATCATTGATGAAGGTGGCTACACTAAACAACAGATATTCAATGTAGCCCAAACAGGCTTCTATTGGAAGGAGATGTCATCTAGAACTTTCACAGCTAGGAAGGAGAGGTCAATGCCCGGCTTCAAAGCTTCAAAGAACAGACTGACTCTCTTGTTAGGGACTTATGCAGCTGGTGACTTTAAGTTGAAGCCAGTGCTCATTTACCATTCTGAAAATCCTAGGGCCCTTAAGCATTATGCTATATCTACCTGTGCTCTGTAAATGGAACAACAAAGCCTGAATGACAGCACATCTCTTTATAGCATGGTTTACTGAATGTTTTAAGCCCACTGTTGAGAACTACTTCTCAGAAAAAAAGATTCCTTTCAAGTTATTACTGCTCATTAAGAATGTACCTGGTCACCCAAGAAGTCTAGTGAAGATATACAAGGAAATTAGTGCTGTTTTCATACCTGCTAACATAATATCCGTTCTGCAGCTCGTGGATCAAGGAGTAATTTCAACTTTCATGTCTTATTATTTAAGAAATACATTTTGTAAGACTATAGCTACCATAGATAATGATTCCTGTGATGGATCTGGGCAAAGTAAATTGAAAACCTTCTGGAAAGGATTCACCCTTCTAGATGTCATTAAGAATATTCATAACTCATGGGAGGAGGTCAAAATATCAACAGTTTGCAAGAAGTTGATTCCAACCCGCCTGGATAACTTCGGAGGGTTCAAGACTTCAGTGGAGGAAGTAATTGTATATGTAGTGGAAATAGTAAGAGAGCTAGAATTAGAAGTGGAACCTAAGGATGTAACTGAATTGCTGCAATCTCATGATCAAACTTGAACAAATGAGAAGTTGCTTCATATGAATGAGCAAATAAAGTGGTTTCTTGAGATGGAATCTACTCCTGGTGAAGATGATGTGAATATTGTTGAAATGACAACAAAGGATTTAGAATATTACACAAACTTAGTTGATAAAACAGGCCCAGGGTTTGAGAGGATTGTCTCCAATTCTGAAGGAAGTTCTACTGTGGGTAAAACACTATCTAACAGTATCACATGCTACAGAGAAATCTTTCTTGAAAGGAAGACTCAATCAGTGTGGCAAACTTCATTGTTGTCTTATTTTAAGAAATTGCCACAGCCACCCCTACCTTCAGCAACCATCACCCTGATCAGTCAGCTTCCATCAACATCAAGGCAAGACCCTCCTGCAGCAAAAAGATTACAACTTACTGAAGGCTGAGATGATCGTTTGCATTTTTTAGCAATAAAGTTTTTAAATTAAGGTAGGTACATTGTTTTTAAGATATAACGCTATTGAACACTTAATAGACTGTTGTAGAGTGTAAACACAATTTTTATATGCATTGGGAAGCCAAAAAATTTGTGTGACTCACTTTTTTGTGTTATTCCCTTTATTGCAGTGGTGTGGCACTGAACCTGCAGTATCTCTGAGGTATGCCTGTATTCTGGATATAAGCTATTTATTGGACATGTGAGCTGACATTTTTTTCCTCCAATCCATGGTTTTACTTTTATGTGAAGGACAAAAGTTTTAAATATTGCTGAAATCCAATTTATCATTTTTAAAAATTTCATGGTATCATAGCTAAGAAATCTTTGCCTAAGGTCACAAAGATTTTCTCCTAAAAGTTTTATTGTTTTACCTCCTACATTTAAGTCTGTGATCTATTTTGAGTTAATTCTTGTGTATTGTGTGAGGCAAGGATTTAAGTTCTTTTTTATTGGCATATGGATATCCAATTGTTCTGGCAATATTTATTGAAAGGCTATCTTTCCCCGTTGGATTGCTTTGACACCTTAGTTGAAAATCAATTGATGATAAATGTATGGGTCTATTTCCAGTCCCTGTCTTTTTAAAATTAATCTATATGTTCATCATCATGTCAATATCACACTGTCTTGATTACTGTAGCTTTTATAGTATGTTTTGAAAGCAGGTAGTTTAAGGCTTTCAATTTTGTTCTTTAATTTTGAAATTGTTTTGGCTATTTTAGATTGTTTGTATTTCCATATCTATTTTATGATCAGCTTGTCAATTTCTACCAAAAAGAAAAGCCTACTTGAATTTTGATATCGATTTTATTGAATCTATAGATCAATTTGGGGAGACTTGCCATCTTAATAATATTTAGTCTTCCAATCAATGAACATGGTACTCTATTTATTTAGGCCTTCTTTTTTTTTTTTCTATTATAAAGAACTTTATTACTTATGGTACAGCAAGCATTATGAGCACCATCATCTGCATCATTTTCCCTTGCTCCCCATCCCTGAGTCCCATGGGGTGATGTGACATGGATCCAGATGAATGTCTGCAGGTGCAATTGGTCTCATTATATGTGAGAAACACTGGGCTTTTATATCAAGCTGTAAGCAAGCCTGTTTTTTGTCCCAGAGTGAAACATTAGCTCATACATCAAGGTTTCTCACTACAAACACAACCCTAAGAAATGGCCTTTGTAAAAATTGGTCAGGGCTTTGCTTTTTGGCCTTCCAAGCAAGATGTGTAGGAGTGCAAAAGACATGTGCAGGAGAGTTTCCGAACAAAAATTTAGAATAAGCTTGTCAATTTCTATAAAAAAGCCTACTGGAATTTTGACTAGAATTATGTGGAATCTATAGATTAATCTGGGGAGAATTGTCATTTTCATAAAATTGAGTCTTCTGATCCATGAAAATTGTATATTTTTGCTTTTACTTGGGTCTTCTTAATTTCTCTCAGCAAGTTTTTATCTTGCACATATTTTTAAAAATTTCTCCTAAAATTTCACATTTTTGATGGCATTTTTAATTTTTATTTTCAATTGATCATTGTTATTATATGAACTACAACTGATTTTTGCATACGGATCTTGTCTCCTGCAAATTTGCTAAACTCATTAGTTTAGTTCTAGTAAGATTTTTTTGTACATTCCTTGAGATTTTCTATGTCGTAGATAGTGTCATTTGTGATTAAAAGACAGGTTTACTTCTTCCTTTCCAGTCTATATGTCTTTTATTTCTTTTTCTTGCTATTGTGCACTGGCAAAGATCTCTAATTTAATGTTGAAAAGAAGTGGTGAGACTCGGCATTTTTGCTTCGTTAGCAATCTTAAAGGAAAAGCATTCGATCTCTCACCATTAAGTTTGATGTTAGCTGTAAGTTTTTCATAGATGCTCTCCTTCAGGTTGAGGAATTTCCCATTTCTGGTTTACTGAGATATTTTATTGTAAATAACTGTTGAATTTTGTCAAATTCCTTTTATTCATATGGGTTTTTAAATTTAGTCTGTTGAAATGGTGAATTACCTTAATTGGTTTTTAAGCTGATGAAAACAGATACTACACTTGATCTTAGCCAGCAGGCCAAGAAGCGATTAATTGGTTTTTGCATATTGAACAAACATTACATTCTTGTGATAAATCTACTTGGCCATGATGCATTATTATTCTTTTGATATATTGCTAGATGAAATTTGTTAAAAAGTTTGTTAAGGATTTTTGCATCTATGTACGTGAGGGACATTGGTTTGTAATTTTCTTCTTTGTATGTCTTTATCAGGCTTTGGTGTCAGGGTACTATAGGCCTCATCAAACGAGTTGAGAAATGTTTCCTCTTCTTTCATTTTTTGAGAAGATATTGCATAGAATTGGTATTTTTCTTTTCTTAAATGTCTGGCAAAATTCGCCAGCAAAGCCATCTAGAAATTTATTTTGAGAGGAAATTTTTAACTATAAATCCAATTACTTTAACGGATACAAGGCTATTCAGGTTATCTGTTTCATCTTGAGTGAGCTTTGACAGTTTGTGTCTTTCGAAGAATTTGTCCATTTCATCTAGGTAGTAAAATTTATAAGCATAAATTGTTCATAATATTTTCTTATTTTATTTTAGTGTCTGAAGGATCTGTAGGAATGTTCCTCTTTCATTTCTGATATTGGTAACTTGTGTATTCTTTCTTTTGTTCTTGATCAGTCTGGCTAGAGGCCTATCAATATTTTTGGTATTGTCAAAGGATGAGTTTTTGGTTTCATTTGTTTTGTCTATAGTTTCCTATTTTCTATTATACTGATTTCTAATCTTATCTTCATTATTCCCTTCCTGGCGCTTACTTTGAATTTAGTTTGCTTGCTTTTTTATTTTAAATTTCTTTTTTTTAATTTCAGAATATTATGGGGGTACAGCACTTTGGCTATATATATTGCCCATGCACTGCCCGTGTCAGAGCTACAATCGTGGTCATCTCCCAAACTGTGCTCCCCGCATCCATTCAGTGAGAGTTTTTCCCATCCCCTCCACCCTCCTCCCACCTGCCCACCCCCTGATGAATATTATTGCCCTGTGTGATGTAGGTGTTGATCAGTTAGTACCAATTTGATGGTGAGTACCAGTGGTGCTTGTTTTTCCATTCCTGTGACACTTCAAAAATATGGAACGCTTCACGAATTTGCGTGTCATCCTTGCACAGGGGCCATGCTAATCTTCTCTGTATCGTTCCAATTTTAGTATATGTGCTGCCGAAGCGAGGACTATTTAGGCCTTCTTTAATTAATCTCAGTAATGGTTTGTAGTTTTCAGTGTACAGGTTTTGTACTCCTTTTTTTTTTTTATTTGAGAATATTATGGGGGTACAACACTTTGGTTATATATATTGCCCATGCACTGCCCGTGTCAGGGCTACAATCATGGTCATCTCCCAAACTGTGCTCCCCGCATCCATTCAGTGAGAGTTTTTCCCATCTCCTCCACCCCTCTCCCACCTGCCCGCCCCCTGATGAATATTATTGCCCTGTGTGATGTAGGTGTTGATCAGTTAGTACCAATTTGATGGTGAGTACCAGTGGTGCTTGTTCTTCCATTCCTGTGACACTTCGCTTCGAAGAATGGGTTCTAGCTCCAACCAGGATAATACCAGATATGTTGTACTCCTTTTTTTAAAAGTATTCCTAACTATTTTGTTATTTTGATGTTATTGCAAATGGAACTCTCTTTTTAATTTTATTTTTGAATTATTTGTTGCTAGAATGTATAAATACAATTTATTTTTATGTTAATTCTGTATCTTGTGACCTTGCTAAACTTGTTTATTACTTCTAATCATTTTTGTAGATTCCTTAGGATTTCCTCTTACATATCATTTCCTCAGTGAATAAAAATAATTTTCCTTCTTTTTTTCCAATCTGCATGCTTTTAATACTCTTTGTCTTGCCTTCTTGGACTGGCTAGAACCTCCAGTATAATGCAGAATCAAAGTAGGGGCATATTTATGTTTGCCTTGCTCCTAATCATGGAAAAGCATTAACTCTTTCACCATTTAGTATGCTGTTAGTGGTTAAGTTTTTCATAGATAACCTTTATCAGGATAAGGAAGTTTCCTTCTATTCCTAGTTTGCTGAGTGTTTTTTTTTTTAACCATGAATGGGTATTAGATTTTGTCAAAAGTTTTTTCTGCATTTATTGAGGTAATCATTTTTCCCTTTATTCTATTAAGATGGTGTCTTACATTAGTTGATTTTCAGATGTTGTACCAGCCTCATATTCTATAAATCCCACTCAGTCATGGTATATAATCCTATCAATATATTGCTGAGTTCAGTTTCTTAATATTTTGTTAAGTATTTTTGCACCTATATTCATGAAAGATATTGGCCTGTAGTTTTCTTGTGCTGTATAATACTAGACTCATAAAATGAGTTGAAAAGTATTTCCCCTTGTCTCTTTTCTGAAAGAGTTTGTGTTAGGATTGGTATTATCTATTCCTTAAATATTTGATAAAATTTATTAGTGAAGACCTCTATGGCTGGAATTTTCTATGTGGGAAAAATTTTAATTGTTTAAATTTCTTTACTTTCTAGAAACTTGTCCATTTCGACAAGTTGTACAAGTTGCTGACTAAAGTTGGTCATAGTATTCCCTTTTAATCCTTTTAATTTCTATAAGTCTGTAGCGAATTTGTCTCTTTCATTTCTGATTTTGATAATTTCTGTCTTTTCTATTTTTTTCTTGGTTAATGTAGCTAAAGGTTTATCAATTTTTTTTTGTCTTTTCAAAGAACCAACTTTGGTTTCATTGATTTTCTGTATTATTTTTCTGTTTTTTATTTCACTGATTTCTGCTCTAATCTTTATTATTACTTCACACCTACTTACTTTGGGTTTGATTTTCTCTTCTTTTTCTAGAAGCTTAAAGTTGAGTCTTAGATTTAAAATTTTTTCCCTTTCTGATATAAGGTTTAAAAACCTATAAATTTCCCATTAATAACTGCCTTAGCTATATCCCATACATTTTGATATACTGTGTTTTCATTTTTATTCAGTTCAACATATTTCCTAATTTCCCTTGTGATTATTTCTTTGATTCGTGTATTATTTAGAAGTATGTTATTTAATTCTAAGTATTTGGTACTTTCCAAATTTGTGTTCTGAGGTTGATTTATGATTTAATTCTGTTATGGTCATAAAATATATCTTGCATGTTTTAAATTTACTGAGGTTTGTGTTTTGTCTTAGTGTATGGTCCATCTTGAAGAATGTTTCATGAGTGCTTAAAAAGAATGTGTATTTCTATTTTGGGGTGGAGTGTTCTATAAATATATTGGTTAAGTTAAATTGGTTGATGTTGTTGAAATCTATATCCTTCCTGATTTTCTGTCTAGTCATTTTATCAGTTACTGAGAGAGGAGCATTGAAATCTCTACCAATAATTTTTGAATTTTCTATTTCTCCTTTCAATTTTGTTTCATGTGGTTTAGAACTATTTTTTAAGCTGCATTTACATTTTTAATTGTTATGTCCTCCTGACGTATTAACCCTTTTATTATTATGAAATGTCTATCTTCATTTCAGGTAATAATTCTTTTCTTAAAGTGTATTTTCTTTGATATTCATTTAGCCACTCTAGCTCTCTTATGGTTACTGTTTGCAAGGTATATTTTTTCCATCCTTTTACTTTCTATCTTTTTGGTATCTTTGAACTTAAAGTATGTCTCTTATAGACAACATTTACTTAGAACTTGCTTTTGTATCCAATCTGACAATTTTTGTCTTTTGGTTTAAGTGTTTAGTCCATTCTCATTTAATATAATTATTACTATGATTGGATTTATGTCTTACATTTTGCTTTTTTTTTTTCTAAATTTCTCTTTTACTGAAATTTTTGTGTTAAAGAAATATTATTATACCATGTTAATGCCCCTGTTAATTTTTAGGCTATATTGTTTTCAGTTATTTTCTTACTGATACTCTAGGGATTAAAATATGCATCCTTAACTGAACAATCTCCTTCAGGTTAATACCGACTTACATCCAGTAAAACAGAGTAGCTTTGTTCCAATGTATATACCTTTCCTCCCCTGCTTTTGTGCTGTTATTATCACACTATTATATGTATATATAATACATACCCAACAATACAGTGCTAAATTATTGCTTTAAGTAATCATATGTTTTAAAATAATCATATGCCTTTATATTTATTTCCAGTGTTCTTCATTACTTTTTGTAGATTTGAGTTAACATTTTGTGTCATTTCCTTTCAGGTTGAACAAGAACAACTTCATTTAATATTTCTTGTGGGGTATGTCTGCTAGCAACAAATTCTCTCCATGTTTGTTTGTCTGGGAACATCTTTACCTTCATTTTCTAAAGTATAGTTTTGATGGACATAGAACTCACAGTTGACAGATTTTTTCTTTCAGCACTTTGGATATGTAATTCCACTTTCTTCTTTCTTCCACTGGTTCTGATGTAATTGTTTTCAATTTGAAAACAATTACAAACAATTGAAATTTTCAATTTGAAAACAGTTTTATTGTTTTCCCCTATTTGTGATGAACATTTTTTCCTTACTGGTTTCAAGATGTTCTCTTTGTCTTTGACCTAAGTGTGGATCTCTGTTTGTCCTACTTAGGGTCTGTTGAACTTTCTTGTATCTGTAGATTAATGTTTTACAGCAAATTTGTGATATTTTGGGGCATTATTTTTTTTCAAACAATTCTTTTACCCCTTTCTCTCTCTTTTCTCCTTCTGAGATTTCCATCATATCGGTATATTTGTTATGTTCCACAGGCTCTGAAGCTCTGTTAATTTCTCTCAAGCATTTTTCTTTCTGTTCTTTGTATTGGATAATTTCTATTAATTTTTTCAATCTTAATTATTCTTCTGCCATCCCAAATCTGATGTTAAGCTCATCAAGGAAAATTTCCATTTCAGTTATTGTACTTTTCAACTCTAGATTTGCTATTTGGTTATTTTTACATAGTTTCTATGTGTTATTTTTTTTTGGAGATTCCCTATTTGTTGAGTCAATGTCATCGTATATCCCTTTAATTCTTTGATACATTAATACTTTGAACACATTTATAATATAATAGCTGATGTTACATCTTTGTCTGCTAAATCCATTATCTGGATTCACATGGAATCAATTTCTTTGGCTGCTTTTTAATTTTCCAGAGTATGAGTCACATTTTCCTGTTTCTATGCATGTCTCATAATTTTGGATTGACAACTGAACATTTTAGGTAATAGATTGTAGTGACTCTGGATTCTGTCTTATTTTTCTGAGGGATCTTTTTGTTTGTTTGTTTTTTAGTAACTTGCCTGAACTTAAACTGTGGAATCTGCCTCTTCTATGGTATGTGGCCACTGTTGCCTGTTCTTAGATTTTCATTATTATTTTTATCCTGGCTTCCCAGGTGTCATTCCTGTGTCTGCATAGCTTAGTGGCAAGCCAATGATTTGGGCAAAGGTTATGCTGAAACATCCCAAGCCTGTAAGACTTCCAACCTTCTGCTGATTGATTTGTGTGCAGGTTAGGGGATACATTCAAATTTACAGCTAATTCTCAAGTATCCCTTGGCTTTTTTTTTTTTACTTTCTGCTGAGCTCTCTCAGGTTTCCTCTGTGCATGTGTGTAGTTTCCAAGATATCCAGATAGTAGAGAGCTTATCTCAGCCCTTCTATGGCTCTGTCATTTCCAGGATCTTCCTGTTAAATTGTTGGCTTGTTTGTCACTCACTCCAACCAGGACTGCAACCTCAGGCTAGGAAAGCTGTGGGTTCTCTTCCTTTGTTTCCTATCAAATTTGTTACTTTTAGCTGATTAAGCCATGCTTTTGGGGCCCCCAACACCTGCCCTTCAGCAGCAAAGTTGCTAGCTTTCACAGCTAGCCTCATATTAGTAAAACTAAGTTCTTATCAATGCAGCTGGGAGCAAGGTCTGTGAAGAGCCTCAGGAATGAAAACCACAGAGTCTCACTGTTCTTACCTGAAGATCAAGTAATTTCTCAAGAATACGTGCTTCTCAATTTTTTTTCTACCTTTGGATAATTCCAAAGCTCTAAAATGATTTTTTTGGCACTTTTGTTCCGTTTTATCCTTGTTCTTTGCTGAGAGGATTCACCGATGTCTTCATGCTGCCATAACCTGAAGTCTTTCCCTTGTTTTGTTTTTAGTGACACCCATAAGTTCTTCTTAGTCTCTCTTACGCATTTTGGTGCCAGGAATGTCAGAAAGATCTGGATCTCATCTTCTAGCTTGACTAGACCTCAGGACGCTCTTAGCCAGGAAATTTATTACCATGAACAGAACTGCCATCTGACTCTCTTTACTCTCATCATGGAGCCTAGAAGTATAGTTTCAACAGAGTGAAATTTTCACTGCAAAGAGTGATTTTTTCACATAGGAATTCTTCTGCAAAGTAATGGGATTATTTATATATCTAATTAGTAAAAAATTTTATTTTACTGGAAGCAACCTAAAATTTGGAACAGCTTTACCAAAGACTAGAAATCTGTCAACTCCAGGTGTGAATGGGAGACAGATAAATAATTTATTTGGATTACGTGAAGGACATAAAATTTGGGACAGAGTAATTTACAATGAACTTTAAAAGAGGAGTGCAAATTGATGTAGGGCTGAAAAGCCCACAATTACAAACCTCAATTCACAAGGCAAGAAGGTGTCCATAGTATCTGGCAAAGGTTGTGGCATGAATCCTAAGCATTCCAGTGGGATAATATTTACTGTTGACCTTAAGCAAATTGTAAAGGAACTGGGATCAGAAAAGTTATCCTGAAGATGGTAGCTGTAGAATGGGAGGGTGCCTTGGAGCTAATTGTAACTTTTTGTGTTATGGTGGGTTTTACTAGAGAACTATTCTTCCGATTTAAGGGAGACAATATTGTATGGTGGTTTGCAATATATTCTTTGGCATCAAATGTATCTAAATATACCACAAAACCAGAAAGTTTCCCTCCCTAACTTCTCCTACCCATACCATCCTTAGAGACCTGATATTTTTGTGTAGGGCATCTGGTAGCTCCATTCACAGAGATCTATTTTTACCTCCAATTCACAACTAAGAGAAACTTTAGGTCTGATCAATTTACAAATTATAAGGGCTGGGAAAAGATAAGGATTCCCTTTTCTGAGGGAGTTGGTATAGTATCCTGGGGTAACAACAAGACAGTGGAGAATCCCACTCAATTCCCATAGTCCTGTAGATCCTACCAGGACTCTGTACTAAAGTCAGGAGCAGGGTTTGTTTGGGCTCCCTTTGGGCTGTAGGCCAGGTCAGACATACTCAAGGTCCATCGTAGAATGGGTGATATGGAAGTGGAGAGGGAGGGGAAGCTTTCAAGACTGAGGAGGACAGGTGTTTTTTAAAGATTTCTTGAAGACATTTTTAAAAAAGAAAAAACAAAAAAAAAAACCCTAAAAACTGGTGGAACTGTAAACTGTCATTAAAAATTATCTCGACGAATTTTCATATCAGTTTGAACTCTTTGAGATGGGTCATGTGGCTGGTGTTACTCATTCACAGGAGCACAGGAAGTCTGTAATTGAAACTAGTATTCACTTAATGCCTAGAATCTTTGAATCTTTTCAGCACTTTGCTAAAGAGTGCAACTACAGAAGTTCTCTTCATCTTTTTGACATCAGCATTCAAAGGAAACTCTAAAACATATTACAAATATAATGTACCTCATCTTCTTGCTTCAACACGCATTTTCCCATTCTGAAATTGGTATACATTTTTCAATCAACCTATTCATTTAATGAGATAGTGTTCCTTATTTTTGTGAAAACCTCTTATTATATCAAGGGTGTATCTTACAAAAGAGTTAAGAGTATGAACTCTGGTCAGACAGAAGTACATTGAATTCTTGCTTCATCATCTACCAGTTCTGTGACCTTGGGCCAGATACTTTTTTTTTCTAAGCCTCACTTTTCTCATTTGCAAAATGAGAATGATAAAACTTACTTTGTAGGATTTTGAGAATTAAATGAGATAATGTACATCAGATAGGAGTGAATGCTAAATTAATATAAGCTATTGTCATGATGGACTCATTTTCCCTTCTTCTTTTAGCTTTAGATGACAAGTATTATTCAGTTTATTCCCCAGAAATCAGGCAAAGGGGAAAGTTATCAAACTACTAGTACATATTGAAGGTCTTTTATGTATTCAGCACCATACTATGCATTTTGAGGAAAGTTACAGAGTCATGGCATGATATCTGCCCTCTGGGAGCTTATAAGCTAGTTGAGGAGAAAGATAAACTCAAATAAGTGATTAAAGATATGTTCTTTTATAACCATTATTATATAATTTGGTATCTAATTAGGTAAATCAGGATAAAACTGACTTAGTGCTCCTTCCAAGAAGGGACTTTGGTTCATGGAAATAATGTGGATTCTAGAGTCATACTAGAGTTCAAATCCTGATTCTACCACTTACTAGTGTAACTCTGGAAAAATCTGAGCCTCTGTTCTCTTGTTGGCAAAATACCTACATTACAGGTTTGCTATGGGAAGTAAATATAAAGTCCATGGTCTCTAGTTGGTACTTAATAGGTAGTAGCAATTATTTGATGCATCTTTGTTCCCTCCATATCATAGCACCTAACTCAGCAATCTGTACAAAAATATGTAATCAGCAAATGTTTATTGAGCTGAAAAATTAGCATTTGTTCTATATTTTCTTCTACAGGCTGTTTTATTGACTGCCATAATATGTGGCCTCTTGGTGATCATCCAGGTGAAGTAAATTGGTGGACAATTTGTGAGCTGTCATATTTTCAGAACCCATCTATGGTCTGGAAAAGATTCATGAATTCAAATTAACTGAAAGGTCATTGTCTTCACTATCTCACTGATGAATATTCTAGCAGTCAATTCTAGCAGGAAACTGTGTGAATTTCCTCCTTGATCTTCACTGTGCTGTATGTGTGTTATGCCAAATACTCCACACAGGCAAGTGTATTGCTTTCGATATTAAATGTTCTTGAGAAAAATTACAGATTACAAAGTTAATTAGTGAGTTTTCCCATGAAGCAGATCACTCTCTCGTTACTCTGTCAGGGAAACATTTGAGGAATCAAAGAGAGCTTCCTTGTGAACTAAAAAGTATCCTAGACTGAAACTTGCACTAAGTAGAGCTAGGAGGGCTTTCTTTATTCATTTCACAAACATGTGTAAACTCCCACTGTGTGCAAGGAACTGTGCTATGGACTATGGAGTTAAAATGACATATAAGAGCTATTCTCTATTTTCAAAGGGTGTTATACCAAAGAAATGCACAAAAATAACTATAATATAAGGCAAAATATTAGGTGGCTTAGGAGAGGCTGCTATGGTTTGGGTATGGTTTGTCCCCACCAAACCTCATGTTGAAATTTGATCCCCAGTGTGGTGGTGTTGGGAGGTGGGGTCTAGTGGGTGGTGTTTGAATCACAGGAGCAGATCCCTCATGAATGGCTTGGTGCCTTTCTCAAGGTAGTGAGTGAATTCTCACTGTGGTGAGACTGAATTGGTTCTCCTGGGAATGGATTAGTTCCCATGAGAATAACTTGTTACAAAGCCAGGATGCCCTTCAGGTTCTCTCTCTTCACACATGTCTGCCTCCTCTTTGACCTCCTGTGCCATGTTTTTATCTGGCATGTGGCCCTCACCAGAAGCCAAATAGATGCCAGCACCATGCTTCTCATACTTTCCATCCTGCAGAACCATGAGCTAAATAAATCTCTTTATTTATATATATATATATATATATATATATATATATATGTATATACGCACACACATACACACACACACACACACAAATTTATGTATATATAAATTACCCGGTCTCAGGTATTCCGTTATAGGAACACCAAATGGACTAAGACAGAGGCACAGAGTGCTTTGGGAACATGAATGGTTGGAGAAAGTAACGTCTGTTGGATAAACTATGAAAACCCCAGGAGGAAATGCAACCTAGCTTCAATTCCTGATACAAACTGAGATCTCTTTAAGCTCTATTGGCTACTGAAGATAGTAAGTCTTATTTAAACTTACATCTGCCTTAGATGGAATTATTGGTACTTTAGTGACTTTGCAAACTAAGCTTACTCCCAGCTCTGACATAACAACTTCAGCAAACATCAACTTTCCCTTAAGCTTCCCCTTTACTTCCCTTCCACAGGCTGGCACTCTTCAGTAGGCCAACTCTGAATATACCAGCCTACTTGGTTCCTGATTGAAGTCAAATTCTGTTATATAGAGCTTGTATTTTCTAAGGGTACCATGTTATGATTTGGCTCTCTATTCCTGACAACCTATTTTGCTTCATAAAAATATCAAATTTATCAAAAAAAACCAAATTCCAAAAAGAAAACACAAATACATGTTGCTTTAAAATATGAATATTTATGAAACATGTAAAACCAAACACTTATAGAAGCTGCATTTTATTAATAATAAATGCTCTTTGGGAGGATTTTTCTGGGATAGGTAAGTTAAGGCTTCTTAAAATAAATGTTTAGTGAAGTTTGGATTGAAGTCCCCTTCTTCTTATTTCCTAATAAATCCTCCTCTAGTAAGCATAGACATTTATAATTAGGGTCATCTGTCTCAAATTTTTTTCTCTGCTGATTTGTTGTGGATAAATGCTTCTAAAAACCTCTGAGAGGCAAATGCTAGTGGGAGGCAGTTTCCATGGTGACTTCAGAGTTCGTATTGTTGCTTTTAGACATCATAAACATGGGGGTTGCTTTTGCTTGTCACTGTGCAGATCTTACTCATGGTAAGAAAGGTCATAGGATAGAAGGTGAGGAGGGTGTGGCCAGCCCAATGGTCTGGGCATCCTGTGGTGTTCATTTAGAATCTTTGGGTCTCTCATGTTTGTGTGTCTAACTGTATCATTTCATGCTGAATCTTATCTTGAGTGGACATGCAACTCAGACACCTAGACAAGCATACTAGAGAGATACACAGGCAGCATACTCAAATGGAGTTAGGGAAGGGCTTGTCATCACAAGTAAAAGAAAGTTGGTGATTATCTTAATAAAGCAGAAAATACATTACTTGTTTTCTGGACAAACTCATTCCCTCTCTAAGCAAAAGTATTTTAATGTTTCGTGTAATAGGAGGAAGAAGCTATTGCTTTCCTCAAAGTCAAATTCAGATTCATTTCCTTTTACCATCATCATGGACATATTTATAATATATTAATATTAAAAGAATAAGAGACTGCATGTTATACAATATCTGTAGTAACTTCATTTACATTATGACAAGGCCTTCCAGATAATATGCCTTTATGGAACTTAAATCTGTATTTTTTCCTTCAAATATTGCCTGGTAACTAGTGTAGTAAAGAATTTACCCTTGCCCAAAGAGAGGTCTGGCCTTTGCCTCTGACTCCTGGGACTCTCACAGGCCCTGGAATATCCTGCCTGATAAAAGTGTTTTTATTTATTTGGGGGTTGTGGAGCCATATCAGACCATTTAGTAATGTGATTTATGGTGGGGGCTTTGGGTCATACAGTATCAGCTTGACCTCTAGAGGAGCTGGAGACTGAGGTCAGCCACATGGGTGTATAGCCAGGTCCATGGGACTGAGCCCCAGTAAAAACTCTGGACACCAAGGCTCAGGTGAGCTTCCCTGGTTGGCAATACTCTGTGTGTATTGACACACATCGTTGTCAGGAAAGTTAGTGCTCTCCACAACTCCACTGGGAAAAGACAACTGCAAGTTCCACGTGTAGAAATCTCCTGGCCTCTGCCCCATGTGTTGCTTCCCTTGCCTGACTTTAATCTGTATCCCTTAACTGTAATTAGCCATAAGTGTAACTGCTTTCAGTGAGTTCTGTGAGTCCTGTTAGCCAATTTTCAAGCCTAAGGGTGGTCTTGGGGACCCTTGAACTTGAAATTGGTGTCAGAAGTGAGGCTGGTCTTGGAGACTGTTCCCTAACTTTGCCCAACTTTAGCTAAACTGGAACACTAAAACATGGGGAAATTGGTGAAGTCCCCTCCTGTCGCAGGTTGGGTTCCTCAGGAAACAGATTTTGACACCCTGAGATCTGTGTGCAAGTGGTCTATTGGGAAATGCTCTAGGAAAAACCCCTGTGAGGGAGCAAGAGAAGCAGGATTGGACAAAGGGAGGGGGTTGAACTGTGATGCAGTCATGACAGGAGGTCTCAGCCAATCCTATGGGAAGCTCTGGATCTGGGATGGCCTTTTAGAGCTGTCATGAACTGAGGCAGATGAACTAAGCCTTTATATGAACCCTTTCCATTATTTCCACCCCCAACCAATAATTAGATGTGGGTTATACCCAGAGAGTGTGTGTGATCTTTGGGGAGGCAGCAACCATTAGCTGAGGGAAAGTCCTGGGGAGGGACTCAGCTGTGAGTCAGCAGCAGCCAACACTCCGAGCAGCTGGGAAAATTAGTGCCAGGCATAAAGAGGATCCGCATGTTGCACCAGATTATCCACTACACCTCCCTTTTTAATTTTCTCTGGGTTCTACTGAGTGACTGTCAGCTCCAGGGCCAACTTGGCTAACTCTCACTTTGTGAGATTAAGGTCATAAAACATCGTATATATGAGTGTCTTATTTGGAAGACCTCGTGTAAAATTATATGTCTCTACAAAATGAAATACTTGAGGAGAGACTGTTTCAATTTACCTCTCCACCCTTACCTTGCAGAGAGAAAAGAGATGATGGAAGTCTTGTGGGAACAAGGACAGAGAAACATAAAGTGATAAACACAAATTCCAGTTGAAGCACATTCACTAATGAATACAAGACATCACTGAAACTGTCTTGTGTATTTGTGGAGAAAATTGTTTGGAATTTTAGAAAAGTTCAAGTGTAGCAGATGCCGTCAGTGCCCTACCCATAGGCCCTCTGTCCATGCTGGAGTTTACCCCCAGAAAGTTCCCTACATACAGTTTCCTGTGTCTCTGTGCCTGAGAGTGTCTTCTGACCACTTTCACCATCACTTGAGGCAGTCTGGAAGCACTACAGTGTTAATGCCTCAGAAGTGTCCCTCAATTGATGTGGCATGGAAGTTGGGAGATACATACCCTAGCTTCCTTGCCCCAACAGAAGGGTATTCATGAAGTATGTCCTAAACCTATCCTGTCCGATACAGCACCCAGTAGCCACCTGTGCCTATTGAGTGCTTGAACTGTAGCTAGTCTGATTTGAGATGTACTGTATTTAATATAAAATACATACCATATTTCAAAGGCTTAGTATGAGAAAAGAATGTAAACTATCTCATTGATCTTTTAATACTGATTGTATGTTGAAACAATATTTTGGATACATTGTGAGAAATGAAATATATTATCATTAATTTCACCTATTCCTTTTTACTTTTTTTAACATGGACAGAAAATTTAACTAGAAAATTTTAGATTACATACATGGCTTGCATTTTTTTTCTTTTGGATGGCGCTTTTCTAAACAGTCTCTCAGAAACTCCCCAGAAGGATTAAAGTCCAGTGCCCAGAGATATAACCAGCTCATTAGCAAATCCTCTGTTGGTTTCCTCCTTTCCCTGTCTTAATTCTTCACTCTCTCATCGTGCTTCCTGGGATCACTTCTCAAATAAACTACCCATGCCCACACCCTTGATTCAGAGTCTGCTTTGTGTGGGAGGGTGGGATCGAGGGGCAAACTAAACACATCCAGTGAGCCACTATTTTATGACCTGTATCCAGAAGATTCTTGGTGTTACTAGAGTTATGATCCCTTGCTCCCTCCTCCCATCAAAACCCTCTTTTGACTCCCTAATGCACATAGGGTACATGTGCATATATGTATACAGCTTAGCATGGCATGTGAGACCATATACCATCTGCCCTCATCTTGAAACTCGCAGTCTTGCTACACTGCACATCTTCTGTGTCTCCTTGCTCTTATATATCCTTTTTTCCAAGCCTGAAATTTACTTTTCCGTTTTTTTCCTCTCCCTTTTCTGGCAAACTCTCACTCATATTTCAAAGCCCTGCTCAATATCAATAGATACTGCCTAGAGTATGTAACCTCTTGGCATCTTACTTCTTGGTAGCCCCACAACTCCCTCATCCATGTATTAGAGCATACCAAGCCATATTATAATTACCAGTTTTTGTCTGTCTCCTACATTTTACTTACTATGTGCACCTAAGAGCAGTCTGTCCAGTAGCAAGCAGGGTCCCTGGCACATAAAAGCTGCTTAATGAAACGTGGACTGAAGAGTCCGTGGGCCTTACAACAGCACTTCTCAAAGGTTTCCATTTAAGAGGCCCTAACCGAAAGGGATGTGGGATGTTGGAGGAGGAGCGCCTAGCATGGGAGTATTCACTACAATATCAACTCATGCTAATCTCAAAAACCCACATGAATTTTGCATTTTACCCTATAATCTATCCCTGTGTTCTAGTATAAAAAATGTTTTAAATTGACACTAGTGAAACAAAACACAAAAATTCTTTCCAACTGGTCTCATTATCTAATGGGCAAGATGCTGCTGAATTGAGTTTGTTAATTCCAAAAAAAATTGTGCTGAACTGAAGTGAGCAGAAATTACCTGGAAGATTCAGCGTTAGGCAAACCTCTGCAATGTCTAGACAGCCACAGTATGTTGAGAGCCCAGATGCACGTAGTATGTGGATATAAATGGCAACAGCTTTATTTCTTTTCTCTCCCCTTCCCTCCCCTCCCCTCCCCTCTTCTTCTCTTCTCTTTTTTTCCCTCTTTTCTTAACTACATAAGGGAAATTCCCTGGGATGATACCCAAAATCCTGCCAGGGAGGGGATTTCCTTGAAACTTTGCCTGTTATGTTGGAAATTTTTCTAAGTGGATTTGCTTGCTAACAGACTAGCAGTGTTTTAGTTTTATTTTAAAAAAATTAATTTTGTTTCTTATGAACTATTTGATACATCCAAAAGAACATGTATAACTTACATATAAGGTATGAAGCATAATCAATCACCTCTATAGCCAATGCCTAATTAAAGACAAAGAACATTGCCAGTGCCTTTGTAACCTCCTGTGTTTCCTCCTCAATCTTATCTGTGACATGGTCTCTCCCTGCAAGAGGAGTGACTTTTTAAAGTTTTTGTTTTTATGTTTATCAGCCCCATGTTTTTTATTTCCCATTTCAGTTTTATTATCCATATCTTGAAGCAATATGCTGTTTAATTTTATATGTTTCTATAGGTTTAGGGACTGATCCAGATTTTGTGGGTCCTGAATCTTACATAATTTGGGAAGCCTTTAAGCAAAAGAATGTAAATTAGTAATACAAAAGTAGACATGGGAAGGTATATTAATTTAGAGAAAATGCTCACAGCCACTATAATGCCACAGGACAAGAGGAAACGTGTGATGGAAGAGAAATCAGAGTGGAAAGAGATAGTGGTCTTAATAGATTGTGGTTAATCATTTTTTTTCTTCCATGGATCCTGCTTTTGGTGTTATATTTAAAAACTCACCTCCAATCCCAAGTTAATGCAGATTTCCTCCTATGTTTTTTCTAAAATGTTATAATTTTTACATTTTACATTTAGGTCTATGATTCATTTTTAGTTAATTTTTGTATAAGTTGTGAGATATGTGTCAAGGTTGATTTTTATATGGATGTCCAATTGTTCCAGTACCATTTAGTGAAAAAACTGTCCTTGAATTGCCTTAGCACTTTTGTCAAATATCAGTTGATTCTTTGTGTGAGTCTATTTCTGGGCTTTCTTTCTTTCTTTATGTCTTTTATTTCTTTTTCTTACCTTACTGCACCAGCTAGGCCTTCTGGTATATAGTTGAATATGAGTAGTGAGAGAGCATACCCTTTCTTGCCTTGATCTCTAGTTCCTAGTTCCTTGTTGCCATGTTCCTATCTTAGGGAGAAAGAATCTAGTCCCCCAATATTAAGTATAATGTCAGCTGTAGATATTTAATAGGTTATAGAAGTTACCTTCCATTCTTAATTTGCTGGGAATTGTTTTCATCATGAATGAATGGATGTTGAATGTTGTCAAATATATTTTCTACATCTATTAGGATGATTACATGGTTTTTCTTACTTAGCCTGGTAATATGATGGATTACATTGATTTTTTGATATCAAATCAGCCTTGCATTCCAAGGATAAATCCACTTGTCCATGATGTATTATCCTTTTTATATATTGCTGAGTTTAATTACTAATATTGTGTTAGGATTGTTGTGTCTATTTTTGTTAAGGATGTTGGTCTGTAGCTTTCCTTTCTTGTGACATGTTTATCTTGTTTGGGTTATTAGGGTAATGCTGGCCACATCAAATAAATTGGAAAATGTACACTTCTCTTCTATTTTCAGGGAGAGATTGTATAGAATTGTTATTATTTCTTCCTTAAATAGTTGGTAGCATTTGCCAATGAAATCATCTGGGTCTGGTGATCCCTGTCTTGGAAGATTTTTAAGTATAAAATCAATTTCTTTAATAGATATAGGACTCTTCAGGTTATATATTTTTCTTCAGTAATGTTTTGTAATTTATGGCTTTCAAGGAATTAATCCACTTCCTCTAAGTTGTCTAATTTATGGGCATAGAGACATTCATAGTATTCTCTTATTATCTTTTTAATGTCTGTGTAGTCTCTAGTAATATTCCCCTCTTTCATTCCTGATATTGATAATTTGTGCCTTATCCTTTCTTGGTCAGTCTCACTAGAGTTTTATCAATTTTATTGTTCTTTTCAAAGAACCAGTTTTTAGTTTCATTGTTTTTCTTTATTGTTTTTCTCTTTTCAATTTCAATTATTTTATTATTTTTTAAATATTTCTTTTAATTATTCATTCAATTTCATAAATTTCCCTCTAAACACTGACAAAGACTCTCTCCTTGACTGAACTTCAGTCAGGGTCCTCTGAGCCCTCTTCTCAACTACACCTTGACCTTTGGGCCTCCAAACTATTAATATATGTCTTTGTAGAACATAGTTTTAGCAAGAATCCTGCTAAGTCAGTTTAGTGAGAATCCCTTGATATGTGATAACCCTCAATATCTGGTCAAATTTCTCATCCACCACCATCCCCCAGGTGATGTCTGACCACCCTGGCCTGCCTTCAGCAAGAATCCTGTTAGGCCAGTTTAGCAAGAATTGCCCTTCCCTTTCAGTAATTTTTCATCCACTGACCCTCTACTTTTCTCACTTTTCCTTATTGTATTTGGAATCAAGACCAGTTGTGAACTGAGGTCTCTTTTCCCCTATTGCAATAGTCCTGAATGAAATCTGCTTTTACCAATTTTTTTTTTTTTTTGAGACAGGGTCTCACTCTGTTGCCTGGGCTAGAGTGCAGTGGCATCACCATAGCTCACTGCAGCCTCCAACTCCTGGGCTCAAGCAATCCTCCCGCCTTGGACTCCCAGAGTGCTAGGATTACAGGCGTGAGCCACTGAGCCCAGCCTGCTTTTACCTCTTTAACTACTGTCCAGCTCTAGTTCTCTTTTAACAGCACTGTTTTAGCTACATCCCACAGATTTTGATGTTGTGTCTTCATTTTTATTCAGTTCAAAATATCTTTAAATCTCCAATAAGTCATCCTCTTTGACTCATGGGCTATATAGGAGTGTGTTGTTTAATTTGCAATTATTTGGGGATTTCCCAGATATCTTTTTGTTAAGGATTTCTATTTTAATTCCATTATGGTCTGAGAACACACAATGTATGAATTCTACTGTTTTCAATTTGTTAAGGTTTGTTTTACAGCCCAGAATATGGGTTTTCTCTTCGTAAATATTCTATGTGTATTTGAACAGAAAGTGTGTTTTACTGTTTTTGGTTGGCATATTCTATATGTGATAATTAGGTGTAATTGACAGTGTTGCTTGGGTCTTCTTCAGCCTGGCTATCTCTCTTTCTTCCTTTACACGTCTCCTCCTTTAATACAAGATAGTTTAAATTTCCGTCCCTGGGCCTGAGAGAGATCTCGTAAGTTGTTAAATTAACACCAAATATCAAGGACATGGAAGTTACCTTCTTGACCTCAGAACAGGCCCACCTTGAAAGAGGATCTGGGAGACCTGCTGGCTCATCACTTCTCGCACTATGTGAATCAGGCCTTACACGCACTAGGCATGCCGCAAATGTTTGCTGAATATGGTTGCTTGGTAAAAGTGTCCCTCTTAAAGTTAGTGTCCTAATCTGGTAAGAAATGTGAATTTGTTACTTTATTACAACTGATTTGTGGTACGTAAAAAATATGGATAAAAATAAATGCAAAATGTCAAGATGCTTTTATAGAGTGGGGTGCTGGCCATTTTCTTTCTTTCTTCTTTCTACAATTGTAAGTGCCCAACAAAATTTGTTTCTAGATTAAGCCAGCAATAGATTCAGCATTATTGATTGATGGTAACTTTCTGAGACTTTGGTTTTCCAACATCATGTTATATAAAACGTGGTGCTTTTCTGTTGAAACCAAGAGACCACTGCTCTGGTTGCCCTGAAAAGCTTCACAGAAACAACTTCTCAGTTAGCCCAGTGCATTTAAGTGTGCGTAACGGCACTAGGAAGAAATAGTGTCTCATGCCTTAAAATCCAGGCAAATCTGAAAACATCTGTGGGGAATTGGGTGAACATAGCATAAGCATAATAGAAGGGGTCTTCTTAGTTTTATTTTTTGAAAATTGGTTTACTGTAACAGTCAATCCAGGATCTGGTAACTTCTCAGCTTCTTTATCACCACTACCCAGATCCAAGCTACTGTGATCTCTCACTTGACTTCCTGCAGCCTCCTAACTGGTCTCCTGGTTCCACCCTTGCCCCCTACCCCTTACAGTTCATTCTCCACACAGAAGCCAGATGATTTGATAATGCCATTCCTCTGTTCAAAACCCTCCAGTGGTTTCCTATCTCACGCAGAGTAAAATCCAAAGTTTTCATTATGATCCTCAAAGGACTGCATGGTCTGATCACCTGATAACTCTTTGACCTCATCTCCTACCACTGTCTCCCTCAAGCTCTTAATTCCAGACTCACTGGCATTTTTGCCAGTTCTTGAACTCATCATACATGCTCATACCTCAGGACCTTTGCACTTGCAGCTCTCTCTGTCAGGAAAACTCTTCTCTCAGATACCCACTTGTTTCATTCTTCATTTTCTTTAGATGTTTGTTCAAAGGTTTCTGTATCAAAGAGTCCTCTCCTTTCTGACGACGAAAGAATATTACACTAAAACTAAAAACATTATACTCCTTACCATGCTTGTTTCTGTATCTACATCATGGTACTTACCATCACCTGGTTATATATATTTATATTTATACTTAATCTTTGTTTATTTGCATATTGTCTTTCTCCCCTAACAAGAATGTCAGTTCCAGAGGGCAGGGACTTTGTCTGATTTGCTGTGTGCTGTGTCTTTCTTTTTTTTTTGAGACAGTGCCTCCCTTTGTCGCCCAGGCTAGAGTGCATTGGCTTCATCATAGCTCACTGCAACTTTAAACTCCTGGGCACAAGCGATCCTCCTGCCTCAGCCTCCCGAGTAGCTGGGACTAAAGGCACGTGCTACCATGCCTGGCTAACTTTTCTATTTTTTGTATAGACGGGGTCTCCCTCTTGTTCAGGCTGGCCTCCAACTCCTGAGCTCAAGCAATCCTCCCGCCTCAGCTTCCCAGAGTGCTAGGATTACAGGTGAAAGCCACCACACCCAACCTGTCCTGTGTACCTTTTAGGACTGCACCTGGCACATAGTAAGGGCTTGACAAATACTTGTTAAATGATTGGCTCCAGGCATAACTTCTCTTGCCTAACAGGATTAGCCTTAGGCCCACATAAGCATGCACTGGGCTTTAAATTCCTTTGTACTGATATCTAGTGATGTCTAGCATGTTCTCTCCATTTCTCCCCAAGATTGTGTAAGTTGTCAAGAGCAAGAACTGGGTCCTGAGTCACTGGCTGATGGGTGAAAGGTTAGGACTATAGGGAAAGGATGATATTCTATATATTACTGAGTGATGACAAAGGAAAAGTAGTAATGGGCCTCTGCGGTCCTTTTCTATCCCATGTGATCCATGTTTCTGCCCAAGATGGTGGCAACATAGGGGAATGTCACTAATATGTCTTGTTAAAAAACACTGCTGGATTTCTAAGGCCAGAGAATTCCAGTGGCAAATTCTTGGTCATACACTATCTTCCTTATTGTGTGATTTACTAGCAAGTCCATCTGGCAGCTATTACCTCTCCACAAAAAAGAGTAGGTAAGAGAAAGTGGAAAAAATTACTCAGGTAAGTTCTTTTTTCAAAGGCTTGATCAGAACATTTGGAGAGATGTGAAGGGTAGCTAAGCATTCTTTCATCTGCTGGCAACAATCAGGGTCTTTTTGGACTTTTTAACTGATCTGACCAAACCTTCAGAAGAGCTGGTACCACTATTAATATTAAGAAGGATATTCTACTAAGGAAAGTTGAGGAGTTAAGAAAAATCATATTGTTCCTCCCCGAGGTATTTTAGTGACTGCAAATTTATATATCAATATACAGAATAGAATGTCTTCCCTCCATTTATTACCAGACTAGGCTAATGGCAAGAAAGATATAATGGCAGGGATATCCAGGAGGCTCACCTAATTTAAGGTCTCACTTATCACTATTGACTCATACAGCTGTAATGCTACAAGGGCAATCAATAGGTGTAGTGTTTCAATGTCTCTATTTAAAGAAAAAACCCTGAAAACCATGGAGACTTGTACAATAAAAAATAACTCGGTAAGCTTACTCTCTGAATGCCCTGTTTGCACCAATGTTGTTAATGGGAACAGAGAATCATTAAATAAGGACTTGCAGGTGTTGTCTCATGGGGTTGGTAATTAATTCACACAATAAAGCACTAAATACCTTTTCATGCGTAATTATAATACTGAATCGCCAATGAAGCCTAGTAATATTTTAAATCTTTTAAGTTACTACCAGATGTGCAAACTTTGGAATAATTCCTCTCAGTTTCTTACCAACAGATGCATGCTGTTTGTTTTATTAATTTCAATTGAATATTTTTTAGTCTAAAATGAAAAAAAGTTGAGTGGCAATAAAATGGTATCCATAAAAATAAACCACTGCTCATTTCACATTTGTAAGTTAGTGTTTGGTCAGCATAAGCCCTGAGTTACCAACCTCTCAGACTCATAACTTCTCTGTTACACCGAACATCTGAAACTTAGCACTGCAAAGACCCTAGGAAGCAAATACAGGGTTTTCACTTGAGAAAAGTGCAAGATAGGAAAGATGGCCTCTTAGTGGTGTTCCCCCACATTGGTTTCCCTTTGTGTTGGGGGAGCCATTTGCTGAGTCTGACCTCTCTTTCAGTGAATATTTATTCAGCCTTTGGCCACCCAAGAAAGATCACTACCATCCTTTCCCTCTCTCACCCATTGAATTTTATGAGCCACCGCCAAGTTAGGATAGAGCCCACTTGACATCACAGAGATGGACTTGAATATTTTAGATAAATCTTGTGCAGCTGTTTCCAAAGTATTCATTATAATTCTTTACTGGGTCACAAAATCAACATTAATCATTAAACCATCATTAAAAAGTGAAATAAAGTAGAAAATACCAGAGTACATAATATGTAGTAAGGATAAATATTATTTCAAGAAGGTTTTGTGTATGTGTATGTCTATATATAGGTATACATATACATATATACACACGTATGTACATATAGACATATGCACATGCAAATATGTGTCTGCTTCGTCACCATTCATTTAATGCATTTCTTCCTATGGATCATGGTCAAAAAGTTTAATATTATTGATCTAGAATAGTTTTCCTTAAAGTGTGGTCTGGGATGCTTGTTTGAAACAGATACCTAGGTTCCATTTCAGACCCTTTGAGCAGTCCAATTGAACTGTGGTTCAAAGGAACCTTACCTAATTTGAAAATTAACCCTTGTTAAAATGCTAACTAGGAATGGCTATATTCCAGAACAATTAAATCAGAGTCCCTGGAGGGTTCTCTACATGATTCCAATGTGCAGCCAGGATTGAGAACCACTGGGCTCCATAATGGTCTTTGGAAACACATACTGGGAGTTACGAGTTAAGTAGGAAAGAGAGAGTAGAATTTATATGTGCCACTTATGTCATTCCATCTATGCCAGTGGTTCTCAGACTTTAGTGCCCGTCACAATCACCTGGAGGGCTTGTTAAAAGCCAGGTTGCTAGACCCCACCCCCAGAGTTGGTAATTCAGTAGGTTTAAGGTGGGACCCAAAAGTCTGTATATCTAACAAATTCCCACATGATGCTGATTCTGCCAGTCTGAGGCCTGCATTTTAAGAATCTCTGATCTGTACAAAGGACCAGCCATGTCTAGTAGAAAAGGGTATTTTAAGACACACTGTTATCCACACCGAGTAGGATTTACTCCAGATATGCAAGGCTGGTTCAACATTTGAAAATTAGTGTAATCCATTACATCAACTGGCTAAAGAAAAAAAATTATATGATCATATCAACAGACGCAGAAAATGCATTTGACAAAATCCGTTATCCATTTATGATAAAAACTCTCAACAAACTTTTTAAGGCAGAAGTTTAGGTTGCTGATTTGAGTTTTTTCTTCTTTCTTAACATAGGCATTTACAGCTATAAATTTTCCTCTGGACAATATTTTGCTGACCAAGAGTTTTTTTTGTGCATGTTTTTATTTTCATTCATATCCATGTATTTTCTAATTTTTCTTGTGTTTTCTTCTTTGACCCATTGGTTATTAAGGAGTATTTTTGTTTCATTTCCTCATATTTGTGAATTTCCCAACTTTTCTTCCGTTACTGATTTCTAATTTTATTTCATTATGTTCAGAGAACATACTTTGTATGATTTCAATCATTTAAAATTTATTAACACTTTTTTTATGGCCTAACATATGGTCTATCCTTGGAAATGTTCCTTGTGCACTTGAGATGAATATGTATTCTGTCATCATTGGGTAGAGTGTTCTATGATGTCTGTCAGGTCTAGCTAGTTTGTAGTGAGTGTTGTTAAGTCTTTTATTTTCTTGCTAGCCTCCTGTCTAATTGTTCTATCCATCATTGAAAGTGGAGTATTGGAGTCTCCAACTATTAATATTGATTTGCTTCTTTCATGCTTCAATTCTGTCAGTTTTACTTCATGTATTTTGAGGGTTCTGTTGTTAAGTGCATATAGGTTTATAATTGTTGTATCTTCCTGGTAAGTTGACCCTTTTGCCATTATAATATGTACTTCTTTTTCTCTACTAACAATTTTGTCTCAAAGTCTATTTTGTCTGATATTAGTATGGCCACTCCAGCTCTCTTTTGCTTACCATTTACATGGAATATCTTGTTCCATCCTCGTACATTCAACCTATTTGTGTCTTCAGATCTAAAGTATCTCTTGTATGCATATAGTTGGATAATGTTTTTTAAATTAATTCTGCCAATTTTTGTGTCTTAATTGGAAAATAAATTAAAAAAATAATAATCCATTTACTTCTAATGTAATGACTGATAAAGTAGAATTATGTCTGTCATTTTCCTATTTGTTTTCTTTGTCTTATGTTTTTTGTGTTCCTCAGTTTCTCCATTACTACCTTCTTTTATGTTAAATAGAGATATTATATTACACCATTTAAATTCACTTGTCATTTCTTTTCCTATATATTTTTGAGTAATTTTTAGAGATTACCCTGGGGGTTAACAATAACATCCTAACCATAATAATCTAGTTCAGATTAATATCAACTTAATTTCAATAGTATATAAAACCTTTGCTCCTAAATAGCACCATCACACCCTCCTTTACGTTGTTATTGTCATGAATTACATCTTTATACTTTGTGTGCCCACCATCTTAGATTTATGTGTTACAAGTTGTCTTTTGAATCACATAGGCAAAAAAAGTTATGACAAAGAATACACTTATACCATATTTTATATTTACCTATACAGTTTGTTACCTTTACCAGTGTTCTTTACTTCTTCAAGTGAATTCTCAGTATTGTCTACTGTCCTTTCTTTTCATCCTGAAGGACTCCCTTTAACATTTTTTTAGTGCAGGTCTGCTAGTGGCAAACTCTCTCAGTTTTTGATTATCTGGGACTGTCTTAATTAAGCCTGCATTTTCGAGTGATAGTTTTGCCAGAGAAAGAAATTTTGGTTTATAATTCTTTTCTTTCAGCACTTTGAGTATGTCATTCCACTGCTTTCTGGCCTCTATGGTTTCTGATGAGATAATCCTATTGAAGAACACTTCTATGTTATGAGTTGTTTCTCTCTTGCTCCTTTCAAGATTCTCTCTTTTCTGTGGCTTTGAATAATTTGATTATGATGTTTCTAGGTGTGGGTCTCTTTGAGTTTATCCTACTTGGAGTTTGTTGGCTTCTTAGATGTGCAGATTAATGTTTTAAATGAAATTTAGAAAGTTTCTGGCCATTACTTATTCAAATATGTTTCTACTCCTTTCTCTTTCTTCTCTCCTCATGGACCTTCCATTATACATATGTTGGTATGCTTCATGATGTTCCACACCACAGAGCAAGTCTCTGAGACTCTGCTCATTTTTCTGCGTTCTTTTTTTGGTCACTATTCCTCAGACTGTATAATTTCCATTGACCTCTCTTCAAGTTCTCTGATTCTTCCTTCTGCCTGCTCAAATCTGTTGGTCCCCCTAGTGATTATTTCCTTTCAGTTATCATAATTTTTATACTCCAGAATTTCTATTTGGCTCCTTTTTATTATTCCTACCTCTTTTTAATCTCTATTTGGTGAGACATTTTTCTCATATTTTCCTTTAGTTCTTTAGGCATGGTTTCCTTTGGTTCTTTGAAAATATTTAAAATAGCTGCTTTAGTCTGTCTAGTAAGTCCAACGTCTGGATTTCCTCAGTGACAGTTTCTACTGATTGCCTATTTTCCTGTGTCTGGTTCACACTTTCTTGTTTCTTTACATGTCTCCTAATTTTTTTGTTGAAAACTGGACATTTCAAATGGTATAATTTGGCAACTCTGAAAATCAGTCCCCTACCCTCCCAGGGTTTGTTGTTGCTGCTTTAAGTAGCTGTTTTTTTGTTTAGTGACTTTATGAACTAATTTTGTAAACTCTGGATCTTTGTGTATCCATTAAAGTTTCTACTTGCTTAGCTTAGTGGTCAGCTAATGGTTGGACAGCATTTTTCTTAAATGCCTCAAACCAATAAGTCTCCCAGTTTTTGCCTTAAGGTTCTATAATATATGTGTGTGTGTTGGGACATACTTTCAATACTCCACAAAGCAGTTTACAACTCTGTCTTAGCCTTCACTTCCTGCTTGTGCAGAGCCTTATGTTCAGTCAGAGGTGAGAGATTACAGTCTTATTAGGTCTTTCCTGAACATGTGAAAAGCCCTACACACATGTTTGTGGCCTTCTAGATTCCCAAGAATATGTTGAAACTTTTCAAAGCCCCTATGAACATCTCATTCCTCAGCTTTTCCTTTTATGCTCCCAGACTAGTCTATTGTTTGCCTTAACTGCTATCCATCACTTCATGCAGCTGTGATGTTAAAACATTTGAGAAATGCCCCTCCACCACCTGGGGAGAAATGTTCAACATTAGGAGAGTTCCAGTGAGTTTTAATAAAGACAAGCCTTTCAAGTGGTATCTTCCAGGGAACCATTTGATAAGGACTTCTATTCAGGAGTGAAGCTTTGAAAGATCCCCAGGCCTGCTTTCTCCAGTATTGCCAAGGCAGGCTGTTATTTTTCATGGCTGTGTGGAGCTGGGGAGCAAAGGATGGGACTAGTGTAAGTTTAAATGCCATAAAGCCTGCTGTTCTTACTGAGATGCAGCTGTTTTTCTTGAATAAACACTCCCCATGTTGCTACAAGCCTTTGGTTAGTTTCCAGAGTAGTGAAAAAGTTTATTTTAACAATTTTTTTGTCAGCTTTCTCATTGCTTTTATGAAGGAGCAAAATTTCAGAGTTCCTTACTCCAGTATTTTCACTGATATCAACCCTTCATTATTTTTTAATAGTTCATCTTATAATGGAAAAATTGCCCATTTTTTAAAAAGCAGTGAAATAGTTACCTATTTACACTTTTTATTTGTTTGCTTTGGTAATCCAGCTGTGGGTTAGAATGTCTTTGTCAATGAAAATCTTTATTTTTGAAGACAAACTTGATAAGCCATATTATTTTTCTTTTAGACATTCTCACTGAATAAGAAGAACAATTAAGAAATCAAATTTTAAAGTCTGAATCATTTCCAAAATCACAGATACAAAGAATCATAAATATACACAATGTTTTAAAGAGGGTAAATTATATAGCAAAAAAATAAAATTTCTGCCTAGAAGAATTTAGATTCTGTATAATGCTGAGATTGCAACACATAAGCTATTCTAAGTCAAAATTAAGTCTGACACAGCAATGAACCAAATTCTATTTCATCTTTCTTTAAAGATGCTATAAGTTTAGAATAAAGTGTCAACTTGCCTTAACTTGGACTTCTTTATTACTTTTAAAAGGTAATCTAAAACATGTTAGTTTTACTCTTGCTCTGAGTTTTAGACTACTTCCACATCCTATACATTCTTCCTAAAGGAAATGATGAAAACTTTCATGAAAAATTTACCTGCAATAGGTTGATAAAGAAACTAATTGAAATGCAATTGAAATTTCAATCATTTTAAACACAAAATACCAATGAATTTCTCACAAAAGTGTTTACATAATGACATAATCACGAACAGATCTGAAGTGGGATATGAGTTTGATTAGAAAATCCTTCACAAATTTCTTGTCAAAATATGGAAATGTGTGTGTGTGTTTTTAAAAAAAGGCTTGCCTTATTTGGTATTTGAGCATGCTTTGTATTTCCAATTAACAGTAAAAGAAGAGTTGGCCTAAAATTGATCACATTAATGACATGTGGGCAGGATTCTGGCAGCATCCAAATATTCACATGAAAAATAAATGCAAACCCTGGAGGGAAATATGCCTTCTTGCATGGAGGACTTGGCCACATGTCATAGCTGGAACCTGTGAGAGACAAAATGTGCAAGATGCACTACATTTGTATCCTCTGTACTTTCAGCACTTTCATAACATGATTCTCTCTGTGCAAAATGGTGACATGAATTCTATTGCCAATGTCTAGATTTCAGATGAAAATAGAAGCTCTGAGGACAATCCCTGAGTCTATTATCCCCAGATTTCAGAGCCAGACGTTACCTTCATATGTCAGTTTTGGGAGTCTAGAATTTTTATTCTAGCTTGTACAGTAAATAGGTGTTTTACTTCATGGAAGGAATAGAGGAAGTGTTCTGATTATGATGATTAAAAATCCAAAATGTACAGGGTTCCCCTGCATGCAAAGTAAGCCATTAAGTCACGATACAGTGAGTTAACATTCACAGCCTTAGTCCTCCAGACATTTCAAGTATAAAGTAGAGAGCATTGCCATGGTTACGCATAAAGGAGATCTGCACAAAGCAAGCCCATTGCATGGCGTAATGTGCATACTGTAAGGTAGTGCAGGAGGCAATTAGGAGGCTGTATGTTGAGAGGATGTGGGAATATGAAAACATGCCCTGTCATAGAATGTGCTGGCTCTCTAAGTTAGTGTATAAGCTCTGATGTGGTCTTATTCCTCAATGGTTCAAGGTATAATTGAGCTGAATTCTGACTACACAGAGATTCCAAATCATTCATTTATTCAAGTATCAAATATTAATTGAGTACGCACCAGGTGCCAAGAAAGGTGAAACCACTGGGCATTGGGCGAACAGAGCTTACAAAGCACTTCCTTCCTAGTGAAGACTACATTTAAAAGTTCTCTTCACATTACAAGAAGTAGGTTTATGCAGGTGAAATTTGTAATTGAAGAATAGTAGAATTCATCTATTAATACATACGAAGCCCTTCTAATGAGGAGAACAGTGTAAGTAAAGGCATAGAGACGGGACTATATAGAAAACAGTGAGGAACCCAGACTTAAAACAAAAGAACTTGAAGGTCTCAGTTATCTGATAAGTAAGTGGGCTGTTTTCTGTAGGAATTTAATTGAAATAAGAAATAAAATGCAAGCATAAATTGTCACATTCTACTAGTAGACCTCTTCTCTAGAAAGGTAGTCCAACGTTTTGACCAAATGAGACACTGTATATTAAAAGATTTTGAAATTTTTAAAGTGCTCTAACAAATGCATTATTTATTCTTATCTTCCTTACCTACCCCATCAAAAGAAGCAAGAATGAGAGCAAGAAGAAAACTAGTGTGTTGTCCACTATTTGGCTGTGTCTTCTTGAACCTAGGATATTTTCTGAAGTTTTCTTTTTTCTTTCTCTTCTTTTATTTTTTCCTTTTCCTTTCCTATTTATTCATTCGACAGAATTTAATGAGTGCATTATTTTTGCCAGGTACTGTTCTCTATGCTAAGGATATAGCAGTAAACAAAACAGACAGACTCAGGAATATGTAATGCTTATATATAATATGTGATATGTAAATAAAAAATAAAAGCAATTTATAATAAAATAATATACATTTCAATATGTAAATGCTTTGGCATGACTATACTAGATGACATAATGAATCAAATGCTTGCAACTAAGTAATGAACAAATTTGGATTGAAGTGAAGTAACAGTTATCAATTGAATATAGTCAATGCCTTTTCTTTATATTTAATTATTTGAAATAAGGATTAAGTGAGTGTATTCCAATATATACACACAGAATCATCATGATTACAACAGCTACTAATGAAGTCTAATACAAGTGTATCATATTAGTTATTTACATACCACAAATGGTATGTCTGTTAGTAAAATGATTTTCTGAAATGGTGAACAACTCATGGTAAAGTTTGGAACAAAACAAACAATCGTCCTTTGATTTATCTGGTGTTTACAATTTTGGAAAAGTTAGTGTATAGTATACCAAGGCAAAAATACTTTGTATTTATATGCTTTTCATGTGTACATGAATTTCCAATGGGACATTTGAAAGCTGTGAAGTACCTGGAAAAAGTGTTCACTTACTGGTAGAAACCCTGGTTTCTCTGGCCCTTATCTAGCCAATACCATTGACTCTCAACCCCAACCATTGCAACAATCAAAAGTATCCCACAAATTTCTAATTGCCCCCCAGTAATGCCTCACCTCTTGAGAACCATAACTTTAGATGAAAACCACCAAATAAGCTATGGAATCTGTCTAGGATTTCATCAGGGATGAGGAAGAAATAGTTTGACAAAAGAGCAGCAGTAAGAATAAATAAAGTTGCTTTCTACTTGCACTCTATAAGTTTAGTTGGTTAAACAAACTATAAACCATGTATTAACAATGATGCTAGCAAAACTAGAACAACGGCCAACACATAGCAAGTAAAAGGACTCTGAGGTAGAAATAAACTCACTATGTTTTAGGAATAGTAAGATGGCCAGAATGGTTGGAGTGCAGTGGCAGGAGAATAGAAAGCAAGGGAGGCCAGGTGTGGTGGCTTATGCCTATAATCCTAGCACTCTGGGAGGCCAAGGTGGGAGGATCGCTTGAGGCCAGGAGTTCAAAACCAGCCTGACCAAGAGTGAGACCCCGTCTCTACAAAAAAATAGAAAAATTAGCCTGGCGTGGTGGCATGTGCCTGTAGTCCCAGTTACTTGGGAGGCTGAGGCAGGAGGATCACTTGAGCCTGAGAGTTTGAGGTTGCAGTGAGCTATGATGAGGCCACTGCACTCTAGCCCAGACAGTAGTGTGAGGCTCTGTCTCAAAAAATAAAGTAATTTAAAGAGTGAAAGAATTTAAGGTCAAAGAGCAACTAGAATATGTAAGGCCTTGTAGGCCCTGGACAAGAGTTTCAGTTTTATTTGAAATGCAATGGGAAGCAGAGATAGGATGTGAGCTGATTTGTGTGTTTGTAAAAGAGCATAAAAGTTATACTGATCTGAAGAGTATGGATTGTAAGGAAATAAGAATGGCTGTATACAAATAACCAAAAATGACACACTTGCATTACAAAATTTAAGAGGCTATTTCACTCTTCCAGGCAAGAGCTGGGGCTAGGGTGGTAGCAGTCAAAAACTAAAACAGATCTAGGAGGTCGATGTGATTGTACTTGTTGATGGATGGGTGTGGATGGGAAGGGGAGGGAAGCCATAATGGCCTTGGGAGGATGACCCACTGGGAGGATGATGACATCCTTGAGTGGGATGGGAGAACACTCGAGAAAAAAATTTGACAGACCATTAAAAAGAGAACCATTTTTTCTCTTTTATCAAAATATGTCTTGTTAGGAGAAAGACAAATGTGTTAAGTACATAATTGAGGACTTCCAATTAGAAAAAATAGCCATCTCAGAATCTTCACCAATACTGTCATTGATTAATATCTTTTTTTTTTTTTTTTTGAGACAGGGTCTCACTCTGTTGCCCAGGCTGGAGTGCAGTAGCAAGATCACAGCTCACTGCAACCTCAAACTCCTGGGCTTAAGAGATCCTCCCACCTTGGCATTCCAAATAGATGGGACTACAGGCGTGCACCACCACACCCTGCTAATTTTTATTTTTTGTAGAGACAGGGTTTGGCTCTGTTGTCGCTCAGGCTGGTCTTGAACTCCTGGCCTCAAGCGATCCTCCTGCCTCGGTCTCCCAAAGTGCTAGGATTACAGGCCTGAGCCACCGCACCTGGCCTGGAATCTTTAAACATAAGGTGGCCTGAATCTAGCTTTCAGAAATTTCCATCTGAAGTTCAAATCTAAATTTAGCCTCTCCCTTATTCTTAAACCAGAATTTCCACCTAACTTCTTTATCCATAAAACTTTCATAACAATAACTAATTCCACAAGATAATATGAGAATTAATTATTGGATGATTATACAAGTCTCAGCAAATATTAAAGCTGATATTTCAAGGGCTGTATTAAAATGGAAAAACGTTTCTTGCTATCTCTGCATTCAGTATGGGAAAATCAACAATCGTGTGCTCATTCTCATTAAATCTGGGGAACAATGTGGAACTCTATGTGCCAGACACAGGTGTTAGGGGGAATTGTGTGTGGGTGGACATGACGATGAGCCAGATGGGCATGGTTCCTCTCCCAAATAAGCCCCCAAATTGTTGTCCATACATGGAAATAAAAACTGAAAGCAACCTAAATTAGTACTGAATTTAGACCATAATTGAGGTGAGCAAAAGGATCAAAGTATTGTGCCTGTTCAAATTGTGGCAGCTCCTTCAAGGTGCCATTTTTTTTTCTGACAGAGCCCAGATACTATTGCTTGAAAATGACTCTTATGAGGCCCCTAGTTTCCTGCACATGCCAATGTGGGTGCTCCCCTTTTGGGCATCGCTAGAGAGAACACACACATTAGCTCAGGTTCTGTGGGGCAAATTTAAGTAAGAGAAGAAAAGTTCAAATCACAGGATAGGGTCACATCCAGTCTGATGGCAAAGGAAGAGGCACAGCATGAGGGCAGTTGGGGTTCAGTGTTGGGAAAGTGGGTAATGATGGGCAAGAGAAGCAGGAAGATGGTATCAGAAATTATTTCGCCTATTACACTATTTTTCCCAGGGTTGGCTGATGGGGGAGCTGGTAGTAGAGTGGTTAACTTGGGGGAAACAGGATTTTGTTATGAGATTCTCTAAGGTGCTACAGCAGTGAGGTTTTCCTCCTCTAGTCCTCCTTCCCATCCCTTCATTAGTCACCCCTTCCTGCCTTCTTCCCACTTCTCTCAGAGGTGGAGCTGGAGTAACCAAAAATAACCAGGGCAAACCGCCCACTGGTGGTGCCCACTGATCGAAATCTTCCCTAGTGAGCCATTTGGCCTTCACACTTCACCTCATCACCCAAGGAATTGGAGCCTCAGGAAATCCTTTGATAAACTGACTTCCTTTTGTGCAAATGAAAGCAACAAGGGGAAAAAACAGAGACCTTAGAGGGAGTTTCAATCTATTCTTAACCTCTTTTGCAAGACAGCTTGCTTGGGCTGAGAAAATAAGCAGCGTCTGTTCTGAACTGTTACTCATAAGTATTAGATTTGGTTGAAGAAGTGGCCATGTGGAAAGGGGGAGTAAATTAAATAAACAAGTTTTTCCTTAATATTTCTGAATTGCTTCTTCAGTTTTGTGAGAAATTGACAACCTGCTGGACTTGTGCAAATTGTTGGGGGTCATAGTACGGCTGACAGAGATTATTAAAAATAAGGTGCTTGCCTCTGGTCAAAGTTCACACTGGGCTTGTACATTCTTGCAGAATATTGGACTACAATGGGCCCCTTCAGTTCTGAAAACCAAACAGATCTTTTATGCATCCATGGGAGTGTGCATGCATTTGTTTAATCAGTCCTATGGCTGTCAATGTTATCTAAGCACAGGACTCAGTCAGCTGCACACAATTGGACACAGAGCATGTGCCCAGGAAGGGTTGAGGTGGAGACTCTTGTGTTCTTTCTCTGCCTTATTTCACTGTCCCTATAATCCCCTGCCCACACACACTCCCTCATACACACTCAGTCTCTGGCCTCAAAGCAGGCCCATGCCTGGACTTTCCAGGCTCCCTTAGATGAGCTCAGTACCATCCTGGTTGATCTGGCTGCCTCTGTTTTCCCCTCAGCAGAGCCCTATCACTGTTCACTGTATGCTCACTCATGCCAGGCATTGGGCCAAGCACTTCACATACATTATCTCATTAACTTCAAAACAACCCTGTGAAGATGCCCAATTTACAGATGGGAAAACTGAGGCTCAGAACTCTTATGCAACATGCCCTAGGAGACAGAGCTAGTTGAGGTGGAATTAGGGTTTGCACTCACGACTGCCTGATCCCTGATCCTGAAAACATAACCATTACAAGTTCTCTAGTTCCCCTCTCACACTGACTACAGAATGATCTTTGTAAAACCCATTTAGTACCACATTATTCACCTCCTTAAAGTCTTCAGTCATCCACCCCAGTACTATGCCTTTAAATCAAATTAAACCATTTGCCTCAGATACTCAGACTCTGTTTACATGAAATGGATGGGATTTCACAACCTTGCTTGGCTCTAGTTTCTTATTACATCTCAGTTCTGCCTAGTTCCCAACCTGGGGGATGTTTTTCTTCTACTTTTTCTCTCTCCTATCTGCTTGGATTTGATTAAGCTCAGCTTTCCCAGATTTGACTCTTGACTTCCTCTAAGTGTTCATGTGTTACCCTTTTCTGCTCTTGGTTTCTTTAAGCAAACGGCTTCTCAACCTTCCTTGGACTTCTGGGATCCCACCCTGACACTTGTTTCGTCAATGTCCCAATATGGCCACATGCCAAAATTCAACTCCTTAGATTGACAGAGAGTTTTTGACACTGACTCCAAATGAGTTTTCCAGCCTTCCTTCCTTCTTCTTCTTTAGGGCTTATAAGCCTTTTAAAATGATTTTTTAAAAATCAATTTTGGAAAATTCGCAGCCGTTGTATCTTTAAATATTGCTTCTATGCTGTTATTTCTCTTTTCTTCTTCCGAGACTCAAATTAAATGTAAACAAGATCTTATCACTGAGTCTTCTATGTCATTTATTCTCCCTTCTGTATTTTTTCTCCTTTTTTTCTCTCCATGTTTCAGTCTGGATATATTCTGACCTATCTTCTAGTTCACCAAATCTCGCTTCATCTGTGTCCAATCTGCTGTTAGACATACCCACCAAGTTCTTAATTTTTATTTTATTTCTCAATTCTAGAATTTGCATTCTTAATCATGTCTTTTATCTTGTTTGTAGCAAACACAATTATTTTAAAGTTGTTGTCTGATAACTCCAATATCTGGAATCTTTGTAGGTATATTTGGACTGTCTATTCTTTCTCCTGGTTTTTAATCACATATCTTTTCTCCTTTGGTGCCTGGTTATTTTCTTATTGTATGCCGGACATTGTATTTGCAAAACTGTTGCAAGAAGTAATTTGAGGTCTAAGTTAATGTTATCTCTTTCTGAAGAGGATTTATGTTTGCTTCCATCAAGTGCTTGTTGGCACTAGCAATCAGGGATGACTTCAATCCAAGTCTAGTGATTGAGATGATGATTCAAAGCTGAGGTAGCATCTCAATGATGGACATCTTCTTCAGGTCCCCTCTTCTACTAGAGTACACGCTTTCATAGTACCATCCTTAAGTGAGAATCTCTAGCCCCTGCCCACCCCATATCCTACCTTCAGCCATCCCAAGACTCCAATCCCTGTTTACCCAGCCCTGTGAAGCTGTTAAAAATGCTACTGAACATCTAAATTACTTAGTCTCCTCCTCTGAAATGGGAAAACAACCCCAGAGAAAAGAAGGTCCAAGTAATGGTCTTATTTTCTGGGACCTCTGCCCTCACCCCATCCTGGCACTGTAATTTTTCACTCTTTTTTTAGTTTTCTGATGCTTTATGAATATGGTTTTTATATTTTGTCCAGATTTGACAGTTGTCAGCACTGGGAGCCCTGGTTGGACTTCTCTAGTTTCTGGTTACCTGAACTGACAATGATATCATATGATTTCATGAGCTTCTGGTTTTCATTTATGGAGAACTTCACAGATGTCTCTCACCCTTTAAAAATCTATAGCAGAAACTACAAACTGCTGACACAATTAAGCCATATCAAAACAATATAGACAAATCAATTTGCATATAAGCAAACTAGTTACAGTGCACCATGATTTCCACTGACCTCCATCTTGCTCATAGCACTGGCTTCCTTTTCCTTAGTTATATTAATCCTCATCTTACAGTTTTGATTGATGAATTAGTATTTTGCAGTGTTGGTTACTGATAACCAACTTTCTATAATATTTAAACCCCCAGGTCCAGTTTACAAAATATAAACATATTTGGGGAGTGGATATATAACAAATTGAGATTTTGTCAGTGGTCACTAGTCCCAAATGGACTGTAGGTCATTCTGCCTCAAGGGATTCTTAGGCTATGAGGATATTGGTAGAATGTGGAAGATATACAACAATTAATCTTCATTAAAAGTACATTTTAATCTGAGTTAGAATAACAGTTGGAAGTCTAGAATAGGAAATAAAGTCATCAGTGGAGATAGCAGAGAGATTGCTAAATTTGGAGGTCAATGTCTGAAGTGGCTTTGCCTCTAGATAGATATTAGTTTTTTAGTATAAATCATTTGCAAGCACTTAAAATCACATTTAGTTTACAATCTAAAAATATTTCTGAAAGGGTTTTTGGATTATTTTATTTTACTGTCATTCAAATTTCTTATGAAAATTAAATACTTAAATTCTTATGAGCAGTTTTTATATAATAATATATGGGAAGATTTTTTTAAAGAAAAACTATTGTACCTCCCAAGTTTGTTTTTCTCTCTTTCCCTTCAGAATGTAACTCAAAACTCCAAGACTATTATACTGAAATATTTTCCTAATTTTTAAAAAAACCACAATATCTTTTTCATGAAGAGGGAAGCAACATGCTTCATCACATTAAGTCTTTCTTATTGATGCTTCCCTTAATCTTCTTTAGTTGTACCAGCCCACCAAAAATCAATTATGGATCTCCCCAACAGCTCATACACTTATGCTCCTGACAGCTCCTAGAGAAAATCTTACAACATACAAATACTTGCCACTGGAAAACCAAGACCTCCAATTTCAACTGGATCATCAACTCTTTCTCCCACAGCAGCGATTTCAAACTTTCGCCATTCTTAATAAGCCTGAAACCCACAACCTCAACTCTCAGCAGATATCTTTTCTTTCTACTTCACAGAGGAAATTTAAGCTATACCTTGAGTAATATAGCAATTTTTTACCCAGACTTTTTTTGGTCAATATTTTTTCAACTATTTTGTTATGGAAATTTAAAAACATACATAAAACTAGAAAGGATGGAAAAATGAACCCTCATGTACCTAGCATTCAGCTTCAATAATTACCAACTCATGGCCAATATTGTTTCATTGACCACACCTTTTTAAGACTGCATTTCTAATCCTTCTTTCTTGCTTTCCTCACATCACTTGTTAAGACTGTTTTGTGTTGCTATAAAGGAATACCTGAGACCAGGTAATTTATAAAGAAGAGAGGTTTATTTAGCTCACAGTTCTGCAGGCTGGGAAGTTCAAGGGATGGCCCTGGCTTCTGGTGAAGGCTTTTATACTGTGTCACACATGGCAGAGAAGGTCAAAGGGGAAGCAGACATGTGAGAAGAGGGTCAAACAGGAGGAAGAACCTTGCTTTATAACAAACTGCTCTCCCAAGGACTAATCCATTCCCGCGAGAACTCATTACTGTGAGAACAGCACCAAACCATTCATGAGGGATCCACCCCCATGACCCAAATACCTCCCACTAGGCCCCACCTCTCAACACCGCCACACTGGGGATTAAACTTCAACGTGAGTTTAGGTGGGGACAGCAAACCACATCCAAATCATAGCATCACTTTAAAATAAGTTTCCTTTCTATCTGAGGTTATTCTCTGCATCAAGATCCTATCCCTTCTAGCCTCTTCAAACCATTGCTTTATTTAAAGCACTCTGTGTATTAACCAATTTCAGTCAGTATTTAAACATGATTAATTTACTTCTGTATTAGGAATGCTGCACACCCACCCACCCACCCCCACACACACACACACACACACACTATATATCCCTTTAGCTAACATCCCATTTTCACCCTTCATTTTTATTCAAGAATCTAGAAAAGATGTTCCGCACTCACAGTTTCTATTATCTTATTCCCTCCTATACCTCAATCCAAGCAAAAGGGTTTCTGGCCACACCACTCTACTGAAACTGCTCTCCTTGAGCTCAGTAATGCCAACTCTTTTTGGGTCTTCTCAACTCATTTCCTATGTGACTTGTGACGCATTTGACATTGTTGATCCCTCTCTGTGATCAGGAAAGCTTCCTCAAGCTCTTTCTTCCCCTTGATCCCGTGAGAACACTTGCTCCTATATTTCTTCCTATGTCTCTGGTCTCTCCTTTCTCAGTCTCCTTCTCTGACTCTTCTTTGTTTCTTTCGTGTGGGTGTTCCCTGGGATCTTTCCTCTGTTCTCTTTGCTTCTCATTTGCACTATTTTGGAGCAATCTAACCTACTGCCTATGTCATCACCATCTGTTTTCCTCAAACATTTGGAACCTAATGGGATAACGACACACTAGGATCAATTATTTTTTTGTACATCCTATTTGTACATATTTATAGGGTACATGGGAAATTCTGTTACATGCATAGAATGTGTAATGATCCAGTCAGGGTATTTAGAGTATCCATTACCCGAATATTTATCTGCTTCTTTTTCTTACTTTTTATTTATACTAACTTAGAAGGTTTTAACTCACAATTTTGAGAAGTAAGAATGGTATCAAGTGTTTGCTGCATTTACCAGATAAGTTTTGGATACTGGATTAAGCATAGACCAGAAATTATGAAGGGAATTCTAACTAAAAATTAATGTTTTGTCAGATGCTAAGCTGAATATCACATTGCAGAAAAAAATAGAGGGATGGATGTTTTAGCTTGGGAAATAGCATCGAATAGATTGTTGATCTATCCTTTGGTTGTATTCCTTTCTGAAAATATTTCCTCATATTCTAATGCAGAACTTGGAGGTGATTTTAAAATATGCTCCATGATACATCAATGGTTTTTTTAACCAGCAAAGAAAATCATCCAGTGATGGAAAAGAGTCAACTCTTGGTATTGAGAATTTTGCATTACGGTTTAGTCCTCATAAGACATCCTATCTTATTCTCAATGGAAAACCATGACCTTTGGTCCTGAAGTGACATGATATAATTGTTGAGTATATTTCTAAGTAATTCAACTTGAGCAAGCCACTTAGAATCAGACAAACAGTCTTTACTGGCATTTTTGTGATGAAGAGATATTGTTATCTCAACCATCATTTCAAGTTCTTGTGTGACCAGCTGCCCCTGACAGCCAGCTTACTTCAAAATGGAAAAGTAGACTTGAAATGATACATGTTCAGCGATGACAGTTGGGTTGTCTTCACTATCTTTACTGAGAGGGAAATATTGTTATTCCTAATTTATAGATGATAAAGCCAAGGCTTAAAGAGATTAGGTGACTTTGCCAATGATCACACAGTAGCAAAGTGGGACTTGACCCTCATCATTCTGCCTCCAATTGCTGCTCTTTATCTGTGCCCTGTGCTATATATCCTATGAGAGTCTCAGTGCATGTGGCCAAAGTTATTTTCTAAACTCAAATCTAGCTGTTCCTGTCTTCTGCCTAAAATCTCTCCATGTCTTTCCATAGCCCTTGGGGAAAGTACAAACTCCCTGTCATTCATCAAAATCTAGGTCCTGCCTCATTCTCTGTTCTAACTACTATGGTCACATAACAAACCACTCCAAAAGTTAGTGTCATAAAACAACCATTCATTATGCTTATGGATTCTTTGGGTTAAGAATTCAGACAGGACACAGAGAAGGAGGCTTGTCTCTGCTCCGCTCAGCATCAGCTAAGCTTGAAGGCTGGGGGCTGATCAGCTAAGGCTCGTTCACTCACACATCTTGTGGTTTGATGCTGGAGGGACTCCAGCAGCTGGGGCTAAAACAGCTGGGTCTCCTCAAGCTTCTCTCTCTCTCTCTGTCTCTCTCTCTCATCTCTCAATGTGCTGTCTCCAGCATGGCAGCACCAGAGCTCCCATAGTGTGTAAACCTAGAGAGGCAGAAACTTTGGTAACCTAACCTCTAAAGTCACAAACAGCCAGTTTCTGCTGCATACTTTTTGCTAGAAGTGAATCACTAAGACTGGCCCAATATTCAAGAGGATTCTATGGATTCTATGATCCTGTGTGGGAGAAAGAAGCAAATCAAAGAGTCCCACAAATTATAATAAAGTACTGTGATACGGGGAGTTGTGATGCCATAGATCAGGATGCCTGAACTGGTATGAGGGATCCACGGCCCAAGGAAAGTGAGATTTGAGCTGATCATACCCACTAGTCTGTCTCCCCTGTGGGCATCCAAGATAGATGGATGTGTGTGTAGCATGACTCTAATAATTATTTATTTCACTATTTTTCTCCCTGTAGCTGTGCATATTTGAGGACAAAGATGGTGCCTTATTCACCCTGATATCCCCTATATCTAGCACAGTGCTTGATATGTAAGCACACTCAATATTTGTTAAACACAAAGAAGAAAGTATTTTGGGAAACAAGAGTGACATTTGAAAGAGCTTTCCTTCCATTTAGGTATGTAGGGAAAATCCCCCATCTTTCCCATTTCTGTGACAAGCTCCTAGAAAGGGTGCTGACACTACTTGGCATGGTTTTCTGAAATAGCCAAAGGAGGTGTGTTTGAAAACCTTGCCATAGTGGTTATTTACAATTCCTTTGGAATAAGGGTTGTTATGAAATTTAAATTTAAAAAGACTATTAATGCTATAAAGCATCTAATGTGGAGCCTGGCGTATTATAAGAGGTCAATAACTGTCAGCTATTGCTACCATCAGCAACATCATCAACGTTATTTTTTTTTTAATTTATTTTTTTAATTTCAGAATATCCTGGGGGTACAACACTTTGGCCATACACATTGCCCCTGTTCTGCCCGTGTCAGAGCCACAATCGTGGTCGTCTCCCAAACTGTGCTCCCCACATCCATTCAGTGAGAGCTTTTCCCATCCCTTCCACCCCCCTCCCGCCCGCCCTCAGATGAATGTTATTGCCCTGTGTGATGTAAGTGTTGATCAGTTAGTACCAGTTTGATGGTGAGTACCAGTGGTGCTTGTTTTTCCAATCCTGTGACACTTCTCTTCAAAGAATGGGTTCTAGCTCCAACCAGGATAATACCAGATGTGTTAATTCACTGTTGTTCCTTATTGCTGAGTAATACTCCATGGTATACATATACCACATTTTATTGATCCACTCGTGTATTGATGGGCACCTGGGTTGTTTCTACAACTTTGCAATTGTGAATTGTGCTGCTATGAACATTCGAGAGCAGATGTCTTTATTATAAAATGTCTTTTTTTCTTTTGGATAAATACCCAGTAGTGGGATTGCTGGGTCAAATGGTAATTCTACTTTTAATTCTTTGAGGTATCTCCATATTCTTTTCCATAGAGGTTGTACTAATTTGCAGTCCCACCAGCAGTGTATGAGTGTTCCTATCTGTCCACATCCCCGCCAACATTTGTTATTTGGGGATTTTTTGATATGAGCCAATCTCACTGGAGTTAAGTGATATCTCATTGTGGTTTTGATTTGCATTTCCCTGATGATTAGAGAAGTTGAGCACTTTTTTATATGTTTGCTGGCCATCATTCTGTCTTCTTTGGAAAAGTTTTTGTTCATGTCCTTTGCCCATTTTTTAATAGGGTTGTTTGATTTTTTCTTGTTGATTTTCCTAAGTTCTGTATAGATTCTGGTTATCAGCCCTTTATCAGAGGTGTAGCATGCAAATATTTTCTCCCATTCTGTAGGTTGTCTGTTCACTCTAGTGATAGTTTCCTTGGCTGTGCAGAAGCTTTTCAATTTGATCAGGTCCCATGTATTTATTTTTGTTGCTGCTGTGATTGCTTTGGGGGTCTTCTTCATAAATTCTTTGCCTAGGCCAATGTCCATAAGAGTTTTTCCAACGTTTCTTCGAGAATTCTTATGGTTTCACGTCTTAGGTTTAGATCTGTTATCCATTGTGAATTGATTTTTGTGAGAGGTGAGAGGTGTGGGTCCACTTTCAGTCTTCTACATATGGCCATCCAATTTTCCCAGCACCATTTGTTGAATAGGGATTCTTTTCCCCAGTGTACGTTTTTCTGGAATTTGTCAAAGATCAGGTGACTGTATGAGGTTGGTTTTATATTTGGGTTCTCAGTCCTGTTCCATTGGTCTATGTGTCTGTTCTTGTGCCAATACCATGCAGTTTTGGTTACTATAGCCTTGTAGTATAGTATCAACGTTATTTTTAAAGGTAATCTTTAAGTTTGGGAGATATCACACTCACGTGTCATTGGGGATAAGCAAGGTTGTTGGTATGCTGGTTTGCTTGTTAAATTTGCTTTTTAAAAAACAGACAAGGAAATTGAGGCTCAGAGAGGTTAAGTAACACACACAGATTCGGACTATTCACTACACTAGTCTTACTAAGACAGAACACTGTAGAGAGCTGTTATTTTTTAATAAAAAGTGTTGAAAGGAAATGGGAAGTTATTAACCCTAAGTTAATTAATAAATTTCAATGTCAAAGCATCCGATTTTCTAAGCATTCAGCCTAATTGAGATTTAATAATCTAGACTGAATGTTTTCCACTTAAACAGATGCCCATGAAAGCCACATCCAAAGGAAAATAAATTTTAGAGTGTGTTGAATTTTCTTAAAAACTTCTGTGGTACATCTGCTTCTATATTAAAGTGGGATGTCAGGTCTCTCATACTCCCAGAGGAAACCAGGGGAATTTGGTCAAGTGGACTAGGATTTCTTTGTAGCCATCTTCTTCCAAATACGTGACGATCCCCTGTCTGGGATTTTCTGAAGAGGCACAGTTTCAATGATTTACTCTATTTTCCAGAGCACCTACCAGATGAACCTTTATGTCCTGTGTCTTGCACATACATGTGTGTATCTGAGCCAGGTGGGTAAACACTTTGAAGAATGTTTTGCCTAAACTTACTCTGGTCTCCTGGAGATAACTCCAATCCTCCATCTGATGCCCGGAGCCAAGAGCATTCTGACCTCCTTGATTTAATAAGCAAATCAGCATACCAACAACCCTTGCTTAGTAACTCAAAAGGTTGTTGAAGATTATATTAGTTAATATATGAATGTTGAATAATGTTTGGCACATTATAAGCATAATATAAGTTTTAGCTGCTTTACTATTGTTTTTATTATTAATTGTTATTATTTGTAAAGAAATCACATCACTGGGCAACTTTTCTCTTGGTACAGAGCTATAGCTGAGGATGCAACTAGAAGAGTATGGAAATCTGGCTGAGGCCAGGAAAACCTGATTATTCCCTGAGGAAAAGATCAGGATCTTTTCTATTCACCTCTGAATTTTCAGAATTTTGCATTGTGCCTGGCCTGGCACATGATTGTGTGCTCAATAAAATGTCACACAGATGATGGTTCCTACTTGATTATTAAGTTTTTTCTTGTCTTTTGAATTTCTGCTTAGAGTTTGAGTGGGGCAAGAATGCTCTTTAATTGACTTCAGTTAATTAGATTCTGTGTCATTGAGTGTGACTATTTTCTCTCTTTCTTTCTTTCTTTTTTTGATATAGCAACAATATTTCTTTTTTTGGTCCTCCCCCAGGCTTTATTAAGGTATACTTGACAAATACAAATTATATATATTTATGATGTTTTGATATATGTATACATCATGAAACGATTAAATCAAGCTAATTAACATATATATCACCTCACATACTTATCATTTTTCATTTCTTATCTCTTCTTAGAGGATGTTGATGGAGAAAAAGAGGAGATAACCAGAAACCAAGAAAGAGGGTGAAACAGCTCACTGCAAACTTTGTAGTCTAAAGACTTTTGACTTATCTTTGAAGTGTATTTAAATGATAAAGAGAAAATGTCTGGACTAGCCAGGGTGTGATTACAGAGACATAATCTATAAAAAACAATAATCCCCTGCCCCCTCTCCTTTCTGGGAAAGAGTGTAGGCAGGTACTTGCAACACTCAAATATCATCCAGCTCGATGTTTTGCTGTGCTGCAGAGCTCAAGCTCAGTTCTTGTTACAATCTCATTGAACTAAATATCAAACTTGATCACAAGATTGGATCACTGGATGTTAAAAGTCCATGTGACTTCATTACCTAACCAGCCAAATATGGACATTTTCTATAAGCTCATTTTTGTTAAGCGTTAGTTTATATCAAATTAAAGATTCTGTGGAAATGAATAGCTATGAGTAATAAACCCCTAGAGCCTTTGACAGGAGTAGGAGTTTCCAGCCTGTTCATCTGCCATGCTCCAGATCAGGAACACATATTCATTTTGCTTTGTTTTCTTCAGTGCACCACTTGGGGAGATGCTTCTGCAGTGTTTATTTAGAAAGCCCCAGGCTGGATTCAAACTAAGAAAAAAATAACTGCTGTGTCTTAACTCACAGTGGAGCTGCCTTCCTCCTCCTTCCCCCTTTAGTCCCACCTTGGTCCATATGTACAGATCTTTGTTGAATGCCTTGAGATGTGGGCAGGAGAAGAGGAGATTGTTGGTAAAAATAAAGGACTCTACCAATGGTTCTTTTCAAAGCAGATGGCCTGCAAAGAGCTGTACATAGACTTGCATGTCCAAAGATTTTATTCTATAAATTGCCTTTTGAAACTTAGATATCTAAATAAAAATAATAAAACAAAAATTGACAGTAAAAAATATATTTCCTCACCTCTTGATTCAAGAAGCCATGAGACATGAAGTATGACTTACACTAATGGAGTGGGTTATCAGTACAATGAAGAAATTTATGCATCAGTTGGCTTTTGTAGTATAAAAAACACCCCAAAACTTAGGACCCTAAAACAATCAATTATTTCACTCTTGATTCTATGGGTTGGTGGAGAAGTTCTCCTGATCTGGAGAGGGTATACTAATCTCTGCTTGCAGGTTGGCTAGAGGTTGGATGATTTAGGACAGCCTCACTCACATAGTTCGTGTTTGGCAGGGCAATGATGGTGACTGAGCCACTTGTTTCATCATTCAGCAGGCTAGCCCTGGGCTAGTCCCAGGATTCTAAGAGTGTGAGAGCAGAAGCTGCAAGGCTTCTTGAAGCTTAGGCTGGCAGTCACACAACATCACTTCCATTGCATTCTTTGGTCCAAGCAAGTCACAAGATTCAAAGGGTGGGTAAGTAGATTCTGTTTCTTGAAGATAGGAGCTACAGACTATTGTGGCTATTTTTGCAATCTCCCAGATGAGGTGTACACACAACACATGGCACTCTAATCAAAATTGTGCCAAACAAACCCATTGCTGGGGACAGAGGTGTGATGGTGGCAAGAAGGCTGGAAACTAGACTCCAAAGACCATGGTCTTAGAAAAGGTCTTGCCATGAGTTACTTCCTGACCTTAAATAAATTCATTCTACCTCTCTGGGCCTCAATTTAATCATTTCTAAAACAAGGGATTGGATAAAATGATCTCTAAAGTTTCTTCCAGATTTCTAAGGACTCTAAGAATTTAATACACTCTCAGTTTTCAAAGGCAAGATTTCCTAGTTCTAAGGATCTTGAGGAGATGGTGCAAAGTTCTAAATTTTTTTTTTCTACTTTATGACTCTATTAATAATTTGGGAAAAAATCATATGTATGATTACAACCATGCACGAAGTATACTTATGAAAGGAAATATTTAAAAATTAATGGCAGGATGGTAGGATTGGGGGCTTTAAAATTATTTTAACAAATTAAAAAATTTTTGTTACTATCTTGACTCTTCAATAAAGAGGAATAAGTACTTCCTATGCACTCTTTCTAAGAACAAAGTTGTTGCCAGATCAACAAGACCACAATTCTCACAGCTCCCAGAAGCAACAAGGAATTAATTTCTTGTTTGGCCTTTTCCATCCTCTGGTGGGCAGTAGACAGAATGGTGAGAGATATTCTTGCCCTTCTGTCCCTGTCACACGCCCTGCCCAGACTCCCCACCAAGAGCATCACGTTTCTTGCTCAGACATGTACACTTACACTTTGGATTGGAAGTTATTTTCCCTCAAATTGCTCAATCTTCCAAGACAGATGCTCTGAGAAGTAAAGAAAAGAGGCTAAAGGAAGGATTTGGTTAAGGGTCATCCATTTCTACTTTCAGCCAGGCGTGTTCATCAGTGGGCTCTCATCGCTCAATTCTCTTGGATCTCTTCAGGCTCATCTTACTTTATCTGTCAGGTGAGTTTGACCTTTTTGACTACTCCCTTTTCCTTGATGGTCTTTCCTCAATTGGCTTCTAAAACATCACTCTGACTTCTTCCCCACAGCTTTCTTTTCCATGGCCAGTCACTTAAATATTGGTGATGGCTAACATTTGTCTCTGGTCTCTGATTATCCTACATCAACCCTGAGTGAACTCACTTACTCCCATGATTTCAATGACCCTTCATGTTCTGTTGACTCCCAGCTGTATATCTCTATCACAGACTTCTCTCCTGAACCTCAGCCTGCATCCTGGGCAGCTTTACTGTGACATCCCACAGGTGCCTTAAACTCGAAATGTCCCCGACTCCTGTGCTCTCGGCTCAGTGAAATACTATCCACCTAGTCGCCCAAGCTAGAAAACTGGGAAGCCTCTTTCTCTCCCTTACTCTCCATTCAGAAAGCCAGGCCTATTTTCTCCCAGAACCGCTCCCTGCCATTCCTCTGTTCTACTCAGGAGGATGGACCCTTGCAACCTGCATCCTCTAGGCTCTTATTTTGGCCAGATTCTGACTCGGTTTATCCAATGAGAGTCCCTGCTTTTAGACACTAGCAAGACTCAAACATGTGGACTTTTCTTTATCAAGGATGTTCTGCCACTGCTGCTGCTAAGTGCCTAGCCCACCAAATCAGAGGCCAACATTGAGCTCTTAACTTGGCACCAATTATCTTGGAGGCCCAGCCAGCCACTTGGTAACAAGTTGATTACATTTGACCCTTTCCTATCATGGAGGAGTAACACTTTTTTCTTACTACTATGAGTACGGGTATGCTTTCTCAGCACCACCATCTATGGGCTTATGGAATGCTTAATTCACCATCATGCTGTCATACACAACAATGCCTCTGTCCAAGGGACATATTTCATTACCAAAAAAGTACAATAATAAATCAAACCATTAAAATTTGCTGATCTTAGCATGCACCCGATCGCTCAGGAGCTGCTGGCCTGATAAAATGGTGGAATGGCTTAATTAAGATTTAGTTATGGTACCAACTGGCAAGTCACATTCTGTGGGGTTGGAATGTTGTCCCTTAGGATGTAGCATATGCTTTGAACCAGTGACCAATATATGCTATGTTGTTCCCTTATGTAGAAGGCAGGGGTCCAGGAATTAAGGGGCAGAAGTGAGAATGGCTTTTCTCACCATTATATCTAAAAATCCACTCGCAGAATTTCTGCTTCCTGTCCATAACCTCTACTGGTCTAGGGGTCTTTCTTCCCAAGGAAGAAATTCTTCCATCCAATCTTATTATAAACTAGAAATTGAGACTGTCACTTGGCATTTGGAGCTCCTCATACCACTGAACCAACAAGCAGAGGAAGGGTGACTATATTGGCTGAGTTGATTGATCATGATTAATAATGGGAAATTAGTTTGCTGCTACACAATGAGAACAGGGGGATTATGTCTGAAACCCAGGAGATTCATGGGAGCATCTTTTAGTACTTCCTCCGTATCTAACAGTAAAAGTCAATTAAAGTCTACAGCAACCCAATAGGTACAAGACCACCAAAGGTTCAGATTTTGTAAGAATAAAGGATTAGACTACTGCACTACTAGAATATTGGTAAAGAACTGCAACCAATATTCTGGCTGCAAGGGCAAGAAGAACGAAATATGTGGTGAAAGAAGAAAGTGATAAATATCAACTATGACCACATGACCAGTTGCAGAACAAGAATTACAGCAACCAACCATTCATACTTTGTTATGCATATATTAACCAACAATTTCCTCCCTACTATTTTGTATGAGGAGTTTTGGTAGTAAGTACTTGGTAATTTAATTTATAGGTCACCAGACTGCAAGGAGCCACGTCTGGTATTTATAGGAGGGATTCCAAACTGCCTGGAGATCTTGGACTTGAGATAGAAAAATGACAAATAATCAGACTTTCTTCCTCCCCTTGTTGGAGAAAGTTGTATCATGGATGGTTGTCTCACGTCCAGGAGATGCATGAATTTGTTAAACATGGGTATGAGGTGAGAATGGATGCTGAATAGCTAAAAAGATTGACTATGATAGTCCTGGGCCTGTTTGCCCTCAGATCTGTTTCATGCCCTTCTCCAGCTCTGTTCTGTATCCTAAGGGCTACATTCCCCAGGCTCTCAAGTCATCTAGCCTGAAACTGGACTTGGCATGAGTAGGAGATTGCAGCGTTGGAGGGAGAAAGAATTTAGGGTGTTTTTGCCCTTTCTCTCTGATGTGGACAGATTTTCCAGCTGTGGCTACATCTGTGGCTTCAGCTCTTGCCAGACAAGCTACTGTATTTCCAGCTTCCTCTGGGCAATTCTGGCTTCAGTAACATGGCTGAAGCGTTTGTCTCTCCAGCTGAGGGGTGGCAGAAGCTTCTTACTGCCTCTGGGGTCCTTCAGTGAGCTCTGTTTCACTCCCAGGTGCTCTCCCACTTGTGTAATTAACTCTCTGCATTAAATCTCCCAACTGATACAATTGAATTCCTGTTCTTTAACATGTCTTATGGCTGTTCCCTCCCGTCCACCTCTTACAGCTACTGTCTTACATATATCAGGCTCTCGCTACCTTTTACCTGAGCTACTGGTCACACTTTTCAAACTCCACCCCACCACTCTTCCTCCCCCTTAATTAACACGTGTAGGCTCTCTCTCTTTGGTGCTCCTTCTCCTGTACTTCAAACAAGAATAACTTTCAGAAATGTAGGTCTATAAATACAGTAGACCTTTGAACAACATGAGGGCTACGGGTGCCTACCCCCCCGCACAGTTGAAAATCCACATATAACTTTTGACTCCCCAAAAGCTTAACTACTAATGGCCCACTGTTGACCAGAAGCCTTACCAATAATAAACAGTCAATTAACACATATTTTGTATGTTACATGTGTTATACACTGTATTGTTACTATAAAGTAAGCTAGAGAAAAGAAAATCACAAATAAGAGAAAATATATTTACTATTCATTTAGTAGAAGTGGATCATCATAAAGGTCTTCATCCTTGTTGTCTTCATACTGAGTAGGCTGAGGAGGAGCAAGAGGAGGGGTTGGTCTTGCTCTTTCAGGGGTGGCAGAGGTGGAAGAAAATCCTCATATAAGTGGACCCACACAGTTCAAACTTGTGTTGTTCAAGGGTTAATTGTAATCTTGTTTTATAAACTAAGCCACTTCACATTATGACCTAGTGAATTGTGCTTTCTGCTCAGTAGAGGAGGTGCCTTTACAAACTGAGAGACCAAGAAAGAACAAAGACCTTCAGGGTGGCAGAAATGACATTGGAAATCCAAAATTCTCTTTTTTCCAACTTTCCTGAAATATTAGCAGAATCAATTTTTCTCCCTAGCCCGAATCTTTCTTTTTGTACATTCCTCAAAAATATTGTTACATTGATCAAATAGCTTATTTTTCTGACTACTATCTTTGGATGTTCATCAAGAATAATTTTGAGAAACAAGAATAATATAAGGAAAAAATCAACATCATGTATAATTCCACAATTCCAAAATAATCATGGTTAGCAGATCATCAAATAATCCTTTAGGTCTTTTTCTATGTATTTTAAAAATAAAATTGGGGTCCTACTGTCAATGTTACTTTTAAATTTAAATTTAAATTTAAAAAATTTTTCTTACAACTGACTCACATGCAGTTGTAAGAAAAAAGTACAGAAAGATTCTTTGTGCACTTTACTCAGTTTCATCCAATGGTAATATTTTGCAAAACAAAATATCACAACCAGGATATTGACATTGATACAATGCAGTAATCTCATTTAGATTTCCCCAGTTTTACCTATACTCATATGTGTGTGTGTGTTTGTTTCTATGCATTACGTCCTACACAATTATACCATCTATGTGGTTTCCTGTGTCCAGCCACCACAGTCAAGATACTGAACAGTTCCAACACTATAAGGACCTCTCATGTTGCCCTTTTATAACCACATGTGCTCTCCTTCTTTCCCCCAATGTCTCTAACCTCTGGTAATCACTAATCTGTCTTTCATTTCTCAAATGTTGTCATTTCAAAAAATTATATAAATGGAATCATACAACATGTAATCTTTTGGGATTGGCTTTTTTCACTCAGTGTAATTTCCTGGAGATTCATTAATGTAGTGGTATATCAATAGTTCTTTCCTTTTTATTGCTGAGTAGTAGTCCATGATATGGATGTACCACAGTTTGTTTAACCATTCACCTGTTGAAGGACATATGGACTGATTCAGGTTTTTGGCTGCTATGAATAAAGCTGCTATAAACATTTGGGTACAGGTTTTTGTGTGAATATAAGTTGCCATTTCTCTGGGATAAATGCCCAAGAGTGTAATTGCTAGGTAACATGGTAACTACATGTATAGCTTTTATAAAAGAAACTGCCAAACTGTTTTCAAAGGGACTGTACCATTTTACATTCCCACAAGCAATGTATGAGGGAAACAGTTTCTCCACATTCTTTTTTGGTTTTTTTTTGTTTTGTTTTGCTTTTAAAGACGGAGTCTCACTCTGTTGCCCAGGCTGGAGTGCAGTGGTATGATCGTAGCTCACTGCAACCTTGAACTCTTGAGCTCAAGTGATCCTCCCATCTCAGCCCCCTCCTTTTTATTTTTTGCATAGACGGGGTCTCACTATATTGCCCAGGCTGGTCTCAAACTCCTAGCCTCAAGCAATCCTCCTGTCTTGGCCTCCCAAAGTTCTGGGATTACAGGCATGAGCCACTGTGCCTGACCATCACATTCTTATCAGCATTTGATATTGTCACAATTTCTTATTTTTGCCACTTTGATAGGTGTGCAGGGATATCTCATTATGGTTTTCTCTGGTGGCTGATGATGCTCAATAGTTTTTCATTTGTTCATTAGCCATCTATATATACTCTTTGGTGAAATGTCTGTTCATGCTTTTTGCCCAGTTTTTAATTGGATTATTGTTTTTTTAACTGTTGAGTTTTGAGAGTTCTTTATATATTTGAGATTCAAGTCCTTTATTGCATATGCAATTTGCACATATTTTCTCCCAGTCTATAGTTTGTCTTTTCATTCTCTTAAAAGATCTTTCACAAAGCAAAAGTTTTTAATTTTGATGAAATCAAAATTTTCCTTTTGTGGATCATTCTTTTGGTATAAAGTTTAGGAACTCTTTGCCTAGCCCCAGATCCCAAAGATTTTCTCCTATATTTTGTTCTAAAATACATATAGTTTTAAATTTTACATTTAAGTCTGTGATCCATTTTGATTTAATTTTTGTGTCAGCTGTGAGACTTCGATCAAGGTTTATTTTTTATTTTTATTTTTTTGCCTATGGATGTCCAATTGCTCCAGCACCATTTGTTGAAAAGTCTATCATTTCTCCATTGAATTACTTTGGTGTCTTTGACAAAAGTCAGTTGGACATATTTGTGTGGCTCCATTCCTGTGTTCTCTACTCTGTTCTGTTGCTTTGTATGTCTGTCTCTCTGCCAATACCACACAGTCTTGATTACTGTAGCTGTACAGTAAGTCTTAAAATCAGATAGACTGGTTCCTCCAACTTTATTCTTCTTTTTCAAAATTTTTAGCCATTCTAGTTCCTTATACTTCCATATACAATATTTTAGAATAATATTGCTTGTATCTAGAAAGAACCTTGCTGAGACTTTGATAGGAATTGTATTAAACCTGTATATCAATTTGAGCAGAACTGACATTTTTATTAAGCCTTCCAACCCATGAACATGACATGTCTCTCCATTTATTTAGGTCTTCTTTGATTTATTTCATCAGCATTTTTCATTTGTTGGCATGTAAGTCCTGTGTATGTTTTTTTCAGAGTGACATTTAAGTATTTAATTTTCTTTTGCGCAAAGATTAATGGTACAAGCATACCTGAGAGATACTGCGGGTTCTGTTACAGGCCACCACAATAAAGTGAATATCACAATAAAACGAGTCACACAAATTTTTTGGCTTCCCAGTGCATATAAAAGTTATGTTTCCACCATACTGTAATCTGTTAGGTATGCAATAGCAGTATGTCTAAAAAACAATGGATATATCTTAATTTAAAAATACTATATTGTTTTAAAATGCTAACAATCATTTGAGCCTTCAGCGAGTCATAATCTTTTTCCTGGTTCAGGTTCTTGCCTCGATGTTGATGGCTGCTGACTGATCAGGGTGGTGGTTGCTGAAGGCTGGGTTGGCTGTGGCAAGTTCTCAAAATAAGACAACAATTAAATTTGTCACAGTGATTGACACTTCCTTTCATGAAAAATTTCTCTATAGCACATAGTGCTGTTTGATAGCATTTTACCCATAGGAGAACTTCTTTCAAAATTGGAGTCCATCCGCTCAAACTCTGCTGCTGCCTTTTCAACTAAGTTTATGTGATATTCTAAATCCTTTGTTGTCATTTCAACAATGTTCACAGTTATCTTCACCAGGAGTAGATTCCATCTCAAGAAACCACTTTGTTTGCTCATCCATAAGAAGCAACTTTTTATCCATTCAAGTTTGATCATGAGATTGCAGCAATTCAGTCACATCTTCAGGCTCCACTTCTAAGTCTAATTCTCCTGCTATTTGTACCACATCTATAGTTACTTCCTTCCTGAAGTCTTCATCCCTTCAAAGTCATCCATGAGAGTTAGAATCAACTTCTTCCAAATTGCTATTAATATTGATATTTTGACCTCCTCCCAGGAATCATGAATGTTCTTAATGGCATTTAGAATGGTGAATCCTTTCCAGAAGGTTTTCAATTTACTTTGTTCAGATCCATCAGAGAAATCACTATCCATGCCAGCTATAACCTTATGAAATGTAGTTTTTAAATAATAAAACTTGAAAGTCAAAATTACTTCTTGATCCATAGATTGCAGAATGAATGTTGTGTTAGCAGGTATGAAAATAACATTAACGATAAAGATCTTATAGCTAAGAAGTCCTCCTCAAACTGAATACTTGTTCTCCACTATTGCCACTTCCATATCTTTGGCCACATGTCATTTCTCTTTTATTTTTTGAGACAGAGTCTCACTCTGTCGCCCCAGGCTAGAATGCAGTGGCGTCATCCTAGCTCACTGCAACATCCTGGGGTCCAGCGATCCTCCTGCCTCAACCTCCCGAGTAGCTGAGACTACAGGCACATGCCACCACGCCCAGCTAATTTTTCTATTTTTTTGGTAGAGATGGGGTCTTGCTCTTGCTCAGGCTTGTCTCGAACTCCTGGCCGCAAGTGATCCTCCCTCCATGGCCTCCCAGAGTGCTGGGATTACAAGTGTGAGTCACCGTGTCCGGCCTGTGTTTCTTTATAATAGCCTCTGTCCACCTCTGTTCTTTGATTGTTCTGTTTCCATAATTTATACTTAAGGTAATTATTGATATGTTAGTGCTTAATTAAGTTTGCCATTTTATTGTTTGTTTTCTATTTGTTTCCACTGGGTCTCATTCCTCTTGTTTGTTTGTTTGTTGCTTTTTTTAAATATGTGTGTTACTTGAACAGTTTTAGGATTCCTTCTTGATTTATTTATAGTATTTCTGGGTGTATGTCTCTTTATAGTTTTTGTAGTGATTGCTCTGAGTATTAATATATATATAAGTGACTTGTAATAGTCTACTTGTGTCAACATTTTACCACTTTAAGTGAAGTGTGAAAATCTCACTTCAAGTCCTTTTACCTTCACCACTTTTAAATATCATTGCCTTGAGTATCACATGATACTGTAATTTTTGTTTCAATCATTAAAAGTGATTTATAAAACTCATGGGGGAAAGCATAGTCTATTTTTTTTTTTTTTGAGACTGAGTCTTGCTCTGTCGCCCAGGCTAGAGTGCAACGGCAAGATCACGGCTCACTGCAAGCTCAAACTCCTGGGCTCAAGTGACCCTCCTGGCTCAGCCTCCTGAGTAGCTAGGACTACAGGTGCACACCACGACGCCTGGCTAATTTTTCTATTTTCTGTAGAGATGGGGGTCTCACTCTTGCTCAGGCTGGTCTCGAATTCCTGAGCTCAAGCAATCCTCCTGCCTCGGCTTCCCAGAGTGCTAGGATTACAGGCATGGGCTACTGCACCTGGCCAGCACAGTCTATTTTATTGCCCATATTCCTGCCCTTCTGTTGCTCCTGATGCTCTATGGTTCCTTCTTTTATCATTTCCTTTCTGTTTGAAGAACTTCCTTTAGCCAATTTTTTAAGGATAAGCCTTCTAGCAACCAATTCTTTTAGTTTTCTTTTATCTAAGATTGTTTTTATTTTCCCTTCATTCCTGAAGGATCATTTTGGTGGATATAGAATTACAGTTGACAGTTCTTTCATTTCAGCAGTTTTTCCTGGTCTCCATGGTTCCAGATGTAAAAAATCCCCTGTCACTTGAATTGGTGTTCCTATGCACGTAATGTGTCATTTTTCTCTGGCTACTTTCAAAATTTTTTTCTTTGTCTTTAGTTTTCAAATGTTTAGATATAATGTGTCTGGGGATATATTTGTTTTGAATTATCCTATTTTGGATTCATTCAACTTCTTAGTGTCTTTTGCCAAATTTGTGGAGTTTTCAGCCATTATTTCATAATATGTTATATCTAAGAATGCTTTGACTTCTTTTATCTTTGAACCTTGCCTGGTACACAGTTTGATGCTCTCTACATACTTATCAAATGAATGAGAATGGATGGATGAATCTAAGAATAAATGAGTGAATTAATGGATTTTTGAGTATGTGTGATGAATGGTTAGCTATATTGGGGTTTTAAGTCTCTTGACCAAAATAGTTCTTTCTTGTAAGGAGCTAACCTAGTTTTATTTGCTTAATTATAGGTTGTAATCCTATGTGAAAGGCAGCTCTTCAAGGAGCTAGCAATCTCTTTTGTCCTTGGTTATTTGCATCTTCACATTCCTGAAGCATCTAATCTCATGTACTGATTGCAGAGAAGGATGAAAGTGATAGGAGATGTCATGAGGACTCTTGAAACTTCGGGGATCAAAGGAGAGTCCCAAGGGGCTAGGGAGCAGTCCTGGGAGATTGAAATTACTAAGGCCCCACTTTGCCAACTATCCTGATTTGTCCCCATCGTTTGTATCCTTTAAGATATTAATACATCCATTAAAAATCATTGTTGAGGTAAACATGGATGAATTCTTAGACATGTCTTTGGATAGAAAATTAAATACGTTCCCAGATGCCCAGAAGGCGAGCTTTCTTAGCACTGTGGCCCAGCAGTCACTCATAGCTATAGCTTGCAGGACTGAGAAGTAGTGCTTTGAGCATCCATTTCAGCTTAGGCTGGAAGCAGCAAGACACTTGCATTTGCTTTCCAAACCAACAGTGAACCAATGGTTTGATCAATAGACTTTGCCAGAGGCAGAAGCAAGTTTACTGTGATAGTTTATTGGAAAATCTCCTCTTTGTGTTGAATGCACCACTTGGTTATGTGTATTTCTCCTGTTTTCCTATTTTCCTTTTCTTCCTTTCTCTCTTTTTTTCTTCTTGTCAAATAAAGGATACTTTCATACATAAAATACATCCAAAAATTAAAACTTTTAATGTTTGTTGAATTAGTATCGATTTAACTATAAATTTAACCAAAATTTATTTAGGCAAGAGCTATACATCCTCTGGTAAATGAACTTAAATGTACTGAAAAGCAAAGCAAATGATAATAAGTCAAATATGATGTATATATTTGGTGAACACAATTTAATGGAATTTTCCTCAATTGGCAGCTGGATTGACTTATAATCCTAGCTGTGGGAAGGTTTTTCAAAGCACAGCCAGAAGCCTGTGGTCCTTTACCACTTGGGACCAGTTAAACATTCCTGCTTTGTGACCATTTTCCAAATGGTTTGGGGAAATTTAACCAGGCTGCAGCAGTGTGAAGACCAGGGGTCCCCTGGGAAGGCTGTGGCTGTTATTGCCCACAGGCCAGCCTAAACCTAGCTCCAGGCCCACACAGGTCATTCCCACACTTCTAAGACACTTGAGGTACAAGAAGGAGCCTTAAGGCAGCAGAGTGGGGATGTATGGTCAGTTTCAGGCCCTGTCCACAAGACTAAATTGCAACCTAGAATTTTAGCCAAGTTCTGAGCATGTCCAGAGGGCCTTTCATGTTCACCATAATTCTAGGTGAGGGAGCCAGGATAAAGGAAAGCCACAACCACAGTGGGAACAGGGTTATTTAGAATTGAAATATTTAATGTTTTTAGAAAGAGCAAGGTTATTTCATGTCCCTGTTAAGTGGTTTTCAAAGCTGTTGGTTTGGTTAATATGCTTTCTTTATTTGGATGAAATACTGGGTTTATCTGCCAAATGATTGTCTAATCATATGCTACTTTGCCTTCTAAAATGGCCAAAAAGTTTTGTTTTGCTGCTTCTATATTTGCTTTATATACCTGATCCTTAGTGGAGTAGGGTTATTTCAAGGATTTATATGAATAATTAAAATGAAGAGTCACCTTTCTTGGTGATATAAATTGCACTTTTGTCTTAGTTTTTCCTATGTCTTTGGAGCTGATTATTTTTTCAAGCAGAAACTTTTACCTTTTAGGTAATCAAGTCTATTTTTAATATTTAATAATTTAATTTTGAAATTTAAAAGACCCTTCCCAATCTGAGGAGATCAAATAATTTCTCCATGTTTTGTTCTAGCACTCACAGGGCTTCATTCACATCTTTGATCTATTTAGAATTTATGCTGATGGATGGTGTGAAGTAGTAGATCAGAGGTTATTGTTTTCCAGATAGTTACCAAGTTTTTCCAAAACAATTCATTGAATATCTATTTATCAGCACTGATCTGAGAGGCTACCTGTATCATATATTAAATTGTTGTATGTAGTTTGGTCTACTTTAGTATTTTCTCTTCTGTTCCATTTGTTTGTCTTAATATTTATGCATTAATATCACATCGTTTTAATCATTGAGGTCCAATATAATGTTTTTATGATGGTAGAGATGGTCCTTCCTACTTTATCACCTGTATTAAATTTTCGTGGTTACTCTAGGTTTTTTTTTATTTTTCCATATGAGCTTTAGAGTGACCTTGTCTTATTCCTACCCCATCACCAAAAATAAATAAGTAAATAATATCTGCTACAATTTATATTGCTAACATATTGAACTTATGAATAAGTGTAGGGAGAATTTACATGTTTTGTAAATCGAGTCTTCCCACCCAAGAATATGAGTTGCTTTTCCAATCATTTCTTTTGTGTACTTCAAAAGTGACAAATTATTCTTCACATAAATTTTTGATATTTCTTGGTAAATATAATCCTGTGCTTTTCCAGTGTTATTGTTGCTATTATAAAGGTGGTCCTCTCTTTCATTATAAATTCTAACTAGTTGTTATTTAAGCACAAAAATTTTTATATGCTCAAAGCATGTAGCTTTCTCCAGATGGAAATTTCTGAGATACTGCAGAAGTTGACTGTGATTCATGGATATCCCAATTAACAAATGCCCTGATAATAAAAGCTTCATTTTAATATAGTATATTATGCTAAATCAATTTTCCTGGCACTTTGGCATTCCATAAATTAAAACTTAAAAGTGCTCATGCCCTTTGATTTACACGTGTATGCTTACAGGCTATAAGAATAGATATGAAGATGCCAAGATTGGCTGGCTTTAGGTAGAAGGGTCTATATGGGGGGTTTTACATTTTCTTTTTTTCTGTTTATTTGCATGTTTAAGATTTTTAAGTATTAAACACGTATTACTTTTCATAACATAAATGTTATTTTTCAATAAAAATTCATCTTCATAAATCGTAGAAAATATGCATGCATGCACAGCCACACATCACTAAAAAATACACTCCTCTGTAGCTTGGGTGTGTTGCTAAATAGTGGACATAGCAGCTCTACTGAGTGAGCTGGGCCTGAGTTCTAATCCCACCTCTGCCACCTGCTAGCTTTGTGTCTCTGGACTAATTACTTAACCTCTTTAGACTTCGATATTCTCACCTACAACATGGGAATTGTGAAGTTATAAAAAATACAAGCAACTCAATATTTAGGACATAGCAAGAATTTTGGTAAAGGATAGTTACTACAGCGATTCAGCAGAATTAGGACAACACCAGGTAACACTGTGAAGTCTGAGCAAGTTTTTTCCTCCCTTTCTTCCCTCTTGGTGACTCCCTTACCTCCTCCTCAATAACCCCCACTACTCAATACATACATTTTTGCCCTTCATTTCTTCTCCTTTCCTTATTCAAAACTCCTTCCTGCTATTAAAACAGGAAAACTCTTGATTAAGTAGCTGATTTGCAAACAGCATTATCAAGTAAATGTTTTATCTTTTATGTAGAATGAAAAAAACTGTTCTCCATTAAAGGAATTTCAGACTAGGGTGATTATGCCCTTCCACCACCCTGGACCAATATTTTATGTTTTCCAGAACACTTTACATAGTATTAATTGGTATTGACTCACCTATGCATCACTTATGATTTATTTCACTTCAATGTGAATTATAGGCCTCACCTGACACTATTAAACACATCTTCATGCCTCTTGTATTACTTCTTCCAAAAGCAGTAAAGTTTCTGAGCACAATATGTGCTGGTCAGAGCATATTTTGTTAATAAATACTATGTTAGAATATATTTTTGTTTAAAATTATAATGAAAAAAAGGAGTACTTTAATGGCACGTTCTTATTTTTAATGTCTGTAGTTCTAGCTCATTTGGGTCTGTGTTATCCAAATGTGTTATTGAGCCTAAACAGAACTACAGCGCAGGACTCTTAAATAGGAAGAAGAGTAATCAATAAATAAAGGCAATTTAAGTGATATTTCAGCACAGTTTGGAACCGGCTGCAGAGGCCAAATATCAAGGTCTCCAAGGCCAGAAAGAAACACGATTAAGGATATAAAAAAGACCAGAGAGGGCGAGGGGAACTAGTGTGCTAAATAAAGTTAATTCCAAAGACCTGGAGTCCTGTGGTAGCGTTAGTGACATTGAGCCTGGTGATCCCGGCCACCTGGGAAATAGACTGAGGGATGGTGAAGGTGAGGCGGGTCTGCCAGGAGGGCTAAGGCAAGGTGCCAAAGGGAAAGACGCCGAGCAACCAGCAGCTTTGTGAACAGGGAGGATGTGGGCATGCGCAGATGGGAGGACGTGCGCTTGGGGCTGATGCCCAAAAAGACCCCACCTCTCTTTACGTGGAAAGGGAACTGATTTCAGGAGGTGGGTACACACAGGCTTTGCAGGTCAGAAATGCCAGCTGTAGGAAATGAAGCAGTGGCGAATGAGGCAAACACCAACAACCAACCAAATTAACCTTCTTTAAGGACAAGCCCAAGACTTACCCGGGGCCTGTTAAATATCTGTGGCATAGGTGAGGAGTCAACCTGTAAAAATGTGAAAGACAGCCTTTGTGCCTCAATTTCCTCATCTATACAATGGGGATTAAAAAAACCCACACATATCTCATGGAGTTATAAAGATGATTACAATGAGGTAATCTATGGAAAATGCTCAGAAGAGAGCCTGGCACATAGTAAAAATACTGTATGTGTTTGCTATTATTATTTTGCCACTAACTCCGGTTTAATTGTAATGTGCACCTTCTAAGGGCAAGTCCAGTGGCGTTTGTGGAGGACAAGAGAATCGTCCAGTAGCAGGGCAGTGAAAGAGCAAAGTTCCAGGACCATACAATACACAATTACTTCATTACTTTGCTCCAAATTAAGGAAGCTTCCAGCTTCCTGATAAGTTTAGAAAATTCGTGATGTTGGTGGTGAATGTTAGCAGGGAAAAGGTAGAGAAGGAGGGTGGTGGGAGGCACAGAGCTAAATTGAGTTTCGAAGACCTAGTCGCATATGAACCTTATTTTGACTTAAACTCTGTGCAAATAAAGTCTTCACACTTTTTTCTTTGACTCAGATTTCCCTTTCATTTCACTTACCCATCATTTGCAACTTCTAAAAAACTATATATAGGTGTGACCACTTTCACATCCTATTTAACATAGCTAACCCAAGATACCACCGTGCAAGTGCCAAGATGGATTCATGGGGCACTTACTGGCCCCTTCAAAACAATTATGAAGCAGTCAGGTGGCCTCCATAGACCAACAAGTCAGTACTCCTTTTCTTCTTGGGGTTGCCAAACTCCCAGCAGAAGCTATTAACAATGAATATTTTTGCATCTCATTGAGCTGTAAATTGTAAACATCTCCCCAAATCCCTACTGCTGCTCTCCCCGCATTTACCTCCTCTGAGCACTATGGCTAAAAGATCTAACTAGTTAATGAGCTCTGTGCTCCTTCTACTTCCTAAGAGAACACAAACTCTGTGAACCTTATTAGTAACACTATGCTTACTAGAGAAATAAAGCAGTGTAATTATGTAATTGTAATCCATAATCCACAGCTAAGTATGTCTAAGATGCTTAGCATTATAGCAATTAGTACTTACTCAAGATAATGAAGTCTTGTTCTAGCTCTTCTAGCTCTTCCCTTCCTAGAAATAGGAAGCTATGAAATTTTTCCTTCCTTCCTTCCTAGAAATAGCTGCTATGAAAATAGGTGGGATTAATACACATTTTTAAAAATAAACTTTTTACTTTAGAATAGTTTTAGATTTACAGATTTATTGCAAAGATAGTATAGAAAGTTCCCATACACCGCACACCCAGTTTCCCCTATTATTAACATCTTATATTAGTATGGTGCATTTGTCACAATTAATGAACCAATATTATGATTATTATTATTAACTAAAGTTTTGCTACATTTAGATTATTTTAGCTTTTCCCTAATGTCCTTTTCCTATTCCACTATCCATACAGGACACCACATTACATTTAGTCATCATGTCTCCTTAGGCTCTTCTTGGCTGTGACAGTTTTTCAGACTTGCCTTGCTTCTGATGACCTTGACAGTTTTGAGGAGTACTGGTCGGGCATTTTGTAGAATATCCATCAATTGGGATTTGGCTGATGTTTTTCTCATGATTAATCTGGGGTTATGGGATTTGGGGAGGATAACCACAGAGATAAAGTGCCCTTCTCATTACATCATATGACTTATCCCTATTGATGTTGACCTTGATCACCTGACTGAGGTAGTGTTTGTCAGGTTTCTCCACTGTAAAACTACTTGTTTATTCCTCCCTCTCCATACCGTACTCTTTGGAAGTAAGTTACTAGGTTCAACCCATATTCAAGCGTTAAAGAGTTAAGCTCTACCTCTTCGAGGGGAGTATCTAGATAAACTTCTTGGAATTCTTCAGTAATGGAAATTTGTCTATTCTCCCTCATGTATTCAATCATTTGTTTATATCAGTGTGGACCTATGGCTATTTATTTTGTACTTTGGTTTATGATTCAATACTACTTTATTCTGTTGCTCAAGTTGCTCCGGCTTTGGCCATTACTAGCTCTTTCAGTCAGCTAGCTCCTGTATCTCTTTGACATAGACTCATCATTATGCTTTGTTTGTTACCCCTTCCTTACCTTTCTGGTGCTACAAGATGCTCCAGGCTCATCTTGTATATTTCCTGCCCCAGTCCTAAAATCTGCCATTTCTCCAAGGATTCCTGGTTCCTTTTTCCATTCCTGGAGAATGGTATTAGAAATCAAGATCTGGGTGCTAGATGCACTCATTGCTACTGGGGTGTCTTTGCTCTTAGGCCTTCTCAGTTAACAAAGCAAGGAGATATATGTATGTATACAAACTTGTGTATATACACATATCTATAAGTATTTCTATGTGCAACTCTTTATATTTATATTAAACTAAACATGAGTTTATATTGATGTTTCCATCTCTAATTTATCACCACGTGGATCATTCTAGCCTCTTCCCCCTGCCTATCTGTAACTTCCCACTCCAACGGTGAGAAATCTGGCTCTCACCATCCACCATCCATGTACTTAATTGTTTAATTCCAGTGTACACATATGGTGGTTTCAGAATTATTACCCCATACTCCCTTGGGAAACAATTTTATCGCCTAGAGTACAGTGCTTGTGTACATTTCCTTTTGCTTTTAGTCTTACAGACTCTACTCATTTCCAAAATTACTTAGGTCAGCCCCTTACTCCCTTACCCCCTTCAGGTGATGTTGCTTCATACGTTTGTAATAGTTAGATTGTTTTGTCACATTCTGCATTCTGCCCTGGAATCCCCCAACTTCCTAAGTGATTCTTTTAAATTTGCATAATTAAGGTTCACCCTTTGTACTGTAAAGTTCTATGGTGTTTGACAAATTCTTAATGTTTTATATTCACCATTATAGTATTACACAGAATAGTTTTACTGACTTAAACAATCCCCCGTGCTTCACCAACCCTCTCCCTGCACCCCAAACACCTAACAACCACTGTTTATTGTCTTTATATAGTTTTGCCTTTTCTAGAGTGTCATATAATCATAATTATACAATACGTAGCTTTTTCAGACTGGCTTCTTTTCCTTAACAATGGGCATTTAAGATTCATCCATGTCTTTTTGTGGCTTGACAATTCCTTTTATCACTGAATAATATATCGTCATATAAATGTACCACAGTTTGTTTATTCATTCACCTATTGAAAGACATATTGGTTGCTTCCAGTTTGGGGTGATTATGAATAAAGATGCTATAAGCATTCACATGCACGTTTTGGTGTAACATAGCTTTCAAATTAGTTAAGTAAATACCTAGTAGTGTAATTATTGATCACATGGGAATACTAGGTTTAGTTTTGTAAGAAACTGACAAACCGTCTTTCAAAAAGGCTGTATCATTTTACATTCCCACCAGCAATGAGTGAGAGTTCCTATTGCCCTGCATCCTGATTGTCAGTTGGTATTGTCAATTTTTTTGGATTTTAGCCTTTTGAATAGGTGTATAGTCCCATCTCATTGTTTTACTTTGCAATTCCCTGATGACAAATGATGTTGAGCTTATTTGCCATTTGTATAATCCTTTTTGATGAAGTATCTGTTCAAATCTTTTACCCATTTTTTAATTGGGTTGTTTCTTTTCTTATTATTGAGTTTTAGGAGTTCTTTGTATATTTTGGATATACAGCCTTTTTCAGATATGTGCTTTGCAAATACTTTCCCCCAGTCTGTAGCTTGTCTTTTTATACTTTTATTTGTCATTTTCAGAGCATAAAACTTTAATTTTAATAAAATCCAGCTTATCATTTTTTTCTTTATTGCTATATTTAAAAACTTGTCACCAAACCTCAAGTTATGTGGATTTTCTTCTATTGTTTATTAAAGAAGTTTTATACCTTTGTATATTACATTTAGGTCTATGATCCATTTTGAGTTACTTTTTGTGTCAGGTCTGTGCCTAGGTTTTTGTTTTTTTTTTTTTATATGGACGTCCAGTTGTTCCAGCACTATTTGTTGAAAAGTTTACCCTTTCTCCATTGAATTGTCTTTGCTCCTTTGTCAAAAATGAATTGACTATATTTGTGTGGGACTGTTTCTGGACTCTATTCTGTTCCGTTTATCTATGTGTCTGCTTTTTTACCAGTATGGTGCTGTCTTGATTACTATAGACTGATAGTAAGTCTTAAGTAGAGTAATATGAGTTCTCCAACTTTGCTCTTCTTTTACAGTATTGTGTTGACCATTCTTGGTTTTTTGCCTTTCCATATAAACTTCAGAATTAGTTTGTTGATATCTACAAAACAGCTTGCCAGGGTTTTCACTAGGATTGTGTTGATTCTATAGATGAAGTTGGGAAGAACTCACATCTTAATAATTGAGTCTTTCAATCCATGAACACAGGATATTTCTCCATTTATTTAGATCTTCCTTGATTTTCTTCATCAGTGTTTTGTAGCTTTCTGCATACAGGTCCTGAGCTTATTTTATTATATTTATTTCTAAGTATTTTAGTTTTTTAGGTGCTATCATAAATGATTTTTTTTTTACATTTCAAATTCCATGTGTTCATTGCTGGTATATAGGAGTCAATATACAATTGACTTTTGTATATTGCAACCTTGCTATACTCACTTATTAGTTCCAGGAGAGTTTTGTTGATTCTTTGGGATTTTCTACATAGACAGTCATGTCATCTGTGAGTAGAGAAAGTTTTATTTCTTTTTTTCCAGTCTGTATATCTTTTATTTCCTTTTCTCATCTTATTGCATTAGTTAGAATGATGTTGAATAGGAGTGGTAAGAGAGGACACTCTTACCCTGTTCCTAATTTTAGGGGAAAACACCCAGTTTCTCACCATTAAGTGTGATGTTAGCTGTGGAATTTTTTTTTTTTTTTTTGGTATATGTTCTTTATCTAATTGAGGAAGTTTCCTTCTGTGCCTAGTTTGGTGAGAGTTTTTGGTATTGGATAGCGATTGGAATCAGTATTAGATTTTGTCAAATGCTTTTTCTATATCAATTGATATAATCATGTGATTTTTCTTCTCTAGATTGTTGATGTGGTAGATTACATTGATTGATTTTTGAATGTTCAAGCAGTCTTGCATACCTGTTATAAATCCTACTTGATTGTGGTATATAATTCTTTATATACATTGTTGAATTTCATATGTTAACATTTTGTTGAGGATATTTGTATGTATGTTCGTGAGAGATATTGGTCTGTAATTTTTCTATCTTTTAATGTCCTCATTTGGTTTTGGTATTAGGGTAATGTTGGTCTCAGAGAATGTGTTAGGAAGTGTTATCTCTTCTATTTTTTGGAATAGATTCTGGAGAATCAGTATCATTTCTTCCTTAAATGTTTCATAGAATTCACTGGTAAAACCATTTGGGCCTAAAGATTTCTTTTTTGTGAGGTTATTAATTAAAATGTTCTAGTAGTTACATTTTAAAAAGTTAAAAGAAACAAGTGAATTTCATTTGAATAATATACTTATTTAACCTAATATATCCCAATTATCATTTCAACATGTAGTTAATATTAAAAATATTAAGATATTTTACATCTTTTTCTCATACTAAGTCTTTGAAATATGGTGTGTATTTTATACTTACCATGCATCTCAATTTGAACCAGCCACATCAAGTGCTCAATAGCCATATGTAACTAATGGCTACCATATTAGACAGTGTATGTCTAAAGTCTGAACCAAACTATAGTTACTGTTGAATTTTAATAATATATATTTTATCGTTTATCAGGTTATTAATGATGTAATATAGATTTAATATTTTTAAAAGGAAATCTTCTAGTACTTGCCCTTAAGAGAGAACCATATTGACCACTATCAGAAAATAAGCCTTAGAAATGAAAAGATAGTATGCATGAGATTATTTCTCATGTGGTAAATGTAAAATAATTATGGGGTATGGCACAAAACCTTCAAAAGGTGAATAAACCAAGCTGCAAAGTTGTAACTGGAAAGTTATACTTTTCTGTGATAAAGCAACTACAACAGTATTAAATTGAGTCAGCATGCTCAGAGAACTGTAAAACCAAAGCCATCCACCAGCAAAGTGACTTGACTTTGTTTCATTAAGCCATTTATTGTTAGCATAAATTGCCCATGTGTACTACTTATCAGATACAGCAGAGCAATCAGCTCTGTTGAATGTTCATCCCTGTCTGATGTTGGCTCAATAAGGTTTTTGTTCCTTCGTTATATCAGCAGCTTTCCTTTTCCAGACCCATCTCTACTAGTCCTCAGAAAGCCCAAACATTACAGGACCACGAGGCGTTGACCAGTGGTTCCAAACTATTGCTTTGGATTCAGCCAGGAATGCAAAAGATTCTGGCAGGGGGTAGCAGGAATCTGCTATTTCTGGCTCAGAGGTCCAGTGGCTCACAGGCATCTTAGCCTCCATCAGGTTCCCCAAATCTTGCCAGCATCCAGCCAACATCAAGAAAGAACTCCTTATCTGTGTTGTTCTCATCATTGTACTCCTGAGACCTAGGACAGCATATTGTAAATGGTTAAAAATAACAGTTGGATGGATGCATGAGTCAATGAACAAATGCATGCACGAATGAATGAATAAAAATAAACTTCTGCCTTCTCAAGGATCTGTAGTCCTCTTGCCTGTCTAAAGGGCAGCCTCCAGGACAAATTCTGAAGTCAAAAGGTTTTGTCTTTGATTTCCTCTCATCTCCTCTTCTTGGTGCCATTATGTGCCCATAAATTCTAGCCTGTGTCCCATTCCCACATTATTTCCTAATCTTTTGTGATAGTATTATTATTCCTTTTATGCAACTGGAAAAATAGAGGCTCAGAGAGAAACATGTAGAAGCTCTGAATGCTAATCTTGGTTCTGACTTTATCCAACAGGGTGATCTTGAACATCTCTCTTCAATCTTGGAACTCATTTTTTAACAGCTTTATTGAGGTACAATTGATATACAAAGAACTGCATATATTTAATGTCTACAATTTGAGGAGTTTGGATATATGCAAACACCTATGATACCATCACATGATCAAGGTAATAAACATATCCAACACCTCCCAAAGTTTCTTTAGTCCCTTTGGGTTTTTTTTGGTTTGTTTTTGTTGTTGCTGGGGGTTTGTGTGTGTGTGTGTGTGTGTGTGTGTATGTGTGGTAAGAGCACTTAACATGAGATCTACTCTCGTAACAAATTTTGAAGTGCACAATACCATATTGCTAACTATAGACATCGTGTTGTACAGCAGATCTCTAGAACTTATTCATCTAACATAACTGAAATTTTATATGCATTGAACAACTCCCCATTTCCCCCCAGCCCCCAAGGCCCTGTCAACCACTATTGTATTCTCTGCTTCTATGAGTTTGATTATTATAGATACCTCATATAAGTGGAATTATGCAGTATTTGTCCTGTGGCTGGCTTATTTCACTTAGCATAACGTCCTCCACGTTCATCCATGTTGTTGCAAAAGGCAGGATTTTCTTCTTTTTTAAGGCTGAATTAATATTCCATTGTGTTTACATACTGGGATTCAGATTAATGCCTTCTATTTCAACACAGTTTGGATGACTGCCACTCGCCAGCTGTGTGAATTTGGGCAAATTTGTTCCCTTCTATTAGCCTTAGTTGTCTGACCTGTGAAGTTTGAGTAAATACCTGATGGGTTGATTTACGTGATGGGTTGTTATTTATAAAAAAGTAAATAGATGAAATAAGGCTTATAAACCACTTAGCACAATGCCTATCATATAACAAATACTCAATAAACATCAACCATTATAATTTTTCTTATCTCCCAACTGTCAAATGGTTGTCCTGCCTTTCTTGAAAATAATAATACTGAAATAATAAACAACTAGCAAAAATTGAGACAGGAAATGTGCAAGGCTATTTACATATGTTATCTCACCTAATTCTCATGATAGTAATGTCCTTATTTTATGGGTGAAGAGACGAAAACTCAAAATGTACAAGTAACTTGCCTAAGGTCACAATTACTAAGTGGTGGAGTTGGGATTTGCATATGTATGTTTCCCATTTCAAAACATGTGCTCTTTTCATAATATTATAAGAACTCTTCTAGTACTAAATTCCGACTTCAAACTATTGCTTGATTTATAAAAATTTGGCAATTCAAAGAAAACCCATCAAAGGCAAACCTGTGCGTGGCTGTGTGCTAAGTGCTATGAAAGGTACATGATGAATACGACATGTCCTTAGCCTCCCATATGCTGGCAACATGAAACAATCATTTCATTTTGGCCAGTTTTCCTTGGCCTTCTTTTCTGCTAAAATCCTAGAATTGAGTAGTTATTTCTCTGATTTTCTCATTTTTATAAAATGATAGTTTAGAAAATGTGTTTCAAAAGAATCACATTGTCTAAATTAACAGTGCTAACAAAAGCTGATTATCTCATCACAGTACATTGTCAGCATCTATGCTTAGGCTTTTTAATTAGCTTGAAATTATTATTACTAAGTGACCCTTTATGTAACAGACCATTTCAAAAACATTTGCTGACAACCTACAATAAGTTAGAGGGTGTCCAAAAAAACTCCCACAGAACACCCCTATAAGCCCACCCATGTTTAAGGGTGTTTTTTTTTTTTTTGAAGAAAGATTAAAACTTATAGGGGCTTCTCCCACTCTCCCATCTGTAAAAAGGTCTGTTTTATGGAACGCCTGCTGTGATACATGGTGCTTGTTATGTAAGCTAATATATAGGGTACGAGGTATAAGCTTATTTTTTTTAATCGACTTTTTAAATCAATTGAGAGATCACAATCACATGAATTATGGTTTGGAAGAAAACAGTCTGAGAAACTGAGCTAACTGATCCACAGAAATCCCATGCTTACTGTTTAAATGGAATAAAATTTTTTAAAAATCATTTTTATACTGACATAAATTTATGGCAATGCTTCCCTTGTAACCCCCCCCCAAGTGAAGAGACACCAGTATAATAAAAAATTGGGCAATTTTTATTGAATTTGTGCTCATTTCTCATGCTCCTGGTTCTCATGGTTTTAGAAATCAGAAAATGAAAGGTTTCATCACATTGTTTTCACATTGATCAGGAAAGGGGGATATGCGTAACAGGTTTTTATGTAGAAACGGCATCTATCTACCTCCCTGCTCAGAGTAACCCCAAAATTTATATTTTAAGTCAAGGCAGATGCCTTGTTAACCAAAAAGTGTCTTTTCATCTCAGTATTTCAAAAACCAGACCCTTCTGACTTTAGCAAGACCTCTGCTCTTCATCTAGTCCCTCCATTGTTAATTACCATTCCTCTCCAATCAGGCAAACCAGTTGCTTAAGTTAAACTTGTTGCTTAGGTTATCTGAAGCAAGTCATTCCAACAGACGAGCACTAAATCATTCTGAGATCAGTTGAAAGACGGATGACTGAAAGTTTGGTTCATGAATGAAATTCTGCTCAAACCACTTGTTGATAGAAAATAAAGTACCTTTGTTAATATTAATAGATGAGAACTCACAAATATTAATAGGTGGAGACTCATGGTCATCACCTACGCTTTCATCAACATTTCCACACGCAATTATTCTGAGATTATAAAGTAAATTCAGTTATGGGAGAGGTTGGGAATCCCACTGACCTAATCCTGAGGGCTCTTCTCTGTGGAAAACTACGCCCCCCTTTCCACATCTTCTTTGTCCTCATAGTAATGTCTTTGGAGTCCAGTGATTTACAGCTCACAGACGAGACCACACCCATAGACCTCACTAACCCCTTTGTCTCCCCAAACTCTGCCAGTTTCCTGCCTTGTCCAACATTTTTTATCTACACATATCAAATTTCCAGGTGACCAGCTGGGTGAGTGATATCTTGTGTAACAGAAAAAGAAGTGCAAAAGATCTTGAAAGGTTGAGGTGATAAGGCTGAGTCCAAAGGGATGAAATGCAACAATGAACGTAAGGTTCCTCACTCTGGCCTGAGTAACTCAACTGTGCAGGCTTGGGGTGCAGTCACGTCTTTTCAGGAATATGTGTAGCTAAAGGTGTAGGGGTTAATAGAAGGATAAGGTCTAGTGTCTTTTAAACTGGTAAGAACAGATGCTACACTTGATCTTAGCCAAAAGGCCAAGAAGTGATGGGTCTAGTGTCTTTTGTTTGGTCTCTGACTCCTGCACTGCATGAAATTTTGCCTGAAAGAAAAAAACTTGGAATATGTTCAGAGGGAGATGAGGAGAAGGCAAGGAAAGAACAGGGAAAATAGAAGGAGAAAAAGAAGGAAATGGGCAAAGGGAAAGACTGGGGGCAAAGAAAAAGAGGAACCATAACAGGTGATCTGTCTCTCAGTAATATGTATCAGAGGATCAAAATTTCAGCCCAAGAATTCAGGCCTCTCAGCTTCTCTCCATTCCGTCCCTTGCTTACCAGGCGCCCTCCAATGACAAGACCAGTTCAGGCAGTTTAGATGGCAGAAATAGAGAGTCAATAAAGGATAAATATCCTTGGTTGAGGAGAGTAGTCTCTAGTAACACATGGATTTTGTCTTGTAATGTTTTCCTAAAGAAAAAAAAGCTATGATTTTTCAGTTTTCTCAAGTACAACCTCTGTATCAACACAGCAGACTATAATGGACCTGACTTTTTGTTTTAGGGACCTTGAAACAAACTATTTACATCAATAGGCAAAAAGGTCTCAGCCTAAACCAGTAATCTGTGTCTCAGTGGTTCCTATATATGTATTTACCTAATGTGCCAATAAAAGCAATACCAAAATATGTGTTTACACATTGAACCAAGAGATGAACTTCAGCGTCTCTTGGCTTTCTTTTTGAGCTATAACTTTTTAAACTGCCATAAACACATTTATCTTGTATTTAAATCACACTGGGGTTTGAATCTAAACTGCATTACTTGGATCTCATTTTGAATTATTAAAACTTTTAAGAAGGAGTAATGGGGGTGGGTGTTAGCAGTATGGTGTGACAGATATTGAAGCGATGCCTCACGTCTGGGTTGCATTTTTAACTTTTCAAAATACCTTTATATCTCTGCCATTTAATGCTTTTAAAATCCCTGGAAGTTCATATAATAGAAAGGAGACCACACTTTGAAAAGGATGGAATAGAGATACTAAAAGCCAAGCGAGGCTGGGCGCAGTGGCTCACACCTGTAATCCTAGCACTCTGGGAGGCTGAGGTGGGAGGATCGCTTGAGCTCAGGAGTTCGAGACCAGCCTGAGCAAGAGCGAGACCCGTCTCTACTAAAAATAGAAAAATTAGCCGGGCATCATGGCACGTGCCTGTAATGCCAGCTACTCGGGAGGCTGAGGCAGGAGGATCCCTAGAGCCCAGGAGTTTGAGGTTGCAGTGAGCTATGATGACGCCACTGCACTCTACCCAGGGCAACAGAGTGAGACCCTGTCTCAAAAAAAAAAAAAAAAAAGGGAAATTGAACCCCTCTTCATTAAAAAAGAGAGAAAGAAAAGTCAAGTGGCTCATTTTTGCAATCTCAGTTGGCTGACTTGGATTCCAAGTCCTTTGCAATCATTCCACTATATTTCTTGGAAGTGTGGTCCTCAGAATGTTATCATGTAACATTTTCTATAGGAAAGGGAACAATGGTTAAAGAAAGACATGCATATATAATCACCTCTTAGACATTTGCAATGGACATGATCGTATTAAAGGTTCTGAGAAGTTCTATATTGAGGAAACATGTTTAACTTTGTCCTGTGAAACACACTGGAAAAATGGCTCTAGATTTGTGCAGCTTCTGCAGTGGGCTAGGTCTGAATTCCCTATCTTCTATCCAAAGTACCAAGGTTACAGGGCACATTCATGTGCACCTGTCATCCCAGCTACTTGGGAGGCTGAGGCAGGAGGATTGCTTGAGCCCAGGAGTTTGAGACCAGACTGGGCAACATAGTGAGACCCCTATCTCAATAACAAGAAAAAAAGTAATACCAAGATAAGACAGAACAAGTTGAATACCAAAGAGTTTACTCCAATTTGGACATCAGGAAACACAGTACAGCATTTCATTTTTTTATGTTTGAAGTGAGATTTTCTTTTTATGGATCTCATTAAGTGATATGGTTTAAATAACTCATGGCAAATGCTAAGAGACTGTTTTAGCATGTTTCAATATGTCAAATTGTACTCAGCATTAGGCCATAGATGGGACAATTTTTCTGTTTTCAGAGAGGTTGGTTGGTTGTAAGGATTTGAGACTTAGTGCTTTTATGCAGCAGTATGTTGGGATGCAGTGATTGGAAATATTTGTGGGAAAACATTGCCTTTCCCATAGAGCAAGTTTGGTACTTTCTGAAGTCTAACCATGCCTTTTTAGTTTTGTGTTTTGTTTTAGATTTCTTTTGTCCTATACATATCGTTGCTATAAGAAAGAAAATTTCTGTTTTTCTTTGGCATATGATACACTGAAGTATTACGAGGATTTTAAAAGGGCGAGATTGCCGTCCCTTACTTTTTTGGATGGGACAAGAGCTCTCAGAAAGCTATCTTTATTTGATAAAATCACTCAGAAGTTTTTTACTTCAAACGATTTTTTAAAAAAATGAAAGTAGAAGACTCTTCTACCTAGGGAAAGGCATTGAGTCTTTTCAAAATCATCTCATTGTCTAGCCAGTAGCTTTTATCCCTGAAAAGTAGTGTGTTGCTTGTTTTTGGTGTCTCCCTGCAAAAAGAAGGGAATGGATGTCCAGGACAAGTTAAAGAAGTAAGGTCCTCAGAATGTTACCATGTAACATTTTCTATAGGAAAGGGAACAATAAAGAAGGACATACACACACACACACACACACACACACACCGGACTTAGAACCCTGTGGCCCCCAATTAGAATGCTAATTTCTTGTCAAGAGTTCTCTTGGTTCCACAGAGTGTTAGCTACCTTCGCAAAGAGTAGGTCACTGTGGGGGTGAGGGGAAACTTCCCCTTTCCCCTTGCTGAAAGATCAACTCACAATTAAGGCAGATTAATAAGAGAAAGAGGTTTATTTACCATAAGCATGTGGAGAATCACAGAGTGATTACCCAATATCCCCAGGGGATCCAAATCTTTTTATACTAGCCTTTTAGAGGGGAAGGGAAGATGAGGAATATAGGTAATTCTGTTTAGGGGCAATAAACGGTTCCTAGGGAGGATGAATAGGTACTTGGGAGAATGAATGGATGGGGGGAAACAGATTGACTTGTAAATTAACCTGAGAGACAGGTATTATGTTTAAAATGATTTGGGCCAGGTCTGGTTGCATTCTTGATTTCCTTCCTGCAATATAGTGAGATAACAGGGAAGGGAAGGGAAGTCCATTGTTCTTTTGATGGGTCAGCCGGGTTTATGCAGATTGAGGGAAAGCCCCTCTCCAGTACCTTTTGATCTTGAAGAGCCTTTAATTCAAAATATTCTTTATACAAAGGAGTTATAGTTGGGGGTGAAATTTCCTGAGCTCCTTCATCACCATCCCCTACCTTAGCAGCTGGGGGCTGGGAGTTTGGGAGAAGCAATGGACCTTATCAGAGAAGTAAACTGTATTATCAGCTGGCTATGCTTCTGCTATCTGTAGAAACCTTGGGTGTCTTATCCCCCAGGGAATCAGCAAGACCTTTTCCTATTCATGCTAAATAAACCAACTTGCTCAATGTGGGGAAGTTACTTTTGTTAGAAAACCTCAGCCCTTAATTTGGCTCTTTTATTCTCCTTCCACAGTACAGAAAAATTTCCAAAACATGAAGGGGTTCTGATTAGCAGTGAAGTCAAGAAGGCTTCAGCTCCAATTAAAATGAACATTAAATCATTTTGTGTGGTAATGGCTGCAGTATAAAAACAAGTTAAGTTTCTCTTTATTTTTGATCATGGGTTTGGCTCTTGAATTATTCTATTCACCAGCAATGTTGGCACAGCTTTCTGGGCTGCCCGTGGAGGAGGTGTTCATGGGCTTCCCAATTAACACCCTGTTAAGCTGCACACCTGTGGTGAAATTACCCTCAGATCACGATATTGAAGTTTTGAATCCCGTGACACTAATATCATTGTCCTGAAAGTCAAACCTAACATGATATAAAATGATTCCTGGTATCTCTGCAAAGACAATTTGTTTCTCTGGCATTCTTGTGGAGCAGTCAAGGGTAAAGATATATGTGGGGGAGTCATTGTGAAGCAATTTATTCATTTATTAAAAATTTTATAGAGGTATAATTCACATACCATAAAATTCATCCATTTTAAGTGTACAGTTTCATGATTGCATGTTTACAGAGTTTTGCAATCACCACCACGATCCAATTTCAGAATATTTCCATTACCCCAAAAAGGAACCAGCACCCATTAGCCATCACTTCCTGTTCCGACACCCAACCCTAAACAACCAACAAACTATTTGTGTCTTATAGATTTGCCTTTTCTGTAACATATCATATAAATGGAATCATGCAAAATGTGGTCCTTTGTATCTAGCTTCTTTCACTTAGTATAATGTTTCCAAGGGTCATCCATGCTGTAGCAGGTATCAGTACTTCATTCCTTTTTATTGCTGAATAGTATCCCACTGTAGGAGTGTACCACATTGTCTATCCATTCATCAGATTATGGACATTTGGGTTGTTTCTACATTTTGGCTGTCATGAATGATGCTGACATGAACACTCACAGGTACAAATTTGAGTGAACATAACAATTTATATTTAACATACTGAAAGCAGATTAAAACTCAGCTTAGATCCTCATCTCCAGACAGAACACCATATTATTAGTGGAGCTATGGGGGGCTATGACATTTTCAGAGTAAATGGCAGTTATACAAAAGTGCTAATAATCAGAACACTAATTTATGTAAAAATTCATAAAAATTCCCAAGGATTTTATGAAAATTTGGGGTTTTATGAGAATTTTTAGGTCATGCCTTTTCCATATCCACTGGCAATAAGCTTAGCTTTTTCCAATGACTATAAAGAATGTTGAGGGTTAGAGCAAGTGCTGGTCTGAGTTTAGGGGACCAGTCTGGGACTCACGAGTTCTGTCTGCCTTTTCTATAGCCCTCTCTGCTGCCCTAGGAAAATCTTTTGAGCCACACTCCTCAGTTTCATTGTCTTCAAAATGGGGAAAAATGATTCCCTTACAGATCCCAAAGTGGTTATGAGGTTAAACATTTTCCAGGCATTTAAAGCACCTCATATGAAATAGAAATACACTATATAAGCATAAAGAATTTTTTTTGGCAAAGACGAAAGGAAGGTTTAGTCAGCCTTTTGTTCTTTCTGGAAGACCTAAAAAATAGATAAAACCACAGGGTTTAATTTTGTACATTTGAGCTGGCAAGAATGTGATATTCATTTCCTCCACAGCCAGAAATGTTCATGGTTCCAGTAATGTTAAGCCCTTGATTGGAGGAACTGTTTTTCTGAGCTCCCACAAGCTTTACTAACTGTGTTCTAAAATGAAATCCTTTTACCTTTTCATGGCAACATGGCAACTATTTGGTTTACAGCAGAAAAGGAAAAAAACCTATAGAAGGAAATTAACCCAATAAGCAATTATCCAACAAGTCCTCATTGAATGAAATACAAGGTGCTTCTGCCCTTAGGGAAGTTACCATTCTGATGGAGCACAAAGAGAATTAACAATGCAAAAACTGCCCCACATTTCGTTTGGTACCCCACCTCCATTTCCATTCCAGAATGGCATCTGGCCTGTTGAAGATAATTTTCCAAAAGGGGTGAAATTTTGACTCTCATACAGATATAAAAATAAACGCACATTAAAGATTTTATTTAACTCATAATGAGGGGACCAGGCAGATGTTATAACCAATTCAAAGGAGAATACAAAGAGCAGACATATATATAGATCAAGAATATTGAAATGAATGTGCAAATGGAGGCTAAACTGGCTTCTTCCACAGTGGGAGAGGGAAGTCAATTAGACCTCTACCAGACAGGACAGAATTTGCATGTCTATAAATAAGAATTATTTTGCATTGTTATCAGTTATCCACAATTCAGAGAGTTGTAAAATAGCTCCCATAAAATGACAATCGGATAATCTAGAGCAGTGTCAGCTAGACCAGAGGGTTGGCAAACTAAGGCTCTCAAGCCAAATCTAGCCCCTGTTTTTGCAAATAAAGCTTTATTTGAACAAAGTCATGCCTACTCATTTACATATTCTATGTGGCTGCTTTCACACCATAATGCTAGATTTGAGTAGTTGTAACAGAGACACTATGGCCCTCAAAGCCTAAAATATTTACTACATTGTCCTTTTACAGAAAAAGTTTGCTGACCCCTTTTCTAGACAATGCATGTTTTCCATTGAGGCACAATTTTTTCCCTATAGTCTCTAGAGTGCTTGGAAAGTACTTTTAAAGTTAATGGACAAAATAACCAGACAATAAAAGCTGTGGAATTCAGAGAAGGAAATTGATAAAGATCTGGAAGATTTTATGAAAGAGGAGAGCAGGAATTAGGCCTTGATGAAGATATTTGGATAAGGTCAGGGTACAGGGGAGTAGAGAGACAGGCAGTTCTAGGCAGGGACAAAGGCGTGGGAAGAGATGGAATAGCCCAGCCTGTTAAATGTCCAGGACAGTTGGAAGTGAAGAGTTGGACAGACTTCATGATAGAGGCTAAGAGGTAGGTCATTTATACACAAGTTCCCAAAGAAAGCTGGCTGTGTCCCCAGTTGCTTTCCAAGTGTGGAATCAGTCTATGGGAGGCAAATAGTGTGGTTCCAGGGGTCCTCAACCTTCCCCACAAAATATTTCATGTGTGAACTTCCCAACTCTAGCCACTCCTCTGTACAGCATTGAAGGCAGCTGTTCAAATGTAAATGGCCTTCATCTTGGAAGAATAAGTTATATAGCCTGATTGGTCATTAACACCATAGCTCCTATTAGGTGGTCAGTTTCCTCAGAACAGGAAGTACTCCACCTAGAGGGAGCCCTCAGTCAAGATGCCACTTTGGATTTTGGCCAGTTTTGTTCTGGGCCACAAGATACTTTGGGATATGGGGACAGGGTCTCTTCAAAGTATCCCCCATGAAGAGACCTGTAGATGGTGGGCAGCTTTGCTCTAAAGGTTCCAATGATAAGCTTTTGGATAGGATTAAGCCTGACTTGGCTAGGCGCTTAAGGCTTTTCTCCTGAAATCCTACCTCTATGAGTCCCTTTGAATTTCTCTGTTTCTCTGGCATATTTTTGTTTTGATTGGCTCTCAGAAGAGGCAAGGAGAAATCTAGGAGCATGAAACCCTTTCTAGCAGAAGGAGCTGGCAGAGGCTGTCCTCCCATGGGTGGGGTCTCTTTGCCAAGTGGCTCTTCGAAAGGGAGAAAGGAATTGGCAGAGGAGGGTACAACTTCCTGAAATGCCGCTTCTTCCACTTTACTCCTTTCTGCTCACTTCCTCAGTATTTCCCGCTGTGCTCAATTCTCTAAGTTGATTCATATGTTTGTTGTACCGCTTTGGGGGACATCCAAGATAAATATTAAATAGTTCATCAATAAGCCCTGTGCAGGGCACTGCAGAGTGTACAAACATGTATGAGACTGGCCCCTGCCCTCATGGTGTATGCAGAAGGAAGCAAGCAAACCTGCAAAAATATCACTAATAAGTAGGACAAGGATTTTCATTAACATTATAGAATGCCTGTATTTTGGAACTCACTGGAGAACTAAATCCTGAGTTAAGATCACGTCAGAAGATGAAAAACTAATATTTGAGAAAGTTTAATCATCCTCTAGATAAGCAGTTCTCAACCTTGGCAGCTTATTAGAGTCACATAAGAGGCTTTTTCAAAATACAGATGCCTAAACCTTACCCTAACCCAGAAATTCTGCTATAATCGGATTGGGGTAGAGCCCAGATACTAGTATTTTGGAAACTTCTTTACTATGAAATAAAATATAAATTTTAAAAGGACATAAAATGAGAATGTACAATTTAAGAAATTATTATTTAACAAATACCAGTGTAACCAGCATTCAGGCCAAGAAGTAGAACGTTTCCCACACTCAACAAGTCTCCTAGCCATGACTCCATGTGCTCTTCCAATCACAATCCTCCCTCTCCCAAAAGTAACCACTCTCTTGACTTTTATGGTCATCATTTCCTTGCTTTTCCTTATAGTTTTACCACACATAGACATATACCAAAATATTAAATATGAGTTTAGTCTCTCTCTAAAATGTATTTAAAATAGAATTCTTTGCATTCTTTGGTGTCTGGATTTTTCACTCAGCACTATGTTTGTGAGATTGATCTAGTTTGTTGTATGCTGTTCATTTTCAATGCTGTGCAGTATTCCAAAGTATGACCATTCCACAATTCATTTGTCCATTCCTCTATGTATTTTTTAGACAGGGTCTCTCTCTGTCACCCCAGCTAGAGTGCAGTGGCATCATCATAGCTCACTGCAACCTCAAAGTCCTGGGCTCAAAGGATCCTCTTGCCTCAGTCTTCTAAGTAGCTGGGACTACAGGTGCGTACCACCACACCCGGCTAATTTTTTCTATTTTTTTGTAGAGAGGGGGTCTCACTCTTGCTCAGGCTGCCATTCTACTATTGACAAACATTTGTCTTGCTTCCAGTTTTGGGCTTTTATGAACATTCTTGTGCATGTCTTGATGTATTTACATATGCATTTTTAATGGATTTGTACCCAGGTATACTATTATTAGGTCATTGGTTTATATGTTCAGCTTTAGCAAATACTGCCAGTTTTCCAAAGTGGTTAGAAAAATTTGCAGTTCCAAAAGCAATGTCTAAGAGTTATTTTAGTTCCCTATTCTTACTGAAGCTTGATGTTGACAGCCTTTTTTAGCTTTAGGCATTCTGGTAGGCTAAATTTTAAATACAATGGTACCTTATTGCAGTTTTAATTTGTGTTTTCCTGATTACTAAGGGTGTTGAGTGCTTTTTCATGCTTATTGGCAACTTGAATTTCCTCTTTTGTTAAGTGGTAGTTTGAATTTTTGCTTATTTTTCTATTGCATTGTCTGTTAATTTTTCTATTGATTCGTAGGAGTTCTTTGTTTTAGATACAATCACTTTGTTATATATTTTGCAAATGTCTCACTATTCTGTGGCTTGCCTTTATACTCTCTTAATGGTATCTTTCAATGAACAAAATTCTTAATTTTAATGTAATCTGAGTTATCAGGGTTTTTAATGTCAATATGACTTCACTATAATAAGGAGAGGACCATAAAGATAAAGAGATATTATGCCAAAGACTAGATAAATCAGATTTGTGGTTAGTTATAGAAAAAGAGAGCACACATGATGTTGACATGTTTCTTAATCAAACAGAGAATAACACAAATTTTTGATGAGAATCCCTTATCAGAACTCATTATACAGATGCACAGGGCTCGGTTAACAAGGCACCATGATCTGGAAATAAACTCATCCACCAGGCTAATAATCTTATATTACTTGCTAATTATTTCAAACTTATTATTAATGGTTTCTCAATTAGATTTTAAAATCCAGTCTAGCAAATGGAACCCATTATCCTTGGACATAACATACAATGTGTAGAATTGCAGGCAGAGGACAGTAGAAAGAAAATGAATGCTGGATAATGCTTGGTGAGCTATAGGTGTGTAGGGGAGAGAAAATATCTTATTCTCTACCCATTCTAGGTTCATGGCTGAGGCCCCTATAACAAAAGACAGATAACAAGAGAAAAGCATACAAATTTATTTAATGTAAGTTTTATGCAACACTGGAGCCTTCATAAGGAAATGAAGACCTGAAGAAATGGTTGAACTTGTATATTTTCATGCTAGGTTTGATGAACAAGTGAATAGTCATGGAGAAATATGATTGGAAGACAAAAAGATCTGTTCTAATGGTAATAAACTAGGGGAAACTTAGCAAGGCTAAGTTCAAATTCTTTTCTGTGTCCCTGTTTCTTCAGAGATAAGGATGTTTCTTTCCTCTGGGTATAAGAAGGTATGATAGTTTATTTTAGGTGTCAACTTTACTGGGCTAACGGATAGTCAGATGGCTGATAAAACATTATTTCTGGGTATGTCTGGGAGGGTGTTTGCACAAGAGATTAGCATCTGAATCAGTACACTGAGTAAAGAAAACTTATACTCACCAATGTGGGTGGGCATGATCTGATTCATTGAGAGCCCAGATAGAACAAAAAGTCAGAGGACAGTACAAACTTTTTCTCCTTTCTGGAGCTGGGACATCCATCTTCTTCTACCTCTGGTCATCAGAACTCCAGATTCTCAGGCGTTTGGACTCCTGGACTTACACAAGTGGTCCCCAGTTCCTCAGTTCTTTAGCCTTGGACTGAGAGTTATACCATTGGCTCCCCTGGTTCTCAGATCTTTGGACTTAGACTGAAGTCCACCACCAGCTTCCCTGATTCTCTAGCTGGCAGACAGCATATCGTGGGACTTCTTGCCTCCATAACTACGTGAGCCAGTTCCCATAAGAAATTCCCTGTAATCTATCTATATGTATCTATTTATCTCCTGTTGGCTCTGTTTCTCTGGAGAACCTGACTAATGTAGGAGGGTACCTCTTGAATGAGGTTTTCTGTCCTGCTGCAGGGGAGAAGGGTGGGGGGAGGGTGAGAGTGACCTTCTTTCTTCTGCTGTTTTTCTCAAATGCCAAGGTGCCATATTTTGGGGTAGTGAACCCCATCAGGTGCTTCACTATCACTGGAGTGGGAAGCATGGGGAAGGAACAGGAATACTGGGGCTAATAAGTAAGCGGTGTTGCTAAGCTAAGGAGCTTTGAGTTTTATATGGAAATGGTGGTCCATTGAAGTGCTTTAAGCAGGGGGCTAACACCGTCATTTTTGTAACTAGGGTCACTGGCGGCTGCGTGGAAAAATGGTTGGGATCAAGGGAGTGAGACTTAATGTTCAAAGGCCAGTGGCCATTAAATGGATAAATCTCTTGATATTTAGGCAATAAAATTTAAAAATTAGTAATAATTGGGGGTGGGGGATGTGAAGAGAGGAAACCATATCCTAAAGTCCTTAGAAAATTATCCCAGCAAGATATTTTATTTAAAAAGAGGGTTCTACCATCACACAGGTTTGGGAAACACAATATCATCCTCTTATGTGCACACTGGAATAGTAAGAGAGCTCTGCTAACTAATTTGACAGGGGAAATCTATTTATTTTTATTTAAGCCAGCAGTTCAGAATTTTATTTTATCAAATAACTTTTATTTTTGCATAACACATATTAATATCCTGTTCTGTTGGGTTTGCCTGGAACTCACTTTGGGAAATATTGGTCTAGGATGACTTCCAGGGAGTTCTGGCTTGTTTAATAGAGTAAAGGGTGGTTCTACTAACTGAGTGAGCAAATACATGAGTAAGAGCAGATTTGTGGGATAAGATAATAAGTATAGTTTGCATGTTTTGGAGTCTTGGAGGATATCTCTAACAAGCAATTAAATAGGTAAGCCTAGAGCTCAAAGATGAGAGCTTTGATGGAGGAACAGATTTGGGAACCACCAGTTGAATTCAAAGGGGTAGATTATATTTCTAAGAACAATGCATATAAGTAAGAGGAGACAAAAGGCTGGAGGATGGTGTTAACAACACCATTTACTGAATTCTTTCCCAGTCATTTACCTCTTACTGATTTCATATTTCACATACGTAGATCAACTCTTTTGGCTAATTCTTAGGATTGATGTGTCTTAATGACATAGCTTTTATTGCTACTCCTTGCTTGTGAAGTTTTAAACATTATCCATTGATTTCCCAATACAGAACATTGGTATCTGTGTTTAGTTATCTTTCACTATTACTCAACTCCCACCATATGTATCTATATTCCTTGTGTCATACCCTTCCAGAGCAGTTATATAGTGACTTTGGCTGAATCATAATCATTTAACCACAATCATGAACCATTATTAGGACTATATAAATGCTATTTATCTTAGAGTATTCTTTCCCGCATAATCTTTTGTTTTCCTGGAGTAAATATCTATTTGTTTTGTTTCGTTTGCAAATGCTCCCTGCTAAAATTCTATTCCACAAATTGTGTAAATAGCCTCACAATATATTAATTTATATTAGAGTTTATTAGTTGTATCTTTTCGAAGAAATCCCTTCTGGAAACTAGTGATCATTCTCTCCCTGCTCTGCAGTTGGCCTTCTGAGATTTCACATCACCAGTCATACTGGGAATTTCTTTCCCTCTTTCTTACATCAGCCCCTATTGACTGAATCCCCTGTCTTCTTCTTTCTTGGTTTACTCCCTCACTTTCTGGGTGGTAAAAAGGATTGAGGTCTTGCATGTCTGGAAAAAAAAATCTTTATTCTACCCTCACATTTATTTCATAGTTTAGCTGCTTGTTAAATCCTCAGTTGTAATTATTTTCTAAGAATGATGCTGCTCCATTGGTTTTTGGCTTTTATTGTTGCCGGTTAGAAGTTCAAATGCTATTCTAATTCTTTTACATGTCTGTTAAACGTTTTCCTTTTCTCCTCTTTGGAAGCGATAGGGTCTTCAGTATTCTAAAATTTTATGAAGACATACCTAGGTTTGAGCCCTTTAATTGGTGGATCCATTTAATTGTGAAACTTGGGTCTTTCAGATATGGGAAACATTCTTGAATCATTTCATTGATGATTTTGTCTCCCTTTTCATTGCTCTCTTTATTTCTTTGTCTTTCCTTATGAATTCCTATTATTTAGATGTGAGATCTCAATAGGTTCTCTAATTTCTTATCTTTTATCTCCTATTTTCTTAAATTTCTCTTTCTGCCATTTTCTGGGAGATTTTTCTCAACATTATAATCCATCCATTTTATTGAAGTTTTTCCATGTTTTTATTTCTTTGATCTTTTTGTTGTTTCCTGAGTATGTATTTTTAGTTTCCTGTTCTTGTTTTAAGGAAGCAAATTTTTAAAGTTTTCTAGTCCCATAAAGTCTCTGTTTCTTCCATATTAACTGGGCATCTATCCTTCCTTTTCTAATTTTTGGAAAAGAACAGTTAACTTCTCTATTTTCAATCTTTTTCATTGTAAAATAAATACATTTTAGACTATAAATTTCCCTCTAAATGATTCTTTAGCTGTATATTACAAGTTTTGAACTTTATTACTTTTATTGTCATTAAGTTCTAAATTTCTATGTTGTGATTTCCATTGTTTCTTGTTAACCATGAGTTAGTTCCAGGAACATTTGTAAGTTTGCAAACATTGTGTTTTTAACCAGATTTTTCTGGTGCTTGATTTCTAATGGTCAGCATGACACTAGATCTTTTACACTTTTTTTAACTTCCTTTAAGTCGTATTAAGTGACTGGTTTTTGTAAATATTCCATGTATATTTGGAAATAATGTATATTTTATGCTTATTGGACACTAATTAATTTTATTTTTCCTTTGAAGAACAAAATTCCTTCCTGTAAGAGGAAAAAACAAACTGTTTTTCCTTTCTACTGTCACATTCAACACATAGCACATTCACACCAGAGCCTCCAACAGACACCAGCTGTGAGTTGTCCTCTAATTCAATTCAATTCTGACACTATCTGCCTGGAGATACCATCAAATCTCACAGGTTGAGGGTTCAGACCTACAAGACTGTCCCCCACTTCAGATCCCAGTCTCAAGGCCCAGGTTGTGACTTGTACTTCTGAACTACCAGCAATAAATTGGGGCTCCCAAGACCCCCTCCTTGGATTCTATTAATTTGCTAGTGCAGCTCACAGAACTCAGGGAAACAATTTGCTTATGTTTACCACTTTGTTATAAAAGATAGTACAAAGGGCACAGATAAGCAGCCAGATGGAAGAGATGCATAGGGCAAGGCATGTGGGAGGTGGTGTGGAGCTTCCATGTCCTCTCCAGGCATGCCACCATCCAGGAACCTCCAGCTGTGCAGCTATCTGGAAGTTCTCCAAACTCAGTTCTGTTTTCTATGGAGGCTTCATTACATAGGCATGATTGATTAAACCGTTGGCCATTGGTGATCAACTCATCCTTCAGCTCCTCTCCCCTCCACAGAGGTTAGGGGGTGGGCTGAAAGTCCCAATCCTCTAATAATGTCTTGGTCTTTCCAGTGACCAGCCTCCATCTTGAAGCTATCTAGGGGCCCCAGCCACCCATCATCTCATTAGTATACAAAAGACATGCTTATCACTCTGAAGATCCCAAGGGTTTTAGGCGCTGTGTGTCAGGAAATTGGGATGAAGACCAAATATACATTTTGCAATATCACAGGTTCTATATCCTTAATATTTTGTATCTGCTTGGTCTATCAATTTATGATAGAGGTGTTTTTAAATCTTCCATTGTGATTGTGGATTTTTGTTGTATTTGCCTTGAGGCAATGTCGTCAGTTGCATACAAGTTCAGAACTAATAAATTTCTGGTAGAAATTTCATTTTATTATATTATTGCTACTTATCTGTCTTGATTATAGTTAATGCTTTTTGCTTCAAATTCTAATTTGACTTATATTAATATACTTTTTGCATCTTTTTTATAGTTAGTAATTACATGCTACATTTTTCATTCCTTTATTTTCAACATTTCTTTTGGTTTGTTTTTTTGATGTGTGTCTTATATAGTTGAATTTTTAAATATTGTACTTTTTTAAAAAAAAGTGTAACCTGTTTCATTTATTTTGATTACTAATTTTTTGGACTTATTTTGTATAATTATTCTTTGTTCCTTTCTTCATGCCTTCTTTCAATAAATAAAACTTTCCATGTTGACTCGGAGGCTATATATTTTTTATTCCTTTATTATAATAGTTATTTTCAAACTTTAAAATATATATACTTAAACTTTCTAACAAAGTTAAAGTTATCCAATATCTGTATCGTTATCCCAACCATGACAAGGTCCTTAGCCTGCTTTTACTCTCCAATGAACACACTTTCCCTGATCTTGATTTTGTTTAATGATTTAATTTCATACCCATTTTAAATACAAAAAGTTGTTATAATTATTCTAACATATTAACTGCCCTGTGAATTGTATTTAACTCACACTAGTTTTGAGCCCGGGGCCTCCTGAAGCATGTGTAACTCACATCTCTTCACCTTGGGAGCTGCATGAACTATTTTTCAAGTTGCATATAACTCATGCACAGAAAACAACACAAAATAACAAATTTTTCATTAAATTAGAAAGGATCGTTTTGTTTTCAAAGTTTTTATTCTATTTTCGTAATAAAACACCATTGCTCCAAGGAAAAAAATTTTTTTTCTAGTGTGGCAGTCAATGTGTTAAAGTAATAGTTAATTAAATTTACTTATATATTTTATTGTAGGTGGTGCAGTGTATTTCCATTAGAAAGCATATGATATCTGGCTATCTCTCTTTTTATGCTGTTAACAGTCACTGATGATCATTACCTATATCCATTAATTATAATAGAGAGGGGTTGTAAAATGGTGATATATTTTTATTATTACTTTTTCTTTTATTAGTTGGAACACTTCTATAGATAGAAACTTGTACTTATCAACTATTTGTTTACCCTGAGGTAAAGTTCATATAGGAAAGGCATAATTAATACTTGATTTCCCCCTTTATTTGTTAATTCAAAATAGTGAATTGGTTTTCTAGCATCCTTCAAGGATGCCAAAGAGTATTTTTGAAAATATCCTTATGAACTCATGGATTTAAATCCATCCATTGCATGTTTTTATCTTTCATGATGTTCAGACAGACCAACCTTTGGTCAATGGGAATCTATTCATACTGATTCCTGAGTCCTAAAGACACAACCGTAACATTCTTTGACAACTTCTTGCTTTATGATATCACATGGTAGTTAGGCTCATCTCATACATGTCCTGCCCAGCAGCTCTGTTCCTTCTAATGGGAAATTAGAGACCACAATCTGGGCTGTTAGGGATGCTTATTACTTCCAGTTCATTTTTGTCTCTAGGCCTTTTTAGTGAACAGAGCTAAGAAATATGGGTTTTTTAAAGAAAATATATCATGAGTTCATAATGATACTCCTAATTCAGAATCAGAGTTATCAATTTTACCTAACCTCATTCAATTTACATCTGTATTTCCTTTCTCCTGTGTCAAAAATCCTGATGACACCAACAAATTACTCATTTGCTTTATCCAACAATAGACATGCAACAGTCTCAGAATAACAATATTAACACTACCACTAACAATATAATTAATAACTAGTTTCTCATTTATTTTGCAGAATTTTCTGTTTTTGTTGTTGTTGTTTTGTCCTTAGGTCTTGTCCCTACTAAGGATGTATGGTGAAATTTCTGTGTTTTAACGTCAATGGGTATAATTCTTCTCTATGTGATATATGCCACCAACTGTAAACATATAAAAGTTCATTTATGTCTTCTTACTTTCAATATTAGGAATTGCTTTTTTAAATCGAATTTTGCCCTATAAGTGTGTAAAATATTTGCATAGTTCCGAAGTCAAATACACAAAACCAGGTGTATTCAATGAAATCTAGCTTCTATTTCTGTCTCTCTGACACAACTTCCTCTCCCCATAAGTAACCATTTTTAATGTTATGATTTATAATTTCATTTTAAATGACATATGGACATAATTATGTATGCATTTATAGTTTATATTCTGCCATTCCTACATTAAAAAAATAGCATCTATACTGTTTTCTCCTTTTTGCTTTTCTTCCTTAAACAACATATCCTAAGATTATTCCATAGTACTACACAGAGATATTTTGTATTTCTTTTTGCACCTGCATAGCACTTTACTCTTCAATGCCACAATTTATTCCCTGTTGATAGACATTGGGGCTGTTTCCTGCTTTTCCTATCATTATAAATAATGTTTCAATGAATAACCTTGTACGTATATCTTTTTGCATTTTTGGCAATGCATCTTTGAAGTAGATACTTAGAAGTGGGATTGCTGGATCATAGGATAATTGTATATGTAATTTTGCAGGATGTTGCCAAATTTCCCTTCGTAGGGACTTTCCATTTTCTGCTCCCACCAGCAGTGTTGCCTCATAGCCTCAGCCAACTTGGTAAGTGCGAAGTAATCTTTCTGCACAGTTTGCATTTCTTTCATCTTGAGTTAACCATCATAGGGTTAAGGTCCATTTGCATTTTTTTTAGTGAACTGTCTGTTCATATCTCTATCCCAGTTTTCTCTAGGACTTATGGTCTTTTTCTTTTCTATTTTCATAAGGCCTATATTCTATCCCAGTTTATTATTTCTCTTTTTATTAATACTTTACTCATGAACTTTTTTTTAAAGCCAGTCAAATTCAGCAGTGGGGGGTTATATACCACCTTTAGTGACACTAATGTTAATAAGTTCTGATAACCCACTACCATCAAATCAGCCTACTCATGACTTTTTGAAAGGTAATCAAATATATCAGTCTTTTCCCTTATTACTTCGGGATTTTAAAACAGTTAACCATACGGGTGTGGTAGCACTTCGGGAGGCTGAGGCGGGAGAATCACTTGAGGCCAGGAGTTTGAGACCAGCCTGGGCAACATAGCAAGACTCCATCTCTACAAAAAATAAAAGAAAAATAAATTAGCCAGCCTTGTAGAGCACACCTGTAGTCTCAGCTATTCAGGAGGCTGAGCTGGGAGGATCACATAAGTGTGTGAGTTTAAGGTTATAGTGAGCTACGATTAGGTCACTGCACTCCAGTCGGGGTGACAGAGAGAGACCCTGCCTCTAAAAAAAAAGTTTTCCCAACTCTCAAGTTATAGAGGAATTCACCCATGTTTTCCTCTGGTACTTATATCCTTACTTTCTGTATTTAAATCTCTGATCCATTTAAAACTTACCTAGTGTATGGTGTGAAGTTTTCTCTTTTTCAGTAAGGCTAACCAGTTATCCCACACTGACCATCTCTTCTACCACTGACTTGAGATGCCACTTTTATTGTTACTTAAATTTCATATACAATACAGTCTATTTCTGGATTCTCTATTCTTTTCCATTGGTGTGTCTATGAACCAATATCAAAATGTTGTACTGTTAAAGGGTATCTAGTATGTTTTAATGTCTGGTATTGCTAGACCCATTACTTTTCTTTTGTAGGTTTTCCTGACTACTCTTACTTATTCATGATTCTAAATGAACTTATAATCAACTTGTCAAGATGCAGAAAAATACCTGTTGGTATTTCTTCTGGTTGGTTGGGATTGTGTTAAATTTCTAAACAAATTTAGAAAGAGATCTGACACCTTATTATGTTGATTCTCTAATACAAGAATATGCTCTGTCTATGTTCGGTCTTTAAGAGTGTTGCAGAGTTTTGCTCCTATATGTTTTGAATATTTCTTGTTAAGTTTATGTCTGAGTATTTTATTTTTTTACTATTGCAAAAAAGCTCTTATGTCCCATTAGGTCTTGTAACTGGTGTTTGTATATACGAAGGCTCTCTTAGTCTTCTTCTGTCTTAAATTTCTTCACCCCTCTCCCTAAGCTTAAATTAGAAGTTTAGCTGGGTAAAAATGATAAACTGAGAGCTACTTTTCCCCTCTGAAGATGTTACTCCTTATTCTTTGTCATGAAGTGCTGCTGGTGAGAAGTCTTCTCTCAAGCAAATTGTTATTAATATGTGTATAATCTGTCTTTTGTAACTTTTACTATGATCTCTTCATCTTTGAAATTCTGCACCTTTACTATGAAATGCCTAGCTGTGTATTTGTTTCAATTTATTATATTAGGTGCTCAGAGTGCTTTTCATTCTACACATTCAAGCTTTTCTTAATTTAAAAAAATTCTTACTCATTATATCTTCAAATTATTGTATCTTGCCATTCCCTCCATTCTCGCCCTCTGAAAATCCTGTTCAACAAATGTGGAAGCATCTCAGTCTGTCTTCTACATGTTTTATCTCTTCTTTCATATTTTTGTCTATTTTTATTTCTCTCATCCATCCTGCATCCCTCAGGACTATTTCATAATTCACTATTTTGCTCTTTTGGTCTAGTCTTTAGATTATTATATTATGTTTAAAATTTTCTGACCAGAGATCAAATTTCCAAGATTCTAATGGGTTTGTTTTCAAATATACCCCTTCTTTTAAAATATGTCTATTTTCATTTCTTTTTCATTTATTTTATTATTTTTTATTTCAGAATATGATGGGGGTACAACACTTTGGCTATATATATTGCCCATGCACTGCCCGTGTCAGAGCTACAATCGTGGCCATCCCCCAAACTGTGCTCCCCGCATCCATTCAGTGAGAGTTTTTCCCAGCCCCTCCACCCCCCTCCTGCCTGCCCGCCCCCTGATGAATATTATTGCCCTGTGTGATGTAAGTGTTGATCAGTTAGTACCAATTTGATGGTGAGTCCCAGTGGTGCTTGTTTTTCCATTCCTGTGACACTTCGCTTCGAACAATGGGTTCTAGCTCCAACCAGGATAATACCAGATGTGTTAATTCACTATTGTTCCTTATTGCCGAGTAATACTCCATGGTACACATATACCACATTTTATTAATCCACTTGTGTATTGGTGGGCACCTGGGTTGTTTCCACATCTTTGCAATTGTGAATTGTGCTGCTATAAACATTCGCGTGCAGATGTCTTTATATTTTCATTTCTTAATTCTTTTAGTCAAAGTTGTGTTTTTGTTTATGTTTTTGAACATTCTCAATACACTTATTTTCAAATCCTCATCAGACTATCACATAAAAATAATTTCTTGTGGGGTAAATTTCTGTTTCAACTGTTTGCTTTATTGGTTGTCTTTCATAGTATTAGACTTATTCTTGCACTTTGGATTGATTTATAGCCTCAGTTTTTATTCTTTCTCTTCATCCCCTCTGCATTCTCCCTTTTATTTTGGCAGTTTTGTAGTTGCCGATTCTTGTCCCTCTTTGCACCCCGTCCAAAGCTACGTCTAATAATGACATTTTGGGGTTCTTGTCTCACAGTGATCTTGGGGACTTGACAGATCCAGTCAAAGCCAGCAGGTGGCTTAGTCCAACCCTAGGTTCCAAGGCTATGTGTGTCTATCATTTTACCTTCCTGGAGCAGCAGCTTGATTCTAGTTCTAGCCTCAGTCAACATTTGGGGTAATTTCTTTAGGCTCCTTTCAGAGGGGATGAGTTGGGATTTGCCTCTCTTGGCCTCTGGCTTCACACTGTGAATCTCCCCCTGTTTCCCTGGCTTGTATGAATCACTTCAGTCTTCTTGGCCATGAAGGAGCTACATGTCTGGCTACCACTGCCTGTTTATGGGCCATGAGCTCAGCAAAAATATATGTCTCTTGTATTTCAGCTCAACTACATCTTTTTATTTTTACTTTTTATATCTTATGCATCATTGCTATGTGTTTGGATCAGAGAGGATTTTCAAAGCAATGAGTCACTAAGGAATGTTAATCGGAAATCCATGTGATTCTGATTCTTTTCATCCTTTACCATGGTTTTAATATCTATTGTGGCTACATATGATTGTCTGAGCCCATGTCATGTGCCTGTATCAGAGCTTTAAGGGAGCCTAAAAAGTATCTGACATTTTCAGCTCCTATAGGGAGAGATAGCTCTGCCTCCCGCCAGAACTCATAATTTGTTGATTTCCTAAACTTGGAAAGGGGATTCAGATTTAGGGCTGCCAAACAAAATAACTATCTACTATAACGTATACCCTGGAAACCTATGAAAGGATATCCTCTACCTGAGCATTACATATATTTCTTCCTTTCTGTACTAAACCATATAGATACTCAAACATCAACAAGCTAAAGTTTAATCTCCATGCAATTCTGCAGGCCCTACAGATCAACATGACCACACGAAGCAGAGTTTTTTGTTAAAAGCCTGACTGAAATTCACAATGGCCTGATTTTATACTTTATAATAGCTTTTAATCTGCATTGGTTGGAACTCTAGAGGCCCATCTGTTCTAACAGAAGACTTTGTCAACTTTATATTTTTATGGCACTACTGTAATTGCAGGTTTTTGTGATATTTGTAGAGTTTGAGCTGAAAATAATGAGAGAAATAATCTATAAAAAGGGTTAGGACGCCATCACTTTTTAGCAGTTACCATGCGATCACAGATGCCAGGGACATTTAATGATTTAATTATATTGAACTTGAGGATCTCTTTCCAGTTTCAAAACTTGTAGACTTTTGGTATCATAGATAATGGGGAAAATAAAAAAGAATGGGGTTTCCAGATTTCCTTTCCCCTCTTATCTAAGAAAAAATTTCCTTTGCCTTATGCCCACTGAAAAAGATTACCACTCCCTTGGGTCCTGTGAGAATCTCCCTTTATAACTTCTGTATTTAAAGTGAAAATGTCCTGGCAGCTTTCTCTTGAACTTTTGTCAGTGACTCTGTGCCTTTTCTTCATATGCCGAATGTGAATGAATATAGGGACCTCTATTCTTCCCCAAGACCTGTGCCTATCTCTGCAATGGTCAAAGCCTGCAGGTTCTCTGGCAAGACTTTGGAGTGTCATTAAAATTCCAACATGATATTTGGTTTGCTTCCCATACTGATTTCCATTAATAAGGCAACATCATCTGACTCCACATAGGGACACTGTGACCATTTTAAAGCATCTCACCTTAGATGATAACTCATCTGTAAAGATTGGCTATAGTCTCTGGCGTATGCCTGACTATTGCTTTAGCATATTCTTGGGGAATCCTCTTAGTCTTCTTGACTCCGTTTTAGGGATGCTCTAGAATGTTATCATAAATTCTCTGTGCATTTACCAGATGAGAGATTTTACTGATTGACTGGAATTTGGTGACCATCTATCACCTTTTTCTCTGAATATTTACCCCTTATTTCTTACCATCTACTTAGATATATTTTTACCACCGCAAGTTGGATATTGGTTAAGACTAAATTCTCCTTACCCTGAATACAACTGGCAGCACTTTGACTGAAAGAGGTAAGGGTGGGGTGAGAGACAAACAGGCCTGGGATCCATGCAAGCTTGGCAATGAAGTAAAAAATGTGTGCTTTCAACCAAGAAAAGCAATTAAACATGCACCTATTTGCTAGTCTTGTCTCCTCAAAGAAAGGGTCCCCGAATTAGCTACTAGTGCACTTGTTAACTTCTCTATGGTACCTGACATGCTGTGAATCGTCAGGAAAGGTCATACTCAACTTCTCTTTTATATTCTTTAGTGTTACATTCAAGTTTAAGTAAAAATATAACAAATATAACAAAACCCAGTGAGCCTATATTAGACTGTTATTGTAGTTTCTCAAAGTGATAAAAATTGTACTGAAAGTATATAGTTGGAGAAAAACACTCCTCAGATTTTTTTAAGACAGTGATACATAGAAATATTTAAAATATTTTTCTTAATAGTCATACATTTATAATGGAATAAATTATTTATTTAGATAAACCCCCATATCTTTATGAATATATTCCTTTTGAAAATAATATGAACAGAAATAAGTGCTCTTTATCTAAGAAAGGTGTACTGTCATCTGGCATTAACAAAATAAAAAAGAGTGCTATTATACGTCTAAAATCTTGTTCCTTGGCTTCTAGTCTGTGAAGCAGTGATTACTGCAAGTTTATATCAGACTTACATCCAAGCAAATAATCTAAACATTCCATTTGTCATTTTACCCAGTGTTCTCGGAATTAAAATTAAGCTATTTTCTTTGGGAGGAAAGAAATAGGTTTGCGTCGTGAGATTAACTCCTTTTCCAGGAGAAGGCCCTGGTTATGGTATAGCAAAAATAAGTACCAAAAACAAATGAAGAAAATAGGCTAGACCCCCAGATCAAAAGTTAGTATAGTCAGTGATAGGCAGACAAAAGAATAGGCAGACAAAGGTAGAATTGCGAAGTCATTTTCAATACGACTTAGAATGAAAACAAATGGTCACCTCTTGCATTGCATACTCATGTCACGTTGCTGCTACCTGCCACAAACCAGAGGTAAGCTTGAGGAAGAACTGATACTTTTCCTGAGCCAAACCAGGGGTGGAGGTCTAGAGAAGGCTGGGTGAATAGCTCTTCTTTAAGGAACACATAGGAAGGGTGGAGGAGAAGGTGGTGGATGAGGAGGAGTGGAACTAGGAATAAAATGTTTTAATTTAACAGCTCCCTCCTGCAATTCCTTTATAGTCACATCTCCTCCTCCCCCTCCCCCAACTCCTGGCAACCACTGATGTGTTCTCCATCCTTATAGTTTTCTCTATTTAAGAAAGACATAAAAATGAAATCATACAGTATGTAGCCTTTGGGTCTGGCTTCTTTCACTCAGCATAATTCCCTGGAGATTCATTCAATTTGTTGCATGTATTAATAGTTTGTTCCTTTCTGTTGATGAGTATTATTCCAGTATGTATATGGCTGTTCCACTGTTTGTTTAACCATGAACTTTTTTTGAAGGACATCTAGGTTGTTTCCAGTGTTTATCTATTACAAATAAATCTGCTATTAATGTACAGGATTTTGTGTGAATATATACTTTCATTTTTCTATGATAACTGACCAAGAGTATAACTGTTGGGTAGTATGGTAAGTGGATGTTTAGTTTTATAAGAAACTGTCAGAGTGCTGTACCAACAGCAATGTGTGAAAGATCCAGTTGCCCCACATCCTCATCAGCATTTGATATTAACATTATTTTTTATTTTAGCCATTCTAATAGGTATGTAATGGTATTATATCTTACTGTGATTTTAATTTGTAAAACACTTACGTATCAATTCGTAAAATTATGTGATTTTCCTTCCTTAGTCTGTTAATATAGTGGATAACATTGATGGATTTTAGGGGTGAGGGGCAACTATTTAAAAAAATAAACTTTATTTTTATTTTATTTTTTTACTTTATTTTAATAATTAACTTTTATTTTTTAAATTTAAATAGATTTAGGGGATACAAATGGTTTTTTGTTACCTGGATGAATTATATAGTAGTGAAGTCAGGGCTTTTAGTGTACCCATTGCCTGAATAACATACACTGTACCTGATAGGTAATTTTTGATCCCTCCCCCCTTCTGAGTCTCCAGTGTCCATTATACCACCCTGTGTGACTTATATACCCACAAGTTAGCTCCGACTTATAAGTGAGTACATGCAATGTTTGTTTTTCCATTCCTGAGATACTTCACTTAGGATAACGGCCTCCAGTTACATCCAAGTTGCTGCAAAAGACATTATTTCATCCCTTTTTATAGCTGAGTAGTAATCCGTGGGGGATGTGTGTGTATATACACACCCCCCCATATTTTCCTTATCCACTCAATTGGTGGGCACTTAGATTGATTCTATATCTTTTCAATTGTGAATTATGCTGCAACAGACATATGACTGCATGTGTCTTTTTGATAAAATGACTTCTTTTCTTCTGGGTAGATACCCAGTAGTGGGATTTCTGGGTCAAATGGTAAGTTTATCAGCCAATCTACATCTTTTAAGTGGGGTATTTAGATGGTTCACATTCAATGTTAATATTGATAAGTGAGATACTGTTTCAGTCATCATGTTGATTGTTACCTACTTGCTTTGTGTTCTCCCTTGCATTACTGTTTTATAAGAGCTGTGACTTTTTACTTTTGAGCATTTTTACACTGTTGAGTATCAACTGTCCTTTTTGGTGTTTAGAGCACTTTTGAGCATTTCCTGTAGGGCAGGTCTGGTAGTGACGAATTCCCTTAATGTTTGCTTGTCTGGGAAAGATTTTATTTCTCTTTCATTTATGAAACTTAGTTTTGCAGGGTAGTTCTCAGCTGACAGTTATTCTGTTTAAGAAGGCTAAAGATGGGACCCTCGATCCCTTCTGGTTTATAAAGTTTCTGCTGAGAAGTCTGGGATTAGTCTGATGGGTTTTCCTTTGTAAGGTACTTGATGCTTTCATCTTGCAGCTTGTAGGATTTTCTACTTCACCTTGACTTTGGCCAGTCTGATGCCCATGTGCCTTTGTGATGTGCTATTTGCAATGAATCTTCCAGGAGTTTGATGACCTCTTGTATCTGGATGTCTGAATCTCTAGCAAGACCAGGGAAGTTTTCCTCCATTATTCCCTCAAATAGGTTTTCCATGCTTTTTGCTTTTTCTTCTTCTCTCTTGGGGATACCTATAATTTTTATTTTTGGGCATTTTACATAATCCCATATTTCTTAGAGACTTTGTTCGTTTCTCTTCTTTTTAATTTATTTTTAGCCTGTCTGGGTTAATTAGAAAGCCTTGTCTTCAAGCTCTGAAATTCTTTCTTCTGTTTGGTCTAGTCTGGTCTTAAAACTTTCCACTATATTTTGAAATGGCCTAAATGACTCTTTCATTTCCAGAAGTTCTGTTACTTTTTTAAAAAATCTATCTATTTATGAATTTTTCATTCATGTCCTGAATTATTTTTTTGGTTTCTTTGTGTTAGTTTTCAACTTTCTCATCAATCCCATCTAACTTACTTGTGATACATATTTTGAATTCCATATCTGACATTTCAAAAATTTCCCTTTGATTGGAGTCCATTGCTGGAGGGCTAGTGTGATCCTTTGGCGGTGTCAGAACACAACAGCCTGTTTTTTTTTCACATTGCCAGAGTTTTTGTGCTGGTTCCTTCTCATCTGGAACCTCCTCCCTCAGCTCAAAACAGATAGCTCTGTGTTTCACCTGTTCTATCTGCCAGGAACTCTGCTGCTCAGTGTAGAGAGGGAGAGGTACACTGCCTTTCAGCTTGTGTAGGTAGGTACCCGCTGTGGTGTTGCTGGTGATTTGGGTTGGTTGGACCTCAGACCCCTGGGAGAGTGTTCAGGTGCCAGCGTTTGTGGACTAGGTTAGGCAATCCCCCGTTTCCAGGCCCCTGGATGGTGTGCTTAAGCCCTGGGAGGGGACCAGATTGAGACCAGGCTGGCAAACTTGCCCTCAAGCCTCTCTGACTTCAGGTGCTGGCTGTGACAGTGAGAGGTGGGGTGATCTCCTGCTCCAGAATAATGCTCAGGCAGGAGAAGGGCAGATGTACCGTGAGCCTGCGATAGGAGCAGCAGGCCCCTCTTGACAACATTAGCAGAGGCAGGTAGCTATGGAGTGCACAAGCTGCTCACACCTCCCTCTCTTGGCAGTGACAGTGGTTTCTGTCCTTTGGGCACACAAAAGCACCCAGATTCCAAACTTCCACCCTGGCCCAGATGCCGCAGAAATGGTGGAGGCAGCTCAACCCACTGTGTGCAGGGCTACCAGACTGGCTGTGGGCTGTGGCTGAAATGCTCTGGTGGGGGAAGTATAGTTGTGCCAAGGACTTGCCTTGAGGAAGGGTAGGCTCCTCCCAGAAGAGACAGGCAGCTCAGGGAGAAGACTGCTAGCCATGTCCTCCCTAAGTGGAAGTGGTAGTTTTTGTCCTTGGGGCACACAAAAGCACCCAAATTCCCCCCTCCCTTCCTGGCCTGGCCACGGCAGATGTGGCTGAGAAAGCTTGAACCTTTGTATGTATGCCGGGCTCCCAGAATGGCTGGGGATTGCCACTGAAATGCTCTGGTGGGTGAGGGACTGTTGTGCCAGGGACTTGCTTCCAGGAAGGGTAGGCTCCTCCCATTAGTGATGGGCAATTTGGGGAGAGGATTGCTAGCCTTACCCTCTCTCAGCAGAGGTGGTAATTTTTGTCTGGGCACACAAAAGTACTTGCTGCAGCTTTTTAAAGGGAGAGGAGTGAACCCCAAGCTCTGTGGAAGCCTGGGTGTGATAGATACTCTGTAAGAGCCCAGACAGCCACTCCCAAGTGACCTGTCTTAATTGTGCCCTGTGGAAACTCCAACGATCCTGAGTGGAAATAGCTGAGGCTGCCTGGGCAGCAGTGGGCAGGGAGGGGAGGAGGAGGAGAAGGCCCCAAATGGGAGGGAGCTTGTGCCCTGGTCCCCTTTATCCTAAGGGGCCCTCTGGCATGCTATACTCTCCTCTCAGCTGGAAGTGGCCCACCATGAATGCCCAAGCACCGGGAGACCCAGAGTTCCCCTGGGATCCACAGGTTCCCCAAGGCTGCTGTGGTCCAAGTGGGTACTAGGGAGCATGGGCTGTGGATCCAGTGACATACAACTCCAGGGGCTGAGATTCCTGGGTCAAGACAGCTGCAAAAATGCTGCCTGTCCATAAAGAGAGGGAAATTAGCCACACACTCTATGCAAAACCTGGATGCAGTGAGCAGAGTACTGAGCAGAGGGTGTATCCCCTCTGTAAGCCTAGAACTGCCCATCCCTCAGCGCACCTACACCGAAATCTCATGCTCAGGAGCAGAGGAGGCTATGTCTACAGCATTTGGTGGCTGAGGAAAGGGAGATCCCCATCTCCACATCCCTTCCTGGGCTCCAGTTCAGTGCTGCTTCTGCTCTGGGGTGGGGACACTCTCCTACACTACAGACTCCTCTCTGCACCAGCATCTCCACTGGGAGGGTGCAGACCACTTTGGGTCATGAGCCAGAGGCTCTCAAGTGCAGGAGAGTGTGCATTCTGCCTTCCTCTATCCTAAAAAACATTCACGGTACTTCCCATTCTCCTTGGGGCAGCCCGCCCTATGGATCAGAACTCTGGGAATACTGCCACACTCCTGTGTCTCCCTGTTCCTTTGTGGTTGTCACAGTCCAAGTGGGTGTTGGGGAATGTTTGTACGGGATCCAGTGACAGGGAGACTGACGGGCTGTAACTTCCCTGGCAGGATAGAGGCACCCAGCATGTGTGTAAGCAATGTGGCACTCGCCATCTCAGCTTGGGTCTGTGGTGAGGGGAAGTGACCCTATGTGGGCCCACGGCCTGGTGCTCTGATCCCAAGAATCTGTCAGTTCACTAATGGCAGCAGCACCTGGATTTGTCAGCGTAGAAGGGCTCTCTGACAGATTGGAAGCTGGCAGACTGCCACAGATGTGAAAGGAGGAAAAGTAAACACTCCCACCTACCCTTTCTGCTGAACTCCAAATCCCTTGGGGGTTGGTCTCTGCCAAAATCTTGCTCCTCCTTGTTCTGCTCTGCGACTTCTTCCCATGGCATCTCCAATAAAGGGTAAGTTCTGGCACCTTTCCCCTAGTATTTCACCTGAAATTTTTCTTCTTTTTGCGATGATATGGCAACCAATATCTCTAGTTGGCCATCTTGCCCCTCTTCCTCCTAATAATTCAGACTTTATTTTTAGAGCAGTTTTAAGTTCACAGGAAAATTGAGCAGAATGTACAGATTTCCCATATACTCCCCTGCTACCCCACATTCACAGCCTCCCTCTTTACCAACATCCCTCACCAGAGTTATGATTGATGAACCTACATTGATATGTTAATACCATTATCATCCAAAGTCTATAGTTTATGTTAGGGTTTATTCTTTGGATTTTGACAAATGTATAGGGACAAGTATCCACCATTATAGTATCATATAGAGTAGTTTCACTACCCTGAATATCCTCTGTGCTCTGCCTGTTCATCTCTCCCTCTCTCCAAACCCTGGCAACCACTGATCTTTTTACTGTCCCCATAGTTTTGCCTTTTCCAGAATGTCCTATAGTTGGAATCATACGGTATATAGCAGAAACTTCACCAAAGAAGATATATATCTGGAAAAGGAGCCATATAAAAAGAAGCTCAACATCATATGTCGTTAGAGAATTGCAAATTAAAGCAACAATTAGATACCACTACACATCTATTAAAATGATGAAAACCCAAAATACTGACCATACCAAATGCTGGTGAGGGTGTGGAGCAAGATGAACTCTCTCTCATTCATTGCTATTAAGAATGCAAAATGGTACAGCCACTTTGGAAGACAGTTTGGCAGTTTCTTACAAAACTAAACATACTCTTACCATATAATCCAGCAATCAGGCTTCTAGATATTTAACTAAATGAATTAAAAATGTATGTCCACATAAAATCCTGTACATGAATGTTTATAGCAGCTTTTGTTCATAATTGCCAGAACTTGGAAGCAACCAAGATGTCCTCCAGTAGGTGAGTGGATAAACTGTGGTACAATAGAATTTTATTTAGCACTAAAAAGAAATGAACTATCAAGCCATGAAAAGACATGGAGGAACCTTAAATTTACATTACTAAGTGAAAGAAGCCAATCTGAAAAGGCTATATATACTGTATGATTCTAACTATGTAACATCCTGGAAATGACAAAATTATGGACAGAGTGAAAAGATCAGTGGTTGCCAGGGGTTTGGGGAGTGGCATATGGGGAAGGATGAGTATGTGGAGCACAAGGTAAAGTTAAGGCATTGTAACTGTTATGTTTATAAAATCGTACAGTCACTTTGGAATAGTTTGGAAATTTCTTGCAAAGCTAAATAGTTTTACCATATGATCCAACAATTGTGTTCCCAGTTATTTACCCAAATAAGTTGAAAACTTACGTCAACTCAAAAGCCTAAACATGAATGTTTACAGCATTTTTGTTTATAGTTGCCAAAATTGGAAGCAACTGAGATGTCCTTCAATAGGTGAATGCAGAAACAAACTGTGGTACACCTGTTCAATGGAATATTATTCAGTGATTAAAAGAAATGAGCTATCAAGCTACTAATGACATGGAGGAACCTTACACACATATTGCTAAATAAAAGAATCCAGCCTGGAAAAGCTATAAGCCATACGATCCTGACTATATGACATTATGGAAAAGGCAAAACTACAGAGACAGTAAAAAATGTGGTTGTCAGGAGTCAGGGTTGGAGGAGGGATGAGTAGGTGGAGCACAAGGGATATTTAGGTCAGTATAACCATTATGTATGATATTCTAATGGTGAACACATGACACCATGCATTTGTCAAAATCCGTAGAACTGTACAACACAAGTAGTAAACCTTAATGTAAACTATGGACTCAGTTAATAATAATGTATCAGTATTGGTTCTTCAATTGTAACAAATATACCACATTTTTGCAAGATGTTAATAATAGGGGAAAGTATAAGGGGGAAAGGGAAGAGCCGGGGTGTATGGGAACTCTGTACTTTTTGCTCAATATTTCTGTAAACCCAAACAACTCTAAAAAACAAAGTCTATTAATTTTTTAAAGAATATACTTACCATATGACACAGTAATCCCACTCTTAAGTATTTAGAGAAATGAAAAAATTGTTTCATGTCTTTTTGGATTCCCTTTTGCCTCCTTTAATGCCTTCTTTTTTGTTAAACAGATATTTTCTAGCATACCATTTTAATTTTTTTCTTGGTTCTTTTACCATATTTTTTGAGGTATTTTCTTAATGGTTGCTCCAGGGATTACAATATAGATCTTAACTTCTCAGCCTTTCTTTCAATTAATACTAATTCAAATAACATATAAAAACTTTGCTCCAATAGAGATCCATTCACTCCCCCTACCCTGTGCTTTTGTCAGTATGTATGTGTGTGTATATATATATATAGTGCAAATATATAGTGTGTATATATATATAGTTTATATATATATATTACACTTTCATGTGTTTTGCTAAAATAATTAATGTGGAGGCCATTAGACTGAGATGGATTTAATGCCTTCTGTTCCTACATAAGCAAACTAAAACCTAACTCAAAATTTAAAAGAAAACAAAACTTAAGCTAAACCAATCAAAGGCAGCCAACCGGGTATTAGTTAAATTGTCTTAAACTTTCCCACAGAGATTATCTAAATAAGGCTCAAACTTTCATTAATCAAATAATTTTTTTGCTCTGCTTTCATATTCACCCTATAAAAGCCTTTCCCTCATGCCCCTTCAACACAGCTTTGAACCACTTCTGGTTTCGAGCTGCCCAATCCATGAATTGCTGTCTGCTCAAATAAACTCTTTAAAATTTTAACGTGCCAAAGTTTATTTTTAACAGTTTTAAGCCTAAAAATACTGTTTCATAATATTGTTTTTGAATTGTGTTATAAATTAGTTAAGTGAAGAAAGGTCACAGTTTCCTGTTTCTTTCCATGTCTCATAATTTTTTGTTGAAAAATGTATTTTTAAAAATAGTATATTATAGCAAATCTGAATTCTGATTCCTTTTTTCCCCACTCAGGAGTAGCTGTTGCTATTCTGTTGTTGTTTGTTTATTTAGTCTCTTGCAAGTACTAGTTCCGTTAAGTCTGTTCTCCCCACAGTGTGTAGCTATTGATTTCTCTGCGAACTTGTTTTTTTGTTTCGTTTTGTTTTATTTTTAATTTTTAAGCCTGGCCTCCTAGGAGTCACCCCTGTGTCAGCATTGCAGCATAGCTTAGTGATCAGCCAATTATTGTTCAGAGGTTGTGTTTCAACACATTGGGGAAGTATGATTTCTACCCTTTGCTGATGGATCTGTGTGTTGCTACGGGAAAGGATTAAAATTCAGACAGTTTACAGGTCTGTCACAGCTTTGCCTTTCTGTACTTGCAAAGTGTCACATTCATCCAGGGATGAGTAGCTCACTAAGGCTCTCTCCAGTCTCTCCAGAGCATGAGCCCAGTGCAATACATGCACACAGTCTCCCAGCCCATAGGGATATGTGACAGCTTATCAAGGCCCACTAAGGTTGTCTTGTTCCCTGAATCTCAGGGTAAAATTTCTTGCTGTCAGGCTGTTCTGTTGCTTGTCCCAATGGGTATCATGACTTCAGGCTAGCTGTGATGTTACCCTTCCCTGATTATTTGCCACTGAGATTGCTATTGTTTTTCAAAATGCCCCTCAGCATGGGTTTCTCTGCGCCCTGATTCAAATTAGGAGCAATTTCCTCCTGGAGCTGAGAAGAAATAGGAGCATCCCCAGGCTAAAATGCCGCAGACTGTCACTGTTCTTATCAAGGTTCAAATCAAGGTTCAATAGTTTCTCTTCTTTTTTGGGGGGGAGGGGGATGGTAAAGTGAAGCAGCGGGAGAGGAGAAGGAACAAAGGAATCTGTAACTGGTTGTGATCAATTAGTTGTAAACACCACTGCACTCCGGACCAACCATCTCTTGAATAAATGCTTTTCAATTTGATGCCTGGCTTTAGTCAGTTTCCAAAGCCCTGATATTGTCGTTTTTGTTAATTGTATCCAGTTTTATCATTAGTTTTGACAGAGAGGATTTACTGAGCTCTTCACTCCATTCTGGAAGTCCTGTCATCTGGTCAATATAACTTTATCTCTAATTAGTATATTAATGTGTTGAGCATCTAATGTAGCACAAGTTTCTGATTCTATCATTCTTTCCCCTTTCATATATTTAGTAGTATATGAATGAGTGGGTTCACGTGAGCTAAATGGGATCATGGAGCCAGAAACTCAGCTGAGGCAGTACCACAGGACCCAACAGTATATGAACAAATAGGGAAAGCGTATTTATGCTCGTGTACTGTGGATCCCAATTTCTTCAGTTACAAATATATACTGGTGAGTTTCTAGATAACCAGGTATACCCTCAGTCATTTGGAATAAAATTTAGTAATACTTAGATGTGTGTGGACATCATTCTCCATAAAAAATCAAACAAAGCTCAAAGTAGTTGCCAGTGCTGTATTTTGTTCTTCTGCTAGTAGTCTCTGAAAATTAGCTCTTAATTCTGGGTTGTTAGTGAATTTAGCAGAATTGTATAATGTTGTCAGCGTGAGGTTTATTGTCTTGTTAATTAATTGTGCCACCCTCTTTCTGGTTATTGACCCCAAATGATTGTGGCATTATTTTGAGAAAAGGGGTGATTCCAGGGATTGGCTCATTTTTTTTTTTACCTAAACCTTAGTTGATATGAATAATAATTTAAGATTTGACAATTAGCTAGATCACATATGGGCCAGGTGCACAAGAAATCTGTGAGCTTTTGTGTCCAAGCTTTTGCTTGGAAAGCTCTTCCCTTCCCACCAACCTTTAAACTCAGCCAAAGAGAAAATGCCATTTCCAAGAAGATATCCTGGATCTTTATCGTTCAGAATTAAGCCCTCCTTACCTTATATTACCAAAAAAGTTTGCTGATGGACTATTAGAGGGGATTGCTTTTTTCCCTTCTCCCTGGACTCTCTTTTCCCCAGATTTATTCTTCATGGAAGAGAAGTCCTCATGGTTGGTGAGTTTGCAGAAAATAAACTGGGCATCCTCAGCTCAGCTCTGTCTTTTTTATCCTTGAGAGGAATCTTGCTTTCAGGGAGCAGAAGTTCTCTTCTGAAACTCAGCGCCAGAGTTTCTACCCCACTTTGCCTGTGACAGAGTGATTTAGTCTGCCTAACTAGTCAGCCATACCCTCCAATTTAGCCTTTATTAGTAATAAAGTTAGTAATTTGGCCTCTCAACCATTCTTTTATATTTTTTCTCAAATAGTTCAAAACCTCCTGGGGTGTGGAAAGGCAGAGGGGCTATTTATTTGACCCTCTTGTAGACCTTAGCAAATATTTTAATAGCTCATATCTCAGGTGGCCTTTTACTGTGACTAGGATAGCTGTTATTGAAGCACATTTTCCTCTAGAACTTTGCTACTCAAAGACTGGCACAGGGGCCAGGTGCATTGGTATCATGTGTGATCATCTTAGAAATGCAAAATATTGGTTTTGATCACAGACTTTAAAAATTACAGCCTGAATTTTAATAAGATCCCCATTGCAGATTCAGGTGCACATTAACATTTGAGAAGCACTACCCTATTGGTCTCATCCCTAGAGAACAGGTGCGTACACTGGTCATTCTTTGATCTCTTTCAGTGCTTACCACACTTCTTGTGCCATGAGGTTTTAATAATCTGTTAACTGAATTTCTAGAAACAAATTCTAAAACTGAAAATGCACTCATACTCTAATTTTATTATTGAGACAAAATTCACATAACATAAAATTTACCATTTTTGCCATTTTAAAGAGTACAATTCAGTGGTATTTAGTATATTCACAATATTATGAAACTATCACCACTATCTAATTCCAGAACATTTCCATCATCCTAAAAAGAAACCCCGTACCTTCCAATATCCTTTCCCCCTCCCCACTTCCTGGTAACCACTACTCTACTTTCTGTCTCTATGGATTTGCCTATACTGTACATTTCATATAAATGGAACCATACATCATGTGGCCTTCTTCTTGTGGCTTCTTTCACTTAGCATGACGTTTTCAAGGTTCGTCCATGAAACCTTATTTCTTGTTGTGGCTGAATAATATTCTATTGCATAGATATGCTATATTTTATTTATCCCTTCATCTGTTGATGGATATTTGAGTTGTTTCCACTTTCTAGCTATTATGAGTATTGAAACTATGAAGATTTGTGTACAATTTTTGTGAGAACACCTGTTTTTATTTCTTGGGTATATTCCTAGGAGTGGAATTGCTAGGTCACATAGTAACTCTATGTTTAACTCTGAGGAACTGCAAAACTGTTTCCAATATCAGCTGCACCCCCCTGACCAGCAATGTACAAGGATTACACTTTCTCTATATCCTTGCCAACCCTTGTTATTTTCCATTTTTAAAATGGAAATTATAAAATTATATCCATTCTAAGGGGGTGTGAAGTGCTACCTCGTTGTGGTTTTGCTTTGCATTTCGCCAGTGACTAATGATGTTGAGCATGTCTTCATGTGCTTATTGGCCATATTTTCTTTGGAGAAATGTCTATTAAAATCCTTTGCCCAGTTTTAAACTATGTTACTTATCTATTGCTGAGTTGTAGGAGTTCTTTATATATTTTGAATACTAGAACCTTGGCAGATACATGATTTACAAATATTCTCTCTCATTCTGTGGGTTGTCTTTTCACTCATTAGATAATAACTTTTGATGCACAAATTTTAAAATTTTGATGAAATAAAAATTGTCTATCTTTTCTTTTGTTGCTTGTGCTTTTGGTGTCATATTTAAGTAACCATTCCTTAATCCAAGGTCACAAAGATTTATATCCATGTTTCCTTCTAAGAATTTTATAGTTTTAGTGTTACATTTAAGTTGTTGATCCATTTTGAGTTAATTTTTGTATACGATATAATGTAGGGGTCCAATTTCATTCTTTTGCATGTGGATATCCAGTTGTCCCACCATCATGTGTTGAAAAAATTATTGTCTCCCCATTGAATGGTCTTGACATCCTTGTTGAAAATCAAAAGTCAGTGGACCATAGATGTATGAATTTATTTCTGGATTCTCAATTCTATAGCATACACACACACACACACACACACACACACAGAGTTGTTCAATTGAACAACACAGGGGTTAGGGGCACAGACCCCACATGCAGTCAAAAAATCCATGTATACCTTTTGACTCCCCCAAAACTTAACTACTGATAGCTTACTGTTGGCTGGAAGCCTTACCAATAATATAAACAGTCAATTAACACATAAATAGACTTATATTTACATGTATTTTATGCATTCATGACATACCTAACTTTTTCTTGATTTTTAAGATTTTTCTAAGCTATGTGGTTTGTCTGTTAGTTTTTTCAAATTGTCATAAATCTCCAAAAACTTATTAATATATTTATTTTAAAAAATCCACTTATCAGTGGACCTGTGCAGTTCAAACCATGTTATTCAAGGGTCAGCTCTGTGTGTGTGTGTGTATCCTTATGCCAAGACCATACTGTTTGAGTACTGTTGTTTTGTAGTAAGTTTTGAAATTGGAAGGTGTGAATACTCTGACTTTGTTCTACTTTTTAAAGATTTTTGGCCATTCTGGGTCCCTTGCAATTCGAAATGAATTTTAGTATCAGCTTGTCAATTTCTGCAAAAAAAGCAATTGCAACTTTGATAGAGATTGTCTTGATTCTGTAGATCAATTTGGGGAATACTGTCATCTTAGCAATACTAAGTGTTCCAATCTATGAACACAGCATGTCCTTCCTTTATTTAGCCATTCTTTAATTTATTCAACTATGTTTTGTGGTTTTCAGTTTACATGTCTTTTACTTCCTTGGTTAAATCTATTCCTAATTTTATTCTTTTAGATGGTATTATATATGAAATTATTTTCTTAATTTCATTTTTGGATTGTTTGTTGCTAGTATATAGAAATACAACTGATTTTTGCATACTGCTCTTGTACTCTGCAACTTTGCTGAAGTCATTTATTAACTCTAATAGTTTTAATATGGATCCTTTAGGGTTTTCTATATATAAGATTATATCATCTGCAAATAGGAATAGTTTTACTTCTTCCTTTACAATGTAGATGCATTTTGTTCTTTTTCATTTTTTCCCCCTAATTCCCTGTCTAGAATTTCCAGTACAAAGTTGAAAGGAAGTGACAGCAACGGACATCCTTGCCTTATTCCTGATCTTATTTCTGATCTTAGGGGAAAAGCTTTCAGTCTTTCAATATTACGTATGATGTTAGGTGTGAGTTTTTCATAGATGCCCTTTATTAAATTAAGAACTTTTTCTTTATTCCTAGTTTGCTGAGTGTTTTTACCATGAAAAGTACTGTTTTTTGTCAAATGCTTTCTCTATGTCTATTGAAGTGATCATATGGGTTGTTTCCTTCATTCTGTTAATATGGTGTATTACATTGAGTACATTTTTATGTTAAACCCCCTTATATTTCTGGGTAAATTCCACTTGGTAATGGTGTATGATTCTTCTAATGTGCTGCTGTATTCAATTTGCTCATACTTTTGTTGAAGATTTTTGCATCTATATACACAAGAGATATTAGTCTGCAGGGTTTTTTTTTCTTATGATGTTTTTGGCATGGTATCGAGGTAATACTAGCCTCATAATATGAGTTAGGAATTGTCCCTTCCTCTTCCTTTTTTGGAAGAGTTTGAAAAGGATTAGCGTTAACTCTCCTTTTAACATTTGGTAGAATTCACCAGTGAAGCCATTTGATCCTGAGCTTTTCTTTTTTGGAAGTTCTATAATGATAAGTTCCTTAATTTAACTTCCTTTCTTGTGTTTATTCAGATTTTCTGTTTCTTCTGAGTCAGTTTTGGTAGTTTGTGCACTTCTAGGAATTTGTCTATTTCATCTATGTTATCTAATTTTTGGAGGCATACAATACATAGCATTCTCTTATAATCCTTTTTATTTCTGTGGGGTCAGTAGTAATGTCTTTGCTTTCATCCCTGACTTCTGCTCACTGCTTGCAAGATTATCTTTGTCTTTGTCTTTCAATAGTTTGATTATGATATGTCTAGGTGTAGATCTCTTCGTGTTTCTCCTACCCGGGTTTTGTTGAGCTTCTTGGGTGTGTAGGTTGATGTTTTCCATCTTTGAGCCATTATTTCTTCAAATGTTCTTTGCATTTTTTTCTCTCCCCTGTCTTTCTGTGATTCCCATTATCTATGTACATTTGATAGTGTTTCACAGATCTCTTAGGCTGCATCCATTTTTTTTATTCTTTTCTCTTTCTGTTCCTCAGATTGAATAATCCCCGTTGATTTGTCTTCAAGTTCACTGATTCTTTCTTCTGACTGTGCAAATCTTCAGTTGGACCCCTCTAGTGAATTTTTCATTTCGGTTATTGTACATTTCAACTCTTGAACTTCTATTTGGTTCCTTTTCATAATTTCTATCTTTTTATTACTTCTCTCTATTTTGTGAGATGCTTTCATGTTTTTCTTTTGTTTTTGACATGATTTACTTTAGCTCTTTGAACATATTTAAAATACCTGCTTTAAAGTCTTTGTCTTATAAATCTAATGTCTAATGTCTAGACTTTCTTAGAGACCATTTATATTAATTGTTCTTTTTCCTGTGTATGGGCCATACTTTCCTGTCTCTCTTCATGCCCCCAAATTTTTGTTGAAAACTGGCCAAGTTGGATATTACAATATGGGGGCTCTGGAAATCAGATTCTTTCCCTTTCCCAGAGTTTGTTTTTGCTGCTTGTTACAGTTGTTTTTTGTGTGTTTAGTGATGTTTTTAAACTAATTTTGTAAATTTCGTATTCTTTGTCATGCGCGGCCCCTGACATCTCTGTTCCATTAGCTTGGTGGTCAGCTAAAGATTGAACAGAGATCTCCTTGAATACCCAGAACCGAAAAAATGTTCTAGTCTTTACAGAAGTGTGTGTTTTGAGGCACAGCCAGAAGTGAGAGCTTATGGCCTTCTCAGGTCTTTCTTGAGCATGCACACAGCCCCATACATGCACATGGCCTTCTAGATTCCCATAATATGCTGGAGCTTTTCAAAACTCTTATTCTTCAAAGTATCTCATTCTCAGACTTTCCTCCCAATCATTTTGGTTAACATATTGTTTTCCCCAACTGTTATCTATTGCCTCAGGTAGCAATGACAAAAACATTTACCTATAAGTGTTTTTGAGCAACACCTTCCAGTTAGTGGCTTTAGTGCTGGGTGAGTTCTGAGTTGGGTGAGTTCTGTGTTAGGTGAGATAAAACAAATATTTTGAGCCAGTCTTCCTAGGAAATACCAGGCAGATCCACCAAGGACAATCTTTGCAAATAAAGTCCATTCTGCTCCTTCATTGCTGATACTAGGAATGCAGTCTGTTATTGTCAAGGCTACTGCTGAGCTGGGGAGCAAAGGATGGAACTAGTGTAAATTAAAACAGCACAAAACTCACTATAATTACGAAGGTTCAGCAATTTTTCTTGAATAAGTGTTCCCTGGGTTGTTGCAAGCTTTTGTTAGTTTTCAGAGTTCCAAAAATATTGATTCTGACAGGAGTTTTCTTTTTTTCAGCTTTTTAGTTGCTTTTATTTAGGGATGGACTATGGGAGTTGCTTACTCTCCTTTTTTTCCTGATGTCATCCCTCTGCACACATACTTTTAATCAGAATGAGTCAGGTACATAGAAGAGCAAATGCATTTATGGGTCAACAGGTTGTTTTCCAAATTGTCTCTTCAAATTATCTTTTCCTTGTGAAAAAATATTTTGCTCAGACTTCTTAAGAAAAGAAACTGTGATTTATATTGTGATTCAAATTTTATGTTGCAAACTTGCATATGGGCAAGCACATCTCTGAAGACATCCAATGACTGCTAGAGTTGCTCCATCACCAAGATGAAATGAGAGTTCTAGGTCAGGATGAAGAGAAACTAGTGATGAATAAGAAAAACAATAGGTAGTGAGTGCTTTTCCAAGTTACAGGTTTGGGCAGTGTAATGGGTAGACCCAGCCCAAGTAAATCAAACTTGAGCAGCCTTATCTAGCACTTTTTGCCATCTTAAAACGGGCATAGACCAGTAAAGTCAAATTAAGGACCTGTGTTTATCTCATAGAGAACTAAAATCATGTCTCCGTTACTCTACAAAAGATGGAAACAAAAACTAGATGCTTCCTTCCTACACAGCCAGACCCTGTAGTAGGACCACATTGTGGCCAGGTATGCAGTAAAAAATGTATTTAATGATTCTATTGACTCATTCTCAAAATAATTCCCCATTTATTACTGGTAATCTATTTGGGAGGCCATAGCATATTTAAACAGTATTCACTGAGCAGAGAAAAAATACATTGTGATCACTTATATTTAATGATTTATATTTCATGTACCAACAGACCATCAAATGTGAGTTAAGCTAATCTTCAGGAGGACTCAGAAAAGTCAATCGAAGAATTTTCTCATTAGATGATCTTTGAGAGAAATTGGTCACTGTATTTACAAGCTGTTAAATCAATTTCTTTCAGTTGCAAGAAACCTTCACAATAACCAGGCCCAATGCTTTCACTTTAAAAAGTATTTGTTATTCTTAATTATTATCAACATAAAATATGAATAGAAAATAACATAATGAACCCATTTATCACCATCCAGCTCTACAAAATATTAAGTACTTCTTTAATTATATCTAATAATTTTCACAGGTAATACTTTCATTGTTGTTTATTTCTAAATATTATATGATTCTCACAATAATACATAACTCATTCAGGTGTGCATTTTAAGTTTTCAAATGTGTATGTTGTTTATGTGTGTATCTGTTTGTATTTACTTTCTTTTTATTGTTGATTTGTAATTTAAAGTTAATTGTGGTAAACAAACATTATCTATACCATATTGGTTCTTTGAAATATCGGAGACTACTTTGCAACCTAGTATGAGGTAAATCTTTATAAATGCTTCATGTGAACTTAAAAAGAATGTATATTCGCTATCTGTTCTATGTAAACCCATTAGACATAGATTATTAGTTTTTCTGTTCAAAGTTTTAAAATTCTTACTAACATTTTTGTCTCCTTGTCTGATAGAAGTATATTCAAGTCCCCCATGATTGTTGATTTCTCAACTTCTCTTTATAATCCTAGTTTTTAAAATGTTGTATATTTTAAGGATATACTATCAGTTGGCTACAAGTTCACAATTGTTATATCTTTGTTTCTTTTAACGTGTGTTGGTATGATATGTACTGTGTTTGTCAGGATAAGCTATGTAATTCTGTAATGACAAATAATCCCAAAATCAATGCCTTAAAATAGTAAAAAAAAGTTTTTTGCTCACACCAACTACATATTCAACATGGGTTGACACCACTGAGGTTTTATCTCCATACCTTACCTGCTTCCATGATCACCACAGCAGTGAGAAGAGAATACGGTGATTCGCACAATGGCTCTTAAAGCTTCCACCTAGATGTAACACACACCCTTTCTGCTCACATTTCATTTGTCAAGGCAAATCATATGGCCATAGCTATCCTTAAGGGGACAGGGAAATGCAATTCTACCACATGCCTGCAAGGGGAAAGAAATGAAGCCATTTAGTGAACTGTATTAATGACTACAATACGTAATGCCTCACATAATTCCTAAAGAAGCCAAAAGCAGTAGCTGATGAGTAGGAAGGAATGAAGAATTAGGAGGATAAAAAGGCATAGCGTGGACCCATTTTGCATCACATTTCCGATGCTGAGGTAGGCCTGAGATGTGGGGATGGGAGGATGCTTTGAATTCATTAGACAGTAAAGTTTTGATTTAAATTAACGTTTAATACCTAACTATTATTTTCCTAATGTCAGAGAAAATTTTTAAAAATTGTTGGATCTGCTAGAAATATCATGTAGTTTGGGTAGAAGAAATAGAATAGTTCTTAACAGCAGTGGTGGAGAACAATAGATTTGCTCCTCATTTACATGTCCAATTCAATATGCTGGTTACACATTTCTGACTATGCATTTTACTAATAAAGTCTAAAGGTTTTCATTATTTCTATTCTGTACCAGACTAGAACTTAAACACTGTTCATCGAACACCATCCCAATCTGATCGTTGCTTACAATTTTGGCTTTCCCCTAACAAACAAACAAAAAATTAGGATGCAAGCAGAAAACAACTTCATTTATTTTCCTACTCTCTTTTAATTTGTTGAATAATTTTTTCCTTATCCCTGAATGAAATCTTGATTGGCCCCTAGCTTTTATAATTAGTATTATGTAATAAAAAGCCCTTCTGTCACATTCAATCAGGAGAATGCATTCATTTTAGTACTTCAAAAAACCTAATCAGTATATGAATCAAAACTCCAATCTGGTCTAGTGTTATAAACTACTCCGGTTCATGCCTGCTTGAGTTTTGGATGCCGCTAGTCTGGGAAGGGCCGTGATCTGCTGCTTCTGTCTTCCTTACTGTTCTGCTCCCGTTCATTAGTTGTCTGGTTCCTGGGGATGAGAGAGAGTGGGGGAAAGAGCAGAGTGTTAAGTTTCTGGTACAGGTGTCCTCTGCTATTGGTTGCCTGTAGATGTGGCATATGTGCAATTGCTAGCCCTCTCCCTCCTGGGGAGTCATGTGGGCTTTTCGGAGACTATACCACTTGGGCCTGCTGACTGCAGCTCCCTTGGCAGAAGTTTCAACAGCAAATGGTTAGCACCCACAAAAGGGTTTCATGAGTAATTATTGTAATTGAGCAAATATTGCTTGCAATTAGTACTCTTCTCTGAATGAGTAAAATAAATTAAGTAAATTGGTGGTACACTCTTGACAACTCATAGTTACTTAACATTTATCTGACATTTATTTTTTTTAATTGTACATTCAGTTCAGCAGCTCATATTGGAGAAAATTAATCCACATGCCACAGCTGGAAATAACCAAACTTTATCTTTTTCAATATTTCAAATGAAGATGCTTATTTAGGTGAAAAATATTTCTGCTGTGCAGATATAGAGTAAAAAAAGGAGACTATTTAGGATTCCAAATCTATTTAGATGTTCTTGACATCATCAGCTGTGTGTTCAGTGCCTGGGTCATATTTCTAACTCTCCCTAAGAAAATCCCTTCAGTGATAAACACACAATAATAAGAAAGAAGAACAAGAGGCCTAGTTTTTAAACCAGGTAAAATAACATAGTCAGGGTTTGGCAAACTATGGTCCACAAGCCAAATCTAGCCCACTGCCTGTTTCTGTATAGCCTGTGAGCTAAGGATTTTTTTTTCATATTTTTAGATAGTTGGAAAAAATCATAAGAAGAATATTTCACAACACAGGAACATTATATGTAATTCACATTTCAGTGTCCATAAATAAAGTATTGGGACACACCCACCTTTATTCATTTGCTATTGTCTATGGCTGCTTTTGTGTTATGATGGCAGAGCCGAGTCATTGTGACAGAGACTGTATGGCCCTCAAAGCCTAAAATATTTACTATCTGACCCTTCATAGGAAAAGTTTGCTGATCCTTGGTGTAGAGTGTCAGTTTTTTAAAAATTCAAATGGAATATTGTTCAATTAATGCATCAATTTAAAACTATCGGCAGAGCAAATTGAGGTAACTCAGTAAGTATCAAGTTATTTCTGCCTGATTAGTTGTCCTGACTGTGATACCAACCCTTAAACTCTTCATGTTCAGCAAACCCTATCAGTCACCCACCCAGAGCCCTCAGACCTTACTACTTCAGTGTCCTGTGGTCAACGTATCCAAGGGCTTTTTGCCAGAACTGTGAAAGGCTGCTCTGCCTACTCACATGTAGCAGGCCGAAAATGCCAGGTGATTAACACCTCCCCTGCCCCAGCAGCCCTCAACCAGCTACATACAGGATTTGGTGTATAAATACCCCAGTTCTGTTGACCACTGAATGAGCTATTCTAGGGTGTGTTTTTTTATAACATTCCTCAAGATTTCTCTCTGAGATTAAGCTCCAGTTGCCCACTGTAGCAGCTAGCTTAACAACACACCTTTTTTCCCAGCTGCCTTGTCTTCCTAGTATTATTTCTCCATTTCCCTGCCTGCACCCCCACCCACCCCTGAATAAACTACTTTCCCTGGAATCCTTGTCTCAGGATCTGCTTTGAGAATCCAAAGTAAGATACCACACAATTGGACCACTTTTAGCTTCTAATAATGGCTACCTAAACAACCGTAAAATATATCTGCATTCTCAGACAGAAAGGCACCTCAGCTTCAATATCACTATTATAATTCTGACAGTCAGCACCACTTAACAATGGAAATTGAATGAATGTGACTGGTAGAGACTGTGATGTAAATCAAAGAAGGAAATAAGACACAACATTAGAAGAACTAATATCTTCCATATATCTGTACTCTTTAGCCAGGTATCCTAAACACTCCCCAAAATCTACCAAATTTTCCCAATATATTTCTAAGCCTCTATAAGGTCAACATTTTTCACATTAGGATATTGAGATTGAGGAAGGTTAAACCAAATGACCAGCATGCTGTACCTTGTCATGAAAGATAGACCAGACAGAAGAGTCTGAAGTAAGAGTAGTTGTGGTTTAAGTTTGATGTTTGCTACTAAAGGATTTTGAACGGTAAAAATCTAAGTTGCTAGACTAGCTGCTAGAAAATGAAACAAGTTATGGAAATCATACAGTGTACTATGGTGTTATACAGACTCAAATTCAAATTTTAAGGTCCTCCACCTACAAGCTGTATAATTTTGAGTAAGTGGCTTAATCTTTTACAGACTCAATTATGCATCTATAAAACAAGAGACAGTGAGTCATCTCACAGTCGTAAGGATTAAATGAGATAATGTATGCTCAATAAATGGTAGTTTTTGTCTTTTTATTTTTTTATTTCAAAGTATTATGGGGGTACAAATGTTTTTGGTTACATGGATCGCTTTTGTAATGCTTGAATCAGGGTTATAAGTGTGCCCATCACCCAGATAGTGTTCTTTGTACCCGTTAGGTAGGTTTTTGCCCATCCCCTCCTCCTCCTCCCCTCTGTTTGATTTCCATTGAGTTTTACTTCCCTCTGTGCACATGTGTGCTCATCGGTTAGTTCCAATTTAATAGTGAGTATATGTGGTGTTTGTTTTTCTATTCTTTAGATACATCACTTATAACCACTTAATGGTCTCCAGTTCCATCCATATTGTTGCAAAAGGCATGAATTCATCCTTCTTCATAGCTGAGTAGTACTGCATGGTATACATATACCACATTTTGTTAATCCGCTCATGAATTGATGGGCATTTGGGTTGATTCCACATCTTTGCAATTGTGAATGGTGCTGCTATAAACATTCTAGTGCAGGTGTCTTTTTGATAAAACGACTTCCTTTCCTTTGGGTAAATACCCAATAGTGGGATTGCTGTATTAAATGGTAGGTCTACTTTTAGTTCTTTGAGGAATCTCCATACTGTTTTCCACAGAGATTGTACTAATTTGCAGTCCCACCAACAGTGTATAAGTGTTCCTTTCTCTCTGCATCCACTCCAGCATCTTTGTTTTTGGGGCTTTTTAACAAAAGCCCCTCTAACTGGGGTAAGGTGATATCTCATTGTGGTTTTAATTTGCATTTCCTTGATGATTAGTGACATTGAGCATTTTTTTCGTGTTTATTGGGCATTAGACTGTCTTCTTTTGAAAAGCTTCTATTCATATCTTGCCCACTTTTTAATGGGGTTATTTGATTTTTTCTTGCTGATTTGCTTGAGTTCTTTGTAGATTTTTGTTATTAGCCCTTTACTGGATGTATAGCTTGCGAATATTTTCTCCCATTCTGTAGGTTGTCTATTTGCTCTGTTGATTGTTTCCTTGGCTGTGCAGAAGCCTTTTAATTTAATCAAGTCCCATTTATTTATGTTTGTTGTTGCTGTGATTGCCATTGGGGTCTTCTTCAGAAATGCTTTGCTTAGGCCAATATCTAGAAGAGTTTTTCCAACATTTTCTTCTAGAGTTCTTATGGTTTCATACCTTACATTTAAGACTTTTGACCATCTTGAATTAATTTTTGTGAGTGGTGAGAGATATGGATCCTGTTTCATTCTTCTGTATATGGCTATCCAGTTGTCCCAGCACCAATAAATTGTAGCTTTTGTATTTTTTTAATTTCCACATTTTTAATTTTTAATTTTTATGGATACATAATAGTTATACATATTTATGGAGTATGCGTGATATTTTGATGCAAGTATACAATGTGAGCTTTTATAATTTTTATTTTCCTAAGAGTTTATTTTTAAATAAGACATTGCTTTGGTTAAAAATTCTGGCATTTCCCACAGTTATCCCACTCTGATGAGGAGCTGGCACAAATGCTAGCTCATATTCAGAGTAAAGAGTCAAACTTCTTTGTTCTGTCCCAGAGCTTACAAATCTACACTTCAACAGCAGAATGTCATGATGTTTGTCACTCATTAGAGAATATAATTTAAACTGCCTGCTACTCATCCTTTGTTGAAAGCACAACAAAAATAAATGACATATAAGGAAGGTAATCATCTTTCTACCTTTGGAAGTGAGAAAAACTTGAATTCCTCTGGTTGACATCAATACTCCTTTCTGGTAAGAAAATCCATGTACTTTCTCTCATTTTCCTCTTTGCTTTGACCTTTGACTTCTGGGGATTTAGACCCACATTCCCATATAAATATTATATATCTTTATAATGAAATATTATATATATTTTTTCTCTTCAAGTTTCTATACTCTTTTGTTCATGTTGTTTCTGTATTTTTTTTAAAAATGACTTCATTTTTGTACTTTGTTTATTAGGTTTTGGAGTTTTTTTGTGAAAATATGGCTAAGAAATAAACTCAATAACTAAAATAAGTGGAAATTAGCCCTGTGTGTATATTTTTATGGTGGATTAAATGCAGTAAAAGCTTGGCATTGGAGGCATAGCCTTCTGTGGGCTCATTTGAACCACAACTTCATTGAGCTCAAAACTTCCTTCCTCTTAATTGTGGTTGCCTCTGGTATATCACGTATTTTCCTAAATACATCATTTGATGTTTTTGATCATAAATAAAACTAAAAAAAGGTACCATTCTTATTTCTTTGTTCATTCCCTCAACAGATATTTATTGAGAATCTACAAAGAGCTGGGGATACAGCAGTCATCAAAGCACAGAAATTTCTGGCTCTCAAGGACCTTACATTCTAGTGGGAGAAGAAGAAAGTAAATAAAGTTATTTAAGCCTCTGCCCTCTGTTCTATCATCCACAAAAAGCCACAGTATGCTGGTGATTTGGTTTAACCTTACTTGACCTCAATTTCTTAATATGACAGGTGGTAATCAAATAGAGGCATAGAGATATATTGGGAAGTTTTGAGTTTTTAAGTGCTGTGTAGGAAATAAAGGCAGGGTAAAGGTACAGTAAGTAACAGAGGGGGATGTTATTTATGGCAGAGTGGTCAAAGAAGATATCTTTAAGAAAGTGGCATATAAGCAGAGACCTGAGTTGAAGTGAAGGAGTATGCCATACAGTTATCTGGAGAAAGAGTGTCCAGCAGAGGGGACTGCAGGAGCAAGGGCCTTCAAGCAAGAATATGCTCGGCATGTTCAAGAAATAGCAAAGAGATCAGTGTGGATGAAAGGCAACGAGCAAAGCAGGAGTATTCAAAGATGAGCTCAAAAAGGGAAGAAAGGAGCAAAATCATGTCAGCTCTGGTATGTCACTGAAAAGGCCACTGGGGGTGGGGAGGAGAATAAATTTAGGAATGACATTATTTGACTTATATTTTTAAGATATTCTTTTGGCAACTATAGAGGTGCACAGAGAGACCAGTTAGGAAGATGTTGCAGTAATCAAGGCAAGAGATTATGGAGACTTGGACCAGGGGATATGGTAAATTATCAGTGGTCAGAGTCTGAACATATTTTGAAGGTAAAGCCAACAAGAATTGCTGATGGGTTGAATGTGGGATGTGGAAGAAAGAAAACAAAGAATTTTCTTACAGACTAGCTTCCGGTAATGAAGCTGAGCACGACTTCGTGACCTGGGCACCGTAAGGTTCGTATCCTGATATGAACTCTGGCCCTGCATCTTCACGTCAAGATATCTGGTAAGTCAGCATAATGGGCAGTAAGTGTCTTTCTAGCAGCCATTCCTGCAGCTGGCAATAACTCAGCTATATACGGAAGTGACTGTGAATGTAATCCAAACTAAATGCATTCTCAACTCAACTTCCCTTTAGCTGGACCTCAGAATTGCCCATGGCCACTCCAACGTCACTCAAGTGAAAGTGTGATGAAGAGAAAATCGAATTGGAAAGAGCCAGAAGTTTTAACTGTTTGCCATTAAAATACCTAATTTTTGCAAATTTTATAAAACTGGATGGTTATATGAACACATTGCTAGGGCATTTCTGAGAGCCTTGCAATGGGCTTGTATAAGTGCAGGACCCTGAAGCTTAAAGCCAATTAGCTTCACAATCATTTTACCTCTATATGTAGATTTTGGAGAGAAGAGCAGAAATCAGTCTAGGAGACTGAAAATGAATGAACTACCGATGCAGAAGGAGGAGAACTAAGAGAGCGGGGTAACTTAGAAGCCAAGTGAAGATCTTGATGATGAGATTGGTCAAATGAGAACTAAGAAGTGAGCAGTGTATTTGGCAACATGGAAGTCATAGTGAACTTAAGAGGAGATGTCCTACTGGAGAGCAGGGGTGAATCAAATGTGTTCATTCATTCAAGAAAGACTGAGGGATGCTGAAAAATGGCAGTCAGGTAGAGGCCTCCTACCTCACCACTCCCAGGGAAGGAGGTGAAGAGTGTGGACGGCTGCCTACGTGCAGCTCGCTCACTCCAAAAACAGCATTGTGAATTTGCAGAGAAGCAGCATGGGACACTCAGCACAAGAAAAAAGGTGATGGGAAGATACATTCGCAAAGATTGGAGATTGCGGGGAATACAATAGAGAATAGAGCATGGGAAGGACATGCTTGCCAGGTCAGCACACTGCAATCTGACCTACAGGTGGACATGCACCATCCCCACAAACATCCTATCCACTCAGACAGGGAGTTGGTGCAAGCCCGGAGTTGGTGCAAAGTTGTTGCATGAGACAGCAGGCTCTGTGGAGAGGAAACAATTGTGGGAGCCATACTGAACTCTCGGGCGCACTGTGCCAGGACTGCATCAGGCTGGGGAGGGACTGGGCTGAGATACAGCTTCCCAGGACAGTACACTGGAATTTGGAGACAGGAACCTCACCCCTGGAAGTCAGCGGGACCAGGGCACAGGAGTTAAACAGAGAACAATGGGCTACACCCTTGGTGGTTGCCGGCAGCTGCCTCCATGGGATGCAGGTGGGTCAAGGAGAGCCGCATTGATGGCGTGGCTGACCTGAACCAGCAGGACCGTGGTGTGTGCCTGCTATACAGGTCCAGTCAGCAGCCAGCAGCCATCTTTAAGGTCCCCCGCCTGGAGCTGACTGTTAGCTAGGTCTCTAGCTTCACACCACCCCCAGCCCAGGGGCTCTCCCACCTGGGCACGATGGGCTACACCCTTGGAGGCTGCGGACAGCTGCCTCTGTGGGCTCCAGGTGGGACAAGGAGAGCCTCATTCCCTAGGCAGCTGACCTCTATCAGTGGGACCCGGGTGTATTGGAAATAGTTTGCAGCCCATCCATCCAGTCCTGTCTTCCCGGCTCTGGCCGTCTCCTACGTGATTGGCCCTAGTGCCTGCTCTCAAGATCCCTGTCCCCCCTCCCCTGGAGAACGGTCATATTGATGGTTGCTCTGCCATAGCGACTCAATTTGCATAAGTACTGGTTCTCATGGCAACCGAATGTCTCAAGTGCCACAGGCTGAACCAGAGCAGCTGACCCCACCCCTACTCACTTTAATAGGGAGTTCTGCTTGATCCAAGAGTTCCTTCAGCTGCCACTATTCCCCCTGGTGGGAGCATTCCCCTGGCAGAGACTTCTGGGGATAGAGAGGCTCACCCACCTCACCTTGGGGTCTAGTGGCAGAAAAAGGGTGCCCAATTGGAGATCCCCGTGTCAGCCAGTGACATGCAAAGATGCACATCAGAGGGCCAGACACACGAGCTGTGGGGAAGTTTGAGAGCCCATCTTGGGTGGAGAGGAAACACAAGTGCTCCGATTGGAGTAGAAAGCACCAGAGCTTGTGGACAGGGAAGGTAAAACCTGGCTAGAGACCTCAGCAATCACACCAGGTGGTCCCTTCCATCAGGCACAGCCCTCCAAGCTCAGAGAGAGAGAGCTCTGAACTCCATAACAGCAACTCTCCCTAGCAGCCAGATAAGCAACCTCTGAGCTTCATAGACGCTCACTCACCCAAGCTCTTGCACTCAAGACAGCTGTGAGCTATCTTGCTCCTCCCCCCACCTCAGAGGGAGCAGGGTCCCAGAAACCCCTGGGAGCTACAAGTCCCCTCCCAAAGCTTGGGGCTTTTGTGTACACCACATGGGGGACCAGAGCCTATCACGGGCACAACAGATTATCTAGGTAACTGGCTCCTCCATGCAAACTACAATCAACGACAGCAGGAACAACCCTATAGCAAAAAATATTGCCTTCCATCTTAAGCTATTAGGGAGCAGTGGATTCATACCCACAAGTATAATCCACCAGCTTGAAGCTTAAACTGGGGGACCAAACTCACTACACTCCCCCTGGGAAGAGGTGTAGACAACAGGTCAGAGGTAACCCAAGAGGTTCATCAAACTTGCTAAAACACACATAAGGCAATACAGGACCAGTGCTCCTCTCCCTGGCATTGTCAGGGAATGATCCTTGGGGACTTGGAGACAGGGCCATAAACCAGCCCTAGCAACCCCAGCTAGCCCAGATGAGAAAGAATCAGTGAAAGAACATAGGAACCATGAAAAATCAGAGTGAAAAGTCACCCCCCAAAGAAATCATTAGCTCCTCAGCAATGGATACCAACTTAAATGAAATGGGTAAAATGACAGAGGAAGAATTTCAATTATGGATTGTAAGAAAGCTCAATGAAATTCTACAGAAAATAGAAACCCAACACAAAGAAGCCACAAGAACAATGCAAGAAATGAATGAAAAATTCTCTAAAGAAATTGAAGTATTATGGAAAAACCAAACAGAAATACTAGAAATGAAAGAGGCATTCAAGGATCTACAAAACACACTGGAAAGCCTTAAGAATAGGCTGGATCACACAGAGGAAAGAATCTCAGAGCTGGAAGAAAACTCCTATGTGCTAAACAAATCAATCTAAGAGAAAGAACAAAGAAGCAAGAGACATGAATAAAGCATACAAGAAATGTGGGATTATGTAAAGAGGCCAAACGTAAGAATCATAGGCATCCCTGAGATTGAAGAAGAAAATACACAAGGGCTGGAAAATCTATTTGAAGGAATAATAGAGGAAAATTTCCATGGCCTAGCCACAAATCTTGATATCCAAGTACAAGAAGCACACAGGACTCCTGGGAGACTCAATGTGAAAAGGCAATCACACTGTTATGAGGCTGGCCAAAGTAAACATGAAAGAGGCACTCCTTCGAGCAGTAAGGCAAAAACAGCGGGTAACATATGAAGGAAAACCTATCAGACTAACTGCAGATTTCTCAACTGAAACCTTACAAGCCAGAAGGGACTGGGGATCCGTCTTCTAAAACAGAACAATGGCCAACCTAGAATTCTTTATCCTGCAAAACTAAGCTTCTTATATGAAGGCAATATAAAGACTTTCCCAGACAACCGATCACTGATGGAATTTGAGAAGACCAGACCTTCCCTACAGGAAGTACTCAGACCTGCATTATACACTGACCAGTGCAATAGACACCCACCAGTGTAAAACAAAACAATAAGAGTCTACCCAACAGGATGAACAGAAATCCACCCCAAATATCAACTCTCTCAATAAATGTGAATGGCTTGAATTGCCCATTGAAGAGACATAGGCTGGCTGAATGGATAAAAAAAACACAAGCCAAGTATCTGCGGTCTCCAGGAAACACATCTTACGTGCAAGAATTCATTCAGACTCAAGGTGAAGCGATAGCAAACAATTTTCCAGGCAAATGGAAAACGAAAGAAAGCTGGGGTAGCCATTCTTATATCAGATATCATAAATTTCAAAGCAACAAAAGTAAAGAAAGACAAAGCTCATACACTTCTGGTGGGACTGCAAATTAGTACAACCTCTATGGAAAGTAATATGGAGATACCTCAAAGAACTAAAGTAGACCTCCCATTTGATCCAGCAATCCCACTGGGTATTTACCCAAAGGAAAAAAGACATTTTATAATAAAGACATCTGCAAGCAAATATTTATAGCAGCACAATTCACAATTGCAAAGTTGTGGAAACAACCAAAGTGCCCATCAATACACGAGTGGAGACAATGAGTATGTACAATCCTCTTACCACTGCCTTTTCACTTACTGTACAGATCCTTTTTTGAGTTATATGAGGGATTACTGTGTCAGGACTTTTTCTTGTAAAGAAATAATCTCATCCTCCTTTCCGTCCTCTTCTTACATCATACTTCAGGTCTACATATTTTTAGCATTTTCCCAACTCCATCCACCTCCTTGGCACATTGACTGTTGTATTGCTTTATCCTGTGAAATGTAGTGAACTCCACATTGAGAAAATTAAAGAGGCATTTGTTAGAAATGTGGGAAATTCTGTATTCATACCCCTGCTAAGACACTTGTGTAAAAACTGTAGAGCAATGAGGGGATACTTGTCTGTGGCACATGCCAGTGAGATTAAATCCCAGCACTTATAAGAATTTGGGGAGAAGCCCAGTATTATTGAACTTGGAGGATGGAGACTACAGAATAACATGAAAAACATTACCTGTTGAGTAGCGTTATGAACTAAAAATAGTATTGCCACACTATCGAGAGTGAGGTGAAAACAGAGCAATGATGCAGTGTGGGTTCAGGATGTGGGGATGTTAGTAAGGCAGGTTAAAAACTAAAGTGGAAGAACAAAAACAAGATGTGATCCACTGTGATTCTGAAGAAAGAAAAGCCGGTGAAAACATTTCTCTCTTGTCTTTATTCTGAGAGATGTGCCTTCAGACAATTTATAAAATGAAGTTTAGCTCCTTCCAAGTTTGTGAGCATCCCTATTGCTCTGAGGGCAGCTATTTCTAGACATTTCCAAGCTTGGATGGAGGTATATGTTTGGAAATGGTATAGATGCAGAGTGGCACAGTGGGGAAGACATCCCCACTCAGGGTCAGAATATTTGGACCACATCTAGATTTTTCAATGAGCCTTATAATTTGGAGCCAAACTCTTAAACTCTGACTTCAGCTCCAACATCTATATTTACACATCTTGTCATGTCATTCCCCTGTCTAAGACCTTTCAGGTGCTAAAATTATGAGAAAACTGAGGCTTATGCTCCTCAACATGCACAAGGCCCTCTGTGACTAGATCCTGCCTCCTTTACCAGCGTCACTTCTCTCTACCCTCCACCCAACTCCTAAGAGCCTAGTGATACTGAACTGCTTGAGATCCCCTCCTGAACTGTGTTGTTCCAGAGGAGACACTGTCCCATTCTTTCTTCACCAAACTCATTTTCACTTATCCTTCAAGTCTCAGGTGTCATCTTCTCCAAACAGCCTCCACTAGATCCCTCAGTTAGACTGAGGCCCTCTCCCTGCTATTCCCATAGCAGTTTATATTAGGTTGAAAAACATCTGTGACCCTTGGCTATGAGGGCATGGCCTGTGTTTTGGTTGTCTTTGTATCCCTAGGCCCATCACAAGGACAATGATCACTCTATAAAAAAAGCCTATCAGACCAAACAATCATAAATTGGGGGAAGTAATACTTGTCTGACACCTAACAGATTGCTGGCAAGCAAAAGTTGAATATTAATGTAATCCATATAAGGATGCTTGGAGGAATGAGGATTTATTTAACTTTTAATATGTTTATTTATGCATTGATTCCCAAAATATTTATTGAATACCAGCCGTGTGCCAACAGCACTAGGGATACAACAGAGAATATAGTTTACCAAGTCACTCTTTTCATAGAATCTACATTTCAGGAGGAACATAGATAATATAGAGATCAGTAAATATATATCCCATTATGTGAATTAGTATAAAGAGAAACAAAGCAATGTGATCAAAAAGAGATGGAGAGGCGTTACTATTTTAAATAGTGTGGCCAGTAAGGGCCTGTTTTATGAAGTGGTGATTGGCCTAAAGGAGGTAAGAAAGCAGGCCATTTGATACTCTTTGTGACAGTGTTCTAGACAAAGAGTACATCAAGTTTGAAGTACATCAAGTACCATGTTTGGCATGTTCAAGGAACAGCAAGGAGCTCAGTGTGGATGGAGGGCACTAAGTGAGGGAGAGTCTGGTAGGAAATGAAATAGAAGAGGTAGTGAGGAGACCAGATGATATAGGGCCTTGAAAACCATGGGCAGGACTTGGCTTTTGTTTTAAGTGAGATGCATGTCGTTGGTGGAAAAGATCAGGGAGCAGACATGACTTGGTTTATGGCTTAGAAGGCTTCCTCAGGCAAACTTGACTACGTGGGGAGCAAGCATAGATGATTGTAGCATGGACCGGGTAGATAGAGGTAAGATTTGGGATTTAGTGGGAAGACAGGGTCAACAGCATTTGCCTATTTAATGTGTGAGAGAGAAAGATGAGTTCAAGATGCCTCTGGGATTTTGAGTACCCAAAAGATTGGACATGCAATTTATGAGATGTGTGAGGCTACAGAAAGGACAGGTTAGGGCAGGGGGCATGGGTAGGTAATCACAGGTCTGGTTAATTAATGTCCTAGGATGGTTATATGCTGATGGAAATCATGCAGCAGAGATTTTTAAAAAATCATGTAGGAGACCGGCGAATTGCTGGAGTGATAATGTCTGTGAGATGACAAGACGAAATGGGATCCAGCATTGGCCTTAGATAAGGGCATGAACAATATCAGATATTGCACTGGGGGCTTAAGCCCTGTGAAACACTGCACAAATATAAGGCTCGTATAGGCACAACTTCATTAACTAGATTTATGAATATTCTAGCTGTTGTATTCTTTGGGGGCTAACGATATTTTCCAGTTGAACTAGTTTGATGAATTAAAATGTCTGAAAAGGCCATAGCAATGACATGGTGCATATTGGATTTGTGCTCCTTGGAGTCATCCTTAGATGACAGAACTGCAAATTTAAATATCAACTGGCCTTTTCAAGATTGTATTCATATCTATGGTCTCCCTTGATCTTCAAACTCTAGGTAATGTAGGCATTATAATCACCATTTTATAAATGAAAAAAAAACAGAGGCCCAAGATACTAAAGGGTTTATCCAAAATCACATAGTTTGTTAGTGACAGAATTGGGACTAGAACCTAGGTTTTCTGTCCAACACCCCAGGATTTGTCCTAATAATTGGGATCACAGTCATGTTCTACACCTGCCTTCTTGGCATTGTCCCTGACCCAGAAGAGACTTACACATACTTCCAAAGGGGATTTTCCCTGGCCCCTTGGTCTCTCAATTCACTGACTTTTCCTGCTGTCTTTTCTTCATCCTCATCCTTGGAGTAATAGAAAAGGCTTGTAACCTTCTCTTAGGAAAGTTATTAATTGTGGAGATAAAGAGCTGGATTCCAGTCAGCATGTATTATACAAGAAAGACCACTTCACTCCTCCCCAGGAAAGAAAATGAACCTGTTGCCATGGTTCTTTCTCACATCCTGGCTTAATGCTCCTCGTCTGCAGCCGGGGAACTTAAAGGGGATTGATTCTCCAGGCAGTTTAGAAGCAGAGAAGCTTCCACATATTTATTTATGGGTTATAATGCAGATTTTGCCTTTCTTTTCTTCCCCTCCCTCCCTTTCCTCTACTTTCTAAACGCATTTAAAGGGGATTGCAGAATTCACACTATCAAACTTGGCAAAAACAAATATAAGGGATAAAAAAGATGAAGGGAAAATAAAGTAATGAAGATTGGACGATTCAGAAGTAAGATTAAATAAAAAGGCCAAAGCCCTACACATCTTCTAGAGGTAGCCTGCACACTTGGCTCTGAGCTTCTCAACAGCCAAAGCAAAGGGGAAAACATGACCAATACAACATCCGTGAGCATCCACGAGATTATGACAAATTAGTTGCTCAGAAATGTAGTTTTCCTGGTACTAATATGTAGGAGAAATTTGCCCCATAGGTCATTAAAAGATGACATTGGGAAATAGAATAGATGAAGCTCTCATAATATCCTCACAGTCAATACCAGAGAAGAGAAGAGAAGAGAGAGAGGAGAGGAAAGGAGACAATGGTATGGGTTAGATGAGGTCAGTTTGTTAATATTAACTCCTTGAAGAGACATAGGAAATTGATCCAAGCGAAAAGCTTTTTGTTAGTCTGGCTTGATGCATATCTCAAGCTTTTTGGCCTCAGGACTGCTTTATGGTCTTAAAAATGATTGAGGACTCCAAAGAACCTTTGTTTATGTGGAGTATATCTGTCAATATTTACTGTATTAGAAATTTAAATGTCAACTTTGAGAAATATACATTTTAAAAATTCATTTAAAAATAATAAATCCATGGCATCATTTGATCTCTAAAAAAGAAAAAAAAATAATAATAGATCCATTACATGTTAACATAACAACATATTTTCCAAAACAAAGAATTTAGTGAAAAGAATGGTATTGTTTTACATTTTGGAAAATCTCTTTAATGTCTGGCTTAATAGAAGAGAGCGGGGTTCTCATTTTTCCTTCTGTGTTGTAGCTGTTAAGACATGTTTTGGTTGAAGCATATGAAGAAAACCCAGAATCACACAGATACACCACTGAAAAAGAGAAGAGTATTTGAAAAGCCTTTTCTGATAATTATGAATATTCCTCTTTGATAATATAGCAAAATTTGACAAATGGCTATTTCTTAAAGGTTAGTTGCAATGTGGAATCTGAAAGTATATCAATTAACTTTTTTTTGGTAGGGACAGAGTCTTGCTATGTTGCCCAGGCTGGTCTCAAACTCCTGGAGTCCTGATCTTCCCACCTCAGCCTCCCAAAGTTCTGGGATTATAGGCTTGAGCCACTGCAGCTGGCTCTCAACGAACCTTTCACATGCTTATTACTTTTAATAGATCTTTTATTCATGCATGATTTTGTAATATCATGTATTGGTGATTTGGAAAATACTGGTTTGCTAAGTTAAGTAGATCTTCTAAATGTTGATGTATTTTATTATATCAAAAGATCACATTTGTTGATATTGCCATCAATCTCATTAGAAAGCCTTTAAGTATTTGAAAGCTGTCCAGCTCTCAGTACCAGATACAAGTTTTCCAAATTTCCAATTTTCTGTTGAAAGCTCAAATTTTATCAACAAATACTATCAGATGTTTTCCTTGAAGTAACAGGCTCCTTTTGCTCATTTTGAAGAAAATGTCTGCCAGATACTCAAATCTGAATAACTATAGTTTGACTATTAGTTGTTCTTTCAAGTAAAAAATGGTGTTTGAAGGGAAAAGAGACTAGTTCAGCTCACAACTCAATTGCACAAATGCTTTTCCCGTAGACAACTATTGTGCTTCAGCATGCAGTGAAATTGCTTTATTCATGTTTTCCATTTCTTCACATATTCTGCATGTTCAAACTTGAGATTTAATAAAACTAATAACTTTTACCTTAGCATCAAGGACATTCTTAAGTGAAATTTGTGTTTTCTTTTTATTTACTTGTTGCTTCTTTTTGTTTTGTCTTTTACTTTGAGGGTGTGGCAGTGAAGAAGATGATGACTACTAACTATCATAGTTAGTATCACTGCCTTGATTCATGCTAGGGTGCCAGCAGTTTACCATTGCATTTGCACCATCACGGTGAAAAAGACAATATTAGTCATCTTAGTGTTAATTAGTATAATTACAGATTAGTATATAAAGGCATACCTCATTTTATTGTGCTTTGCTTTATTGTGCTTCACAGATTTTGCATTTTTTATAAATTGAAGGTTTATGGCAACCCCACATCAAGCAAGTCTATAGGCACCATTTTTCCAAAAGTACATGCTCAATCCGTGTCCGTCACATTTTGGTAATACAATATTTCAAACTTTTTCACTATTATTATATCTGTTATGGTGATCTGTGATCAGTGCGCTTTGATGTTACTACTGGAATTGTTTGGGGGTGCCACGAACTGCACTGCCCATAGAAGGTGGCAAATGTAATGGGTGAATGTTGTGTGTGTTCCGACTGTTTCACCAACCAGCCATTTCCTGGTCTCTCTCTTTCTCCTGGGACCTCCCTATTCCCTGAGACACAACAATATTGAAATTAGGCCAATTAACAACGCTACAATGGCCTGTAAGTGTTCAAGTGTAAGGAAGAGTCACACATCTCTCACTTTAAATCAAAAGCTAGACATGATTAAGCTTACTGAGGAAGGCATATCAAAAGCCAAGATAGGCTGAAAGCTAGGCCTCTTGCACCAAACAGTCAAGTTGTGAATGCAGAGGAAAAGTTCTTCAAGGAAGTTAAAAGTGCTTCTCCAGTGAATACATGAATAATAAGAAAATGAAACAGCCTTATTCCTCATATGGAGAAAGTTTGAGTGGTATATATAGAAGATCAAACCAGCCACAATATTCCCTTAAACCAAAGCCTAATCCAGAGCAAAGCCCTAATTCTCTCCAATTCTGTGAAGGCTGAGAGAGTTGAGGAAGCTGCAGTAAAAAAGTTGGAAACTAGCAGAGGTTGGTTCATGAGGTTTATGGAGAGAAGTTTAAGTTATCCGGAAGATCTAGCTAAGATCATTGATGAAGGTGGCTACACTAAACAACAGATTTTCAATGGAGATGAAACAGCCTCCTATTGGAAAAAGATGCCATCTAGCATTTTCATAGCTAGAGAGGAAAAGTCAATGCCTGACTTCAGAGCTTCAACGGACAGGCTGACTCTCTTATTAGGGGCTAATGCAGGTGGTGGTGACTTTAAGGTGAAGCCAATGCTCATTTACCATTCTGAAAATCCTAGGGCCCTTAAGAATTATGCCAAATCTACTCTACCTGTGCTCTGTAAATGGAACAACAAAGCCTGGATGATGGCACATCTATTTATAACATGGTTTACTGAATATTTTAAGCCCACTGTTGAGACCTACTGCTCAGAAAAAAAGATTCCCTTCACAATATTACTGCTCATTGACAATACACCTAGTCACAAAGAGCTCTGATGGAGATGTACAAGGTGATTAATGTTGTCATGCATGCTAACACACCATCCATTCTGCAGCCCACAGATCAAGGAGTAATTTTGATTTTCAAGTCTTATTATTTAATAATTACATTTCACAAGGCTATAGCTGCCATAGATAGTGATTTTTCTGATGGATCTGGGCAAAGTAAATTGAAACCCCCCCGCAAAGGATTCACCATTCTAAATGCCATTAAGAACATTTGTGATTCATGGGAGGAGGTCAAAATATCAACAGTAATATGAGTTTGGAAGAAGTTGACTCCAACCCTCATGCATGACTTTGAGGAATTCAAGACCTCTGTGGAAGAAGTAACTGGAGATGTAGTGGAAATAGTAAGAGAACTAGAATTAAAAGTGGAGCCTGAAGATGTGACTGAATTGCTGCAATCTCATGATAAAACTTGAATGGATGAGAAGTTGCTTCTTATGGATGAGCAAAGAAGGCGATTTCTTGAGATGGGATCTACCCCTGGTGAAGATGCTGTGAACATTGTTGAAATGACAACAAAGGATTTAGAATATTAAATAAAAGTAGTTGATAAAGCAGTGGCAGTGTTTGAGAGGATGGCCTCCGATTTTGAAAGAAGTTGTGTGGGTAAAATGCTACCAAACAGCATCACATGCAACAGAGAAACCTTTTGTGAAAGGAAGAGTCAATCAATGCAGCAAACTTCATTGTTGTCTTATTTTAACAAATTGCCACAGCCACCCCAACCTTCAGCAACCACCACCCTGATCAGTCAGCAGCCATCAACATTGAAGCAAGACCCTCCACCAGCAAAAAGGTTATGACTCACTGAAGGTTCAGATGATTGTTAGCATTTTTTAACAATAAAGTACTTTTAAATTGCGGTATGTACATTTTTTAGACATAATGCTATTGCACACTTAATAGACTAAACAGTATAGTATAAACATAACTTTTATATGCATTGGGAAACCAAAAATTTATGTGACTTACTTTATTGCAATATCTGTTGAGGTGGTCTGGAGTCTATTCTGCAATATCTCCAAGGTATGCCCTTATTAGCATATATTTAGTATAATCAGCCCTTGTGTTAATATGCAAATAGTGTTGACCTTGTAAGCCTTCTGAAAAAGTCTCTGTAGATCACTTTTTGAGAACTACTCACCTAGAGGAAAGGCTGGGCTGCATATCCATCAGGTAAATTTATATATATATATATATATATATATATATATATATATATATATTTTATATACATATATGTATGTATATATATATATAATTACATATATAATTTTATAAGGTTCAGATGGTACAATATAATGAATTTTTAAATTCAATTTTATATTTTGAGATCATCATAGATTAATGTACAGTTTTAAGAAATAATAGGAAGAGATCCTGTATAGCTTTTGCCCAGTTTCCCTCAATGATATCTTCCAAAACTACAGTACAATATCACAACCACATCACTGACATTGATACAATCAAGATACAGAATAGTTCTAGCACCACAAGGATTCCTTGTGTTGCTCTTTTATAGTGACACCAACTTTCCTCCTCCCCATTGCCCCCCATCTCCCATCCCTGACCCCGGGCAGTCATTAATCTGTTTTCCTTTCTATATTTTGTATTTCAGTAAGGTTATCTAAATGGAGTCATATGGTACGTAACCATTTGGCATTTTCACTCAGCAAAATTTCCTGGAGATTTAGCCATGTTGTTGCATGTATCAATATTTTATTCCTATTTATTGTTGAGTAGTATTCCATCTGATGAGTATGACTCAGTTTGTTTATTCATTCACCCTTTGAAAGGCATGTGAGTTGTTTTCAGTTTTTGGCTATTACAAATAAGCTGCCATGAAGATTCACATACAGGTTTTCGTGTGGAAGTGAATTGTCATTTCTCTGGGATAAATGCCCAAAAGTACAATTGCTGGGTTGTATGGTAATTGCAGGTTTGTATTTTTGAAAAACTGCCAAACTGTTTTCCAGAGTAGCTATACCATTTTCCATTCCCACCAGCAAAGTATGAGTGATCCACTTTCTCTACCTCCTTGCCAGCATTTGGTATAGTCATAACTTTTTATTTTAGCCATTCTGATAGATGTATAGTGATATCTCATTATGGTTTTTATGCATTTCCCTAATGGATAATAATGTTGAATGTCTTTTTATGTGCTTATTACCATCTGTATATTCTTGTCATCAAAATGTCTGGTCATGTCATACCCATTTTCGAATTGTATTATTTGGGTATTTTTACAGCTGAATTTTAAAAGTTCTTTATAAATTCTAGAAACTAGTCCTTTCTTTGTTCTAAAATTTTTATAGTTTTACATTTTACATTTAAGTCTGAGATCCATTTTGAGTTAACTTTTGTATAAGGCATAAGACTTAGGTTGAGGTTAATTTTTGTCTATGAATGTCCAATTTCTCTAGTACCATTTGTTAAATTGTTTTTGTACCCTTGTCAAAAATCAGTTTGTCATATTAGTGTGGACCTATTTCTGGTTTCTCTATTTCCCATTGAGCTATGTGTCTACCACTGAGCCATTACCACACTGTCTTGATTATTGCAATTATACAGTAGGCCTTAATGTCAGGTACAATGATCCCTCCCACTTTACTCTTCATAATGAGTTTAGCTATACTAGAACCTGTGCCTTTCTATTTAAATTTTAGAATAAGCTTATCTATGTCCACAAAAAATTTTGCTGGGATTTTGATACATATTGCATTAAACCTACAGATCAATTTAGGGAGAATTGACATCTTTATTATGTTATGTTTTTCCAATTCATGAGCACAATATATTTCTTCATTAATTGATTTTTTGATTTCTTTCATCAACATTTTGTGATTTTCAGAATAAAGATTCTGCACATATTTCCTTAGGTTAATACCTAAGCATTTAATTTTATTTTGAACAATTGTAAATGGTATTCTACATGTTCATTGTTTGCATATTGAAAGGAGATTTCTGTGTTTTCATCTTGTATCCTATGACCTCGCTAAATTCATACATTAGTTCTAGGAGGTTTTGTAAAAATAGATTTCTTGGGATTTTCTATGTAGATAATTATGTAATCTGCAAATAGGGAAAGCTTTTTCTTCCTATTCAATCACTATTCCTTTTATTTCTTTTTCTTGCCTATTGTAGTGACCAGAACCTCCAGTACTACGTTGAATAAGAGTAGCGAGAACAGACATGATTTCCTCATTCCCAATCTGAGAAGGAAAGCATTCAGTCCTTCACCATTAAGTATAATGTTAGCTATAAGTTTCTTGTAGACGCTCATTATCAAATTGAAGAAATTCCCCTCTCTTCCTAGTTGGCTAAGAGTTTTTATCATGAATGGATGTTGGGTTTTGTCAAATAGTTCTGCTGCATCAATTGATATGAAAATATGTTTTATATTTTTTAGCTTGTTGATACGATGGAGTATATTGACTGATTTTTGAGCACTGAGCCAATTTTATATAACTGTAATAAATCCCACTTGGTCATGGAGTATAATTATTTTCATAGATTGATGGGCTCAATTTGATAATATTTTGTTGGAGATTTTTACATTTAGTTTCATGAGAGATATTGGTGTGTAGTTTTCTTCTTTCCTATTTTCCTTTTCTGATTTTGGTATAATGATAATACTAGTTTCATAAAATGAGTTGAGAAGCGTTCCCTCCTCTGAGATTTTCTTAAAGAGACTGTGTAAAATTGGTGTTAATTTTCCTCCTCCCCTTCCTCCTCCTTCTTTTTGTAATTCTTCTTTAAATATATCTCCAGTAAAAATCATCTAGACCTGGAGATATCTTCTTTAAGAGCTTTCAAATTACAAATTCAATTTTTTAATATGTTTGTAGGATTATTCAATAAGCCTATTTCATTTGGCTTGAGATTTGATAGTTTGCTGTTTTCAAGAAATTGGCTCATTTCTTCTATTAAATTGTCAAACTTATGGATGTAAAGTTGGCTGTAGGATTCCCTTATTTTCTTTTTAATGACACAGGATATGTGGTGGTATTACTGTTTCATTTCTGATATTGGTGATTTGTATCTTTACTCTTTTAATTTTTCTAGAGGTTAATTAGTTTTGTTGATTTTTTTGGAAGAACCTGATTTTTTGTTTTATTGATTTTCTTTATTATTTTCTTGTTGTCAATTTCATCAATTTATCCTCTTATCTTTATCATTTCCTTCCTTTTGTATGCTTTGGATTTATTTTGTGCTTCTTTCACTAGTTTCTTGAGGTAGAAGCTTAGATTATTGATTTAAGACCTTTCCTCTTTTCTAATATAAGCATTTAGTGCAATAAATTTCCATCTCTACTTTAGCTGCATCCCAAATATATTAATACATTGCGTTTTTATTTTCATTTAGTTCTATATATTTTTAAATTTCCTTTGAGCCTTCCTCTTTAGTCTAAGGAATATTGAGAAATATGTTGTTTAATTTCCAGTGTTTGGATATTTTCCTGCTGTTTTTCTGTTGTTGATTTCTAATCTGATTCCATTATGGTCAAAGAACATACTCTGCATGATTTCAATTATTTTAACTTTGTTAAGATTTGTTTTATGGCCCAGAATATGGTCTATCTTGGTGATTGCTCCATGGGTGCTTGGGAAAAAAAATGTATATTCTGCTGTTGTTGGATGGAAAGTTCTACATACGTCAATTATACTTTGTTGCCTGGTGATACTGCTCAGTTCTCCTGTACCCTTGATGATTTTTTATCTATTAGTTCTATCAATTGCTGAGAAGGGGATATTGAAGTTCCAAGTATAATTTTGGATTTGTTTATTTCTCTTTTCAGCTGTATCAATTTTTGCTTTATGTATTGTAAGGCTCTGCTGTTTGGTGCATACACATAGGATTGCTATGTCTTACTGGTGCATTGATTCATCTATCATTATGTAATGTAACTCTTTGTGTCCAGTAATTTTCTTTGCTCTGAAGTCACTTTACCAGATATTAATATAGCCACTTCTGCTTTTTAAAAAATTAATATTTGCATGGTATATCTTTTTCATCCTGATCTACTGTTACAATTTTTTAGGACTTCTGTAAAAAAGTACCACAAACTGGGTAGCTTAAAATAACTGAAATTCATTCTCCACAGTTATGGAGGTCAAAAATCTGAAATCAAGGTTGGCCAGGCTATGGTCTCTCCAAATTATATAAGGGAGTACCCTTCCTTGCCTCTTACAGCTTGTGGTAGTTCCAGGCATTCCTTGACAGCAGCAGCATAACTACAATTCTGCCTCTGTCTTCACCTGGTATTCTTCCTGTGTCTCTGTCTTCTTATGGCCAACTTTTTATAGGAGCATCAGTCATATATTGGATTAGGGGCCCACCCTACTCTTAACATACATCTGAAATGACTCTATTTCCAAATAAGGTCACATTCTGAGGTACTGGGGGTTAGGACTCCAACATATCTTTTTTATTTTTTGGAGGGGAGGCACAATTTAACCCATAGTGCCTACCTCTATCATTGTATTTGATGTAAGGTTTTATAGACAGCATATAGTTGGATCACTTCTTTTATTCACTTTACCAGTCTCTATCTTTTAATTGGTGTATTTAGATCAATTAGAGCTTACTTCTCCATTTTATTATTTGTTTTCTCTGTTTCTCTCTCTTTTTCTCTTTTTTGCCTCCCTGAAGGTTACTGGAATATTTTTCAATATTTCATCTTGATTATATTGTTTTTGAGAATATCATTTTGTATATTTTTTTTTAGTAGTTGCTATAGGAATTACAAACTACAAGTGTAACTTATTATAGTCTACTGATATCTACCTTTTACCACTCTGACTTAAGTGTAGAAAACTTACTTCCATTTAGGTTCCTTTACTCTCTCCACTTTTTCCATAAAAGCATTTCCTGCACATACATGGAGTACTATGTGCAATAATGTTATAATGTTTGTCTCAACCATTAAATATGATTTAAGAGTCCTATGAGAATAGTCTATTATATTCTCCCCCTTTTTTACCCATTCATTTTCTTTCCTCTGAGTGCTTTTATCATTTTTTGTTTAGCATAAATGTCTCTTTTAGCCATTATTTAGGTTTATGTGTCATTTTTAGTTTTCCTTTGCTGAGATAATGTCCTTTTAGCTTTTTAAGGATATTGTTCAATTTTTTTAGTTTTTCCTTTTGCCTTGAAAAATTTACCCTCATTGGCTGTTGGTTCGTGACAAATTCCTGCCATCAAGATGTCTGGTTGAAATTTTTTCTTTGGCCTTGTCAAAATTGTTATTGCCTTAATTTGTCAGATGTTTAGTGACAATTCATGATTTCTATGTGTTATCTATTAGGTGACCACTTGTTTCTCTGTGTGCTTTCCAAGACTTTTGTTTTGCTTATTTCTCAAAGTTTTTCAGCTAACTATTTTTCATCGATTTCAATTATGTTTATCTATTTGAGGTTGTCTCCTAACGTTTTTTGAAGTCTGTATATTCTTGTCTTTCACAACTGGGGTATTTCATTGATTTGCCTATATAATGTTTCATGTTACTTCTTTGTCTCTTCACTTGATTTAATCATCCATGTAGTTTTGTTTGGGTCTCTGATTTTTCGTTTGTAATCTCATATTGTCTCTGTTTTCCATAGTAATTCTATTTTTTGCGATTTAACAATTATTTCTTCTTTTGTCAGATCATATTTGATTCCTCAGTGAGCTTTTTATGATTGGGTTATTGTAATTTTCGTTCTGAACATCTCCATTGGTACTGTTTTTATATTCATTTCTTGCGTGTATGTTTAAATGTTCTTGTATGTTACAAGAAATTCATATTGATCTACTTTTAGATTTGATCTTGCAATCGCACTGATTCTGTACGGTTTATTGTTTATCTGTATTTTTTGTTTATAGACAAGCTTTGTATATATACCTTATTTTAGCTATGAATCTATTCTTTATTCTTTTTAAAGCAGGCAGTGCTTCTGTTGACATGTAGCAGGAGAGCCAGATGCATGTGTATGTTCAGCCTGCCACCGGGTCCCATTGACACCATCTCAGCAAAGGTTAAGTGATGACTCACACTGCCTTATTGCAGATGGGCAGAGTGAAAGTTCCCCTCCCCTGTTGGCCCTGCAGACATCTTCCCAGTGAAAGTAGGGCGTCGACTCATACGTCTTGTCTCCAACTGAGGGTGTAAGCTCAGCTCCTTGCTGGGACCCACTGATACCAGGAGAGGGGAGGGTGGGAAGTGAAGTGCCAACTAAAACCTTCCACTATCTCCTTCTGCCTTGTTGAAGCTGGGAGAATTAGCTCACCACTAGGCTCTACTGACATTACCCCAGCTGGGAAATCTAAACACTCCTTAGTTCCACCAGGCAGGGGATGCCTGCTTGGTCCTATTTACACTTCTCTGACAGGAGAATTGGATTGCTACTACCTAATTCTGTTGGTTAAGACATGGAAGATCAGCTCCCTGCTCATCTAGTCAACACTATCCAACAATAGGGAAATCGGAGTGTGCTGTCTGCTTCTGTTTGGGGTGGGGAGTGGGATGAGGTGGTATATCAGCTTCCTGAGTAGGGAGGGTATTGACTGAAAGATTTTCTGTTGGTAGGCCACCCTTTGCCCAGTACTTTGGCTAAGGAGAAGAGGCTTCTCTTGGAGGTTTTTTGGCTAAGCCTGTTGGCAGTTCTGGGTTGGAAGCTTCTGCAGCATTCTGTCTAGGATAAATAGGAGGCAATAAGGAAATCCAGGGCATTCAACACAGTGTTATTTCTCAAATCCCAAAGTCCCTAAGCAGCCTGCCATCTTCTCACTATCTTTTAGAGCATTCCTATGCTTGTTTATTGTGTTAGTTCCAGGGTTTTTGTTGTTATTGCTGTTGTATTATGTCTAGGGTTTTTTTTTGTCAATATAGTTTGTTAATATAGAGACTTGTTTGAATCTCAAAGGTTTCTTTGTCCCTACCAAATTATGTGGCCTGGAAAGGTCATATTAATAGATTGCCTCTCTGTTCCTTTTCCTTCTTAAGCTCTTTTAGATGGTATTCCCCAACAAAAAGCTTTAAATATTTTTATTGAAGTATAATATACATGCATAAAAGTGAAGAAATCATAAGTGTACATCTCAGTGAATTTTCACAAACTAAACATATCTATATAATTAGCACCCAGTTCAAGAAACAAAACATGACCAGCAACCCTAAAGGCTTCCATTTCTACCTGCTTCCAGTGACTAACCCTCCTAGTGGTTACTATCCTGCCTTCTAAGAGTATAGATTAGTTTTTCCTATTCTCTTTTTGTGTCTGGATTTTTTTGTTGGTAGTTGTGGTCTGTTCATTCTCATTGATGTATAGTATTCCATTGTGTGAAAATACCACAATTAATCCATTCTACTCTTGATGAGCATTTGGGTGTTGTATTAATCAGGATTCTCTAGAGAAACAGGACCAACAGAATCAATGGGGTGTGTGTGTGTGTGTGTGTATATATATATATATATATATATCTCAAGAGATTTATTATAAGGAATTGGCTCATGTGATTGATTATGGAAGCTGGAAAGTTCCAAGATATGCAGGATGAGTCATTAATCTGGAGTCCCAGGAGAGCTGATGGTATATAGTTTGATTCTGAAGGTCAGCAGGCTGGAGACTCAGGAAGAGCTGATCTTTCAGTTTGAGTCTGAAGGCAGGAAAAAAGCTGATGTCCCAGTTTGAAGGCCATCAAGCAGGAAGAATTTTGTCCTACTTAGGGGTCATCCTTTTTGCTCTATTCATGCTTTCAACTGATTGGATGAGGCCCACCCATATTAGGGAGGGCAATCTGCTTTATTCAGTCTACCAATTTAAATGTTAATCTCATCCAAAATAACCCTCATGGAAACCCCCAGAATAATGTTTGACCAAATATTTGGGCACCCCATGGTCCAGACAAGTTGACATAAAATTAGCTATCCCAGGTGTTTTCTAGTTTGGGCTATTATGAGTATGCTGCTATGAACATTCTTGGATAAGTTTTTGAGTGAATATATGTGTGCATTTTTGTTGAGTATACATCTAGGAGTGAAATTACTCTGTCATAGTGTAGGCCTATAAAGGGAGAGGGTGGGAAATGCAGTTCCATGGCAGCAAGGAGCTAAACACTCCTATAGGTGGCAGATGGGAAGAAAGCTGACTTGGGTCTGTGGTATCCCCACACCTGCTATTAATAGTGGGAGGGGGTGTCATAGGTCCCTCAGCAACATGGGTAAGGGCTGCAGTGAACCAGCCATCACTGCTTGGCCCAGGGAGGTATGGTGGCAACAAGGATGTCAGCAGATACCTACAGGCTACTTGGAAAGTGTCACCTATTTAGCACTTCTCTGTAGTCTTGATCTAGTTTGAAGAGACTGAGCATCTAAATTAAATCAGAGCTGACAGTCACTGTAATGCCTCTAGTTTATTAGTTCTATGGTGACTTAAAGCAAAATTACCAAATGTCTTAATTAGATTCTTGAAATTCCAAAAACACCAGGCAAAAATTCAATCTTGGCAAAAACATGTTAGTCCCACCCACACCCCCTTCTGCACACCCAGCTGCCAAATTGCTGAAATCTCTAAATAATTGCTTTCTAGATTAAATAAATTAAGCTCCTTCACTTGCACTCAAATTTCAAGACTCAACTGCCCATCCTTGCTCTCAAAGTTTATCAGCAAAAAAAGTACAATTTGTTTTGTGTTACACACACAAACACACAATTAATAAAACACATTTTTCAAATGATATATATAAGTGTCAGAAAGGACCAAATCAGTAGATATTAAAATGTGTATCATAAAACTGAAATTACTTTCACCATCCATAACAGAATAAAAGGGGAAGAGAATGTTTACCTTACACTTATTAAAAGCATGTAGATTCCACAGGGTTGCACAAAGTACATTCTATGGTAAGAAGATGTGTCACTTATAAAGAAGCATGTCTACAGAAGGTGAAAGAGAAGACGAGAGAAGAAAATGTATGTCATTCACCTCAGGAGTAATAGGTGATTGTTACCATTAACATTTTTTAAAAAAATCTAATGGTGCATCTGGAAAATAGCTTTGCTGAGGTCCTGCTGCACCATCAGGTGAGAGGAAAGGACAGCTCCCTTCAGAGTGAGGCTTTCTGTCTCTGTCATCTAGTCCAACAGTTTTTAGCATGTGGTCCCCAGACCAGCGCATTAGCATAGTCTGGGAACTTGTTAGAAATGCAAATTCTTGGGTCCCTCCTTAAATGAGCTCTGAAGAATCAGGGTTTTGTTTTTTTTTTTGATACCGGGTCTCGCTCTGTCACCCAGGCTAGAGTGTAGTGGCGTCACCATCATTGTAGCTCACTGCAACCTCAAATTCTTGGGCTCAAACGATCCTCCTGCCTCAGCCTCCCAAGTAGCTGGGACTACAGGTGCGTGCCAAGATACCTGGCTAGTTTTTCTATTTTTAGTAGAGACAGGGTCTAGCTCTTGCTCAGGCTGGTTTTGAACTCCTGGCCTCAAGCGATTCTCTCACCTTGGCCTCCCAGAGTGCTGGGATAACAGGCGTGAGCCACCATGCCTGGCCAGGAATCAGTTTTTAACAAGCCCTCCAGGTGATCCTGAAGCATGCTAACATCTGAGAACCATTGATCTTGAGGCCTTTAAATTAAATTGATGGTGCTTCAATTATATGGCTTTCAAAATCAATAGTTTATAGATTAACCAGAAACAATACAGGATGTCTGAGGAGTAACAAGATCATGTTGGCCTGGGTTCAAATTCTGGCTCAACCACCTAAAGCAGAGTTGCTTTGGGTGAGCAACTATGTTTCACAGTGCACTGGTGTCTTCCTCTGTAAATGCGACCACGCATGATGGGATACGGCCCAGTGAAAACACAGGCCAAGGTCCCATGCCTTCATTGGAATTGCTGGAAATCACTTAGGAAGCAAGCTGTGGCTTTTGGAAATTTCTCTTTTCCATTTTTCCTCATGATCTGGGGAGGAAAAATAATGTGAATCTGGAAAATACCACATTAAATTGTAACAGAAGTAAAGGTCTGAAAAAGGGCAAAATGTTTTACAATTTGTGTCTTTAAAACGCCCACCCTTTTTGGGAATTAAAACCTGCATTCCTGCCTGAGGCAGGTAATCAAAGGGGCAGAAAAATGTCCTTTGTTCTTTGTCTTCTAGTATCTCAAACCACAGATGGCTCAACAGAATTGTCCAGACAAAGGTCACGAGGTCATCTTCACTGGAGATAAGGTCGACCAAAACCACCAACTACAGTTAAACAACAATAGCCCAAGGCCATGACATGTGACACTGGTCACATAGCCCCAAGCCCAACCTCTGAAAACCCCACTTTAAAAAGCCCCGTATTTCTGCTTACAGGCAGGACGGTGGTCTTTTGAGACTCTAGTCTGCTGCCCTCCTCATTTGCCAACAAATTAGTAAACTTCTCTTTCCTTTTCCTCAAACCACTTGTCCTCATTGTTCGTTCTCACTGATTCAGCCTTAGGGACAAGTACTGAGCTTTCGGTAACAAAATCGAGATATCTGTAAAGAAGCTAGGGAAAACATGCTCTCACATTGGAGCAGCTATATGTTGCATCTATAGTTGGATTCTCAGCTGTTGTTTTATGAAAACTCACCTACTTTTTCTACAGTAAAATCTTATAAAAGGAAAATACTGTGGAAAATTCCATGGTTTTGTAGTCACTATCAGAGATAAGCTTTTGTTGAGCTATTTCTTTAAAGATGAGTGAATGTTATAGTTACCTTAATTCAACTGGTGAAGTCAGTCTCAACTTGCTTCAATGATCTTTTGTGAACTAAAATAAAATCTTAAGCTCCCCAGTGGACTGAATGGACCCCCTCTTGGCCAAGTGGACCCCAGAAAAACCCTAAAGCTCAGTTGCTGGCCATGAGAAGGAAGGTCAGACATGCCTTGTCATGCCCCCTTCCTTTCTTGAAGATAGCCTTTGTAACTCATTACCAGGCCTAAGGCTATGTAAGACAAGGCTTAAACCACACCTGCAGGTCATCCATTTACTTAACAGATCACTTGAGTCTGGGTGTATGTCTAGTGGCTTGTCTCTGATTAACAGACTTCCTTATCTTAAAACATTCCAAGCCTTTAGACAAATCTTTATTTCTTTAACCAATTACAAATCAAAGAATCTTTAAACCCACCTATAACCTGTAATGCCCTGCTTCGAGATGTCCTGCATTTCTGGGCCAAACCAATGTACACCTTCCATGTATTGATTTATGACATTAAGTGTAATTCCTGTCTTCTTGAAATGTATAAAACCAGACTGTAACCCAGCCACAGCGAGACCACTTGCTCAAGGCTTCTTGGGTGTGGCTCTGAGCCATGGTTGCACATACTTGGCTCAGAATAAACCTCTTTAGATTATTTTACAGAGTTTGGGTTCTTGTCCATTGACACTTTTGTATACCTGCTTATTCTCCTTCTTGGAAGTAAATGTGATGGGGACTCAGAGACCTTAGATGAACAAAGAGAAGAAAAGATTCTGTTACTGAAAGTTAGGTACTTGTCCCCGAGGCCAAATCAGTGAGAAAGAAGAATGAGGACACGTGGTTTGAGGAAAAGGAAAGAAAAGTTTACTAATTTGCTAGCAAATGAGGAGGGCAGCAGACTAGTGTCTCGAAAAACTGCTGTCCCACCTTTAAGAAGAAATACAGGGCTTTTTAAAGGGGAGTTTTCAGAGGTTGGGCTTGGGGCTATGTGACCAGTGTCACATGTCATGGCCTTGGGCTATTGTTGTTTAACTGTAGTTGGTGGTTTTGGTCGACCTTATCTCCAGTGAAGATGACCTCGTGACCTTTGTCTGGACAATTCTGTTGAGCCATCTCCTGTGGTTTGAGATACTAGAAGACAAAGAACAAAGAACATTTTTCTGCCCCTTTGATTACCGGCCTCAGGCAGGAATGCAGGTTTTAATTCCCAAAAAGGGTGGGGGTTTTAAAGAGACAAATTGTAAAACATTTTGCCCTTTTTCAGACCTTTACCTCTATTGCAATTCTAGATGTGAAATAGTCTCTGTATACACTAAATATGAGTTCTTTACCATCTGCTTTGGGGCTGGGTATGGAATCTCCAAAATCTTACCTTCAGAAGGGTATGGTGTCATAAGAAATCCTAAACTTTATAGGAAAGAGGGTAACCTGGCTGGAAGTCAGTGTGGGAGAGGGTTGCCACGGCCGAAATATCCCACTGGAGTGCATTGACCTTTTTTTTCGCCTTCCCAGTGAAGTCATAGGTATCAAAATATTAACAGATACTGAATATCACTGCTCTTAAGCAAGCTTTAAGAATAAAGGGAGTCATAGCTATATGAAGATTAGTTCTATGGCAACTGGAATGCAGTCACTATATATCCTTGTTAAGGAATGTTGACTAAAGAGATATTAATATAAACCATTGTGTGCTAATAACATTCCCAATTTTTCTTCAAAAGATAAGACTTTTTATGCCAGATGTTTCTTTAATCAGTAATAAAATGTCTCTCCTGTATCCCCTGAAAAAGTTATGTCTATTGTTTTAGAGTAGGGGTTCTTAACTCAGGGCCCACAAACGGGCATCAGGAGTGTCCTTAAACCTGAGCTGTGTGCAGGATTTTGTGCATTTTTCTGGGATGAAGTCCATAGATCTCAAGAGATTTGCAAAAGATTCATAACCCAAAGCAGTTAAGAATCACCAAAAAGTTCTTTCCCAGTGTTTTCATTTCTTCATTATTCTTCATAACATCCTCTTGCTGTAAAAATACTCCATCTTAATGAAGGGCTTGATGGCTTGTCCACCTAATAATAGTTTGTGGACAGAATATGGATGCAGACCCTGTTATTTCTAGGAAGAATAAAGCAAGACTCACTAAACATTGCCAGTTCTTTTAAAAAAACTATTTTGTATTTTTATAGGCAATACAAGCAAATGAAACAAACTTCAAGAAGGTTAGAGTGAAAAACAAGCCTCCCTCTCAATATTTTTCCCTAGACACCCAATCCAGTTTCTTGTGTACCCTTCCAACACTATCCTATGTATACACAGGCATATAAATATGTGTATATATTTTTACAGAAGTGGCAGCATAATTTACTCAATATATTCCTTGATTTTTCACTTAGAAGTATATCTTAGAAATCCTTCCATATCCATACATATATGAACCTTCCTCATTCTTTTTAATGGCAGCATAACATTCTCTTATATGGTTGTATCATAATTTCTTTGACCAATTCCCTATTGATAGATATTTAGGTTCTTTCCAGTCTTTTGCTAATACCAATAAAACTATGATGAATATCTCAAGAGTGGTTTTTATGAGGCAAAACTGATTAGACAAAAAGATTCTGCTCTATTTGGTATATAATCATTTAATCTAGTTCCTTTTCTGCTCTCTTATAAGCTAGTGGCACCACCCCCACCAACAACAACAATAAAAACCCATGTTAAAGTATAAGCATTTTAAGTAAAGATTAGAAATTTAAGTGTATCTTCACAATTCAAAAACAGAGTCTTGTTTCTTTTTCTATTCTCTTCTGGAATAATATTAAAAATATTATTAAGTCATCAATACAACATGTGGATATTTTTGTACTAATTTGACAGGTTTTATAAAGGAGATTCTTTTGCATATAGCCTGTACCTGGGCAATATTTTTACTTATGTGATAAATCTGATACTGCTATAAATAAATTCAAGTGTGAATAAAAGACACTTGAAATGAAACTTGTGTGTGCACTGCAATATTTGTTAAATTTAGACCAATATGTGGAGAGGTAAAAAGTGAATATTGATAATTATTGTATCTAATTTATTTTTATAAGACACCAATTAAGAAGAAATGAGGTTAATTAGGCAAATCTTCAACTGAAACAAATGTAATAATCCCAGACAATCCTTTAAACCACAAAGGACCTGAGGCCTCCTTTATCATTAATGTTAATCTCTCTGTGTAGCCATTAGTTATTGGGAAAATTTGTTAGTATTTAAGGTCTATCAGAAAATAAAAACTGCAAGAGGAGGGAAAAAAATCTCTTCAGTACAGTTGCTCCATGACCAAGATATATATATATGTGTGTATATATATATATATATATATATGCATCTCTCTCTCATGCACGCGTACGCACACAACGCTCACAAATGTAATAATAATGTACTTTCAACAGAACTGATATTTATATTTCCTGAAAATAATCATTTTATTTCAATAGTTTAGATTAAAGCAATATAGTGCATTGTGAGTACAGGTGGTATTTACTCTAAAGTACAGATTATATGGTTAGTACTCAAAATTTGCTATGATTAATTCAGAACTGTGTTAAATTAAGCAAGGCAGTTTCTTGAACATTGAGGCACTATCGGTACATTCATGTTTTTCTCTAATGGTTAATACCCTGGAGAGAGTGTACAGCTAAATTTTTCATGAAAGTTACTTATTTATCATTTTGGTGATATTGTGTTTCCAGGGACAAAAATCAATTGAGAATATCAATGTAAGAAATTAGTAAAATGAAAATAACTGATCATGCCTTGTTAGGAATCCACTTAAATGATTCAATGTTGTTTTTCAATATTCTAAGGCTAAGGAGAATTTACATTTTTTAAGTTTTAACAAATTTTTAGAACTCCCAATGTATTAGGTAGATGATTGGAGAAACATCAGAAATTAGAATAATAATTTAAGAAAAGATATTAGGTTCATTCATGATACCCATTTTATATCATATCACTCATAAAATAACTCTAATGTTATTAAAAATGAGAACATGGTATATCTTGACAGCATATTAGATTAATTTTGGATCTAAAGATCCTGACTTCTATGTTTGGCATGTAAAATGTATGTTCAAATTAATGAATATTTACTGTGATCCTATAATATGCAAAAAAAAAAAAAACCTGTTTGTTTCCCTAGAAAGGCTTATAATTTGGTTTGGAGAGGTCCCAACGTGAAAAGAATCAGTTCATTGAAATAGTAATTAGGAAAAATTGAAAGAGAGTCACCTACCATCATCACTGAAGCATCAAAAATCTTAGGCCAAAATGACAAAAAGTTACATTTCCTTGAAACTCTTCCCCACCTAGTGAAAATCTTTCAAAGTGAAAAGCTTTCACAGATGCACTGGAAATAGCTCATACTGACCAAAAGAGCCAAGTTTTAAATTTTCAGGAATTTTGTGAGACAGTTATGAAATACAGATATTATTAAAACAAATTATAGAAACTTACAGTTAAATTATATTTAAAACAAAGGTAACAGATAACCAAAAACTCATCACTTCTTAATTATTTCACTAAATTTTTCTATGATCTATTTTCTTGCTGTTAGCATCTATTGTATATGTGTGGTGGGAATGCTATGTGATGATGTGCTACTGCACATCTCTTTCTAACTCTGCATTCAGTGATGTCACCTTGGTAGCTTGAAATTGGCTGTGGTGGAAGTATTTACACCATGGACATTGGCAAATGCTTCAAATCACAGCTTTTCTTTTCACAGAAACAGTGACCATTGTTTATACAGCACATCAGGCTCAAAATCTAGGTCTGAGGAAAATTTGAAAATTAGATACAAAATATCTCATCAGGCAGGTGAGTAAGGTGTCTCCCAGAGTGCTTTGCAAAAGGAAATTGATGAAGACAGGTCATATCCCAGATGAGTTAGTCAGGCTTCATGATCCCTTGGTAACCCAATAACCAGGCACTCTATCTCCTCTAAGCCATGCTAGGAGTTATCTTCTGAAAGGCGTACGTGACATGGCTTTTCTCCAGAAGCCCAGGGGTCTGTGTTGTGTTCTCTGATTGAAGGTAAATTCCATACAAGTTTGCCCACTACTGAAACTTGTAATACCATGGAATCTGCCAAGTCATATGGCCCAAGGTGTAGGACTGCTTGCATCATAGCCTGGGCCTGTTGCAGAGCTTTTTCCTCCTCTGAGCCCCATTAAAGCTGGCAGACATTAGTGTCACCCAATATACAGGTCATAGCACTATTCCAAGGCGTGAGCACTATTCCAAGTGCCTCCAGAACCCAAAGAGACCTTCAAGGTGCTGCACTGCTTCATGGTGAGATGGGCAAATACAAAAATGTTTCCTTTATTGCTGAGGGGATGTCCTGACATACCCCAGATCACTGAAGTCCTAAACTTTTTGTTGATTTTGTGGCAGTCCCTTGATTTTTCTATGGGGTTTATCTCCTATTTTCTGGAGTACATGTGTTTTAACAATGGAAATGTTCTAGGTGCCTTTTGCTTAACCAGTCAGATTGGCATGATGTCATCAGTAGAGTGGACCATTATAATGTTCTGTGGGATGTGTAGCTGATCGAGGGATCTGGTCTCTTTGGACTATTTTAGGAGGGAGGATACAGAATCAACATATACCGGGGCAAGATTGTAAATGTACTCTGTTGTATGTTCCAAGTAAATATAAACTATTTCTGATAAGAACAGAGAAGGATGCATTCTCCAGATCAACAGCCACCTACCATATACCTAATATCATGCTCATATGATCTAACAGATATTACATCTGGCACAAGCAGCTAAAATTGGGGCTACTATTTGGTCACGTTTGCAGCAGTCCACTTTTATCTTCCAGGATCTGTCCAGGTCTTACAAGGACTAGACTGGTGACTTAAATGAAGATATGATGGGACCATCATCCATGCATCCTGTGGGTCTATAAGGATGACATTAATTTCTGCCATTCCTCCCAAGATTAAATATTGGCTTTGATCTATCTTTGTTAGGGAGGTGCAATTTTATTTTATTTTTTTGAGACAGGGTCTCACTCTATCACCCAGGCTGCAGTGTGGTGGCATGATAATAGCTCTCTCCTAGGTTCAAGTGATCCTCCTGCCTCTGTCTCCTGAGTAGCTGGGACTATAAGTATACACCACCATGCTTGGCTAATTTTCTTTATTTCGTGTAGAGGTGGGATCTTGCTATGTTGCTCAGACTGGTCTTGAACTCCTGGGCTCAAGTAATCTTCCCACCTCAGCCTCGCAAAGTGCTGGGATTACAGGTGTGAGCCACCACACCTGGCTCTCAGTGCAATTTTAGAGGCTTCCACTTGGCCTTTCCCATTATTCTGGAGGTTGTGCCAACTACTAAGGACGTCCATTTCAATTATACATTTGGAGCCAAGGAAATGACCACTGGGTGGGGTCTGTAGACCTAGTGGAACTGCTGTGACCTGGTCAGTGACCTGGCCCCCATTTACCCCACTTTAACAGTGGGTCTATAATGATGCTTCAGATATTCAAGTATCAATGTCAACTTGGATCCTGTGCCCAACAGTCCTCAAAATGTTTAGATATTACTATTTCTTTAGTGTACAGTTACCTAAGAAAATGGCTGTGGGCCCCTCTAGGGATGAACTAGGGGAATTATTCCTGGGGTACCTACCGTGGTGCTGCAAGGTCCTTTCTCCTAGTGACTTAACTCTCCTTCAGTCAATAGGCTCTGGTTCCAAAAACTGACTCAAGTCCAGGGACTGGGCAAGAAATAGGGACTTTTACTGGTGTGACGGTGCTCAGCCACCTGATCATCTATCCCTGATTTCATTTGATTTTGTGGATTGAGTAGCTGCCTTCTTTTTTTCCCCTAGTGACACCACGTTCTGTTAAACATCTCCATTACTCTTTGAAGGCCAGCACCCCTTGGCTCTTGTTCTAAACTTGTTGCCCATTACTATAATTATATCAACTTGGCTTCTGATGAAGCACTGCCACCTAGCTTCTAATATATCAGGGTCCTATCATCCCCACTTCTATACCTTACCATCACCACTGGCCAACAGAGGATTGCCACCACAAAATATTTTTTGTGGTGTTGGTTCCCTGTCACCATCACATTTCTGATTGCCTTGGTGAATGGTGTATCCTCTTGGTCCTCCCAGTAGATACAGCCCTCCAGCAGGTTTTCTGGCCTTCCGTCCCCTCTAGCATTCTCACTTCTGCCGCACAGTCTTCCACTATCTGTCATGGCAATCCTGGCATTTCTAACTTAAGGTGGATCATTGTTCTTTCCATGTTTGGAAAAGGACCCAACCTTAGGACCATCCTTGGGGGCCTTGCCAAGGAGTTAAATCCTGTTTCCTGGAAGAGTGCTCCCAAATCAATAAACTCTCCCTTATCCAACTTATGCCAGTACATGTTAGCTGGGAACTGCAAAGTCTGGCTCTGTCACCCAGGCTGGGGTGCAGTGGTGAGATCATATCTCACTGCAGCCTCCAACTCCTGGGTTGAAGTGATCCTCCTGCCTCAACCTCCTGAGTAGCTGGGGCTACAGGCACACACCACCACACCAGGCCCCATCATGTGTTTTTAACCCTAGTTACTGGCCTAGTGACCATAATTCTGATGAGGACAGATCCTGGGGAGGGGAGGGGGGCATATGTTGTCTTGTGTGGGAGAAGCCTCTGAATCACCTTCAAGCAAGTGGGGAGAGCCAGCCTTTTACAGGGAAGAGGAGCCAGATGGTTCAGGGGTATTGAGAGATTTAAAATGTTGAGCATATCAACCCAGTTGTCCCCATCCCTTGTGCTGGAGTTGAATTCTTTCCCAGCCAAGATTATGAACTTGCCATAGCAGGTCTGGTTGTTCTGAAAGTTTATCTTTTTTGGAGCTTTGCTGCTACTCTTTTTTTTTTTTCAGAATATTATGGGGGTACAAATGTTTTGGTTACATGGATTGCTTTTGTACTGCTTGAGTCAAAGTTATAAGTGTGCCCATCACCCAGATAGTGTGCATTGTACCCGTTAGGAATGATTTCACCCATCCCCTCCTCCCCCCTCCCTCCTGCATGATTTTGTTGAGTTTTATTTCCATCTGTGCACATGAGTGCTGATTGCTTAGTTCCAATTTAATAGTGAGTACATGTTTGTTTTTCCATTCTTGCAATACTTCACATAGGAGGATGGTCTCTGGTTCCAACCAGATTGTTGCAAAAGGTACTGATTCATTTTTTGTGGCTGAGTAGTACTCCATGGTGTACATATACCACATTTTTTAAATCCACACATGAATTGATGAGCACTTGGGTTGATCCCACATCTTTGCAATTGTGAATTGTGCTGCAATAAACATTCTAGTGCAGGTGTCTTTTTGATAAAATGACTTCTTTTCCTTTGGGTAAATACCCAGTAGTGGGATTGCTGGATCAAATGGTAGGTCTACTTTTAGTTCTTTGAGAAATCTCCATACTGTATTCCATAGAGGTTGCACTAGTTTGCACTCTCACCAACAGTGTATAAGTGTTCCTTTCTCTCCACATCCTCACCAGCATCTATTATTTTGGGACTTTTTGATAAAAGCCATTCTCACTGGGGTTAGGTGATATCTCACTGTGGTTTTGATTTGCGACATTGAGTGTTTTTTCATATGTTTATTGACCATTTGTCTTCTTTTGAAAAGCTTCTGTTCATGTCCTTTGCCCACTTTTTAATGGGGTTGTTTCATTTTATCTTGGTGATTTGCTTGAGTTCTTTGTCAATTCTGGTTATTAGCCCTTTATCAAATGTATAGCATGAGAATATTTTCTCCCACTCTGTAGGTTGTCTATTTGCTCTGTTGATTGTTTCCTTAGCTGCGCAGAAGTTTTTTTAATTTAATCAAGTCCCACTTATTTACTTTTGTTGTTGCTGTGATTGTCCTTGGGGTCTTCTTCATAAGTTTTTTGCCTAGGCTGATATCTAGAAGAGTTTTTCCAGCATTTTCTTCTAGAATTCTTAAGGTTTCATGTCTTAGATTTAAGTCTGTTATCGATATTGAATTAATTTTTGTGAGCGGTGAGAGATATGGATCCTGCTTCAATCTTCTGCATGTGGCTATCCAATTTTCCCAGCACCATTTATTGAATAGCAAGCCGTAAGGCAAAAACATCAGGTAACTTACAAAGGAAAACCCATCAGGCTAACTGCAGACTTCTCAACTGAGACCTTACAAGCCAGAAGGGATTAGGGCACCATCTTCAGTCTTCTTAAACAGAGTAAGGGCCAGCCTAGAATTTTGTATCCTGCAAACCTAAGTTTCTTATATGAGGGAGAAATAAAGACTTTTTCAGACAAGCAATCACTGAGGAAAATTGTCAAGACCAGACCTGCTCTGCAGGAAATACTCAGATTTGCATTATACATTGATCAGCACAGTAGAAACCCACCAGTGGAAAATCACCTGAAAGTTAAAGTTCAGAGCCCATATAAAATAATGGCTCAAGAAGTAAAACAAAGCAATAAGTTTCTACCCAACAGGATGAACAGAAATGCATCCCACTTATCAATTCTGTCAATAAATGTGAATGGCTTGAATTCCCCACTCAAGAGATATAGGCTGGATGAATGGATAAAAAAATACAAGCCAAATATCTGCTGTCTTCAGGAAACACATGTAACCCAAAAGAACTCATACAGACTCAAGGTGAAGGGTTGGAAAAAAATATTCCATGCAAATGGAAATCAAAAGAAAGCAGGTGTAGCCATTCTCATATCAGATAAGATAGACTTCAAATCAACAATAGTAAAGAAAGACAAAAATGGTCATTATGTAATGGTAAAGGGAGTAATTCACCAAGACATAACAATCCTAAGTATTTATGCACCCAACACAGGTGCGCCCAGATTCCTAAAGCAAACCCTACGAGATCTAAAGGAAATGATAAACAGCAACATTCTAATTGCTGGGGACTTCAAGACCCCACTGTCAGAACTGGACAGATCCTCTAAGCAGAAAATAAACAAACACTGGACTTAAACAGGACTCTAGAGCAAATGGGCCTAACAGACATTTACAGAACACTCTACCCCAAAACTACTGAATATACATTCTTCTCATCAGCACATGGAACATTCTCTAAGATTGGTCACATCTTAGACCACAAAATATGTCTCAAAAAATTCAAAAAATAGAAATTATACCATGTATCTTCTCAGACCACAGTGGAATAAAATTAAAAATCAACTCCCACAGAAACATTCAATTCTATGCAAAGTCATGGCAATTAAACAACCTACTGCTGAATGATTATTGGGTCAAGCTGCTACTCTTCAAATTAAGTCCTAGGCCTGTGCATCAGTTTTCTCTGACCTCCAACTGGAGAAGATGAGAGTCTCTTTATAAGCATAATGAGGACTCCTGGCTTTCATACTTGGTTGTCAGTTAATCTCCTTATAATTACTCTTTCCTCCATATTTCTTAAATGTCTGAATCAGAGCATCAGCTAGTGCATTTCTTTCCAACAGTATACCATCCCATTTCACCAGCAGTGCAAGTTTTAACAATGGTACTGCTACCTCATGCCCAAAGGCTCTCTATGTTCCACCCACCACCAGTGATGGGATTCTCATTGCCAGCTGGGTGCCAGGTGATCCAATTCCTAAATCTACTCTCAGCATTTGCCTTCTCTGTCCTGGCACCCACTGTCACAGATTGGATACCCTGGGCAGCTGACTCCAAGACAGAGCTTACAGTGCAAGAAGGTTATTAGGGGTCAACACCTGTGGAAGAGAAGGAAAAAGACAAGACTGGGAAGAGGAAGAAGTTAACCTGTGTTGTAGAGCCAATGAGGTCTCAGCTGACCCTATGAGGAGTTCTAAAGCTTGGATAATTCTTTGGAGTTATCATGAGTTGAATTGAGATGATCAGACCTTAAGACCTCCTCTTGAATCTGTCATTAGATGTGGACTGCCCTGGGAAGAGGGCTGACAGGTGAGGACTGTCTGTCAGTAATATCCCCAAAGGCTGGTCAGAGAGGGTGGGGAGGATTTATTTCCTGAAGGAGGATCTAGGTGGCACATCACAGCATCCATCAACTATAACAGCAAAATATCTTTGATAATTTTTAGATTTCCAACTTCCAACAAGTACAGAACTGCCTGGAGATGATGGATGGGGTAAACAATTACAAATGTTGTTTAATGATCCACTACAGTAGTCCCAACTTATCACAGGGGACATGTTCCAACACCCCCAGTGGATGCCTGAAACCATGAATAGTGCCAAATCCTATATATAGTTTATTTTTTTCCTATAAATATGTACTTATCATAAAGTTTAATTTATAAATTAGGCACAGTAAGAGATTAACAACAATAACTAATAAAAAATAGAATAATTATTAATATAACAATATACTGTAACAAAAATTATGTAAATGTGCACTCTCTTTCACTCTCTCTCTCTCTCTGTCTCAAAATATCTTATTGTACTGTACTCAGCTATTTCCCAACCTTAGTTGACTGCAGGTAACTGAAACCATGGAAAGCAAAGCCATGGATAAAGAGGGGAAAACTGTATTCGATTGAAGCATATGAAATTGACATTTCTGTAGGTTGAAATGATTGAATATTAACAATGATGTACTGTCCAATCTAATAGTAGAAGTCATGGGGAAGGAATTTGCATTGGGTATGTGGTCACATTTAAATTTTCATGCATTCTAAAATGATCTATCAAATAATGTTATCTCCCACATAAGCCCTAAACACCCCCCCATCATCCCCATTTTGGTTATACGCATTTAAAACCTTGCTATTAAAGCCTCTGATGTCACCCACAACCATTGGTAAAATAAAGGCTCATGAATGCAATGGGAACTTACCTACTTCTATTCACCACGTATGTTCCTCTGAGTCTTGAATTGTGTTCCTCCCCTTACCTGGAATGCTTCTCTCTGCACTGTCCCACACCCTAACCAAACAACAACAATAACAATGCTCTTCTTCAAACCCACCTCCTCCTTATGGCCTCTCCTAATGACACCAAGTTTGTCACAGCTTCCCAGAATTTCTCCAGCATCTAAGGTCAGTTCAACACAATCTAGGATTTAATAATGGTGTGGTGTATCTTATGGAAGGATTCCACTTCATGGGATTACCTTTGTTTCACCAGCTAGGGGTAAGTTCCTTGAAGGCAGAGGTTGTAACATTTACTTCCTCTGTTTTGTCCACATCTTTAGCACCCAAATGGAACCTGATGATTGAGATTTGTGGATTTTAAAGACCTTTGAATATGTATATTTCCTATTTACCTACCTTAACTGTCCTTTCAAAGTTATATATAATCATAACTAAATTAAATCATTCATAAGTACTCAAAAAGCAGAGGAATAAAGTTAAGGGTCTGTCAAAGTATTTTTACAGGTGTGAAAAAGCTGAAGGGAGAAGAAGAGCTATAAACACCCAGAGAGCAGAAGCTAAGAGTTTGACTTCCTGACTCTCCCTGTCATAGAACTCTGCACTTTCCTTAATAACCCTTCTCATTTCTTCTATGTTTGTGTCACCATTTAATTAGTTTCTGTCCCACCCCAACTAATTTATAAGCTCCATGAAGACAGGGACCATGCTTGCTTTGCTCACCATCATATTTCTGGTGCCTAGCACATAATGTGTGCTCAATACATATTTATTGAAAGAATTGTTAAACACAGTAACTTAACAAATACCACTTGATGAAAGGAAAATAGGACTATGCCTTCAGCTCCACGGACTTCTAGCCACCAACCCCTACCCCTGGCCAATGTGCCAAGGTGGGCTTCTTTCACCCTGTCATATCTTCTCATTTGGGAAGATCCCCAATGGATAAACGCCCTCAATCCTTACTCCCTGCCATGAGAACCCATCCCTCACTCTTCTGAGCAAATTTTTAGAGTAGAGGATTTGTCTTCACTCCAGAGGTTCACTGTCCTGTGGCTGAATCTGCTACCTGGATCCACAACATCCACTCATAAGACCATCAACTTCACCAAAACAAGTGCATCTCCTGGCAGTGGCACCTCCAAATTGGCACTACAAACTCTTGAAATCCCCCTAAAGAACACTTCCTCATATTCTGCCCTGAAGATCACCCTCTGGACACACCTTCCCTAAACTGCCACTCATTCTGGATCCAAATATTGGAAGTGGTTTCTTGCATTCACTACTCAATACAGGGTTATCATACTCATGAGTTCATTCTCTCCCTTTCTCTCCCTGTAGTTTTCCCTTCACCTGTCTTTCCCCTACACTATTCTGAAATGATACTCAGGTTTACATTGTTGTTGTGTTGTGTTGTGTGTGTAAAGTGAATTGTGGAGTGTGGAAGAGTTTGCAGCATGGCAGAATGGAGATTAGACAGTATCAAAGAGAGAGAAGATGAAATCATTCCAATGTCTTTTTATTCTGCACTTAGAAGTTATTTATTGTTGCATAACAAATCATCCAACACTTGGTGGTTTAAAGTACCAACCATTTATTTTGCTCACAAATAAGAACTTTGGGCTGGACTTGGCAGGGGCATTTGTTTCTGCCCTACATGGCATCAGCTGGGGCAGCTCAACTAGGGGCTGGAGGATTCACTTCCAAGATGGCTCGTTCACACATGACAAGTTAGTGCTGGCTGCCAGCTGGGAGCTCAGCTACGGCTGAGGATAGGGAGAGGTGGAACCATTGGAATCCTCATAGCACAGTGGCTGAGTTCCAAGAGCAAACGTCCCAAACCTAATGAATTACGTTTGGATATTATTAAAGAATTTATCTGAGAAGCCCAAGTATTGTCTGATCTTTTCCCTGTTTTTCATTTATAACCAGCTTATTTCCAAAAGGATTTGAGGCAGAAGCTTCCTTTATTTAAGGTAGACACCATGACCTTTAAACATGATTCTTACACTCTGGATTTTAAGAGATGGTCTACATTTTTGAGAGGGAAAAAAGGTATGTGTGTGGTATGGGGAGGTATGCTTGTGCATTTGCATGCTGTGTGTGAGTATACTTGTACATGGCTGTGTGTTTTTACACGTGTGTGCCTATGTGTATCTACATGTGTGTATATGTGGGAGTGTGTGTACATATGCGTGTCTACCTGTGTTGGTGAGACTGTGTGTACGTACATGTGTGTGTCTGTGTGGTGTGTAGTTTACATGAGGATATCAATCTTTATTGGTAGTTCTATAGTGACTTGGATAGTTGCTGTAAGACTTACTAAATGATAACATGATACTTTTAAAAAGAAAATTCAGTACTATATGCAAATTCAACAGACTTTAAATGTAATTAACTTTTTAGCTACATGTATGTTAGCACAAGCCATAGCATTTTCTGCAAGTGGCCTCTTCATTGACAAAACTGAAAAAGGGGGCTTACCTGAGCCAATACCTTTCAAATGGTATAGCTCTAAAAGTTCTATAGATTTTTCTGATGAAATGTAAGAGTTGCTGAAAAAGAATCTACTGAATTTTCCCTGACAATTATGATTCATACCTTAATGCTTATACTTAAGACTACTGGAGAAGAATACTTCTGAAATGATTCATTTGTTCCTGGTTCAAAAGAACTGGTAAAAAAAAATGCAGTACATTTTTACCTTTTTTAAAAAAATTTTTTAATTTCAGAATATTGTGGGGGTACAAACACTTTGCTTACATATATTGCCTTTGCACTGCCCAAATCAGAGCTACAATCTTGCCCTTCCCACAGACAGTGTGCCCTGCACCCATTAGGTGTGAGTTTACTCATCCCCTCCACCTGCCTCCTACCTGCCTGACACATAATGAATATTACTTCCGTGTGTACACATAAGTATTGATCAGTAATACCAATTTGATGGTGGGTACCAGTGGTGCTTGTTTTTCCATTCTTATGATACTTCACTTCAAAAAATAGGCTCTAGCTCTATCCAGGATAGTACCAGAGGAATTAATTCACCATTGATTTTATGGCTGAGTAGTACTCCATCGTATACATATACCACATTTTATTAATCCACTCATAGATTGATGGGCACTTGGGTTGTTTCCACATCCTTGCAATTGTGAACTGTGCTGCTATAAACATTCAAGTGCAGATGTCTTTATTATAGAAAGTCTTTTTTTCCTTTTGGTAAATACCCAGTAGAGGGATTGCTGGATCAAATGGCAGTTCTATTTTTAGTTCTTTGAGGTAGCTCCATATTACTTTCCATAGAGGTCGTACTAATTTGCAGTCTCACCAGCAGTGTATGAGTGTTCCTATCTCTCTGCATCCATGCCAACATTTGCTGTTTTGGAACTTTTTGATATAAGCCAATCTCACTGGAGTTAAGTGATATCTCATTGTGGTTTTGATTTGCATTTCCCTGATGATTAGAGAAGTTGAGCAATTTTTTATGTGCTTGTTGGCCATTATTCTGTCTTGTTTTGAAAAGTTTCTGTTCATGTCCTTTGCCCACTTTTTAATGGGGTTGTTTGATTTTTTCTTGCTGATTTACCTGACTTCTATATAGATTCTAGTTATTAGTCCTTTGTCAGATGTATAGCACACAAAAATTTCCTCCCATTCTATAGGTTGTCTATTTGCTCTAGCAACAGTTTCTTTGGCTGTGCAGAAGCTTCTTAATTTGATCAGGTCCCATTTGTTTACTTTTGTTGTTGCTGTGCTTGCTTTTGGGGTCTTCTTCATAAATTCTTTGCCTAGACCAATGTCCATAGAGTTTGTCCAACTTTTTCTTCTGGAATTCTTATGGTTTCACATCTTAGGTTAAAGTCTGTTATCCATCGTGAATTGATTTTTGTGAGAGGTGAGAGGTGTGGATCTTGTTTCAGTCTTCCACATGTGTCTGTCCAATTTTCCCAGTAGTACTTATTAAATAGGGATTCTTTTCCCCAGTGTATGTTTTTGTCTACTTTGTCAAAGATCAGATGACAATATGAAGATGGTTTTATATCTGGGTTCTCAGTCCTGTTCCATTGGTCTATGTCTCTGTTCTTGTGCCAGTACCATGCTGTTTTGGTTACTATAGCCTTGTAGTATAGTTTGAAGTCTGGTAGGTTGGTGAACCAGAGAAGACCCTGTACAGCCAAAGCAATCTTAAGCAAAAAGAACATTTTTACCTTTTTTTAAAAAAAAGCAAATACAGGTTTCCAAGGAATGGACTGCAAGACTACTCTAACTTTGATGTCTAATTATGCAAAACTTCATCTCTGTGGTGGATGTGGCATTTGCAGAGTTACCTTTGGCTTGTTGCTTTTATTTATACACAGTAAAATACACCTTTTTGGGCATATGGTTCTATGAGATTTGACAAATGCATAGGGTTGCATAACTACTATCATAATCAGGATACAGAACAGCTCCCTCACCCCAAAATATTACCTCATCCTGCTTCTTTGCAGTCAATCATTTCCTCTTCTCTAACTCCTGGTGACCACTTACCTGTTTTCTGTCCCTATAGTTTTGTCTTTTCCAGAATGTCACAGAAATGAAATTACACCATATGTAACCTTTTGAGTCTGGCTTCCTTCACTAAGAAAAATGCTTTTGAGATATACCCATGTTGTTGCACGTGTCTATACTTAGCCCATTTTTATTACTGATACTCAGCATTTCATTTTATGGACATGCCACAGTTTATCCACTCACCTATTGAAGGATATTTGGGTTGTTTCTAGCTTGATGCTATTGTGAATAAAGTTGCTATAAATATCCATGCACAAGTCTTATGTGGAAACATAAGTTTCATTTCTCTAGGGTAAATAGTAAATACTTAGGAGTGCAATTACTGAGTCATATCATATGTATACTTTTAATTTTATAAGAAAATGCCCAATTGTTTTCTGGAGTGACAATTTCATTCTGCATTCCCATCAGCAATGTATGTCAGTTGCTCCACATCTATGCCAGTACTTTGTCTTGTCAGTATTCTTTATTTTAGCCATTTGAATAGTGTGTAGTGGTATTTCATTGTGGTTTTATTTTACATTTCCCTAATAACTAATGATGATAATAATATCTTTATGTGTTTATTTTCCATCCACATAGTTTCTTTGGTGAGATGTCTGTTCAAATCTTTCACCCATTTTTGAGGGGCTGTGTGTGTGTTTTCTTGCTGAACTTTGCAAGTTCATTGCATATTCTGGATGTAAGTCCTTTGTTGGATATCTGATTTGCAAATATTTTCTTCAGTCTGTAGCCTGTCTTTTCATTCTCTTAACAGTGTTTTAGAGAGCAAAAGTTTTTAATTTTCACAAAGTTTGACTTATAAAATTTTATTTTATGAATCATGCCTTTGTTTTGCATCTAAGACCTCATTTCTAACCCAAGGTCACAAAAGATTTTCTATTTTTTTCATCTAAGAGTTTTATATTTATATTAAATCTATGATTCATTTTTAGTAAATTTTTGTATCAAGTGTGAGATATAGGATGGGGTTCACTTTTATGCCTATGCTGTCCAATTGTTCTAGCACCATTTGTTGGTAAGGCTATCTTTTCTCCATTGAATTACTCTTACATCAATTTACCATGTTTGAGTGGGTCTATTTCTAGACTCTCTACTCTGTCCCATTGATCTATGTGCCTGTCTTCTGCCAATACCACATTGGCTTGATTATTGTAGCTTAGAGTAAGTCTTAAAATCAAGTAGTGTGAATCCCTCAACTTTGTTTTTCTTTTTCAAAATTGTTTTGTCTATTGTAGCTTCTTTATCTTTCAAAAGGATCAGCTTTAGATATCTACAAAAAATTTGGCTAGAAATTTGATTGTGATTGTGTTAAATCTATAGATCCATTTGGGAAAAATTGATATCTTAACAATGTTGGGTCTTCTGAATCATGACCATTGTATATTTTTCCATCAGTTTAGGCTTTATTTGATTTTTTTCATCATTGTTTCATAGTTTTAAGCATACAGATACTGCATATATTTTATAGATTTATAAGCATTTCATTTTTAAAGTTTTATTTTGTTTTCAATTGACACATAATAGTTGTACATATTTGTGGGTTACAGTGTGATGTTTTGATACATATATGCATGTGTAATGATCAAATAGGGTAATTAGCATGTCCATCACTTCAAACACTCATCATTTCTTTGTGGTCAGAACATTCAAAATCCTCTTTTCTAGCTATTTTGAAATATACAATACATTGTTGTTGACTATAGTCACCTTACTGTGCAATAGAATATCCAACAATCCCATTACTGGGTATATATCCAAAGGAAATGAAATCAGTATGACAAATAGATATTTGCACTCCTCTATTTATTGCAGCATCATTCATGATAGCCAAGACATGGAATCAACCTAAGTATCCATCAACAGATAAATGGATAAAGAAAATGTGGTATATATACACAATGGAATACTATTCAGCCATAAAAAAAGAACAAAATCCTGTTATTTGCAACAACATAGATGAACCTAGGGGACATTATATTGAGTGAAATAAGCCAAGCACAGAAGGGCAAGTACTGCGTGATCTCACTTATATGTGGAATCTAAACTAGTTGATCTCATAGAAGTAAAGAGTTAGAATAGTGGTTACCAAAGGCTGAGGAGAGTAGAGTGGAGGGGGGATGGAAAGAAGTTGGTCCAGGGGTACAAAGTTATAGTATTTCATTTTTATTATAGCTATTTTGAATGGCATGCTCAAAAATTGGGGGTTTCAATAGTTCATTACTTGTATATAGAAACACAATTTATTTTTGTATATTATCCTTAATTACTTCTAGGAGCTTTGACTTATATAATGTATTTTAACTGTTCATTTTCTGATAACCTTTCAAGACATTATTATTTTATCTATTCAACTTTCTTTTAGATTTACCCATATACTTGCCATTTTTCTTTGATCTTTTCTTTTTGTGTCCCATATTTTCCATCTGAGATCTCTTTCCTTCTGTTTGAACTATATCCTTCATACTTTATCCTTTATACTTTTTCCTAATGGAAAATTTTCAGTTTCTTAATATGAAAATGTATTCATTTTGCCATCATTCTTCAAAGATATTTTCTCTTGGTGTATAATTCTAGACTGTAGTTACTTTCTTTCAATACATTGAAAATATCAATTCACTTCCTTCTGCCTTCCATTGCTGCTGTCAAGAGGCCAATTATCAGTCTAAATGCCTCTTCTTTGAATGTCATCTGTCTTATTTATTTCCTTGGCCTATATTTTTGTTCTCCTTTTGTCTTTGCTGTTCTTCATTTTCACTCTGTTAGGTGTAGGTGGGAATTTTTTAATTTATCTCACTTGAAATTGAGGGGCTTCTAGAATTGTGGGTTAATGTATTTTATCAGTTCTAGAAAATTCATTGTCATTATATCTTCATTCTCTCTCAATTGTCCTTTTGGGATTCTAATTGAATTATTGTTAGATGCTTTCACTCCATCCCCCCATGTCTCTTAATCTCTTATTTGTATTTTGCATCCTTAATTCTCTCTGTGTTGCATTCTGGATAATTTTTCAGACTTGTCTTCAAATTCACCAATTATCATTTTACCTGTGAGTAATCTGCTATTAATTTTATGCATTAATTCATATCCATCTATGTCTATATCTATGTATCTATACACATATATTCATTTCTAAAAGTTATAACTGGTTCTTTTCCAAATCCAATGTCACTTTATAAAGTTTCCTGCTTGCACAGATACTTTTGGTTTGTCATTTATTTATGTAAACATTGAAAGTATAGTTATTTTACAGCCCTTGACTAATAATCCCAATATCTAGAGTCTTTGTGAATCTTGTTCTGTTGTCTATTATTTCGGCTTATTCTTATGCATTGTGATTTTTTCCTTGTGTGAATGGCACTGTTTGAGGCTAAATATCTTTAAAAATTTATTTTCAGGAATAATTTGAGCTCTGGTATGAAAGGTCCTTCCTCAAAAGAAAATGCACATTTGCTTAAACCAAATATCTAAAGACACTATCTGTTCAGGATCTCTTCAGACTAAATTCAATGCTAGAGGGGTTTGGGTTTGTTTTGACATTCCATAAGATGTCAATTTCAGCTAAAAATACATTCAAAGGCCAATGTACTTCTGCTTCACCCTGACCCTAAGGGTATAGCCCTTTGAGATTTCAGCTTAAAATGGGGAGGGTCACCTCTTAGACTTCCCATCTTGGGCAGACCATGTCACCCTGGCTGTTAAAACTAAAATTCCAATTTCTCCAGATTGGAAAGGGCCTTCAATGGCCTCTGGGCTCCTTTTACCTCTCTGGGTTTCTGCTTTCCCTTCAAGTTTGCCCTGGAAATTCCTCACTGTCTCGTCAGCTTTTCAATGCTTTTTCAAAAACACTTTATTTGTTTGCATTTTATCCATAATTTGTAGTTGTTTTTCTGAAAAAAGTTGGTCCAAATAACCTAACCTGCCTTTACTAGAAACAGAAATCAAGTAATAATATTTACAAGAGAAGTCCCATTTGAGATTGGAATTAAATAGGTCCTGATGTGACAAGGCCATAATAGATTACTTTTATTTATTTTCACTTTATTTTTATGAGGAGGGGTTGCCCAATCCAGTTTCTGCACACAACTACCTTATTTTAGGGGAAAAAATGAAATATTCAGTAGGAGTCTTTGTCTTTTGGCATCAGTAATGAACAGATTTTTTTCCCCATCTGTTAGTGGGGGGAGGGTCAAAAGCATTTTCTTTGTCTCTGTCAGTTTCTCTTTTCAGACATATTAATATAATTTTACAATTTCCTTTATGTTACAGAATTTTTGTTAGCAATTCTCAAATTGACCTTTCTTATTTTGTGCTTACAGGTTTTTATTATTCTTTCTTCCTGACTTTCACTTATTTGTATGAGGATGAGGGTTAGGGTTTGTAAGTTTCTTTTCTTGCTTTTTTTGGGGGGAAAGTGAGCTAAAAGGGAACTTAATCTTTTTTCCTGTCTTTCTTGAGCTCTTGTTCTACTATCTTATATTTAATTTTTTAAATTCACTTTCTTTATTTTTGGGCAACCTATGATGTGCTGATGCAGAAGTTTCTCCAAGTTTTATGGTGATGGGATTGGATTCAGAAAATTTTTTAAAAGATAAATAAATAAATAAGAGAGGATTATAAGCAGTTTCGAAGAAACTACAAGTCAGACTTTTTGTAACAACTGGATCATCTCATCTATTAATAAATCCACCTTCATCAAGCAATAACTTGTTGCTCTCTCATTATAATCAATGCTTAAAGTGTTCATAGTCCTGTCATTCATGAGTCACCACTATTGAAAGCTGTACCCGACCTAGGGGTTTTGTGAAGGAGGGAGACTCCACCCTTACACACCCACACTGAGTGAATCAAGAGTTGATGCTTGAAAAGAGAAAACAACAGATAAAGCAAGAAGCTGATAAAAACAAAAATATCAAGCAGAAAAAATTAATAATTACTTGGCATTATTAAAAATCTGGAGGCCATACAGTCACTTCATTACAAGTTGTGCATGACTATAAATTATCTAGAATTTCCAGTTTTTTAGATGAGATATTGTGCCTTCACTGTGAACACTCTTGGTTTCCCCTAAATTCAGTGATCTCCTGTTCTGATGGAACCATAGAAGATCCATTTTCATAATGTGTTTCATCACAGAGTCATTCAAAAAGCTGGTAAGAGATACCATGGAGAAAAAAAAAATCCCCCTGTCAAATCAGACTGGGAATACACCAAATTAAATAAAGTCAACCAGTTTTCTCTATTGTATGTTTCCTTAAATCTTTAGCATGTTAATTGGCATAACAAATCTCTAAGAGAGAAGTGAGTATGTAGTAATCCCTCTTTTGTTGAGCATGTCTTGGAACAAGTATTCTGTGGAACTCACTTTGAGAAACTCAGCTTGAAAGTATAGAGTAAGAACCTTAAGAGGGAGAGAGAGAAAATCTATTTCTTCACAATGTTGGAAGTTACATTACCAGTAAAGCCCTAAGAGTCTTTATCTCATTTCCTAATATAGTGTGTGATACATTATCATTCTTGGAAAATTGAGATACTGAAAGGTTAAGTAACTTTTCCAAGATCACACATTTGTAAGTGGCAGAACTAGGAGTTGAGTCCAGAAGTTCTTGATTCATATTCTTGACAGTGTATCTTCTTTCATATAGGAAGAAAAAAATCTTTCTGGTGTTTCCACTAATTCCCAAGTAAGAAAAATTCTTTTAAGAAAAATGTGCATAAACACATAAATCCACACAGGTCACTGACATTCTGATGGATGGGACATCTGTACCACCAGGGATGGATTGAATTTTACAAAATGTATTTGGGTATGTGTCCTGTGCGTACACTTTGATTAATTGGCCTAACACACAGGTACAATTTAGAAAGACCTAACCTTCCACCTTGCCCATCAGGAATGAGAAAAATGCCTGTGGCATTCATAAAGTACACCAGTCTTCATAGCTTCTCCTATCACTGGGAGGGAAGGGAGTCCAATTTCACCAGCAGCATCTCCTTTCTGCCTGCTCCTCATGTATTCACTCTCCTTCACATCCCTTCCTGATTCTAATCCAAGTTTCTGTTTTAGAAGTGATTATCAAGGAAAAAAGTGGAATTCTTATGTGGTTCATGTTAGACTTGAGATTTACAGAGAACTTGACAGATACCAAGTCTCATTCCTTTTGAATGATACACTAAACATGCCCAAAGATGTTTCAGATTGTCCTAGGAACATACATACCAGGATTCGTTAGGGCATGATATCTATCTGTGCATCCAAGTTAAAATGGTGTGTGTCTTCTCAATTCTGATGTCTTCCCCAGAAAGATGACGCTATTCAAATGCTACACAAGGTGACAGACTTGCATGTGATTCCTTCAAAGTCCCCGATAATTCACTTTTAAGAAGACCAAAAGTTTTTGTACTTAAACCAAGTACAAAAAAACCCACAAGTATAATAATAAAGGATTAATTAAAAATATAGAGTTCTGATATGACAAAAGATCAAAAAGTCTTTAAAATGTTTATGGGTTTTTAATGATAGGGAGAAACATTCATGATACAACTTATTCAGCAAATACTTATGTAACATGTACTACATTTCAGGCTCTATTTTAAGGATTGGGGATAGAGTAGTGAATAAAGTACCCATGATTGTGGGGTTTATATTCTGGTGGAGGGACAGATGTCAATAGGAGTCAGATGAGTGACAGATGTGTCTTATCCACTGAGGTCCCCATGAAGGCTGGAGCCTCTCCTTAATCCCAGCTTTACTGACACTAAGCACAATTGGCCTCCTCCATTTTCTCCAGCATTCTATTCAAATGGTATCATTTTCTCAGTGTGCCCATGATGGAGAAAATGTCAGGAAGTCCTATAAAAGGAAAATAAACAAAAGGTGATATGACAGTTATTGATATGAGGAAAAGATAAATCAATGCCAGGAGAAGGAGAATAACAGCAGTGTAATTTTATGTACCTAGTAAATAAAGGTCTCTGCATGGAGGAAATTTTTCAGCAAAGATCAGAATGAGGGGGAGGAAAAAATGGCGGTCTGATAGTCCTCCCACCTCACCGCTCCCAGGGAAGGAGGTGAAAAACGCCACTGGCTGCCTGCACGTGCAGACTGCTAACTCCGAAAACAGCATTGTGAATTGCAGAGAAACATCGTGTGACACTCAGCCCAAGGAAACAGGTGACAGAATCATTCACAAAGATCAGAGAGCACAGGGAGTGCAACAGAGCCCAGAGTGAGGGAAGGACGCACTCACCAGGTCAGCGCAGCACGACCTGACCCTCGAGCAGTTATGCACCTTCCCCACAGACTTCCTAGCCACTCAGTCAGGGACAAGCCCAGAGTTGGGGCAAAGCTGTTGCTGGAGACAGCAGGCTCTGTGGATAGGAAGCAATTGCGAGAGCCAAACAGAACTCTCAGCTGCAATATACAGAGACGGCTCAGGGCCAGGTAGGGACAGTATGCGGGAACCCGCAGGCCGGCACTGCGCCACTGGAAGTGACCGGGACCGGGCTCAGGAGTTTAATGGAGAGCAGGACACGCCCTTAGGGGCTGCTAGCAATTGCCTCCGTGGGACACAGGCCGGTTGAGAAAAGCTGCATTCCTAGGTGTTATCTGAGCCCTGCTGTGCGCCAGGCTGGCGGTGGCAGCCATCTTTAAAGGATCCCGCCTGGAGCTGTGAGCCGCGTCTCTAGCTCCGCCCCGCCCTGGCCTGGGGGCTCATCTACCAGGGTGCCACAGGTTTTGCCCTTGGTGGCCAGGGATAGCTGCATCCATGGGTTGCAGGTGGGACGAGATCCCGGTACTGTAGTGGCAGGACCTTTGTGTATTGGAAACAGTTTGCAGCTCGTCCATCTGGTCCTGCTACCCCGGACCTGGCCTCCAACGAGTCTGCTATGTGCTGGTCCTAGTGCCCGCTCTTCAGGTCCCAGCCCTCCTGTACCCCAGAGATCGGTCATTTTGAAGGTTGCTGGTTATAGTGACTCATTTTGTATAAGTTCCGGTTCTCATGGCAACCGAATGCCTCAAAAGCCAGAGGCTGACCAGAGCAGCTCCCCATAACCCTGCCCACTTCATTAGCCAATTTCACTGCATCCAAGAGTGCCTCCAGTGGCCACTACTCTCCCCATGGGAACATCCCCCTGGCAGAGACTTCTGGGGATAGAGACGCCCACCTGCCTCGCCTTGGGGTCTAGTGGTGGAAAAGGGGTGCACAATTGGAGATCTGCCTATCAGCCAGTGTCACGCAGAGATGCACATCAGAGTGACAGACACATACAGCTAGATAAGCAACCTCTGAGCTGTATAGAATTTTTCCAATTCAGCTCTCACACTGCAGCCAAAAGAAATTGTGTTTCTACCTGCGCCTCAGGAGAAGCAGGATCAAAGTAACCCCTAAGAGCTACAAGGCCCCTCCCAAAGCTCAGGGCTTTAGCATACCCCAACTGGGGGATCAGAGTCTGCCATGGACATAACAGAATACCTAGCTATTAGGGAACTGTGGATTCATACCCTCAAGAACAATCCACCAGCTTGGAGCTCAAGCTGGGAGGACAATATCACTACACTCCACCGGGAAGAGGAGAAGACAACAGGTCAGAGACAACACAAGATCCACCAAACTTGCTAAAATACACCTAAGGCAATACAGGCTACTACTTCTCTCCCTGGCTCTGCCAAGGAACGAAACTCGAGGGCTTGGAGACAGGGCCATAATCTAGCCCTAACACCCCCAGCTCTCGACCAAGAGGCCAGATGAGAAAAAACCAGCAAAAGAACTCAGGGAACATGAATCTCACTACACTCCACCAGGAAGAGGAGAGGACAACAGGTCAGAGATAACCCAAGATCCACCAAACTTGCTAAAATACACCTAAGGCAATACAGGCCACTATTCCTCTCCCTGGCTCTGCCAAGGAACAAACCTCAAGGGCTTGGAGACAGGGCCATAAACTAGCCCTAACACCCCCAGCTCTCGACCAACAGGTCAGACGAGAAAAAACCAGTGAAAGAACTCAGGAAACATGAAAAATCAGAGTGAAAAGTCACCCCCAAAAGAAATCAGCAGTTCCACAGCAATGGATACCAACTCAAATGAAATGGGTAGAATGACAGAAGAGGAATTTCGTTTATGGATTATAAGAAAGCTCAATGAAATTCAAGAGAAAATTGAATCCCAGCACAAAGAAACCACAAGAAAAATGCAAGAAATGAATGAAAAATTTTCCAAAGAAATGGAAGTATTACAGAAAAATCAAATAGAAATTCTAGAAATGAAATAAGCATTCAAGGATCTACAAAACACAGTGGAAAGCCTTAAGAATAGGCTGGACCACACAGAGGAAAGAATTTCAGAGCTAGAAGACAACTCCTATGCACTAAATAAATCAATCGAAGAGAAAGAACACAAAAACAAGAGGCATGAACAAAGCATACAAGAAATGTGGGATTATATAAAGAGGCCAAACATAAGGATCATAGGCATCCCTGAGGGAGAGGAAGAAAATTCACATAGGCTAGAAAATCTATTTAAAGGAATAATAGAGGAAATTTTCTATGGCCTAGTCAGAAATCTTGATATCCAAGTACAAGAAGCACACAGGACTCCTGGGAGACTCAACATGAAAAGGCATTCACCACGCCACATAAGTGTTAGACTGACCAAAGTAAACACAAAAGAGGCACTCCTCAGAGCTGTAAGGCAAAAAGAGCAGGTAACCTACAAAGGGAAACCCATCAGATTAACTGCAGATTTCTCAGCTGAAACCTTACAAGCCAGAAGGGAATGGGGAGCTATCATCAGTCTCCTAAAACAAAACAAAGGCCAACCCAGAATTCTGTATCCTGCCAAACTAAGCTTCTTATATGAGGGAGAAATAAAGACTCTTCCAGACAAGCAATCACTGATAGAATTTGTGAAGTCCAGACCAGCCTTGCAAGAAGTGCTTAGACGTGCATTGCACACTAATCAGCACAACAGATACCCACCAATGTAAAACTGCACTAAGCTAAAAATCCAGAACCCAGATTTCACAATGATTCAAGAAGTAAATCAGAACAAGAGACTACCCAACAGAATAAACAGAAACCTACCCCAAATGTCAATTCTCTCAATAAATGTGAATGGCTTGAATTGCCCATTGAAGAGACACAGGATGGCTGAATGGATTAAAAAATACAAGCCAAGTATCTGTTGTCTCCAGGAAACACACCTTACACACAAGGATGCATTCAGACTCAAGGTGAAAGGATGGAATACAATTTTCCAGGCAAATGGAAACCAAAAGAAATCTGGAGTAGCCATTCTTATTTCAGATGATAGAAACTTTAAAGCAACAAAAATAAAGAAGGACAAAAATGGACACTATATAGTGGTGAAGGGAAAAATCTTACAAGAGGATTTAACAATCCTAAACATTTATGCACCCAACACAGGAGCACCCAGGTACATAAAGCAAATACTGCTTGATCTAGACAACATAATAAATAGCAATGCCATAATAGCAGGGGACTTCAACACCCCACTGACGGAACTGGACAGATCCTCCAAACAGAAAATAAACAAAGAAACAAAGGACTTAAATAGGACTTTAGAACATTTGGGCCTAACACATCTACAGAACACTCCACCCAAATAACACTGAATATACATTCGTCTCATCAGTTCATGGAACTTTCTCTAAATTTGATCACATCCTAGGCCACAAAACAGATCTAAACAAATTCAAAAAAATAGAAATCATACCATGTATCTTTTCAGACCACAGCGGAATAAAATTAGAAATCAATTCCAACAGAAACTCACATCTTCATCCAAAAACATGGAAATTAAACAATCTGTTGCTGAATGAGACTATTGGGTCAAGGAGGAGATTCAAATGGAAATCAAAAGATTCTTCAAACTAAACGATAATGGGGACACAAGTTATCAAAATCTGTGGGATACAGCAAAAGCAGTCCTGAGAGGAAAACTTATCACCTTAAATGCCCACATCCAAAAGACAGAAAAGTCACAAATCAGTAAACTAATGAATCATCTTAAGGAAATGGAAAAGGAAGAGCAAAGCAATCCTAAAGCCAGCAGAGGAAAAGAAATAACCAAGATCAGAGCAGAATTAAATGAAATTGAGAACAAAAGAACAATACAGAAGATTAATAAAATGAAAAGTTGGTTATTTGAAAAGATAAGCAAAATAAACAGGCCACTTGCCAGGTTGACCAGAAGCAGAAAGGAAAGGACTCTAATAAGCTCAGTTAGAAATGAAAAAGGAGAGGTCACAACAGATATCATGCAAATACAAAACATCATCTTCGAATACTACAAAAATCTCTATGCCCCAAAACACGAAAATATGGAGGAAATGGACAAATTCTTAGAAACATACTACCTCCCTAGGCTCAACCGGAAGAAATAGAATTTCTAAACAGACCTATATCAAGCACCGAAATTGAAGTAGTAATAAAAAAATCTTCCAACAAAAAAAAGTCCTGGACCAGATGGGTTCACACCTGAATTCTACCAAGCCTATAAAGAAGAACTGGTGCCTATACTGCAGAAATTATTTGAAAACATCCAGAAGGATGGAATCCTCCCAAACTCATTCTACGAAGCCAATGTCACCTTGATACCAAAGCCAGGAAAGAACACAACAAGAAAAGAAAACTACAAACCACTATCCCTTATGCATATAGATGCAAAAATTCTCAATAAAATCCTAGCAAACTGAATTCAAATGTACATCAAAAAAATAATTCATTACGATCAGGTGGGCTTCATCACCGAGACAGAGGGGCCATAAACTGGAAGCAGTTTATACCACACTTGGCAATCTGGAGTTGAAAGAAACTGAGGCTTTTAATGAGGTATGAACTCTACAGATCACTATAATATTCACCTAATCAGTGTCTTTGTTTGTGTTATCTGCCTGGCTCTGTAACAAACATTCAAGTTTGCAACCCATGCTGTTGTTATGATATGTACATGCACAAACAGTGGCTACTGGGTGATTTTTAATTTCTTCTTGAAAGGTTTAGTTTCCAATTTTTTTTACGAAGAGCATGTGATTTATTTTTACAATGAGAACAACAAAAATTAAATTGGTTTTGAAAAGAACGAGTAGAAGTTTACCCTAAGAAGAAAAGACAATTTAGGATTCCATGCCACCTCGGGCAACAAAATTCCTTGAAATAAAGATGGTTGGAGATGTAGTTGTTCTGTTCAGCCCAAGGCAGCTCGAGAGGTGAGGAGGACAGACCATAAGGGGTAAGGTGATTCTAGGCTCAAGTCCAGTCAAAGCTGGAGGCCTCTCCTTGTGGTCTTAGCATAGGCCCCTCTGAGTCAAGTAGCCACCATATCTCAAGGGAAGCAACACATGTCACAGGACAGTTAACAGGCTCAGAGACCAGGAAGAACAAACAGCAGCCAGCTTTCAAAACAGTCAAAATGCAAGCTGATCCTCTCATTTCTGGCTCTAAATTCTTCCATGGCTTCCCATCTATTGAATCTAGGATAAAATCCAAACTTTTCCAGAGCTTACAAAATCTTTCATGATCTGGCCCATGCTTACCTCTGTGGTTACATCTCTTATTCTTCCTCTTGCCTACCAGGACCTTTTCACCCTAAGAACATTTGTTTCCTCTTTCTACCTGTTGCAGATTGGGTTCTCCTGGAAATAGACCCTGATGCAGGGTTTAGCACGTGGGGTATTTATGAAGGGATCAACACCCATGGCAGGTAGGGGGCTCAAGCAGGTGTAGACGGACAGAAAAGTCCAAGGTGCAACACCAGCCTAAGAAAGGCCTCAGGCAACCTGATGGGGCACTCTGGAGTTATACAAATGGCCCTTCAGAATTGTTCCAAGTTGGGACAAGATGGCCAAACCTTTTTTATCTCTGCCTCTGTCAGTCATTGGGAGTGGGCTACCCTGGGCAGAGACATGGCCTTGGGGGAGGTGGTTCTCTGCTGGTTGAGGCAGCCCCTGTAGGCACTGACAGCTGGAAGCCGATTGCAAGCAGCACTCCCAGCAACTAGGGCAACAAGGTCTTCCTTAAAGGAAGTGTTAGAGGTTGAATTGTGTCCACCAAAAATGGTATGTTGAAGTCCTGCCCCCAGTACTTCAGAATGTGGCCTCATTTGGAAATAGGGTCTTTACAGAGGCAATCAAGTTAAAATGAGATTATTAGGATGGACCTAATCCAATATGACTGGTGTCTTTATAAAAAGGAGAAATTTGGACACAGACACAGACATGCATAGAGGAAAGATGATGTGATGAGACACAGAAAGTACACCATGTGAAGGTAGAGGACAAGCCAAGAAGCACTAAACATTGCTGGCAAACCACCAGAAGCTAGGGGAGAAGCATGGGACAGATTCTCCCTCACAGCCCTCATAAGGAACCAACCCTGCTGACACCTTGATCTTGGGCTTCCAGCTTCCAGAACTGTAAGACAATACATTTTTGTTATTTTAAGCCACATAGTGTGCGGTAATTTGTTACTGCAGCCCTACGAAATGAATACAGGGAGCTTTGGGCAGTGCATTACAGTGAATAACACATCCCGCACATCCCCATATGCTCTATGGAGGCAACATGCTGGGTGTTTTGTCTTTAATCACTCTCTTTCATCTCTCTTGGTCATCATGGTTGTCTCCATTTCTGCTAAAGTGGTGCAGTAGGATTGGCACCTACTGTTTGTCAGCCTGATACTAGAACTCTGTGCTCCCTGGGCCAGATGCTCCACCTATTTCTGTTAGCGCACTCCTATATCTCCAGAGCCTCTCACATAATAGGTGCTCAGTGAAACTGTGTTTGTGAACAAATCAATTAATGAAGGAATGTGCATGTGGACACTCAATTATGTCTGAATGTCTGAAAGTCAGCTAAGGGCTTGCTTTGTGGAGCTGGGCTGCAATCAGACCTGGGGGAAGCACATCAAGTTTAGAAGTTTAGAATAGAAAAGTACCTATCCTACAGTAACAGTGCCAGGGACCAGGAATGAGCTGAGGAATCTGGAAACAAGACCACATGAAAGGCAAAAAAAAAAAAAAAAGAAAAAAAAGTCAGATGAAAGCAATGGCTGAGAACCAGGTGTGAGAAAGAACATGAGAGTATGGAAATACACAGATACTAGAGAACAAGGCATCAGACGTCACACCCAAGCAGGTAACAAAAAATTGTATTTTCCAATGTAAGGAAATTAATCAGAAACCAAAAGTTCAGGAGATTCTGTGTGTCAGAACACAGTCAGCAAATAGAGGACACAAGCAGTAATGGAGACTTTTGTACTCTTGAAACCAAGGCAGTCTTTTGCCAAAGCCAGAAAATAAAAGACCATGGGCCTTGGAGTCAGACTTTGATTCCTATACCAGCTTTGCCTTTTGCTAGTTGGGAGACCTAAGGCAGAGAAGTTTTAAAACACTTCTGAGTTTCAGTTTTTTCTTGGAAAATACACGTACAAAAATGGCTCTTTGACTAACAGTGTTTAGTAAATGTGACTCACCTTCCTTTATGTGCATCCTGCAAGATTCAGAGCTGTTTGTTGGGCATCATGTACATAGTGGGCAAACACAAGCACTTTAGGGAATCAAAGAGAAAAATAAATTAGTGGCAATGGGGTATATCAAGGCAGGACAATGGCAGCTCCTTCCAAATAAAGAAGCTACTCTCTCAGGGACTTTCCTGGCTGAGGGAATTTGAAATCAAACCAGCCAACCCAGGGTGGTTCCAGTCTAGGCCCCATTCTAAGAGACGGTCTAGAAGAAACATAACTTTCTAACATGATGTGATATATCTCTTCCTTCTCTCCATCCTAATACCTCCAAAAGTACCACATTGCCTCACATGTGCCTGCCCCTCATGACCAGGGAGTATATTTGGATTCTTCACAGCATCTAGCACATTACCTTGTACATAAAAATTGCTCAGTAAATTTTGAATTATGAAATGTTGCTCTTGTTGTATAGGCCCTTATTTTATAATACAAGCTCCTGTGAACACAGCAATTATAATATCAAGAGTATTTACAAAAATAACACCTCTACTTTCACTTCTGGCCAACTTGGACTAACAAGGACCATATTTACTCTCCCTCCTAAAACAACTAAAAAACTAGAAAACTCTATGAAATAATGGGTCTCAAGATATTAGACATCAGGCAATGAAGAACAAAGACTTATTCCTAGGAGATGGGAAACAATGTGAATTCTGTGATTACCACAGTTTGTTGTTTGGAGAGAGATTCCAGGCTATATGGTGGTTACCCTGAGTTGAGGACAAAAACAAGGAGTCCAGAGAGAAACAAGGTTGCTAGAGTTCATAGCACAGAATACCAGACAGGAGAGAACTGGACACAGAAAGAGTTCTAGAGATTTGCAGGTGGACCTCCTTGAGTATTTAGCTGAGTACTGACCAGCACGTGCTTGTGAAGAAACTACCTGAGACCAAAGAGAGAACCACTCAACTAATAATTGGAGGAAACAATCCTCAAAACTCAGAACAAAGAATTGTTCTTGTTCCCACCAGACAGAGTGGAAAACCTCTTACATAATGTGGTAGGCTAAATAATGACCCTCCAAAGATGTCTGTGTCCTGATCCCCAGAGATTATCCTGGGTTAATCTGGGTGGATCCAATGTAATCATAAGGGTTCTTCTAAGAGGGAGGAAAGAGGGTCAGAGTCTGAGAATGAGATGTGACAAAGGAAGTAGAGGTCAGGGAGGGAGGGAGAGAGGAAGAGGGAGAAAGGAAGGGAGAAAGGAAGAATGGAAGATGCTGTGTTGCTTACTTTGAGTATGGAGGAAGGGGCCACAAGCCAAGGAATGCAGACAGCCTGTAGAAGTTTAAAAAGGAAAGGAAACAGTTTCTCCCTTCAAAGCCTCCAGAAGGAACCAGTCCTGCTGACATTTGACTTTAGCCCAGTTAGACTGATTTTGGACTTCTGACCTCCAGAACTGTAAGATAACAAAATTGCTTTGTTTTAAGCCATGAAATTTGTGGAAATTTTTTGTAGCACCAACAAGGCAAGAAAAATAAATACAAGTTGTCCAGATAAAAACACTATTTGTAGGCAATATGATCAAATATGAGCAACCCTGTGAAATTTCCAAAAACCTGGTAAGTGTTGGTCCATGAGTTTAATAAGGTTGTAGGATAGAAGGTCAATATTCAAAAATTAATTGTATGTCTATATTCTAATAAAGAACAATTGAAAATTAAAGTTAATATAACAATAACTGAACTCTATAAACAAAAAGATATTGCTGAGAGAAATTAAGGATCTCAATAAAGGGGAGATACATGTGTTCTACCTATTAGCCTATCAATAATAAGAAAAAAGTTTTGAATAAAAACAGGCAAAAGATTTGAACAGACACTTCAGCAATTAAGATAGTGAATGGCAAATAAGCATATGAAAATATGCTCAGCATCATTAGTAATTATGGAAATGCAAATTAAAACCATAATAGGATGCCACTACACACCTATTAGATGGCTAAAATTTAAAAGGCCAACCATATCAAATGTTGGCAAGGATGTAGAGCTACAGGAACTCTTATATACTGCTGGTGGTAATGTAAAATAGTACAACCCCTTTGGAAAACCATCTGGCATCTTCTTAAAATGTTAAACATATACTTACCATATGACCCAGCTATTCTACTCCTAAGAATTTACCCAAGAGATATGAAAGCATATGTCCATGCAAAGATTTGTACATGAATGCTTATAGCAGCTTTATCTGTAATAGCCCCAAAGTAGAATCAATCTAAATGCCCATCAACAGATCAATGGATGAATAAATTTTGGTATATCCATACAATGAAATACTACTCAGCAAATAAAAATGTAATGAACTTTTGATACATACAACACAGATCAATCTCAAAATAATTGCGCTGAGTGAAAATAGTCAAACAAAAAGTACATACTGTATGATTCTATTTACATTAAATTCTAGGCAATGCAAACTAATCCATAGTGACAGGAAGCAGATCACTGGTTGCCTGAGGATGGGGTTTAGGAGAGTATGTGGAAGGGCATGATTTTGGATTACAAAGGAGCATGAGAAAACTTTAGGAGATAATAGATATGTCCATTATCTTGATTGTGGTAATGTTTTCATGGGTGTATACATATGTCAAAACTTATAAAATTGTACACACTAAATATGTCAAGTTAATTACATGTCATTATATCTACATAAAGTTATTTTAATATGTAACACCTCAAGATAATGTAAGAGAAAATCCCATTTACAAAATCAACAAAAAATGAAATACCTTGGAATAAATATAACATGAAACTTGCAAATTCCATATGAGGAAAATATTTAAACATTTGTGAAAGACACAAAAATAAACTTGAACAAAAGTGTTGGTATTCATTTATTTTTGAGTATGTTCAACAATATCACAATGACATGACTCTCTGAGTTAATTTAGAAATTCAGTGCAATCCCAATATAAATAAGTTACTTTATGGAGTTGAACAAGTTGATACTAAAGTTCATTAGAGAAAAAAACCTCCAAGAATAGCCAGGTAAACACTGGGAAAAGAAAAACTAAAGGGGAGGGACTAGCTTTATCAGTTGATAAAACATACTTTAAGGGTCTATAATTAAAACAATATAGTACTGGCATATGAATAGACAAATAGACCAGTGAAATGGAATGACTTTCTGTCCATAAATAGACCCAGTTATATATGCAAATTTAGTGTATGGTAAAGGTCTGGCCTCTCAAATCACTGAGGTAAAGATGGACTTTTTAATAAATGATGCTGAGACAACGGGGTAGCCATTTTGAAAAAGACAAAAGTAGAAACATTCCTCATTCCATAAACACCATCCACAAGAATAAACTCCAAAGGATCAAGAATTTAAATATAAACATGAAACCATATAAGTACTATAAGGAAACACGAATGTTTAACCTTGGTGTAGGGAAAAGCTTTCTAACTATGACTCAAAATGAAGAGTCAGTAAAAGAAAAGATTAATGAATTTGAGTACATAATATTAAGATGTGTTTGCATGTCAGAAAGCCCACAAAGTCAAAAGACAACTGACAAACTGAGGGAAATATTCACAATATATATCACAAAGACTAATATCCTTAATATAAAAATTATTAAAAATTGAGGGACAATTTTGAAATATACAGTGCATCATTAATACATACACTTGTTACATGTCAATTAAAAATAAAAATTTTAAAAGAAATAAAATAATTTTATTAAGAAAAAAGAAAAAAAATGAAGAACAAAAAAAACCAACAGAAAAATGGGAAAAAGATATACAATTAACAACAATAGCAACTACTACTGTGTGTGTGTGTACATATAAGTATATATGTGTGTGTGTGTATATATATGGCTCTCAAACATATAAAAATATTCAAACTCGTTCATAATTAGAGAAATGTCCAAACTTAAAAGTATGGCATCACATTCCATTCCCACGGGAATGCAGGCTGAAATGCAAATTAGTCCAATCCTTCTGGAGGGAAATTTAGCAATACCTAACTAAACTACTTATGCACTTACCTTTTGACCCAGCAATTCCAATACTAGAAATCTGCTCTGAAGTTATACCTCTAGCCATACAAAAATACACATGCACTAGGTTATTCGTTGTGGCATTGTTTCTAATTGTGCAATGTTGGAAACAACCTACATGCCCATACAAGGAGAGTGGTTGAATAAACTATGGTTATATCCACACAGTGGAATGCTACACAGCTGTTTAAAACAAACGAATAAACAAAGAAAACAGAGAAAAAAATAACTAAGATCTCTATGAACTGATTTAGAGTGAAAATATCAAAGTGCAAAAGAGTATCTGTAATATGTTACACCTCTTTTAAGAGGGGAATATAAAAAATACACGCATATCTGCTCAACTGCCTATATTTCATTTGAAATATAGGAAGGTTAAACCAGAAACTAAAGATTTTTGTCTCCTACAGGGAATGGTCAGCAAAAGAGGGGAAAGAAAGGAAGAAGGAGAATGGGTTAGAACAGATAAGGAGGGATAAGATGTGCTTCTCTGGTTATACTTTTTCTATAGCTTTGATTCTTAGGAACATAATAATGTTTCACATGCACTCCTCCAATAAATAACTGAAATAAACCAAGATGTGAGGGCAACCCAAAACGGAATACAAACAATAATAAATGAACCAAACTGTATGATAAATGAATAACATAACCACACTGAAGGAGATGGGGAAGAAAAGTCCCAATCTAAGTATCCTTGGAAATGAGTATTTTGACTGGATTCTGTAAGGCTGAAGACAAAAAGAACTGCGCACAAACACTGTACTCTAGTTAGTAAGCCTGGTTTTCATAGGCATATGGGTTGGTAGCTCTGAAATTATTTTATATGAAATCTAGAGTTGAACAAATAAGTAAATATGTTTTAGATAATGAGCGCCAGGCTTCTCATTCTCAGAATTCCAAATAAAGAAAGTGTTAAAATGAACCTTGTGGTATTGAATTGGAATTGGAGGTATCAGAAGGAACTCATGGTTTTTAACATATACATACAGATACACAGATACAGAACCAAATACAGATAGGTGTGTATACATGAATTAGTACACACACATATATGTCCTAGCTCTTTCTACTCAGAAATCCTAGAAGTAGTGATACCCCAAGTAGCAATGAGCACAATTGGTGTCCAGATCTTGATTTCTAAGACACCATTCTCCACTAAAAGGACCAGGGGTTGTTGGAGAAGCAGTTGATTCCAGGGCAAGGACAAGAAAACTACAAGATGAGCCTGGAATATTTTGTGGTGCCGGAAAATAAGGATGTGATCAGAAAAGGATGGGGGTATGTCAAAAGGACACAGGAGCCAACCTAAAGAAGCTCCCAATGGCCAAATAGGGAACAATTTGAGAAATAAAATGAATAACAGTAGTGTTAGATAACAAGCCATAGAATAAAATAAAAATCCATGAGTCTATGTTGACAAAAATAAATAAACACATAAATAAGCAGATGATAATAGACAGCTCTCCCTTACTGAAGAATTCCAATTTAAAAAATTTGCAAAGAATGAGAGAAACACAAAATCTCCATGTAGCAAACACCACAGTAACAGTTGTTGCAGTTAAGATCTACGGATGGATGCTAAAATCAGTGGGTAAAAGTTTGAGGAGAAACAGGATATTAGCATAGTCTAAAAATATCTCTCTCCAGATATTTATCAATTCCAAAGGGAAACACAGTAACTTTACAGTAGAGAAACTTGGCAGACACCACTTTAATCAACTAATCAAGGTTAACCTCCCTAGTAACAAGACATATTGGCATCATGCCCCTGATATAATGCACTGAGGGGGACACAATAGAACTTCTATACTTTTCTTGTAAAAAATGCAGAACCTCAAGCTAATCATGAGAAAAACATTTAAAAATCCAAATTAAGGACATTCTACCAAATAACTGACCAGTACTTTTTAAAAGTTTCACAGTCATAAAAGACAAAGAAAGACTAAGGAACTGTCACAGATTAGAGGAGACACAGGAGACATGACGACAATAAGCAACATGGGATCCTGAAACAGAAAAAGAATATTTGGGAGGAAAATTGGGAAAATTCAAATGAGCTCCATAGCTTGGTTAATCATATTGTATCAATGGTAATTTCCTGGTCTGGATTATGGTACTATGCTTATATAAGACATTAACATTAGAGAAAGTTGGGTGAAGCATACACCTGAACTATTTGTAGTATTTTTGCAACTTTCCTATAAGTCCAAGATTATTTCGAAATGAAAAGTTAAAAATAATCTCATGCGTGTGTGTCTGTGTAGGCAGTGGAGAGACAGAGAGAGAGAGACAGAGAAATGTCACAAGAGCCACCAGAGATGTATGGCAGTGATAAAATATGACATGAACACCAGTAAAAGGCAAAATTGTAAATAGTGTAAAGGTGGATGCCCACCATCTGGAGATACGATAAAGGCAAAGGTGGGGCATCAAGCCTCCTTAAGTTACAGAAATACCCCTGGATTTCTGATATCTGATCCACTGGAAGATAAACCGAAATGAGGTTAGTTTAGTCAACCCTGACAAGCCTGCACAGGTTTAGTGAAAGCAGACCTGGGGAGCCATTAGAAGACCAGAACCAGGTGACAGCAAAAAGACATATGAAAATGCACCTTTACTGAAAAAGAAATGACCATTCTCAAAGCACAAATGTCCTCAGAATTCCAGAAATTTCTTTGTCTCTGATGTATGAGGTTGAGCACTCATGGAGGCAGGTACTGAGCAACAACAGAGTATCAAGTACCTGATGGCTGAGTCCTTGTGCTACTATCTATTCACTCTGTTGGTTACATTCTTATCAACTTCCTTTTGTTGATCTTGGAGAACTGCCCTCATGCTTAAAAGCCACTTCAAAAGATGGATTATTCAAATATCTTTGTTCTGCCTTTTATTTTTTCATTCTGAAGAATTTTCCTTTTATCATCTGATTGCTGCATCAGCTATTTCCAGAGGGAAAATACATGCTTTACTCCTAATGCACTACTCACAAACAATGTTAGCCTCTGAACATATTTACCACAAGCAACCATTTTAATAGTGGAGTTTGGTAACATCACTTTTGCTGATAAATTGCCTCCGTGTTAGATAAATGAGTGTTAAGAACTTTAGATTAGGCAAAGTGACAAGACAGGCAATCATTGCAGACAATTAGAGAAATGATAATTATTTTCATTTCAGGTGGCACAGGGAAAATAATAATAATGGTGTCAAACAATGGGTACAGCTTTCTTGGATTAAAAGAAGAGGCTCTGTGAATATGACGGTGAAAGTAGGCAGGGGGTAGGCTTTTTGTGGCAGAGCAGTTCTAATGTAGAATGATGACGGAATGCTTTTTATTAAAAGTCAGTTGATGTCAGATTTGCCAACTCACATCCTGTTTTAGCCGGGGTTCCCTAGATTCTGAGGAAAGCTTATGTTCCAATGCATTATTCAGGAGGATAGAATCCCAGGGAAGCAAGAATGAGGGAGAAAGGAAAGTGGGGTCAGGAAGGCAAGAGAGCATATGCAGGTGGGAGGGCACGTGCAGGTGGGAGGGCATACACAGGTGGGAGGGCACATGCAGGTGGGAGGGCATACACAGGTGGGAGGGCATATGCAGCTGGTGTGTTACTGAGCTGGCCACAGCTTCTCAAGAATATCCAGCTGGTTCTCAGTTATGTGGGAAGTTTTCAAAGAAACCACACAGAGAGGCTCCTTCTATGTCCTCTCTCATCCATCAAAGTCCTCCCCACAGAGCTTTATTTTTTCCTACACTCATGGCAGCTGCTGGGGGAGCTGGGCCTCTGTTGGTCCAGCCAGGTCACAGCTAAGCACTGGAGCAGCTGGAGCCCCTGGCGTGATCATCATGATTGAGGCTGTGCCCACAGCTTGGCCCTTGGCCCAAGGGAAGGGTGAGACAACCAGTGGTATTAGGAGATGAGGCAAAGGTGTAAGTGGGGGCTCTCAGGCAGTGGGGACAATGATGTGAGCCTTTACTGGGTTGCTCTAGCCACAAAACGAGGCAAGCAGCCAAAGCATATGAGAGGTATTGCAGGTTTGCTCCCTGGGAAGCAGGCTCTGATATGAAGATATAAAAGTTTTATGAGGGAGTGCTCTTGGAAGCAACCCCTATAGGAGGGGACAAAAGGGAAAGATACAAGATTGGGAAGAGAGAAGTCGAGCTGTGATTCAATCCCAACAGAAGCCTCAATCAATCCTGCAGGAAGTTCTGAAGATAGGATGGTCCTTCAGCTGATCTTGTGCTGAATAAGCTGCCCAAAATCCATTCTACAGATTCAGGGCCAAGGAGGAACTGTGGAGGCCATAGTCTCAGGTGTCATTCCAACCCCGTAGCCTCCATTTGGTTCTGGATTATATCAATCACAAAGTTCAGACCATGCGTCTAGGTTTCCAAGACCCACAAGCCTCAGGTCTTGAGGAGGTCTTAGTCTTCATGAAGTCCATAGGAGCAAAGGTTCCAGAAATATCAACAACATCTTCAGCTCAGAATCTTCTGAGGGCAACTCTCCAGTTGAAACAAACATGGGAATGAAGGAGACACCTTCCCTAGGAGGCAGGCTTCTTAGGCCTTGGCAATCCCACAGCAAGATGTAGTGGCCACAGCCATTGTGACACATTATTGAAAATGCCTACTTATTAGACAGTGTAGGAGACCTGTCAGCAGAGAGACCCCACCTGCCTACAGCACAGGGTGCTAGACATATAGGGCCAGGGGGAATGGAAATTAAGAGATTCCAAATATTATATATTGTTTGGGTGAAAAAAAGAGCACTTCAAATAAGATCTGAAGTCTATGACTGGCATCATTACAAACTCCCAAACTTTCCAAGAAGGCATCCATATCTGGAATGACAATTTCAGAGTGTGACTCAGGGATTTCCCACTATCAAGTTATGGTAAATACCTAGTATCAACATTCACCTCTTCATGGGGGATTTCCCCCAAGAAGTTTAGGTCCACAGGTTACAGGCACTAGACAACCAGGATGGTTGGCCTGGTGTTTTGGAGAAGTGGAAACCAAGAAGAATGTTTTTGCCTCATTCTTCCTTCATACACCACCGAGTCTCTATTATGTCTCTGGCAGTGGTAATCCTAATCCCAGGACTAGGATTTCATTTTGTTTGAGAAAACTGGTCTAGTGCTGTAAATTGCTAAATGGCATTGGTGTTAGCCAATGTTGTGATAATCTTGTATTTCCTATTGACAATCTGGACTCTTCAAAAGAGAGATAGAAGAGAGGCTAATATAACTTAAAGGACCCAAGAGAAGGACACCCATTCTTACGAAAGGTATCCCAGGCCTCGATGCTGAAGGCATTGATAACTCCATTTAGACATTGAGAACCTTTCTAGATGACAATGAGCAGAATATGAAATTGGCAAAGCCCTTATCTCTGGATTATAATGTGAAGTTTTAATTTTTGGACTCTAAAAAGTGGGACACATAGGAAATATGAATTTCTCCCTGGGTAATTCATAGTGGGAGGAAATTTATATTCAAGTATGGGATATCCCTATATATTTTGGGCATTTTGTTTTTGGAATGTCTTTATGATGTCATTTAACCTCACTGAAGATATTCTATTAGGCTGGGTAGAACAAAGTGGCTGGACCTGATTTGGGAAAGGAAGTAGAACAGGGAGTGGATTTTCAGCCACGAAACAATCTGGGAGTAAATCTAATTAAAGTATAATTCTAATCCATTTCAGAACCTTCCACTGGCAAAATCTGCCCTGCCTGTCAGTGGTCAAGTGACATCTCCACAAAAGCAGAAGTTGGTGTTGTGGGAGTGGCTTGGCAAAAATAGGAGCAGGACAACTAGGAGTAGGTCTCTTCCAGCAGGGGGCTGGCCACACCATTGGTTACTCATGGGCTTGCTAGTTCATTTCTTTCCTAGGTAGCCTGAATTCCCTGGCTTTATTCGGTCTAGGCAAATCGTCATAGTATTGTCTAGCATTCATTGGATGTGGTTGTGATGGGCACTGTAATGTGCTGCCCAGATCCTTCTTCAGAAATGGAGAACTTATTCCCCCAGCTACTGGGAGTGCTGCCCACTGATGGCTCTCTGTTCTCAGGCACTTTCAGGGATTGCTGTGGCTGAAAAAAAAATAAAAACTCCCTTGCCCAAGGTCCAACAGAGGCAACCCACATCTAATGCCTGAACAATGCAGGGCGTATAAAGGCCTAGCCCCCTTGCCTCAATTTGGGACAGCTTTGAAGAGCCATCCCAATACCAGAGCTTCCTAGGAGATCAGCTGAGGGCTTCCCTGGGACCAGCAGTTCAACCTCTCCCTCTATCCAGTTATGTTTCCATACCCTCCTTTCTACAGGTATTGATCCCAAGAGCGCTTCCTAATAAACAACCTGTATGCTGATCTCCATTTCAGAGTCTGATCCCTGGTGACCTCGGACTGTGAGAGTCATCTTTAGTTTTGATGTTTGTCTAACATTTGATCCATTCTGGTCTCAACTCCGCAATAAAAGATTCAGATTTATTCTTGGCTCACAGGCTCCGCTTTCTATGAATGTCCTAGATGGAAAGACTAAAGGTCTCTGCTCTCAAAGCTGTCACTCTCCTTTGAGGATAGAAGTTTAAGGAGGAATAAGAGAGATATCTGCACATCTTCAACAATCAAACCAAACCCAGTATGCATCAAACCAAACTACAGCAAGCAGTCTTTGCAGCTTGGAAGCCACTTAACTCATCAGAATTGTGAGGTCCTACTGCTAGTCTCTCCATAAGGCAGAAAATGTCCTACTCAAGGCGGAGCCCTAGTGCCTTGCACAGAGCCACGAACCAAAGAGGTGCTTGGTAAATGTTTGGTGAATGAATGATTGTATGCCTGGGTAGAAAGATGGAGCAACCCTTGCAGTCCTGTGGGGCAGTGCTTGAGAGTCCTAGGACTAAAAATGACCAACTCAAGGTGACGAGATGGAAGGCACAAGGAGCATCAAGGGAATGGGGGTGGAATAGGAAGGCCCACAAAGGGGAGACGGAAGACTGAATCAAATCAAGCCAGTCTTCTACTGAAGGAGAGTTCTGCAGCCTCAATCACTCCTTCACCCTCTCTCCTCTTAGTCACTTTTCACCACTTTCCCACCTCCATTCAAACTAAAACATGGCAGCATATCATAGCCCCTGCTTTATTGCTGAATTATTTGTGGCATTGTGAGAATTTGTCTGGGGCATCAGAATAGTGCTGGCTAACTCTAAATTCTTTTTATAGTAAGCTTCTTCTGCAGCAGTTGGAATTGAAATGAGAAACACGCAGGCCTTTAGCACTAAGCTGGGGCTGATGTGCAGGAAGTGGTAAATGAATAACTACCTTATTAGATCATATTCTCATTTTACAATTCCTTAGAACAAAGACATTTGCAGCCACAAGACTTGTTACCTAGTGGTACAGTTGTGCCAAAGCCAATAATAATTGTATGATGCTAAAAGCCTACTCAAATCCTTCACTGGGAAGTATAAAGAAACCTCAGACACTCCAGGATTTACCATATTTTTTCTGGATAAACTATGACTTAGTAAGGGAAGTTTTGAAAGTGATTCAGGGCATCAACATAACAAAATATTTTAAATGATGGCATAAATGGTTCAATGTTCTCTTGATTAAAAATAAAATCTATTCTTTTTCTTTTTTTTTTTAAGAGAAAAGACATTTAAGACAAAAGCCTTTAGGGGTTCTTTCAAATTCCCGAATGTCTGACTAGGGTTTCAAATAACAATGGATCAGAGAAGAAACATTCCCCCCTACACTATACCATACTTATCCACATTAATTATTACACTAGGCTGAACAAACTAATCCTGAATGCTCAACAATGTTATTAGTAGAGGCAGCTCTATTTGAAAGATCTGACTTTTCCCCTAGTAATTATACCTGATTACAGGTGTAAGAAAGTTTTCTATAGCATATGTCTCATAAAATTCACCATGAATGTTAACCACATTTCATCTCATGTGAAGCATTAAGCATGTGTGTAGATAAGGTAGAATTCAGTACAAAGCACTGATCAGGTGATTATAAACATGAAGCAGAAATCAAAAATTTTTTACTGACAACACTTACAATTGCTCTATAAGATTACTCCAAAGAGTTGAGGTTCTAGTAAAATTATTTATGGTTGAGTGTTATAAGGTTATCCAAAGAATGTATAAACAATAACCAACTCCAATTTTTTATGGATGCCATAATTATTTAGGGTTCCCATATTTAGTCAACTTCTAAGAGAATAGGTCTGTTTCAGAAATGGCTTTTAAAGAATGCTTAAAAATTGTAATCTTTAAAAAAATATTAACCAAATAATTTCCCAACGAATGGGTAGTGGTTCAAATTTAGTAAACCATAATTCAAGAAGCTCTATTGTTCAGTTACTCCCAGAATAACTTATTCCAACAATGTTCCAAGTTTACCCAATGCCCATAGCCTTGCAGAACAGCCCATCAGCTACCTGCATTCCTACACCTGGGGGTGGAAGGAATCATGTAAAAAGTCAATAGTGAAAAGGATAAAAAGCATTTTCAGAACCTGATTTTCCCCATTCCTTACCCTTGTACTCCAAGCAATGGGAGGGGAGAATGTGAAAGAGAATATATGTACATGTCAAAGGAAACCATAAAAGTTTATCCACATTTAGATAACCCCAGAAGGCACAAGTTTTACCCACTTGATGGAACCACACACTTCCATTCAGAAGGTAGTGGCACTTATTTTGTGTCCAAAATAAACCTATACAGTTGGAGGCATTGTGGAAGCCAAGAAGTCAAAGGTTAATACATACCTGCAAGCAGGGCAGGGAAAAGAAATACTCTTTGGAGAACAGGGGAATGAAATCAAGTGTTCTAAGGAAAAATTCACAAATGCGCTCTTGAGGATAATACTAATAAAAATGAATATGAATCAGAAAATGCATTCTTAGACAAATTGATGAGAGATAATAAATCACAAAGTTCACCTTCATTTAAAATATATTTTTTCTTTTTTCTTTCCAGCAAGCCAGAAGCATATGCCTCTTAGCAACATCATTGCCCTGTGACAGCCCACCAAAAGTACAGCTAAAAATGGGCCCATATGTACCTCTGGCAATAAAGATTTTTCAGTAACAGCTGAAACTTACTTGCATGCTCGTAATACAGAATTTAGCCAGGTTTATTATTACACCTGATGTTGTATATAAAACTGTGTGTACTATTTAAAAATCCGTCATATTTATAAAATTAACCATAGCATGGAAACTCTGTGCTAATGTGGTAAATGAATGAGTGAACGCGTGAATTTCTGCCTACATTACTGGAAAGCATTTCCCCTCATGTATTCTTGAGGCTTATTCTCTAATTTTATCTTGGCAAAGAGCCAGTATTAGAACAGAATCTATGAAGCTTTCCCCCAAGAAAGTACTCCCTTATAAGTGGAGAGCTGAACAACTTCACCTTGTTTTTCCTATTTTTTAAATAAAAGGTTTCTTTGAAGTACAATTTACATACCATAGAGTTCACCAGTTTTTAGTGTACAAGTTAATGATATTTAGTATATTTATAGAGTTGTGCAACTCTCATCACAATCCAACTTTTGAATATTTCCATCACTCCAGAAAGATTCCTCATGCCCATTTGCAGTCACTCCTCTTTCCTACCCCCAACCCCAGCCAACCAACAATCTACTTTTGGTCTCTATAAATCTGTCTTTTCTGGACATTTTATGTAAATGGAATCACCTAGTACGTGGTCTGTTGTGGACTGGCTTCTTTCACTTAGCATAGTGTTTATGAGTTTCATTTATGTTGTAGCATGTATCAATACTTTGTTCATTTTAATTGCTGAATATTATTCCATTGTATAGATATACCATATTTTGTTTAACCATTCAAAAGTTGATGGACATTTGGGTTGGCTATTATGAATAATGCTGGTATAAACTTTGCACACAAGTCTTTCTGTGGGCATATGTTTTCCCTTCTCTTAGGTAGATATCCAAGAGTGAAATTGCTGAGTCATATGGTAGATTTGTGTTTAACTTTTTAAAAAGCTGCCAAACTGTTCTCCAAACTGGCTGTACCATTTTACATTCCCATCAGAAATATATGAGGATTCCAGTTTCTCCACATCCTTGTCAACACTTATTATTGTCTGTCTCTTTTATTATAGCTGTTTTAGTGAGTGTAAAATGGTATTCCATGATTTTTTAAATTTCCATTTCCCTAGTGACAAATGAGGCTGAGCATCTTTTTCATGTGCTCACAGGACATTAGTATATCTTTTTGGTGAAATGTCTATTCAAATATTTTGCCCATTTTTCATCTGGAGTATTTGTCTTATTGAGTTGAAAGTATATTTTATATATTCTATAAATAAGTTCTTTATCATATATTTGATTTACTAATATTTTTGCCCAGTCTGTGGCTTGTCTTTTCATTTTCTTAATGATGTCAGTTGAAGTGCAAAAGATTTTAATTTTGAAATCCAATTTATCATTTTTTCTTTGGATGTCATGTCTAAAAGACCTTAATCTAATACAAGGTCACAAAGATTTTTCTATGTTTTCCTCTAAGAGTTTTCCACTTTTAACTCTTACCTTTAGGTCTATAATCCATTTTGAGTTAATTTTTGGTTATGGTGTAAGATAAGGATCTAAGTTTTTTTTTCATCTGTATATGCAATTATCCCAGCACCATTAGTTGGAAAGACCATCCTTACACCATTGAAATGCATTGCTGCCTTTATTGAAAATCAATTGACCATAAATATAAGGATTTATTCCTAGGTTCTCAATTATATTCTGTGGATCTATATGCCTATTCTTATGCCAGTACCACAGTGTCTTCATTGCTCTACCTTTGTAGTAGTTTTGAAATCCTCCAGCTTTGTTTTTCTTTTTCATGATTGTTTTGGCTGTTTTACAGCTTTTGCATTTTTGTATAAATGCTTGGATCCACTTGTCAATTTCTGCAAAAAAATTCTGCTGGGCTTTTGATAGGAATTGAATCTATAGATCAATCTGGGGAGAATTGCTATGTTAGTAATATTGTGTCTCCCAATCAATGAATATAGAATGTATATTCATTTATTTAAATCTTCTTTAATATCTTTTGGCAATGTTTTGTGGTTTTCAGTAAACATGACTTGTACCTCTTTTTAAAATTTATTCCTAAGTTGTTATTCTTTTGGATGAATAGAACTGTTTTTTAAATTTCATTTATGGGTTGTTCATTGCTAGCATATATAAATACACTTCTGCGTATTTCTTGTATCCTGCAACTTTCTTGGCCTCTTTTATTAGTTCTAGTAGTTTTGTGTGTGTGTGAATTCCTCAGTGTTTTTTACATACATGGTCATGTCATTTGTGAATAAAGAGAAGTTTTCTTCTTCCTTTTCAATCTGAATGCTTTTTACCTCTTTTTCTTGACTAATTGTACTGGCTAGAACCTCCAATACAATGTCAAATACAAGTGGAAAGATTGGACATCTTTGTTCTGTTTCTAACTTTGGGGGAAAGCATTCAGTCTTTCACCATGAGGTATGATGTTAGCTCTAGGTTTTTCATAGATGCCCTTTATCAAGTTGAGGAATCACCCTTCTGTGAGATTGTGACATAATAATAAACATATATATACATACATATATATACACACATATATATATACACACACACATGGGCCTCTGCCCCTAGTTCCTGACACAGTACTCATAAGACCTTTGTATGATAATTCCCTGAGTGATAGAAACATCTGGCATAGCTCCTAAATCCCTTGGAATTGCCTTAGTGATAGAAGCCTCTTTTGTTCCAATGAGGAGACTCTTAGTGGGTTCGTGGATAGCCTCAGGATAGGGGCTGGTAACCAGGGCAATCAACCATGTGATTAGAGGGTTGGAACTTTTAGTCTCACCCCCAATCTCTGGGAAGGGGAGAGGGAATAAAGGTTGAGTTGATCACCAATGGCCAATGATGTAATCAATCATGCTTACATAATGAAGTCTCCATAAAAACCCAAAAGGACTGGGTTCAGAGAACTTCTGAATAAATGAACACATGGAGGGTCCTGGAGGGTGGCACACCCACACAGGGCATGGATGTTCCAGGCCCCCTCCCACATACCTTGCCCTATGCATCTCTTCCATCTGGCTGTTCATCTGTATCATTTAATAACATCCTTTATAATAAATATGTAAATGTAAGTAAAGTGTTTCCCTGAGTTCTGTGAGCTGCTCTAGCAAATTGATCCAACCCAAGGAAGGGGCCATGAGAACCCTGATTTATATCTGGTTAGTCAAAACCTGGGGCTTGCAATTAACGTCTGAAGTGGGGGTCAATCTCATAGGATTGAGCTTTTAGCCTGTAGGATCTGACACTATCTCCAGGTAGATGGCGTCAGCATTGAATTGAATTAGAGGACACCTACTTGGTGTCCCTCACAGAATGGTTTGGTGGTATGTGCAGACAAACCTCCACACATCTGGTGTCACTGGTTTTGTGTTAAGAGGTGTGTTAAGAGGTTTTTTTTTTTCCTGTATCTTTAGCTCTTCTACTCCTAATTTGCTGAGACTTATTATCAGGAATGGATGTTGGATGTTGCCAAGTGCTTTTCTGTGTCTATTAAGATGATCATGTGGTCTTTGCCTTTTATTCTATTAATATGGTACATTACATTACTTAATTTTTGGATATTAAATCAACCTTGCATTCCTGGAATAAATCACACTTGCCATGGTGTATAATGCTTTTTATATGTTGCTGGATGTGACTTGCTAATATTTTGTTGAGGATATTTATGTTTATATCCATGAGGGATATTGCTGTAGTTTTCTTTTCTTGTAATGTATTGTCTGATTTTGCTATTAGGGTAATACTGGCCCTATTGAAATGAGTTGGCAAGTGTTTCTTCCTCCCATGTTTTATGGAAAAATTTGTGAAGAATTGATATTATTTCTTCTTTAAATGTTTGGCAGAATTTACTAGTGAAGTCATCTGGGCTTGGGCTTTATTTTGTGGGAAGATTTTTATTTACCAATTCAATTTATTTACTAGTTCTGGTTCTATATATTTTTTCTATTTCTCCTTCAATCATTTTTGATAATTTGTGTCTTTCTAGGAATGTGTTTATTTCATCTAAACTGTCTCATTTCTTGGCATAAGGTTGTTCATAGTATTGCTACATAATCTTTTTAATTTCTGTAATTTGGTAGAGGTGTCTCCTCTTTGATTCTTGAGTTTGGTAATATGTGTCTTCTTTTTTATTTTATTGGTCAGTCTAGCTAAGTTTTGTCAATTTTGTTGATTTTTTTCAAAGTACCAATTTTTGATTCTATTGATTTTCTCTATTTTTTTCTGTATTCTGTTCCATTCTTGCTGTAATCTTTATTATTTTCTTCCTTCTGCTATATTTTGGTTTAGTTTGCTTTTATTTTTCTAGTTTCTTAAAGAGGAAGGTTAGATTACTTATTTGAAGTCTTTCTTCTATTCTAATATAAGTGTTTACAGCTATAAAATTTCTCTCTATGCACTGCTTTGGCTGCATCCCATAAATTTTGACATGGTGTGTTTTTTGTTTTCATTCCGCTAAGAGTGTTTTCAAATTTCCCATATGATTTCCTATTTGACTTGAGTTTATATAGATGTGTGTTGTTTAATTTCCAAATATTTGTGGATTTCCCAAATTTTCTCTGTCATTGATTTATAATTTGATCCCATTTTGGTTGTAGTTCTAAATAAATTTCTGGCTGGATGTCATTCTGTTGTTTTTCCCAACCAGTATTGTGAGCTCAGGCTAGCTGTGATGTTGTTCTTCCCTGATTGCTTGCCACTGAGATTGGTATTGTTTTTGACAGTTATCCAGGCATGGAATTTTCCAAGTTTAGCTCCAGATAAAGTCATCACTTTCTTGTAGGGCTGTAGAGATGTCATTTCTCACAGTCTACCCGACCTGGGGAGAATTATGAAGCTAAGGTGAAGGGATTAAAGAAGTCCTAGAGACTTTTACTGTTTTTATAGATGTTCATTAAATTTTTATGAATAAACACTCTTCAACTGGTATGTCTTTAGTCAATTTTTAGTCTTTAAATGGCTGTTTTTGACAACTTTGTCCAGTTTTATCATTGCCATTTACAGAGGGGATTTTCCAAGCTCCTTACTCAGCTCTTCTAGAAGCCCTGCCAATTTTCAGCTTTTTAAATCCTTAAGACTGTCTGAAGGCCATAGGGTTTTGAGATATTTTGTTGTTTTGGTGCAGTTGGTATTTAAATATTACCCAATTCTTTAGGACTTTTTTTAGATTGGGTAAACTGGCCATGGAATTCTTATTAGAATTTAAGTAATAATAACCATTATTGCCACATACTAAGGGTTTACTACATGCCAGGCACTTAGCATACCTTACCTCATTCAATAGTAAAAACCTTTCTGTAATGTATTATTATTTCCTTTCATAGATGAGGAAATTGAGACTCTAAGTTAAGTTCTTTGCATAAGAGCTCACAATTAATAGGTCCTGGAGCTGGGATTTGAACCCAGGAATATCTGACTCTGAAGCCCTTTCTTTCCATACACTATAGTACAGAACTGAGCATTATCAGACATGTTTCTTCCCAAGATATAGCTGCAGGTTACTAGATAAACCTTGGACAAGAAATAGCTTTAGATAATTAGTAGGATTGGCATTTATCTACTTGGTGTGACATTAGAGGATGGAAAAAAATGCCCTGTAATCTAAAATAACTTAATTTTTAGTGCCTGTCATTTCTTCTATTTGTAGTCAGTTTGTTTATGAATGATTTATGCCCTGCCTAATTCAGAAGACTTGAAGTGACTTAGAAAAGTCATTAAATGCAATGATTTTAAATATTTTTGGGTTCATACATCATTGAAGATCAGATAAAGTCTTTACCCAAAAAATGAAAAAATATACATGCAATTTTGAATAACATTTTTAGACGTTCATGGGCTATAAAAGTCATAAACCCCAGTTTGTGTACTCCTGCTTTAATAATGGAGATGAAGACTAGAGCAGCTGCTTGCCTGTAGAACACCTTTGTAAAGTATTAGAAGAAGCCAGCCAACTCAGTCAAATGCCCTTGTTCAGTAAGAAACCTACACAGATGTACATGGTGGCCCTGACAAAGACAATAGACTTGCTAATGAAGATGTTATGCTTCCTTTGTCTTGTATCTCTAGTTCTCAGCACAATACCTGGTATACAATAGGTGCCCAGTTATGTTTTATTCATGAATAAATGATCACTAAAACATTTAATTCCAAAATAAGATGTGACTTAAAATGCAAGTGATCTGAGAAAGGTAACACTGAGGCTAAAACTTAGAGTAAGGGTTAAATCCCTTATTTGAGTTCCTTTGATAGAGTGGGAAAGTCACAATGTAGAATTTGGGGGTTTCAAAAACAAAAATTTTACCAAGACCTGAGTCAAGCCAAACCTCAGTCATCTAGTGCCTTTCTGAAGAAACTGGTTAATGAACAGTAAAAGAATAACACATTTGTGGATTGCCAAGGAATAAGTAGGCCTCCACAGCTAAAAACAACACACCCTCAGCAGTGCTAGAACACCTTAGTATTTTCCACATCTCTGCAAGTTCATTTTGCTTCCATGGAAACTACTGATTTACATTGACTCATAAAGAGTTTCCACAGGCAAACACTTGGAGAAATTCAAATGTAGGCATGTGGGTTCCATGTATTCAGAGGTCTCAAATCTTCCTGTCCATGGAAAGCTGTCAGGAGCAACCAACACACTTTCTAAGCCTCAGTTTATTCAGTAGTTGTGTAGGCATTGCTGAATGTATCATACCGAATCGCCAAACTTCTTATTCCTACAATTCAATTCAGCAAACGTTTATTGAGGAGCTACTATATACCAGGCATGGTCCTAGGCTCTAGGATTATAGAGATAACATCTATGGTCAATGCAGTATTGACCCCAGGGAAGGAGCTAATGGAGCAACATTTGTCTGCTATAAAATTCTAAGTGCTGATTGGGGTTTCTCAACTCCTAGGTGATAGGTTATCCTGCTTATGCACCACCAAGCCACCTTGGGGATCTCATTTGTTAGCACTTGCCACATCGGTTTAATGCCTAATTTTCTATTACACTAGGAGACCAGACTCTTTTATTCACTACTTTATTCCTGACATCTAGTATAAGGCCTGTTACAGTGTAGATACCTAACAAATGCTTATTGAATAAAATAAGGATTAAATCAGCTAAAATAAATTTAAATAGTTTCTGATGGTAAGATTATTTTCTAAGGGTAAAGAACCACCATTTTGGAGGAAAAAAGGTCATGATAGGAGGTGGAGGTTAAAGCAGAACTGTCTCCCTCTAAGGCAGGGGGATCAGGGCAATTAGACCATAAGCTTTCCTTCCCAAAAACATTTCTTAATGCTATATCTCTTACACTTTACTTTTCTATTCAGTCAACTGTCTTCTGTTGACAGGACTTGCTAGGCTTAAGAAAAAAAATATATATATATGTATTTAAAAGAAGCCTGTACTTTTTCTCCCTCTAGAAAAGGAGAGTGTGGTGGGCAGACTCTAAGACAGCCCTCAATGATGCCAGCCTCCTGGTTTTTGTGCCCTTTTATAATCCCTTGCCCTTGAGAATAGGTGGGACCTGCTTCTAACAAATAGAATACAGCAAAGGTGATAGGATATCACTTCTGTGATTGTATTACATAGATTGTAATTTCTGTCTTGCTAACTGACTCTCTGCCTTGCTTGCTTTGATAAAATAAACTGCCATGTTTATTCCTCAATTGAGGAATTGAGTCCATCAGCCCTTGAGGAAATGAATCCTACCAACAACCACATGGGCTTAGAATTAAATCCTTCTCCATTCAAGCTTCCAGATGAGATCCCAACCCTGGCTGGCACCATGATGGCAGCCACATGAGAGACTCTGAAGCAATGTTCTGAAGCAGAGAACCCAACTAAGTTATGCTCAGATAGGAAACTGTGAGATAATAAATGTGCATTGTTTTAAGTTGCTAAGTTTGTGGTAAGTTGTTATGCAGCAATAGATAATTAATACAGATGGGAATCTCATTCTTTTGCATTTTCTTTTGTCAAATAACATTTGCAGCATTATATTCCATCTGTCCATTTAGTTCTAGGATTTGATAGCAAGAAGAGAGAACACTAGTCAAAGTGATGGGTAAACTTCAAGGCTGATAATACTTATTGGCAGAGCTTCTAGTATCTCAGTAAAGGAATGGAAATGTGTAGTCACTGAAGCAAAAGAAAAAGGGAAAATTAAAAAATTCCTCTTTAAAGATCATGAAAGGAATTCTGTGAAGATTCTGTTTCTGGCCAAGAAGGAGTAACAGAACCTGGATTTAACCTGCACACTGGAGCAACTAAAACACAGACTAGCTATATGAAATAATAGTTTGCAAGACACTGTACATCAGAAAATGAAGGACAGTGATCCATGAGAGATGGAAAACAGAGGAGATTAGCCCTATAATTTCTCCAGCCTTGAGAGATTTTCCAGGCCATGCCTCAGGAAGGGTAAATGCAGGCAGATGCCAGTGAATTCCTGAATTCAAATGAGACAAATCTGAGAGTTTGGGAAGAATAAGGCAGCTAAAGTTCTCCTGAAAGAGTACCAGAGAGAAGATAACTGTACACAGAGAGAAGAATTCCAGAGATCTGCAGAGGGTCCCCCTGAAGTATTCAGATGAGTAATGATCAGTGCCTATGAGTGAGGAAACTACCTGAATATATGGAATATAATTATAAAAGTTTTCTTATATTCTTTACTATTACTATTCTAACCAATGTGTCTGTTCTGTATCAGTTTCAATAGACTGATTTTTCTCCTCATTTTGTGTGATATTTTCCTGATTATTCCTGGCAATTTTCTACTTGATGCTAGACATTGTGAATTTTACCTCTTTGAGTGCCAGGTATTTTTGTATCCTAAAATTATTCTTGAGATTTGTTCAGGTATGCAGTTAAGTTACTTGGAAACCATGTGATTATTTTGAGTCTTGCTTTTAAGATTTGATCATGAGGACCAAAGATATGTTTATTCTAGGGTCATCATTCCCCATTACTGATACAAGACCCTTCTGAGTACTTAAGCCAATGCCCTGTGAATCTTGAGGCTTTTCATTCTGGGTGGTGGGATCAGATACTATGTATTACCAGCCCTGTATGAGGGCCTGGCACTATTGCCTCTAATCTTTTTGGGTGGTTCTTGCCCTGGTCCCACCTGGAACATAGTACCTGATCCCACCACCCAGAATGAAAAGCCTCAAGATTCACAGGGCATTGGCTTAAGTACTCAGAAGGGTCTTGTATCAGTAATGGGGAATGATGACCCTAGAATAAACATATCTTTAGTCCTCATGATCAAATCTTAAAAGCAAGACTCAAAATAATCACATGGTTTCCAAGTAACTTAACTGCATACGTGAACAAATCTCAAGAATAATTTTAGGATACAAAAATACCTGGCACTCAAAGAGGTAAAATTCACAATGTCTAGCATCAAGTAGAAAATTGCCAGGAATAATCAGGAAAATATCACACAAAATGAGGAGAAAAATCAGTCTATTGAAACTGATACAGAACAGACACATTGGTTAGAATAGTAATAGTAAAAAATATAAGAAAAGTTTTATAACTATATTCCATATATTCAAAACATAGATACATGAAATATATTTAAAAGGCCCAAATAAAACTTCTAGAGATAAAAATTAAAATGAATGAGATGAAAAATATACTGGATAAGATTAATGTCAGATTAGACATTGCAGAAGAAAAAATTAGCAAACTTGAAAACATAGCAATAAAAATTATCCAAACTGCAACACAGAGAAAAAACTAAAAAAAAAAAAGAAGGAACTAAAGAAAAAAAGAACAGAGCATCATTTAGCTGTGACTTCAAGCAACCTAATGTGTGTAATTGGAGTCCCTGAAATGAGACAAAGGGGGTGGAGACAGAGAAACACATTTGAAGAAATGGTGGCCAAAATTTTTCGAAATTTCTAGATCCAGGAAACTTAATGAACCCAATCACAAGAAACATGAATAAAACTACAACAACACATCATCAAAAAATTGATGCAAAACAGTGATGAAGATAAAATTATAAAAGCAGCAAGACAAAAAAGACACATTACATATAGAGGAACAATGATAACAATGAAAACAGATTTCTCATCAGAAACAATGCAAGTCAGAAGACAATGAAGCAATATGTTTAAAGTATTAAAAAATACCATCAACCTAGAAATCTCTACCCAGTGAAAATGTCTTTCAAAAACAAAGTTAAAGACTTTTTTCAGACATGCAAAAAATAAAACAATTAATCACTAGCAGACTCACAATACAAGAAATATTAAAGAATGTCCTTCAGAAAGAAGGAAAATGGTACCAGATGGAAATATAAATCTACACAAGGAATGGTAAATACATGGGTAAATATGTAAGTTTTTTCTTATTATTTAAATCTCTTTAAAATATAATTGACTATTTAACAACAATAATAAAAAATGTAGCTAGGATTTGCAACATATATAAAAGAAAAGTATATGACAACAATAGCACAAAAGTTGGGAGGGGAGAAATAAAAGCAAAATGTTGCAAGGTTCTTATACACTATGAGAAGTGGTACAAGATCACTAGAAGGTAGAGCGTGATAAGCTAAAGGTGTATACTACTACCCTACAGCAACCACTACAATGACAAAAAAGGTATGTTTACTAAGTTATCAAAGGAAATACAACAGAATAATAAAAAATGCTCAATTAATTCCAAGGAAGGCAGAAAATAGGGAAAGGGGAACAAAGAGATGAAACATACTGGGGGGGAAAGTTTGTTGGCATCTTTGAGCCAACCATGTCAATAATCACATTAAATGTTAAAAGTTTGAAATATCCTAATTAAAAAACAGGGATTGTCAGATTGGATTTAAAAAAAAGAAGACCCAACTATATGCTTTACTCTCTCTCCTTTTCTCTCTCTCTCTCTCCACACACACACACACACACACACACACACACCTGCTGGCTGAACATCCTGCTGTCTCCAGACTTCCCTGTCAGCCCTTGGGGGCACTCTTCTTCTCTTGTAGATCTGTGAGTAATAAAATGCTTTGCTTATTACATGTGTTTTATTGTGCTGCCTCCTTTGTGTCTCACCTGACTGATACTTACCTAACTCTCCTTTCTGTCAGGGCTCTCCTAGAAAGTGGCTATTTTGGTAGGAATAAACTGGACACTGGTCAGACAAGAGCCAAAAGGGCATCTGTTTGTATAACCACGTTTTCAGTGAGAAGTACACCCGGTCACAAGTCAGACACTTGGGCATTAGGCCATTTGCCAAGATAAAAAAGTATCCCATGAAGGCACACCGTAAACATCCACTACTATCTCCCCTGGAGCCCCATCAGGGCAGAGCTGGAATTTATAGCCACTCTCCAGAAAGAGATCTCAAGACCAAATTAGAGGAAAATACAATATATATCATGACCAAGTGGGACTTATACCAAGATTGCAAAGTAAATTTAACATTCAAAAGTCAAATCAATGTAATTCATCAAATCAACAAACTTAAAAAGAAAAAAAATCCATACAATCATCTCAATCTTCAGAAAAAGCATGGAAAAAATCCAATATCCATTCCTGATAAACCTCTCAGCAGAGTAAGACATGACACTGAAAGCACAGTCCATAAAAGAACACATTGATAAAATGGATTCCTCAGAATTAAAAACTGTGCTTTGAAAGATGGTTAAGTGAATAAAAAGATAAGCAACAGACTTGGAGAAAATATTTGCAAACCATATATCTTACAAAGGACTTATATCCAGAGTATTTAAAGAACTCTCAAACCCCAATTTCAGGAAAACAAAATCCCAATACATTTGAGCAAAAGATTTGAACAGACCAAAGAAGATACATGGAAGGCAAAGAAACAAATAAAAAGTCATTAGGGAAATGCAAATTAAAGCTACAAGGAGATATTACTACACACTTATTAGAATAGCTAAAATGTAAAAGACTGACCATACTAAATGTTGGTAAAGATGTGGACCAACTTGAAACTCTCATACACTGTTGGTCAGAATGTAAAATGGCACAAATACTTTGGAAAGCAGTTTAGCAGTTTCTTCAAAATTAAGCATATACTTATCAATACCCAGTCATTCCATTCCTACATATTTACCCAAGAGAAATGAAAGCACATGTTTATGCAAAGATTTGCACATGAATGTACAAAGCAGCTTTAGTTTTAAAACCAAAAAACAACCCAATTCTCCCTCAACTGGTGAATCGATAAACTGTGGTATATCCATTCAATAGAATACTACTAAACAACATAAAAGAATGAACTATGGGTGCCAAGCAACAACATGGAAGAATCTCAAAATTACTATGCCGTGTGAAAGAAGCCAGAGAAAAGAGAGTGCATGTTTTATGATTCCATTTACATAAAACTCTAGAAAATCTATAGTTTAGCAAGCTAATCCATAGTGACAGAAAGCAGATCCGTGATTGCCTGGAGATAGTGCAAAAGGTAAGGAGGTGTATAAGGAATGGATTATAAAGGGATAAGAGGAAACTTTTAGGGATGATGGATAGGTTCATTATCTTGATTGTGGTAATGATTTCACAAGTATATGCCTATGTCAAATTATACACCTGAAATAGGTGTAGTTTTTTTATATGTCAATCCTCAATAGAGTTGTTTTTACAAAAGAACCAAAAAACATTGACGCTGAACATTTGGATGGAGGGGAGAAAGAGCCTGTTGGTCGGGACACTCAATTGGCAAAGAACACAAATATTCATAGTTTATTGAAAGGGAAATAAATTTCAGAACATCTGCAGCTATCAAAAAATGAAAAATGTAAATTCTATGTATAATATTGATTGCTACTAATTTGTGTCAAATATATTTTCCTTGCTAAAAAGAGAATCCTCTGAAATTTGCATCCTGTACAAATCTAACATGATGAACCCTACATGGAAAAGTATGACCTGCATGCCTGTTACACAGTCTAGAATAGATTTACAAATGTGTCACATTTTGCTCCTAAACCTTCTGGAGCTCTGTCTTCACTGTATAATTAGTTAGGAAGGGAAGATTGAAGATATTAAGTACCTCCCTAAGAGAAAAGCCAAATCTTTGAAATTGGATCATATCAAACTCTTGAGCAGTGCTCTGTCTCCCACTGGTGCTAAGTGTTCTCCACACAATATCCCTTTGAACTAATTATTATTCTCCCCCTTTTGCAGATAAGAAAACTGAGGCTCAGGAATAGTAATTTCCTCTGGCTCACCCAGTTGCATCACAGGCCATCATAAAGTGCTATATTATATAGGCTAGATTATGAAGTCAAGAATATTCACAGAAAGAGAGTAGGAATTAATGTTTATTGGGGACCAGGCCCTCTACCAATGTTATTGTATTTAATGATGATAAAAACTCTCAGGGTAGATTTTATCATTCCTGACTTACAGATGGGGAAATCAGCTCAGAAATGGGTCAGTGCTGGTGAGTCACTGGGGAGGTGGATTTCAAAGACGATAACATCATAAACAAGTCGAGACAGACAGATGAGTTTCAGAAGCAGAAGAGATGGGGACGAGACAGATGGCAGAGGTGCACAGCCTATCCTGGAGCCCAGAGACAATTTGCCAGAAGTGATAGTTTGGCTGTAGCTGCCTTTTATTTTCATTCAAGACCCTTGAGGCCATCCTCCTGTATTTCTTAAGAGAATGTGGCAATTTCTGACAACTCTCTAATAGACTCCTGGAGATAAATCTGTGATTGGGCCTAGACCAGTCTTCATTTCCTTTGCTGAGTCCTTTGCCGCAAAACTATCTTAAACCCCAGAACAGAGGTACCTCTGTTTAGTATTTACCCTATCCATGTTATCCCATGGTAAATTATTTGAATGCAGGAGTTCCAGGATTTTGGTTTTATTTAATGTTTGCTCAAACACAAGAAAAGATATAAAATCTTTGAAAAGAATATCCCAAGAGAATTTTACCCCAGCACTTCTTACGTTGGAAGATCAAAAGCTTTATCTCCAAAATGATAAAGTGTTTGGTTAGCAATGGGAATTTATAACATATTAAAGGGCACTGCCTGTTAAGAGTTTTCTTCACCTGAGAAGGATTTTGAAGCAAAAAATAAAGTTCTTTGGGTCCCGTTTTGTTGACCATAAAAGAAACACATATATTGCAGAAATTCAAATAAGAGAACCACCTTATAAAGGTGCAAACAATAATAAATAATTTTTTAGTGTCTACTAAATGCCAGGAAGTTATATACATGCTCTTAATTAATCTTCACAATAATTGGGTAAAGTATGTGTCAGTGTCTTCGTTTTCAGAGAAGAACATGAGGTTCAGAGGGGTCATGTAACATCTTCAAGTTCACAAAACTAATGTGTGTCAGAATAAGGATTAAAACCCAGCTTTGTTTGGCTTCAATCCCCATATCACACTGCCACCCTGGTACTAGGGAAGAGGACCACTTCTACTCTATTTTGCCTTTCCTGAGTAGACATGTTTCAGAGGATGTGAATTAACTAATCATGACTGAAACCACAGGAAATTCTCTGGTTAGAAAAGATCATCAAATAGTGCCTCAAACCTAAATTAGCAGCATGGCTCTAGAAGAAACCATTTGTATACTTAGGCTTTGGGCCTCTTTCTTTCCTCATCTACAAATTAGGTCTAATGGTGGATATTACAGAAATATGAACATTGAAATTGGTTCTTGTCTCTTCAGGAAGCTATATGATGGGCTGATCCGCCCCTTCCAAGATAGGTAGCACACTTTGATGTAGACCTGAGGGAGAAGCTGGTCAACTCTCCTGCATGGGATTCAGGAAGGGCTGCTTCTAGGGTCTGAGGGGCTCTTTGTTCTTCACATCAGTGTCAAAGGCCCATCCCAGAACCCTGGTGGAGTAGCTGGGGTTTTGCCATCTGTTCACAGGCTTAGCATCAATATTTATTAAATTCTTTATATGGATTATCTCATGTCATCCTCACTGAAACTTGATGAGATGGGCAATGTTTCATATAAGCAAAGGGGCAGAGAGAGGTGGAGTGATTTGCCTACAGTCACATAGCCCATAGTGGTAAAACTGGGATTCAAACCAGGTCAGTCTGACTTCAAAATCTACCCCTTAGCCATCATGTCAGTGTTTCTGAAGGAAGGTGTGGCTATTTTAGGAATTCCACAGCAGGACCATCTGGGTAGAAGTTCCCTAATCACACAGATTCTTGGATTCCACTCAGACCCACAGCAACAGGGTTGAATCAGCTGCTCTTCATGGAAGCCCTGCTCCCTGCCTAGGTATCCCAGAATTACCTTCCCCTGCCTCTCCTCTGCAACTGCTGCTCATGCGCACACCTGCTGGTCACTTTCTGCGGGCTCCATCTGGTGCTGTCAGCTTGCTGGGCGCACACCCTGTCACCTTCCCCTTCTTGTATGAGTTCCCCAGTTATCTCCAGGGCCTAGCTCCTTACTGTCAGTCCTATGTCCCCAAGACATTGCAAGCACAATTCATGAAACCAAGAACTACACATCTCAGAGAGAAGGATTGGCTGGTTGTTTGAGCTGCTGGAACCATCATGTTTGGGCACCAGAGCCCAGGAAAGAGGAATAGCCAGTGAGCTCGGGTGCCAGGCACTGTGCTCAGTGCTATATACACATGATTCCACTTAACTCTCTCAACTACCCAACAAGGCAGGTTTTGTTAAAAGTGGAGGACCATGAGGTAAAAAAGGTGAAATAATTTCCCAACATCACATGTGGTGTCAGATATCTTCCATTTGCCTCTGCAGATCCACACTGCCCCTTGCTCTCTGTCCCAAAGGCTGACCTGTATGACTACCTCAGTGGTCTCTTTGCCAAATTGGGTTCAGCCAATGGGGGGCAGGGTATGAGAGGACAGGTGAAGAATGAGGTTAGGGTATTTATTTCTTGGCATCCTTCCTGCAGGGTCATCTCAGGCTGGCTGCATCCCTCAACTGAAGGTCCCAGTGTCATATGCCACTCTCTGGGTTATTATAACTATTTCCTCCTCTTATCCTTGCAGGCTCAGGAGTTGTAACAGCCACACCATTAGTGCACTATCCCACATGGTTCCCCTATACCCTTCCTACATCTTTGTAAATTGTTCCTTTAGTAAACCCTCTTGAAATCATCCTAATTTGACTGTGCCATCTGTTTCCTGCTGGGACCCTGACTGATACACATGGTTATTGAGTGATGAAGGTGGGATTGCAGCCCAGACCTAGTCTGGCTCAAGCCCATGTTCTCACCACTACCCTATTCTTATACTCTAACATCCTAGCCTGAAGCAGATCCAAAGAAAACACCACACCTGGTGCTCATTCATTTCAATTCAACAAACAGTAACAGAACATCTACTATGTGTTAGGAATCACCTGGAATCACAGACAAGTTGCTGAACTGTTCTGAGCCTCCTTTTCTATTTGTGTGAAGAATGAATAGTATTCTCTACCTGAATTGTAAGGTTGTTCTCAGGATAATATAATATTCTCTATAACACATGACAGGAAAAGTATATTACTCATTTTTCTCTCAGAATCTACTACTGCCGCCCAAAGCATTCTACAGATTCAATGCAATCCCTGTCAAAATACCAATGTCATTTTTCACAAAAATAGAAAAAACAATCCTAAAATTCATATGGAACCAAAAAAGAACCTGAACGGCCAGAACAATCCTGAGCAAAAAGAACAAAACTAGAGGCATCACACTGCCTTCAAAATATATTATAAGGCTATAGTAACCAAAACTATTAGTATTGATATAAAAACAGACAAAAAGACCGATGGAACAGAATAGAGAACACAAAAATAAATCCATATATTTATAGCCAACTGATTTTCGACAAAGGCACCAAGAACATACATTGGGAAAAGGACACCCTCTTTAATTAAAGGTGCTGGAAAATTGGATATCCATATGCAGAGGAATGAAACTGGACTTCTATCTCTTACCATATACAAAAATCAACTCTAGATGGATTAAAGACTTAAATGTAAGACCTGGAACTATAAAAGTACTAGAAGACAGCACAGGGAAACCCTTCAGGACATTGGTCTACGCAAAGATTTTAAGACTAAGACCTCAAAAGCACAGGAAACAAAAACGAAAATACACAAATGGGACTATTTTAAACTAAAATGCCTCTGCACAGCAAAGTAAACAATCAACAGAGTGAAAAGACAGCCTGTTGAACGGGAGAAAATATTGGCAAACTATTCATCTGACAAGGAACTAATATCCAGAATATACAAGGAACTGAATAGTAAAAAAACCAAATAATCCTATTAAAAAGTGGGCAAAGGACATGAATAGACATTTTTCAAAAGAAAACCTACAAATGGCCCACAAGTATATGCAAACATGCTCAACATCACTAACTATCAGGGAAATGCAAATCAAAACCACAATGAGATAGCTTACTCCAGTTAGAATGGCTATTATTAAGAAGACAAAAAATAACAGATGTTGGTGAGGTTGTGGAGAAAAAGGAACTCTTATACACTGTTGGTGGGAATGCAAATTAGTATAGCCACTTTGGAACAGTATGGAACACTATGGAACAATATGGAGATTTCTCAAAAAACTAAAAATAGAACTACCGTATAATCCAGCAATCCTACAACTGGGTGTTTATCCAAAAGAAAAGAAATAAGTATATCAAAGGAATATCTGCACCCCAAGGTTTATTGCAGCACTATCCACAATGGCAAAGATATGCAATCAACCTAAGTGTCCATCAATGGATGAATGGGTGATGAAAATGTGGTATATATACACAATGGAATACTATTCGGCTGTAAAAAAGAATAAAATCCTGTCATTTGCAGCAACATGGGTGGAACTGGAGGTCATTATGTTAAATGAAATAAGCCAGGCACAGAAAGACAAATATTGCATGTTCTCATTCCCATGTGGGAGCTTAAAAAGTTGATCTCATGGAGGTAGAGAGTAGAATGATAGATATCAGAGAGTGGGGAAGGCTATGTGGCTAGGCAGGGGGTGGGGGGGATGAAGAGAGGTTGATTAAGGGGTACAAACATACAGTTAGATAGAAGGAATAAGTTCTAATGTTTGATAGCAGAGTAGGGTGACTATAGTTAACAACAATGTATTGTATGTTTCAAAATAGCTAGAAGAGAGGACTTGAAATGTTCCCAACACATTAAAATGAGAAATACTCAAGGTGATAAGTACCCTATATACCCTGACTTGATCATTACACATTGTATGCATGTAACAAAATATCACATATACCCCATAAATATGTACAAATATTATGTATCAATAAAAATACATAAAAATAAAAAATAAAACTATAAAAAACAAAAAAAGTTCATTTATACTATAACTCACACACACACAAAAAGAACCTTCTACAGTGCCTTGTTCATAGTAGGACTCCAGTGAATGTCATTTGAATGATTGAATACCTGGATGGATGGATGGATGGATGGGCAGAGCCCGGCTGAGTTTTATACATTTAGACATGCTAGAGATGTGCAATATATTAACTTCTTCTTTAGCTGAACTTTGAGCACTCAAAGAGCAAACAGTTTCCCCACTCCTGTTTGGGGCACTTCTCTACTTTAAGACTGAGAAGGCTGAGAAACAAGGGAAAGGCCAAATCTGCTAAATTCACCCAAGGGTCACCCTCCTAAAAATGAATGGACCAAGTCTCTACTTATGCAAAGAACTTTACATTGATTTTAAGACTATCAATAGAACTGTTTTCCAATACTTGGAAAAAGACTCAAAATGTGCTAGAACACTCAATAACTTCCAAAGCAGCATTTTAATGAATTACAATAAGCACAAATTGATCAGGAGCATATGGATTTAATTTATCCTTAAGGACATGCATTTAAACATTTAAGGGGAAAATGTGTCTTTTGAAATATATTCTGGATTTAGTCCAGTGTAGAACATTTAAAACAAATTTTCAAATTGTATATGAATCCAGATCTCTGGTATGCTCACTCAGTCTTCACCGAGAGATGCAGATGGAAGTTTATTTTTATCTTAAAACTGGAATTCTCAGAAGGAGCTAGGAATTGGAGGGCCAGCACCCAAGCCTCGGCCTGACCATTTATTGTATGACCTTGGTAAAGCTGCTTACCCCTGTGAGACTGTTTTCCACTTGTGAAATCCGGATAATGCCTTGCATACTTCACCTGGTTTCTGTGAGGATCAGATGAGGTGATTTATGTCATAGAATTCCCTGGCTGGAAAAATGCTATACAAATTAAATAATTTTTTGGCGTCATGCACATTACAAAATAAGTTACTTACTTCCTTTTTCTTTGTGCTTCCCCTTTTACAACCACACATTCAGTTTAGAGTTCACTTGACTCTTGCCTGTTTGGCTGAACTGCACATGAATGCTTGTTGCTGTTTTTTGATGTTAGTTTTCCACAGACTCCCAGATTGGAGTGTTAATCAGTCTTTATTCAATTAATACAAAGAACTTCTGCTTTCATCCTTCCAGCATAATTTATTAAAATATATTCTACTAATCATTTGCTAATCAGCTGTGGCCTGGGGCAGGATAAACTGTGCATGTACCTGCCCCAAACTGCACCAACCTGTTCAAGGGCATTTACATGGTGCAATGTTGATTTATCCTTGCTGTTCTAGTAGCAAAATCCTTTGACCTAAAGTAACCTCAGGTGTGGAAGGCAGCCATTCAAGAATTCCAGAAGCTGTTCTCTCTAGCATTCTCTATTCTTTCTCTCCCCAAATCCAAAGACAAAATTTTTGTTTTGTGGTTATTTTTTCTTACTTGTATCTCTGCCACATCTTGACTCTTATGGAGACACATTTTTTTAACTTTTTATTTTAACTTTAGTTATAGAGAAATAATTTTAGATATAGAGAAATGTTGCAAAAATAGTAAAAAGAATTCCCATATGCTCTTCACCCACCTTCCACTAACGTTAACATCTTACATAATAATAGTACAATTATCAAAAACAAGAAGTTGACATTGGCACAACAATTTAACATTTAACACACTTTATTTTCATTTTGCCAGGTTTTCCACCAATGTACATTTTCTGTTCCAGGATCTAAATGAATGTCCCAAATTTCATTTAGTCATCCTGTCTCCTTAGTCTCCTGCAGTCTGTGACATTTCCTCACTATTTCCTTATTTTTCATGACCTGACACTTTTGAAAACTACTGGTCAGTTATTTTGTATCATGTCCTCCAATTTGGGTTTCCCTGATGTTGTGATTATATTGAGGATGTGCATTTTTGGCAAGAATATCACAGAAGTGATGCCCTTCTCCATGCATTATATCAGGAGATACATGATATTGATATGCCTTATTGCTGGTGATGTTAACCTTGATCACTTGATTAAGATGTTGTCTGCTGAGTTTCTCTACTATAAAATTACTATTTTTCTCTTTGTGGTTAATAAATATCTTAGGAGAAATACTTTAGGCTATGAAAATATCCTGTTTTTCCTCAAACTGTCATGGACTAATTTTAGCATCCTTCGGTGGATATTTTGCCTACAGTTATCACTGTTATGTTCTAATGGTGACTTTGTATTTCCCTAACTCCTTCTACATTTTTAATGGAAATTTTTTCTGTGAGGAAGAGCTTTCTCTTCTCCCCCATTTATTTATCTATTCCATCATTTATTTCCATCAATCTTGACTCATGGATACTTATTTTATCCTGTGGTTTGTGATTCAACATTGTTGTAATTCATTCTGTTGCTCAAATTGCTCCTGCTTTGGCCACTGGGAGCTTTTTCACATTAGTCCCTGTGCTCTTTTGACAAGTCCCATACTTTTTAAAAGAACTTCCTTATTTTCTGGCACCACAAGATGCTCCAAGCTCATCTTGTGTTTTCCTTTTCCCAGCCCTGGAATCAACCACTTCTCCAAGGAGTCCTGGTTCTTTCTATTGCAGAATAATGTTTTAAAAACCAAGATCTAGGTGCTAAGGTATGTCACTGTTTCTAGGCCCTCTCAGTGGGCAGAACTAGGAAATATTTGTATGTATATTAACCCATGCAAACATACAGATCTCTATTTCTGTATCCATTTTTCTGGATATTTAAAGCCCATGAGTTCCCACTGATATAACTCTAATCCAGCACCAAAAGGTTCATTCTAGCCTTCCCCCTTTCCTTATATGTATCTTTTATCTTTAACAGTGAAACCTGCTTCTCATAACCTACAGAATATTTACTTATTTGTTCAATCCTAAAATTCACTAAAAGTAATTTCAAAAGTGCTAACCCATTTCCTGTGAGAGCCAGATTTACTAACTAGCATACAGTATTTGTGTACAGTTCTTTTCGTCCCTGGCCTTACTTTTGACAGTGTCCTGTCAAAACACTGTTTTCCAAAGTTACTTAGATTAATTATTTTCTTACCCATGTCCTTCATTATGATAATGTTATTCATTTGCAATACAGTTAAGTTCTTCTGTTTTTATTTGTATTCCATTTCCAGTTCCCACCACACTTTGGTTGACTGGTTTAAAAAAAAAAGGTAAAATTCACTCTGTGTACTGTTCAGTTCTATGGGTTTTGAAAAGTACATAGAGTCATCTAGTCAACATCACATTCATAATACAGAACAGTCTCATTACAACAAAAATCCCCTCAGGCCGCCCCTTTGTAATCCATCCTCCCTCACCCCCAAACCCTGGAAACCACTAATCTATTTTCCTTCCCTATAGCTTTTCCTTTACCAGGTTGTCATTTAAACAGAATCATACAATATATAACCTTTTGGTTCTGCTTCTTTCACTTAGTAAAATGCATTTAAGATCCATCTGTGTCATTGTGTGAGTCATTAGTTTGTTCCTTTTTAATGCTGAGGAGTAATCTACTGTATTGATATGCCATGGTTTGTTTATCCATCTGCCAGGTTGTTTGCAGTTTGGGACAATTATGAATAGAGCTGCAATAATCATTTGTGCACACATTTTAGTGAGAACATGAGTTTTCACTTCACTAGGGTAAATACCCAGGAATGGAATTGCTGAGTCATATGGTAAATGTGTATTCAATGATATGAGAAACTACCAAACCATTTTTCAGAGTGATGGTCCCATTTTGCATTCCCATCAGCAACGTATGTGACTTCCAATTGCTCTGAATGCTCACCAGTACTTGGTGTTAGCAGTAGTTTTATTCAGCCACACTAATAGGTATGAAGAGGTGTCTCATTGTTGTCCGACTTTGCATTTCCCCAATGACAATGATGTTGAGCATATTTTCATATGTGTATTTGCCATCCATATATATTTGTTGAAGTTCAGTTCAGCTGTTTTAACCACATTTTTATTGGGTTGTTTGCTTTCTTATTATTGAGTTTTGAGAGATTTTTATATATTTTGGATGGAAGTCCTTTGTCAGAAATGTGATTTGCAAATATTTTCTCCAGTGCACATATAGCCTTTTTATTCTCTTACAGCATTTCTCACAAAGCAAAAGTTTTTAATTTTGGTACAGACCAATTTATTAGTTTTAGCTTTCATGGGTCATGCTTTGGGTATAATATCTAAAACCTATTTATCTAACTCAAGGTCATGAAGATTTTGTCCTATTTGTTTCTTGAAATGTCATGGTTTTATGTTTTACATTTTTGTCAATGATCCACTCAGTTGTTGTAGACATTCCATTTTTTCACCCCGTCTGTTGACAAGACTAGAATTATTCCACTGAGTGACCTTTAACTTTGTTGAACAATCAGTTGATCAAGATATATGCATCTAACAACAGAGCCCCAAAATATGTGAAGCATAAACTGAGAGACTTGAAGGAAGAAACAGACAATTCAACAATAATACTAATAGTTGGAGATGTCAATACTCTACTTCCAATAATAGCACAACCAGGCAGAACAACAAGGAAATGAAAATTTAACAACACTAAAAACCAACTAGACCTAATAGATGTCTATAGAACACTCCACCCAACAACAGAAGAATACACATTTTTCTCAAGTGCATGTGAAAGATTCTCCAGAATAGACCACATACTAAGACATATAAGCCTCAATAAATTTAAAAGGATTCAAATCATGCAAAGTATGTTCTCTGACCATAATGGAATGGAATTAGAATTCAATAACAAAAAGAAATTTGAATAATTCACAACTTCAGGTCTCTGTGTCACATTTTGGTAATTCTCACAATATTTCAAACTTTATTATTATATTTTTATAAACTATATTATTATTACATCTGTTAGTACATTATCTGTTATCTGTGATCTTTGATGTTACTCTTATAATTGATTTGAGGCACCACAAACCACACCCATGTAAGATGGCAAACTTAATCGATAAATGTGCATGTTCTGACTGCTCCACTGATCACCCTCTCCTCTGGCCTTCCTATTTCCTGAGACACAATATTGAAATTAGGCCAATTAATAACCACACAATAGCCTCTAAGTGTTCAATTGAAAGGAAGAGTCACATGTCTCTCACTTTAAATCAAAAGCTAAAAATGATTAAATATAGTGAGGAAGAAATGCCAAAAGCCAAGATAGACTGAAAGCAAGGCCTTTTGTGCTAGACAGTTAGCCAAGTTGTGAATGCAAAGGAAAAGTTCTTGAAGGAAATTAAAAGTGCTACTCCAGTGAACACACAGATGATAAGAAAGTGAAACAGCTTTATTGTTCATATAGAGAAAGTTTGAGTGGTCTGGATAGATCAAACCAGCCACAACATTCCCTTGAGTCAAAGCCTAATCCAGAGCAAGGCCCTAACTCTCTTCAATTCTATGAAGGCTGAGAGAGGAGAGAAAGCTGAAGAAAAAAAGTTTGAAGCTACCAGTGATAGGTTCATGAGGTTTAAAGAAAAAAGCCATCTCCACAACATAAAAGTGTATGCAAGGTGAAGCAGCAAGTGTGGATGTAGAAGCATCAGCAAGTTATCTAGAACTGTAGTTCCCAACCCCTGGGCTGAGGACCGGTACCAGTCCGTGGCCTGCTAGGAACCAGGCCACACAGCAGGAGGTGAGTGGCAGGAGAGCAAGCAAAGCTTCATCTGTATTTACAGCCACTCCCCATTGCTGCATCACCACGTGAGCTCTGCCTCCTTTCAGATCAGCAGCGGCATTAGATTCTGCATTATGGTGAGCTGTATAATTATTTCATTATATGTTATAATGTAATAATAATAGAAATAAAGTGCACAATAAATGTAATGCATTTGAATCATCCCAAAACCATCCCCCCACCCCTAGTCTGTGGAAAAATTGTCTTCCATGAAACCAGTCCCTGGTGCCAAAAAGGTTGGGGACTGCTCATCTAGAAGATACAGCTAAGATCATTGATGAAGGTGGCTACACTAAACAACAGATTTTCAATGTAGACCAAACAGCCTTCTATTGGAAGAAGATGCCATCTAGGACTTTCATAGCTAGAAAGGAAAAGTCAATGCCTGGCTTCAAAGCTTCAAAGGACAGGCTGACTCTCTTGTTAGGGGCTAATGCACCTGGTGACTTTAAATTGATGCCAATGTTCATTTACCATTCTGAAAATCCTACAGCCCTTAAGAACTATGCAAAATCTACTCTGCCTGTCCTCTGTAAGTGGAACACCAAAGCCTGGATGACAGCACATCTGTTTATAGCATGGTTTCCTGAATATTTTAATCCTGCTGTTGAGACCTACTGCTTAGGAAAGAAGATTTCTTTCAAAATATTACTGCTCATTGACAATGCACCTGGTCACCCAAGAGCTCTGATGGAAATGTACAAAGAGACTTATGTTGTTTTCATGCTTGTTAACATAACATCTATTCTGTAGCCCGTGGATTAAAGAGTAATTTTGATTTTCAAGGCTTATTATTTAAGAACTATATTTTGTAAAGCTATAGCTGCCATAGATAGTGACTCCTCTGATGGATCTGAGCAAAGTAAATTGAAAACTTTTTGGAAAGGATTCACCATTCTAGATGCCATTAAGAACGTTTGTAACATATGGGAGGAGGTAAAAATATCGACATTAACAAGAGTTTGGAAGAAGTTTACTCCAGCCCCCATGAATGAATTTGAGGAGTTCAAGACTTCAGTGGAGGAAGTAATTGCAGATGTAGTGGAAATAGCAAGAGAACTGGAATTAGAAGTAGAGACTAAAGATGTGACTGTATTGCTGCGATCTTATGATAAAACTTGAATGAATGAGGAGTTGCTTCTTATGGATGAACAAAGAAAGTGGTTGCTTGAGATGGAGAATACTCCTGGTGAAGATGCTGTGAACATTGTTGAAATGACAACAAAGGATTTAGAGTATTTCATAAACTTAGTTGATAAAACAGTGGTAGGTTTGAGAGGATTGACTCCAATTTCAAAAGACATCCTACTGTGGGTAAAATGCTATCAAACAGCATTGCATGCTACAGAGAAATCTTTTGTGAAAGGAAAAGTCAATCAATGTGGCAAACTTCATTGTTGTCTTATTTTAAGAAATTGCCACAGCCACCCCAACCTTCAGCAACCACCACCCTGATCAGTCAGCAGCCATAAACATTAAGGGAAGACCCTCCATCAGCAAAAGGATTACAACCTGCTGAAGGTTCAGATGATATCTGGTAATTTTTAACAATAAAGTACTTTTAAATTAAGGTATGTGCATTGTTTTTTCAGACATAATGCTATTGCACACTTAATATACTACAGTATAGTATAAACGTAACTTTCATATGCATGGATTAACAAAAAATTTGTGTGACTCCCTTTATTTTAGTAGTAGCTTTATTGCAATGGTCTGGAACCAAACCCACAATATCTCCAAGGTATGCTTGTATACCAAAGCAAAATTTGTGGGATGCAGCTAAAGCAGCACTTATCAGGAAATTTATAGCTGTAGACACATACGTTACAAAGGGAGAAAGACCTTACATCAATAACCTAACCTTTACTTTCAGACACAGAAAAATAACAAAGCAAACTAACTCCAAAGCAAGGACAAGAAAGTAAATAATAAAGAGCTGAAATTAATGAAAGAGAGGCTACAAAAGCAATAGAGAAAATCAACAAAACCAAAAGTTGGTTGTTTGAGAAGATCAGCAAAATTCGCATACCTTTAGCTAGACTAATGGAAAAAGAGAAGACTCAAATTAATAAAGTCAGGATTGAAAGAGGAGATATTACTACCCACCTTACAGGAATATAAATATAAACAATTATGCCAACAAATTAGATAACTTAGATGGATGGACAAGTTCCTTGAAGGATAAAAACTATCTATTTTGACCCAAAAAGTAACAGAAAATCTAAATATATCTATAACAAGTAAACAGATTGGATTAAAAACAAATGAAAAAAATACCCACAAAGAAAAGCCTAGGCCCAGATGTCTTCACTGGTGAACTCTAACAAACATTTGAAAAAGAATTAATATGAATTATTCACAAACTCTTTTAAAATATAGAAGAGAAGGGGACACTTCCCAACTCATTCTGTGAAACGAGCATTACCCTGATACTAAAGCCAGATAAAGATATCACAAAAAAAGAAAACCACACACCAATATCTTTTATGCATATGGACACAAAAATCTTCAACAAATACTAACAAACCAAATCCAAAAACATGTTAAAAAGACTATGCATCATGACCAAATGGGATTCATTCCAGAAATTCAAAATTGATTTAACATAAAAATGAATTAATGTAATACAACATAACTGTAGAAAAAAGGATAAAAACCACATGATCATTTCATTAGATGTTAAAAAAAGCGTTTGAAAAAATCTAACAACCTTTGATGGTTAAAATAAACACTCAACAAATTAGGAATAAAAGGAAACTTCCTCAAAGTGATAAAAGGCATACATGAAAAACCCATAGCTTATGTCATACTTAATAGTGAAAGATTGAATGCTTTCCGGCTAAGATCAGGAACAAGACAAGGATGTCTGCTCTCACTACTTCTAGTCAACATTGTAATGGAGGCAAGAAAATGAAATAAAAGGCACCCAGATTGTCCAGATTGGAAAGGAAGACATAAAAGTATCTTGATTCTCAGATATCATGGTCTTGTATATAGAAAATCCTAGGGATCCACTGGAAAAAAAAAACTGTTAGAACTAATAAGTTCAGCAAGGTTGCAAGATAGAAGATCAATAAAGAAAAATCAGTTTTGTTTTTATCCACTTGAAATGAATAATTCAAAAATGAAATTAATAAAACAATTCCATTTGAAATAGCTTCAAAACATTGTTGAAAGAAATTAAAGAAGACATAAATAAAGGAAATGACATCCCACGTTTACGAATCAGAAGGCTATTGTTAAGATGTCAATACTCACCAAATTTATCTACGGGTTCAACACAGTTTCCATCAAAATTCCAACTAGCTTCTTTCCATAAATTGACAAGCTGATACTAAAATTCATACGAAAATTCAAAAAGCCTGGCGTAGCTAAAACAATCTTCAAAAAGAAGAGCATCATTGGAGGACTCACACTTATGAATTTCAAAACTCACTGGAAAACTGCAATAATTAAGACAGTGTGTTACTGGCATAAGTATCGACAGATAGATCAGTGAAATAGAATTGAGAGTCTAGAAATAAATCCTCACATTTATGGTTACTTAATTTTTAACAAGGGTTCCATGACAAATCAATGGGGAAAGAATAGTCTTTTCAACAAATACTGCTAAGACAATTGGATATCTACATGCAAAAGAATGAAGTTAGACTGGTACATCATACTGTATATACAATTCACTCAAGATGTATTGAAGACCTGAATGTGAGAACTAAAGCTAAAAACTCTCAGAAGAAAACATAGGTGGTAAATCTTCATTACCTTGGAGTAGGCAAAGGATTCTTAGATAAGACAACAAAAACACAAGCAACCAAAGAAAAAATAGGTAAATTGAGCTTCATCAAAATTAAAAACTTTTATGCTACAAAGGACATCATCAAAAAAGTGAAAATATAACTCGCAAAATAGGAGAAAATATTTGCAAATCATACATTTGATAAGGACTTGTATCTAGAATATATAAAGAACTCTTCATCCTGAGCAACATAGCAAGACCCATCTCTACAAAAAATAGAAAAATTAGCCACGCGTGTTGGCATGTGCTTGTAGTCCCAGCTACTCAGGAGGTTGAGGCAGGAGGCTCACTTTTGAGCTCAGGAGTTTGAGGTTGCAGTAAGCTATGATGATGCCACTGCACTCTAGCCTGGGCAACAGAGCAATACCCTGTCTCAAAAAAAAAAAAAAAGAACTCATAACTCAATTATAAAAATTTTCCTTAATTTGTTCCATTTCAAGTACTCTTCATCTCTTTATGTTGATCTAAGTTTTTATCTGGTATCACATTCTTTTTGCCTAAAGAACTCCTTTAACTTTTCTTGTAAAGTTATTTGTTTGTTTTATTTCCCCTTCATTTTTGAAAGGTATTTTGCTGGTTTTAGAAATTCTGGGTTGAAAGATTTGTTTTTCTTGCAGCATTTAAGATTGTCACTCATTGTCTTCTGTTCTGCATGAATTCTGATAAGTGCACTGTAATTTTTATATTTTCCTTTGTATGTAATGTGTCTTTTTTTTCTGGATGCCTCAAGATTTTCTCTTTGCATTTTGTTTTCAGGAGGTTGATGACTTTATGCTTAGAAGAGTGGTTTTTTTTGGGGGGGTGGATTTTGTTTTCTTATTTTTGTTATTTATCTTTCTTGGCATACTCAGCTTCTTGGATCTGTGGTTTAGTGTTTGTCATTAACTAACTCTTGAAAATTCTCAGCCATGATTTCTTCAAATATTTCTTCTGCCTCATTCTCTTTCAATTTTCCCTCTGATATTCTATTTATGTGTATGTTAGACTATTTGGTGGTGTTCCACAGCTCTTGGACTCTCTGTTCTGTTTCCTTTTCTCTTTCGTTCACTCATTTTTCTCTTTGTGTGTCAGTTTTGATCATTACTATTGACCTATCTTCAAGTTCATTGCTTGTTTCCTTGGCTATGTGGGGTCTGCTAATGATCCAGAGATATTCTTCATCTCTGTTACTGTGTTTTTCATTATTGTTTCATATAGTTATCTCTCTGTGGAAATTACCCACCTGAATGTGCATGTCATCTCCTTTTCCACTGGGGCCTTTAGCATATTACTCATGGCTGTTTTAATTCCATGCCAGATAGTTCCAACATTTGTATTATCTCTTAATCTTATTCTGTTGATTCCTTTGTCTTTTGGGTGTGTTTTTTTCTTTCCTTTTGTGTGCCTCGCAATGTTTAGTTCACACCCAGACATCTTGTGTAGGAGAGTAAAGACCAAAGCAACAAAGTAAATAGTTTTTATGCCTTAAAATAGGTATGCTTTTCCTTTTAATAAGCCTTTAGTGTGGAGTTTTGAGTTAATCTAGTCATGAATTGAGCTGGGTTTGAGGGTTTTTTTGATTGCTTTAGTCATCCTCAGTGCGCCACAGGCTTCAAATTCCTCTAGCAATATCTTGTGCTTAAGCTGGGCTGGTTTGCTAGAGAGATTTTTTCAGTCACATCAGCTTTAGGTTTTCCTTTTAATCTATGTCTGCTTCCACAGTCTTGCAACTCTTCTGGCAGTATTCACCATTACTGTTAGTTGTTAGAGGGTTGTGGGAGAGCATGGGGGTGGGATATCTATTGTTCTGATTAAACCTCCATTTTAGACGAACAATTGTGTCACTGGATTTCTGGTGTGTGGCCTTCTCAATGCTCCAGTCTCTCCCCCATATATATTTCAGGACCCTGTACCCATAGCTGCCCTTCCCCCAGGGGTAAAAGTTTATTTTTTTTTCTGTGCCCTTCCCTCAGTTGCAAGAGAGTTTCAACAATGTTCTATGGACAACAGTGGTTTTTGCCCTTGCCAGTACAGATTAAAGCTTTTGTTCCATAGAGGATACAGGGGGAAAGGTCTGGGCAGAATTTCCTGCCCCTTCCACAGTGGCTGCTGTTCCTCCAGCCAGGCCTTTATCATAAGGGATGCTTTCTCAGAACTCTCAGCAAGTGGAGTCCATGGAGGAAAGCTTGTCTTGTATCTGCAGCCCCCAAGGGCTCCATACTCTGTCACCAGTCCACACGCAACCTCCATTGACTCTAGGTGAACTTTTTATATCAGTATCTAGGACCTTCTGCCCCAGGTAAATAAGTGTTTACAGTCTGTCTCTCCCACAAGGTGCCTGTATGTCCTTTGATTTCAGGATACTTGGTTATTCTGCTACTTCAGCTCTCTCAAGAAAATTCCTGTACATACAATTTGTCTGGTTTTTTTTTTTTTTTATTGTAAGGGTGGCAATGACTCTTTCCGGCTTTCTACATCCCTGTATGGAAATCAGAAATCCCTCAGGGAGATGTTCAAAGGCAATTTTTAACTATCTTCATAGCAAAGAGATTATTCTACCAAAGGCCATAGAATTGCGGCTCTGAGTAAATGGTACTGTGGCGTGACATACAAATGATTGCTCAGATCAGCCTGCTATGAAACAAAAGACAGAGAAAAGAAGATGATATTGAACATTTACATCCTGGGAAATGCTTTATCGCACTTTCTCGTCTGCCCCTTAAGCCTGCAGAAACTTCCCTGTGTCCCTGGGCCCTTCCATGACCAACCGCTCAATAACAAGAAGGTCAGAATTTGATTGAATTATAAATTTGCACTGTGTCTCTGCATATTATTAGTCCATTGCATCCTAAGGAGTTCTGTCTGTTTCTCCTTTTAATCCCAAGGCAAGTAGAGAAGCAGCCCTCAAATAATTAATAGTAATAAGTAAACAAGAGCTGCATGGTTGTCTTTTACCACCGTGCCTTCTACCAGCTGCAGTAATGGACACAGCCTACACTCAACCCATTCAGCAGTCAGAGCCAGACCCTTACTTTAGTTAAAGGCTAAATGTGCTTCTCTCAAACCCCACGTAACCTCGCGGTGGCTCCCAAACCTGGCTACACGTTAGAATTACTTAGCAAGCCCACACCAGAGATTCTGATATAGTACATCAAGGGCAAGGCCTGGGAATCTGTGTTTTTAACAAGCTTTCAGATGATTCTGACAGAGCTCGTTCGTCTTTGGAACTGGGAAAGTTGGGGATGTAGCCTGGAACCTTAGTTCTTGATTTCTTAGATGGTGTATAAACCACAACCGAGGTTTCCTTTCTGGAACATTAGTACCCACAGGGCTTGTTCCTGTTTCTCCAGCCACACAGTCTAACCTCCTTAGAGCCCTTTGCCTCAGTCTATCCACTGCTTAGAGGAGCCCCAGGGCTTTGACCCCGCTCCAGCCAACATGAGGAGCCAGAGTTACCTAACATTTTGCCAAGATCTTGGTATGATAGGCAACCTCCAAGATGGCCCCCAAAATCCCTGATTCCTGATATTCATGTGTTTAGTCCCCTCCCACATTGTACCATGGGTCATCTATGTGACAAATAGCATATGGCAGAAGTAATGGTATGTGACTTTCAAGATTAGGTTATGAAAGACAGTAGCTTCTGTCTCAGGGGCCCTCTCTCAGATCACACTCTCTGAGGGAAGTCATATTGTGGGCAATCCTATGGAGAGGCCCACATGTGCTATGCCAACAGCCATGTGAATGAGCTTGAAGGTAAATTATCCAGCCTGCTCAAGATGACTGCAGTCCTGGCCAACAATTTGACTTCAACCTCCCAAGAGACCCTGAGCCAGAACCACCCAGCTAAGCCACTCCCAAATTTCAAACCCTCAGAAACTCTGCAAGATAATAAATGTTTATTTATTGTAAGTTTTGAATATTTTTAATGCAGCAATATGTAACTAATACACTGGGTCAGACCCACAGCTGATGTGGGGAGACAACAGCCAAAGACAGACCTCTTGACTCTAGGAAAGATTGCTTTCCCAGCAGGCTGCAGGCAGAGTCCATCTGCTGTCACAAACAAGTTCATTTCCTCAGATCATTTCCCCAGTCCATGCTATCCTGTCCATCAAGGATAGGGCAGCACAACTATGAAGTTTCTCCACACAGTGGAATCAGAAGGAAGCCAGGCTTTTTTCTCCCAAAAGATTTGGTGGAAATGAAAGTTATTTATATTCGCCAGGAGAGGAGACTATAGAAGAATTAAAGCATCTCACTCTTTCAACAGCACCTGGGTGCCATGGAGATTGACACTATAATAACAGGCAGCCAGTGGGCAAGAGAACAATGAAAGTACGTGCTATACAGAAAACAGGAGCATTGTCCATACATAAGTCTTCCAAAAAGGAAGCTTCCAGAAAGCATGGATGCCTGCTGTGAAGGGCAGGAATGTTGGCACTCACAGAAGGGAGAAGAGGCAAGCAGCTTTTGGTCAGCATGAAGCAGCCAGGTGAGCAGCCTGCTGATTAAAGCAACAGGTCTTCTGTGCAAAGGGAAGGCCATCATGCTGCCTTGATTTGGGGCAACATGGCAGAATGGAATATGCCATCATTGTGCAGTCTCTGGAGTTGAAAGCAATGAGGATGTTTCGACTTAATTCAACTCAATAAGCACTAAACATGCACATTCGATCCAGGTACTAACTTCAGGGACTACATGAGATTAAAACATGGTTCCTGTGCTTAAAAATCTGACATACACACTGCAGAGGTGTGGGGCATCTGCATTGAAAACTGCCAGGCCATAATGCAACACAGTTGTCCTGGTTATTCCCTGTTCACCCACCCCTCCCACTCACATCCCTCTCCACCTTTACTTGCCCTGATCTGTGCCATACAATAGACCATTCCCTGGGCCCCTTTGACTTCTGGCTTCCACTTGGGATCGGCCAATGTGAGGTCCTGGAGGTAAACTGGAAGGTAGGAGGACAGAGAGGTCAGGGAATGTTTTCCCTGTCCCCTCCCCGTGTTGGGCCATTTTTCTTGGCAGCAACTGCATCCCCCTGTGTCTACAGCTCCTGCTAGGGTTTCCCTCCTCCACTCTCCCAGGGCTGCAGCTCACACTGGCTCCAGTAACACTATTCTCTCCCTTGTTCCTTCAGAACTTAAAGTAGTAATGGTTTCCTGCTGTTGCTGGTCTCTAGAGGCCTCAACATTCTTACTTGGTTGCCTTAACCTGCCTGTTCTTCTATGAGCACTCCTTTCATGAAAGTCTTTTAAATCATCTGAGCTGGATTGTATCCTACCAGGACCCTGGCTAATACAGCAGCCCATTCATCCATTCATTCTTTCTACAAGTATTTATTGAGGACTTCCTATACACCAGGAGCTACGCTAGGCACTGGTGTTCTGGGGTAAACACAACTTATTCCACACCCTCCTAGAGCACGCATTCTAGTAAGGAAGAGAGACAATACACTAATAAAAGTATAATATAATTTCATTCAGTGTTAGGTGCTAGGAAGAAAATTAAAGCAGAGTAAAAACATTAAAAAGTGATAGGGATGCGAGAGGGGCTGTTTTAGATAGGAAAACCAGGGAGCAACTCCGAGAATACGACATTTCAGCAGAAAGCTAAATAAAGTCAGGGAACAAGCCATATAGATATTTGGAGGAAAGATTATTCCAGGCAGAAGGAATAGCAAGGCCCTAAGGTGCCTAGCAATAAGGTCAGTGTGGCACAAGTAGAATGAGCAGAAAGGTAAATTTTAGGTAAATGAGGTTTGAGAGGTAGGCAGAAGGAAAATCACGTGTAACCCTATAGGCTACAATAAAACTTTGGGTTTTATTCTTATTTTGATAGAAATTCATTGGAAGATTTTAACAGGATAGTGATGTCATCTGATTTATATTGAGAAAGAGTACTGTGGCTACTCTATGGAGAATTGACCATAGTGGGGCAAGGGTGGATATTTGGAAGACATTCAGTGAGGCAAGGAGGCAAGAGATGGTGGTGGCTTGAACAACAATGGAAATGAGGAGAAGTGATCATATTCAAGACATACCTTATTTTGAAGGAAGGGCCAGTGTCATTTGCAACAGATTGGATATGAGGGTGTGAGCAAAATAGACCAGGGGTTGGCAAACTACAGCCCACAGGCCAAATCCAGCCCGCCAGCTGTTTTTGTAAATAAAGTTTTTTATGGTACATGCTCTGGTTGGCTCGTTTACTATTGTCTATGGGTGCTTTCTTGCTACAGTAGCAGAGTTGAATAGTTGTGATAGAGACTGTATGGCCTGCAAAGTCTAAAATATTTACCTTCTAGCCCTTTACAGAAAAATTTGCTGACCCCCATAAAAAGAAGTAATCAAGAATGGCTCCTATGTTTTTGGCCTGAACAGTTGTGTGAATGACAGCCCCTTACACTAGGATGGCAAGACCTGCAGGAAGGGCAGCTTGTTAGGCAGAATCAAAGCTTGATTTTCACACAAGGTAAAGTTCAGATAATTATTTAACACCCAATCAAAGATGTAGGGCAGGCAGTTACAAATTGAGTCTGTCATTTAGGGGACAAGTCAAGGTTGGAGATAAAAATGTGGGGGTCATCAACAAATTGGAGGAATTTAAAGCCATGGGATCATATGCAAAGACTTAGAGCAGAGGTTCCCAAACTTTCCCGGTTCATGGCACCCCTAGTGTCTCAGTAATTTTTTTACAGAACCCCTATGCCAAAGGAAGTACCTAATAATTCTGTTTACTAAGTAACTAAGTCTAGACAACATAGTAAGTATTTATGTCCCATCAACTTACTAGTCATTTTAAAAAGTAATACACATAAATTGAAAAGGACAAAATAATATTTTTATTTCATTCTTATATAACCACAATTACTTACTTACTGGATGCATGCCCCTGTTGGGCACCACACAACTTCTCAAACCTTGGAATTGGATTGAATACTGCCACCCTCATTTCCTGTTTCACATTGATCTCTGTTTGTTATTTGCTTTTTATCACAGCAACCCCCAAAGACCCAGCTTCGCAAAGATATAACCTCATCAAAGGGAATATAGCACAATCTAAGGTTGGAACTATGAACTACCTCAAGCTGGTTGTTTTTGTGGTGTCTGACATATGTGGAGCATCTCCATGTTTCCTTCCAAATTTTTAATTATCCCATGGCATACCTGAGAGTTTGTGCAGCATCCCCCAGGACAACTAGGTGGACAGTTTGGACAGTTTGGGAACCACAGACCTAGGGAGTATGTGTGGCTAGAGAACAGAAGAGATCTGAAGACCCCCTGGATTACTCACTCCATCTCTAAGAGGAAAGGAAGATGATCCATAAAAGAAGGCCAAAATGAAGCAATCAGTGAGATAGGAGGAAAACCAAGAGGAATCATGAAAATCAAGCAAAAAAAAGTATCTTGAGAAGTGACTAAATTTGGAAAGAGTAAGGTAAAGTGTGAGGCCACTGGCTTTGGCCACATGGGTGTAACTGGTAAGCAGCTTCAGTGGAGTGCTACAGATAAGGGGCTAAGTTCCCCAGGGAAAAGCTCAGAGACTAAGCACCAGAGAAATTCAACAAGGATGTTTCTATGAGTTGGTGATGACTGTACAGGCATTAAGAAGACTCAATGTTAGCCTTTGAGGATTGGGAGAGCCAGGTAGGAGTAGAGTGAACATTTCAGGAGGGAGGGGCAGCTAGAGCAAAGGTGTGGAGACAGGAAGGAGCAGGCTGTGTTTGGAAGAGAGTGAAAATAACAAGCTGGCTGGAGCAGAACATTTAGGCAAGAAAAGAGTAGAGACAAAGTCCCTAATGTGGCCTTCCTGGAGTGAGCTCTGGCATGAGGAGGTGGATATGAGACCAAAGGACTTCAAACGTGCTTTATGCCTGCTGTATACAGTCATGAAGCAGGAAGTTTTGACGTGACCTTATCTTTTCCCTGGTAAGTGTTAGAGTCAAGTGGCTCATGCAGTTCTCTCCTGAGCAGAGTGATGGCCAACAATTCCAGTTACTCTTTCCACCTCCCAGCTACACTCCCTGCCTTTCTTGCCCTCTCTGTGGTGGTGAAGCTGCTCATCGACCAGGAGCGGGGCAGAGAGATCTTGGGCATTGGATGGACCTGGAGAATTCTCAGGAATGACTTCATCCATAAAATTGGAGTCACGCCTTATCCACAGTTTTGCTTTCTGAAGTTTTGGTTACCCACAGTCAACTGCAGTTCAAAAATATTAAATGGAAAATTCCAAAAATAAACAATTCATAAGTTTTGAAATGTGTGCCATTCTAAGTAGGGTAATGAAATCTTGTGCCATCCTGCTCCATCCCACCTGGGACATGAGTCATCCACGCTGTCTACGCTGCCTACCTGTTAGTCACTTAGTAGCCATCTTGGTTATCAGATCACTAAAACATAGTATATATAGGGTTCAGTATTATCCATGGTTTCAGGCATCCACTGGTGGTCTTGGAACATATCCTCCATGGATAAGGGGGACTACTGTATCACACAAAGAAAAGGAGGTAACCACAAATTCACCCAGAAATGCTATTTCTCAAAGTCGTCCAGATTCCTTTACCGGATTTCTAGTTTTCCCAAACCATCATGCCTCACTGACTTTCAGGGTGGCTCACAAACAGGCACTGCAGGTTAAATTGCATGTGGTTTCCTGCATACTGTAGGTGACTCCAGAAGTGAGGAGTGCTAAGCACATCCCCTGTGTGGGAGAGAACAGCAGTCTCAGGCACTGGGCGGAGAATTGCTGCCTTCATTCTGCTCTCAGTGCTACTCTCATCAGGACTTGGAGGGTAGGGGGTAAAGTCGCTGAGGAGACAGAATGGGTTTGCTTCACTTTTTACTGATGAAGGTCATTGTCTTAGTCTGGTTGGGCTGCTATGACAAAATGCCAGAAACTGGATAGCTTATAAACAACAGAGATTTATTTCTCACTATTCTGGAAGCTGGAAAGATCAAGGCACAGGCAAATTCCTTGTCTGGTAAGAGCTTCTTCCTCATAGCTGGGGACTTCTCACTGTGTCTTCACATTGTGAAAGGAGGCAAAGAAGCTCTACAGGGTCTTCTTATGAGGGCATTAATCCCATTCATGAGTTCACTGCTCTCATGACCTAATCATCTCCTTCCTAAAGGCCTCACCTCCTAATACTCCTAAATGAATGAATATGTATAATTGTCTAAGAATAGTGTCTGGCATATAGTAAGTGTTCAATAAGTGGTAGTTATTATTAATAAGGGATTTAGCAACAAACAAGACAGACATGGTCTCTGTCCTCACGGAATTGATCATCTGGCAAATAATGGATAACAATTTGTCACCTGAGTCTCAAAGAAGTTCTAGTCATTCCCAGAATCTTATTCAACCTATTAGAAAATACTTTTAACAGTATCTCTCTCTTTTTTAAACTAGAGGCTCAAATCCAGGTCATGGGGCCTGTATCAGTCAGAGTTTCATCAGGAAACAAATGGCACTAAAAATAGTTAATTGAGGAGAATTCAATAAAGAGTTATTTTCAAAAGTGTAGACAAAGTTTAAGGAAATGAACAAGGCATCGTGCAGTTCCCTGAGGCTAGCAACAGAGGGGAGCTACTATCTTCTAGGCCTGAAGAGGAAGGAAAAAGAAGCGACAGGAACCAGGAGAAGTATAACTAACAGGAGCCTTGGATTGAGCCTTGGGTCAAGGATTCAGCCAAGCCATGGTGGCCAGGCAGGAAAAGAACCAGAGAATACATACCTTGACTTCACTGTGTCCACTCTCTGATGTCCTACTAGTGCCTCCCATTGGCTGAACCCAACACAAAGTCAGAGGGTAGGGAGCCTGTTGATGCATCCCACAGATGTCAGCCTCCTGGAGAACAGAGCAGAATGGAGAGGGTGGAGTGTGAATCTGGAGGGCCATACAGAAGATAATCAGCTCCAGATCAAACCAGGAACAGATGCTATACCATCCATTCCACTCTTTGCCTACATGCCTCTTCTCTCCAACCTAAATTTCTCTCTCCTCCTCAAGTTAAAAAAATCTTTTAAACATCTATGTATATGCCATGGTCTGGATGGTTTTTTCCCCCCAGAATTCATATGTTGAAACTTAATCCCCAATGTGATGATATTCGGAGGTGGAGCCTTTGGGAGGTGATAAGGTCATGAGGGTGGAGCCCTCATGAATGGGATTAGCGCCCTTATAAAAGAGGCCCCAGAGAGCTCCCTCGCCTCTTTCCTCATGTGAGGACACAGTGAGAAGTTGGTTAGTCTGCAACCTGGAAGAGGGTCCTCACAGAACCTAACCATGCTGGTACCCTGATCTTGAACTTCCAGCCTCCAAAGCTATGAAAACTAAATTTTTATTGTTTACAAGCCACTCAGTCTGTGGTAATTTGTTATAGCAACCCAGACTAAGACAGTATATCAAAGAGTGCAAACAGGGAAGGGGTTGGACTCGGCCCAGCTCAGCCAGCTAAAATGCCCTTACATACCTTCATGATGGCATGCGTTTTGGGAAAGGATTATAGTGTCAAGAAAAAAATAACTAAAGTGACTCAATAGAGGTTACAGGTTTTATTCAGATGACACACATCAGTACCTCCAAATTAGGTAACTCTGAGCTGAAGCAGGATTGGAGAAGAAAGGGGTATGTGACATTGGTCTGCCCCAGGTTGCAGTTTTCTTTATCCATAACTACTGTAAAAACTTGCATTTGGAAAGGTTGGGATAGGTTGTTCTTCATGCCTATTTCTTGAGATCATTGGTACAATCTCATTTTGGCAGCTGAGAGAACAGTTCTTTCAAGAGCTGTCTTTGTAAACCTTGACAGTTGTCTATTAGCTGTCTAATGTCAGTTAAAGTTCACTGGAGCAGGAGATAGAAAATTAAAAAATGGAAAAGATAAGAGCAGAGGGAAAAAAGGAAAGGAACCAAAGGTCTAAGCAAGGAAAACTAGGGTCTGCTTTAATTCTTCTATAGTCTCCTCTCCTGGCGAATACAAATAACTTTCATTTCCACCAAATCTTTTGGGAGAAAAAAGAAAATTACAGGAATGAATAAGGTTAAGGAATTCAGGTAAGAAGGCCCCCATACTGGATTGGAGGAGCAGTTTGTTTTTTTGACTTCTGTCCTTAATCATAGTTTGGACCATCTATTTGGACAGGACAGTGTTCCTGGTCTTAATTAGACATGATTGGATGTACTTGAGGAGGGGTGTTCTTATCAGAAGGATAAGAAAATAATCACTAACCCTTGGGGAAAGTGCATACCAAGGATTGGTATACCCAGAGAAAGAGGTCCCTTCCCAACCATATGATGGTGAACCATAGGTCCAGAAGTCAAGACTACGTCATTCACTCAACAAATATTTCAGTTGGCTTCACAGATGTGTTAATTCAATAAAAAGACATCAGAAATGTTGGGGGGAATATTAGTACAGCAACCATCACTGACAACTGCACAAGTGCACCCCCTAAATGCCAGGATGATGTCTAATGCCAGACAATGATGGACAACAGGCTCTGGAGTTCCAGCATTTCTTGAGCAAGTGTTTCAACATTTTTGGCCACATTGTTGGTGGCATAGGTGACTCCACAAAGGACAGCATGGAAAACTTGGGCATTGCATCAAAATCTTCAGTAGCCCATAGGATTGCTCCTTCAAGGAGAACTGCTGCATAAAATCTGGCCCAGGTAGTTGTGAATGCATCTAGATTGATTCCGAGTCTTTTAGCTTCTTCATATAGTTTCTTTTCATCACTTACTGAGAATGGATGTTTTGCATAGAGGGGTGCTCACCCTTGACCCCGAATTGTTCTGGTTTGGGAGGAGTTTGACTCTTGGCCTAAAGAGGTAATAAACTCAGATGAGTGAGATAACATGGCTGTGTCCAACTGGTTGGCAAAAACCAGTAAGCAGTGGACATGCACACACAAAATATTAATCACTTGGGGCTTCAGGGTGAAAAACAGTCATACTTTTATCATTATAGCTTTCCTGCATGAATCTGGCCCAGTGATATCCCCCTTTAAACTGAGCCTGGCAGGTCTCATTACAATAGCTCAGGCCCATGAACTAAGGTTTAGAAACAAATGTTTCCTTCAGAGAAAGATAGGCTTCTCCTCTTCGGGGAGTATACTAGGTAGGGTGTGCTAATCCTGGAGACTTGTTGGAGATACAGTTTGGGTGGGACCTTGGCCCAAATGACAGCAGTAGTGGTGGACAGATTTCTCTCAGGGTAGAGAACAGATATTTGTGGAAAAAAAAAAAGCAATGGAACTGATGAGAAGAGGGAGGAAAAAGGTAAGCAAAATCAATAATCATAGATGACATTAGCTTCATAAGTACATGTCTGAGCCAGAAAATGTCAACAATTTTGGATATTGAAGAAGAAAGAGGGGAGAGAAGGAACAGGAAAAATAGGGAGGAGTAGAAATAGCAGAGCAAGGATAGGAAGCATTACTATGATGGATGCTTGGAAGTAATTCTACAGAAATACACAAATTCAGAAATTAGAAGGTGAAGAGTAAGAAACAAGGCTAGGATGAAAAGAGAGATAACAAAATTGGGATGGAGTCTGGTTCCGTCATCTTGAACAAAAGCTGTCCACTATCCAAGGTCATCTGCCTATACCCATTTTCCTGGGGAAAGCTGTCTCCTTTGTGTTATCATCTGTTTCAGAAGAGTTTCAAGAAACTCTGTTTCAAGTCTCCCATTAAGGAAGAAGTTTGAACTGAGATTTATTATTATGAAGTGTGTTGAATTTGGAGGTATAGAGGCCAGGGAAACATGGCTGCACTACATGATTTATAGCTCTTAAGTCCTGTATAAAGCCATTAGGCTTTTTTACCAGGAGGACAAGAGTACTGCAGGGACTGGTACAAGGAATGAGTAAATCTGCAAAAGTGGGCTGTAGTTTCTCTGGTGCTTTGGGTTTTAGGAGATACTGCGGCAATTTAGGCATTGTGGGATCTCATGAGACTTCTATATTTTCTCTTTTTCCCACATTTGTAGATGACGTAATCCAGAGGACACTGGGGACTGAGAAAAGTACATGAGAAAATTGAGGTGATTCTAAGGGGGAAGAGAGTTGGGGACATAAGAGTACGAGGTAGTCAAGAGAAGCCACCATAAGATGATATACTGGTGGGGTGAGGGGGAAATTTTCCCTTTCCCCCAAAAGTTCACTGAAAGATCAACTCACGATTAAGGCAGATTAATAAGAGGAAGAGGTTTATTTTCCCTGTGTATGGGGAGAATCACAAAGTGATTACCCAATATCCCAACAGGATCCAGATAATTTTATACTCTCCTTTTAGAGGGGAGAGAGATGAGGAATATAGGTAATTCTGTGTAGGGGCAATAAATGGTTGCTAGGGAGGATGAATGGATGGGGGAAACAGATTGACTTGTAAATGACTCTCTTTGCAAATTAAATTAACTTTGAGAGACAGGTATTATATTTTAAATGATTTGGGCCAGGTCTGGTTGCATTCTTGATTTTCTTTCCTGCAATATAGTGAGATAACAGCAAGGGAAGGGAAGCCGATTGTTCTTTTGATGGGTCCATCTGGTTGTGCAGATAGAGGGAAAACCCATTTCAAGGCCCTACTGATCTCCAAGGGTCTTTAACTCAAAATATTCTTCATGCCAAGGAGTCATATTCTGGGGTGAAATTTCCTCAGCTCCTTCACTGGGTCATGCCAGTCAGGGAGACCAAGAAAATGTCCTTCAGGTGTGCATCTAATAGTGGCTGCCCATTGAGCCAAAAGGTCTCATCCTAATAGGTTGGGGGGGAGAGAAGGGGATGGAAGGAGAGAGAAAAAAGACATGTTGAGAAGTTAAGGGCCCCAAGGAGACAGGCAGGAAACTGTGTTGTATTCACTGAAGGTCCTTTGTTTTCCTCAAACTGTTTAAGCTGCAATGCCATTAGTTTGTGACGTGCGGTTTTCTCTTTGTTTACCATGTTATTCTCAAAATGCTGGGCTAAGTGCTGTAACTCATGGAAAGGCGTGGTCTGCCAGCCTATTTTATGCTTCTAAACAGCAGCTGACATTTCAGGTTTAAGGCCATTAACAAAAATATGTGGACATTACAGGTCAGAGTGGTTTTAATCCGTCACTAATGTTAGACCCCTCATGCCCTTATTGACAGGGCTGTATTATTTTCCGGTTAATATGAGGGAGAAAAACTTCAGGAATAACCTTTAAAAAACTTTCTCCTATCTCTGGGGCTTTAGCATATCTGGAGAGTATGCTATTTCTATGAGGGTTAGCTAAATCCTCATTTATAGAGTCCATTTGGCCTTGTCAAAGCAGGTTTAAGCATCCCCTGGTCCTACTAAAAGGTGTGCTGGATGATAGAGATCAAGCAGCTGAGGAGCATAAGCCCCAAAATCATCCTGCATAGCTCAGTACATTGTTTTCTTTTGAGGATTTGGGAAATCTTTGACTATGGAGTGGAGGTCAGCCCACGACCAGGGTTTGAAGGTTACTTATGGTTGAGGTGTTGGATTTGGGTCAGAAACTCCTTGGGAGGGAGCTAGTAAAGGTCTGTATCTCAAGATACGGTTCCCTCGCCTTGAGAGGGAGCAGAGTAAGGGCAGGAAGTGGGGCTTGGGGAGGCCAGAAAGGAGAGCAAGTTCCAGGAAAGCAGGGCAGCCAGAGGGAACTGGGGTTATAAGAGGCAGAAGCAGAGTTACACTGAGGGGAGGGTATCATTGTGAGGAGAAGGCTGAAGTTGATCCAGAGAGACCTCCCCAGATTGAAGTCTGCCTGAATTGTTTCTTTTCTCAGAGGCTTCTCCATACCAATTAAAGAAAGCCGCCCATTGTCAGTTAGCTATTTTACCTTCTTTTGTTCTAAGGCACCTTGCAAATATACAAGTTTTGACCTGTTCCAAGACCCCCCAAGAATCCATTAGGGTTCAATATTACCTTTCCTGATGTCCCATTACTTAGAGAGGAATTTAACAGTTAGGACCACAGTGGCAGAACATCTGCCCAGCAGGGGTCCGTTGGAGGAAGAGGTTGGGTAGATTGTGTTTCTAATAATAAAGGAGGTCCTACACAGAAGAAGGGAGAAGGACCTTGTCCTACATTAGGACCGTCATCTAATCCTCCACAGGCACAGAGAATCCCGAAAGACAAAAGGGAAACAGATGCAGTGCCCTGTCAGACAATAGGTTAATCCTTTCAAGGAATCAAAGCCTGAAATCTCCCATGCTACAAGGAAAAACCTGAGCGCAGGATCGGAAGCAAGACTTCTCAACTCAACAGCAGTCCCCAGGAAGGGAGGAAGCAAGGGTTCCTCAACACATTCTGTCCTTCTCTGACACCTCAGCAGGATCCAGGGCTCGTCCAGACCCTATCCAAGCCACAGCATCAAACTGTCAAGAAAAAAATAAAGTGACTCAAATGGAGGTCAAAGGCTCTAGTCTGTGGATGTGCATCAGGGAGCATCTCAAAATTAGGTAATTTCCTGAACCAAAGTAGGATTGGAGTTGCTATAGAGCAAGGAGAAGAGAGGAGTATGTGACTTTGGTCTTGTCCCAGGTTGCAGTTTTCTTTTTCTGTAACAGCTGCAAAACTTGCAATTGGAAAGATTGGGATAGATTGGTTTTGAGAAAGAAAAGAAACTTTTTATCTGAGGAACGCAAGGCCCTTTAAACCATCAGGCACAGAGAGGCACTGAAATGTGGCAGCAGTCCTGTCTCACTCCTCCCGTGAACTAAGTAGTCACCTCTTGAAGCCATTTGCTATGTGGGACTGATGACAAGTAGCCATGAATTGACTTAACAGTGCTATACGCCGGACACCATAACTCACACCCTATAGCTCAACAATGTATAGCCAATCACTAATCAATGTGGTTTCTGTCAACCAATGAGAATTCCTGAAAAACAACTTTTGTAATTGCCCCCCTCCTGATTTGTCCTTTTGTCTACAAAAACTGGAGCTCCCCTTTGTTCTTCAGTGCACTTCTCAGGGTTTCCTGAGCTGCAGTCCTCAACCTTGGCCTAAAGAAACTCTCTATATTAATTTTGCCTCAGTTTCCTTTTTTAGATTGACAGTTTTCATGCCACTTTTGGAGGATCATTAGTGCAATCCCATTTTGGCAGCTGAGAGAACAGTTCTTTTGAGAGCTATCTTTGTAAGCCTTGACAGTTGTCTGTTAGCTGTCTAATGCCAGCTAAGGTTCAGGGGAGCTCCCAGGATATAGAAAAGAAGAAAAGGGCACGGGGCGGGGGGTGGGGGAAGGAAAGGAGAAAAAAGCCTAAGTAAGAAAAACTGGAATCTGTTTTAATTTTCACAATCGGAAGTGATAACCTAGGTTCATTTTGGGGACATGACCCAATCAGGACGTTACTACTTTAACTACTTGGTGAGAATTGAGTTTGCATCTGCTTTGCATGTATTAGCTCCCTGGCAATAACGAAAATAAAATGTCCTGGTCTTTTTCCCAAGAGTCCTTTGGCCACTACAATAGAAGCTAAAGCAAACCTCTAACAGGCAGATTTTCTACTGCTGAAACTACAGCCAGTCAGGGAAAGGGAGGCAAAAAAGAACTGTTTGGACAAATTTCCCGGAACAATGCATTCCTGAGCTCTGCCCAGCCACACCCTTGCCCCACCCTGAGCCACTGGCTGCTCCTAAACAAGGAATTCACACGCACTCCAGTGGTGAAATAGAGTTGGAGAACTCCTGTGTCTATGAGGAAATGAGCCAGTCTGATCTCTTTCCCCTTCCCAGAGGCTACAAACATGAGAGGCTCACTTAGTCTTGCATTTCCCTGCCCAGCAGCAGGGGACAGGCTTACTCATTAGCAAGCAAACATTAAGCAGCTACTCTGGGCCAGCCTCAGTGAATACAAAAATGAATAACACCAAGCTATGAATAAAGAACTGATAAACTTAGCTTTACTCATACATTTCCTTGCTCAGCAATGTGTTCTCCCGAAAATGGCTAAATCCAGCATTCACAGGATTTGAATATCAAATCATTTAAAAGCTCAAAGTCTTGAGTTCTGTGTAGGGATGGGAGGTGAAAGATGAGGAGGAAAGACAGAACCTGAGGATCTAACTTCCTGACTGATCAATGACTTCAGTCAAAATATCAGGTCTTCTCACAGAAGCCACAATTGCAACCCTAACCTCATACCTTGCTCTCTTTATACTTGTTCTGGTTCTGATGTTAGAAAGGTGATTCCATTTTCTTTTTTATATAGTCAGCTCTTCGTGTCTGTGGGTTCCATATGCATGGATTCAACCAACCCAGATCAAAAGTATTTGGGAAAAAATGTGTCTGTACTGAACATGTACAGACTTTTTTTCTTGTCATTATTCCCTAAACAATACAGTATAGCAACTATTTATGTAGCATTGCCATTGTATTAGGTATTATAAGTCACCTAGAGATGATTTAAAGTATACAGGAGGATGTACATAGGTTATATGCAAATACTCTGCTGTTTTCTATCAGGGACTTGAGCATCCTCGGATTTTGGTATCTTCAGGAGATTCTGGAACCAAACCCCCACAGATACCGAGCAACGACCGTATTTAATTTTGAAGTACCTTGGGTCAAGAAAGGGCTTTGATATGCAGAGGAATACAAGGGCAAAAGAAAGCATATATTAGAACAAATGTGTGGGACAATTTCCCTTGTCCAGCTCACCTAGCCAGGAGCATTAGAGTAGTCATAACCATCCTCTATGAAGTGTGCCTCTAAGACTAGGCCATACCTGCAAAGGATCCTTTGCCCCTGCCTGTGGTGGGGTTCCTAGAAGCAGTGCTGGCACAGGAATTCCTGTTGAACTGATTTATTGAGGAAGTACTCTAAGAGGGGGTGGGGGGAGCTGGCAGGAGTGTGATCTGTGATCTAAGCAGGAGACTAGCTTCAGACTGATCCCACAGGGAAGCTCAGGAGCACAAACTGTACCCCTGTATCAGTCAGTCGTTGGCGAAGGTCTTCAATGGGCAGTGGGGGTGGGGACATGGAGATTGCTGGGCAATTTTCTCTGGAGAAGGGGGCAGCTAGAGAAGAAGGCATCTGTAAGTTATCAACCAATGGTCACAGCAGCTGGAATATGAGTGCAAGAACAGGAAAAGGGAATCTGGGTGAGGCATCAACAGTATCCATTACTCAGCCCCTCCCCCATTATCTCTTTCTGTAAATCAGGGATCGGCAAACTTTTCTGTAAAGGGCCAGATAGTAAATACTTTAAGCTTTTTGCAGGCCACATGGTCTTCATCACAACCACTCAACTCATGTAGCACAAAAGCAGCCATAGACAATATGAAAATGAATGGACAAGGCTGTGTTCCAATAAAATTTTATTTACAAGAACAGTCAACTGTGGTTTTTGCCTGTACTCTTTTGGAGACAAGGAGTGATCTTGGCCTGTCACTAGCACCATGTACAAGAGGCAGACATGAATTATGGGGAAAAAGATTGGGCTTCTAATCGCAACCCTGCATTTCCCCAGCTCTTTCAGATGCAAGTGCCAGAAACCCAACTCAAATGAACTCAAGGAAAATGGAGCAGGGGAGAGGGAGTACTTAGTGTGTCATGTAACCTAACAGTTGCCTCGGGACAACTGTTCCAGGGACTCAAACTCTTTAGGACCTGCCCTCCACTTGTCTCAGCATTTTGACTTTTGTCTTTCCTACTGTAGATGGACTTTATTTCTGCACCAGAGAACATGGCCTCTGGCAGTTCTGGACTCAATCACTGATAGCTCTAGTCCTGAAGAGGGAAGGGGATCTTCTCTATCCAGGGCCAGGTAAGGTCAAGGGGAAAAAAACTGGATCTCGTGCCCATCTATGGATCGCAGACCCCCACACACACACTACCTGCCACCCATGGTCAGAGTCTGACACAAGAAACATGGCAAGGAGATCCCAGACCTGGCCATTGGGAAATCATTTTGAACCAGAGAGTCTCCCCAAATTATGCCAATTACAGTAACCTTGAGCTACTAACCTCTGGAATTTCAGTTTCTGCTCCCTCCTCTCTGTTTGCCTATGGTGAGATTTCTGTACTGGACAGATATCTTTTGAGCACACACCTTGTGCCAGGTATTGTGCTAGGTACTGTGGAGTTAGTATGAACGAGACAAAAATATCTCTGCCTTCACTCAACTTCCTATAAGTGAACCTTGCAAAACCCGGAACAGCCAGCCCTGATCTTTGGTCCTGATGGTGTGAGAATCACAGAACAGGTTATATTGCTCTAAAGAATAGTCTCCATTCACTGTCTCCATGTCTTGTTCTCTCATTACCTCTGTCCTACTGCATTGTCGTCCATCATTCCACTGAAAATTCCCTGGAAAAAGTCACCAAGAACCTTGTTATTGCCAAAATCGAGGCACCATTTTTGTCCTCATTTATATTGAACTTGGAGTATTTGATGTTGCTATCTGCTGCCTATGGCTAAAACTCTGTCCTTTTTTATTTTTAGTGACATGCACTCTTCTGGCTCTCCTAGATATCTGGGTGAGAGGTCAGTTAATCATACTTTTTAATTTTTACTTTCTATGCTTTTTTATAAGTAGAAAGTTTTATACTAAAAATTAAATTTTTAAATAAAGTAGTTTAAGTTAAATAAGGCTAATAAGAAAGTAAAAAAAAGTCTAAAACTCAAGTGAAAAGGGGTATTAATCTAGCTCTAATTCTACCTAGCTGTCAAAATAAACTCTACATTTCCGTGACCTAATCTCTAAGAAGAGGGGATATAATCATTCAAATAATGATTATTTGAATTAATAATCATTGACTGTACATTTTCTGCACCAGGCGCATATATATATATATAAATCTAAGTATTGAGGGTACAAAGGTGATAAAGACTTTGCCAAGGATTCAAAGAGCAGTGGTGGAGGAGCAGGAAAGATTTGGTAGATGAGATGACAATTGTCTTGAGATCTGATCGAGTGTTCATCAGGCTAACAAAGTGGCATGCTAGACAGGGTAAGGGCAGATACATCAGCAGCTGCCAAGTTTGCTGGGAGTCCGGAGTAGGTCATCGTGGCTAAAGTGTGGAGTTTGGAGTGGGGAGGGAGGGGCCAGGATCAGACCAGAAAAGGAGATGGGAGCCAGATCAAGGAAAATCTTATAGGAAATGCAAAATTTGAACTTTTTCTGCAGGCAATAGGGAGGCAGTAGAGCAGGAGTGTCTCAGGCTGAGCTATTAATGGACTTGACCATCTTTTTATATGTGTTAGCCATTTCAATATCTATTGGGTTGCTTATCTTTTTCTTTTCAATTGGTAGGGCAATTTAAATAATCTGGATCTTAAAAATTTGCCTGTTTCTAGTGTTGCAAATATTTTTTCCCAAGTTGTCACTTATTTTCTGTGCTTGCCTATGAGTCTTTACAACACAGAAGGTCTGTAGTTTCATACAGATACATGTATTGGTCTTTCACTTTTGTGAATTTAAATAATTAATTTTGTATCTTAAAAAATCCCTCTCCATTCCAAATGTGAAAAGTATTCTCTTGTCTAATTCTTTTTGTCTAAAAACAAAACTGGATAGTTTTGTTTTTATAGCTAGCTCTTTATTCTATCTTGGATTTATTTTTGTGAATAGTGTAAGGTACAGATCTAACTTTTTTCCCCCAAAGGAAGAACCATCTTTCACAACAGTATTTATTGTACATTTATTGTTGTACTATTTATTGTTTTTTTATTGTCTATTCTTTCCCACAGTATGAAATGCCATCTTAATCACATTCTAAATATTCCAGATTTCCCTGTATATATTAACTTACATCTGTAAATATCTATAAAATTCAAAAACACCAAAACCTAAATAGAAAAATGGTCAAAGGACATGAACAAGCAATTCATAGAAGATATATTTAGCTAATCTCTAACCTCAGTAGGAACTTAAAGTGCTTCTTAAAATAATAAAGTAAAATTGTTTATTTTTAAATCAACAAAATGTCACACTAGGGATTAAAAAGTAAACTGTCTGTAAAGGTATGTTTTAATGAACATTTTCATTCTCTGCTGATGAGAATGTAAATTGGTTATAATCTTTCTATCTTTAAAATTTTAATGCTCATTAACACAATAAATCATCCTTTGGCAGTGTACCCTACAGAAACAATCAAAGACTTAGTCAAGAATTTATATAAAGGATGTTCATGACAGTGACATTTAAAACCAAGACAAATTTAAAGCAACCTAAATGTTCAACAATAGAGATTGGTTAAATTAATTATGGTTCATGCTTATGAGAGAATATTGTGCAGTTATTTAAAAGGATGCCTTTATAGTGTAATTTTTTAAACAGTTTATCAGTAAAGAAAATGTTTTGGCATAAGACTCAATATACATTCATTAACAATAAGTCTTGCCAAGCTAATTTCATTTCTTTTGTGAAAGGGTAACTAGACTCATCTACAAGTGGAATTCAATACATCTAAAAGGGTGTATAGAGCTCCTAATATACATGTACAGAGCTCCTGGTACATCTGGTGGGTTGTAGTTGCCAGGTGCTGAAATATACAGGCAAATAAAATATAACCCCTGACCTCAAAAAGCTCATAATCCAAAGATAAAGGGGAACAAACAAGTGGAAAATTATAATACAGTGTTGTAAATGCAAGGAGTATTCAAACTCACCACATAAGGGAGCAGAGAATGAGTATGAAACTCAACCCAGGGGCATCAGGGAAGAATGACATAAAACTAGTACATCTGGATTTCTGAAAGATGTTTGAGAAGGACTCTCCTATTCTCTGTATGGATCTGAATGTAAAATGCTGGAAGGATGGCAAATCAATTTGGTAGGTCCATTGCACGATGGTACCTGATGATCAACCTCTACTAGCATACCTCATGATACTGTACTTGAAATTCCTGCTTTTCTAAAAAATGTTTTAAATAATTTGGATGAAGACATATAAAACATACTGTAAGCAATTACAAATGACCCAAAGATGGGAGGAATAGTTAACATAAAAGATGAGGGAATCAAGAGTCAAGAGATAGCTGGCGAGGCTGAAAAATGGACCTCACTGACAGGATGAACATTAATCAGAATGTAAAGTCCCACATTTAATTCAAAGACTGGGTTAGCCTAATATAGGTAGAAGTTTGTATTTTTTAAAGACCAAGGAGTTTTATTTGATTGCAAATTCAACACTATCTTAGGGGACATCAATGTATTTCTGTGTCTGCATCACAGTGCTCTGTGCTGGCTGGACCACACCTAAAACAAGACTGATATCTCCCTTTAAGGAAGAACTCTACCTTGTCAGATCATAGTGGAAACAGAGGAGGGAACTGGGACTCTTCTGCATGAGAAAGAGAACATGAGAGTCATCCCCAAATATTTGATGGATCACACTTATTCTGTATGGCAACATAGGGAAGACTTAGGAACATTAGAGGGGGATATATTTCTCCACATTGGAGGAAGCACTTATAAGCATTTTAGGACAGGTAGTGCATCTAAATAATAACATTGCTGAATACTTACTCTGTGCTGTGGAATTTCTCATTTAATCTTCTCTCAATTTTATGAGGTCAATACTATTGTTATCCCCATATTACACACATAAAATAGATTTACTGAATTGAATTAAAATTAACTCAAGCTGCCCATAAATAAAATGGACTGCCCTCAAGGCAGTAAGTATCCAGGTTGATGCAGAGGGCATGTAGCACTGGGTCCCTCCCCGTCTAACATTCTATAATTACATGATTAGACGAACTCAAGATTATATGAGATACAGTTACTATGTTCGGGAAGTATGTGAAAATTTGCTATATCATCATTTAAAAAGAAGCAAGCAAGAAGAGTCTTTCTGTGCAGCCCCAGTCCTCCCAGCAGGGGCAATTAGTCATACCTTTCATAAGCAGGCCCAGCTCCATCAACTTCCTGAGCCATCTTGCCCACTGTAGTGGGTGAACTAGATGCCCAGCTCCAGGGCTGCCTGGTGGAGCCCAGATGCCCCTGTTTCTCCCACACCTAAGTGTTCCTACTGTCTGCTGTGGTGACCTCAATTCAAATGCCATGGCTTCTGCCTCTGTTTCCCTGACTGGCCATCCTATTCTTCAGCTGAGACAGGACTCCTATCTACCATATAATTGACATTCTTGAGCATTTAATATGTACTAAGTCTCATGCAACCTTTCCAAGAAATCTATAATAATAATATAATAGTAAATAGTATTGCTATTCCCATTTTATAGACGTGGAAACTGAGGTTTAGCATGTCCATGAAATACCAAGACTACTACAGGCTGGACCCGAGATTCAATCCTAGATCTGTTGACTTCCAGATCCATGCTTTTACCCATTATCCCCTGGAACTAGTTCTCTTGGCTAATATCATCATATCTTGCTTAAGTCTTGCCATGCCTAGGGCCACGAATATATTGATTACCTATGACCATGGAGCCTCTACTCACAGGAATTCCAGAATTTGCCACCACACAAATTGTCTCAGTGCTGTGCCCCACCAGTTTGACTAGATGCCAGTCTTGAGCTAGATGTAGGTCACCTTAATGTCCCATCAAAGCCAAATTGGTTTCTTTTAAGCCCCTTTCCAAAGACCCATATTGCTAGATTCCCACCATAAATTAATAAAGATGATAAGGATTCAGGAAGGTAAGAGAAAGTGGGAATCAAAAGTAAAATAGTCACCTTGAAATTTTTCACACCCTTCATGCCCTTGAGAGAGAATGTGTTGTCACAAGTAACTGGGAGAAATTAGGAGTAAAAGTTCATGCGAAGTTTGAAGGAGAGGAGGAAGATCCCCCAAGGGCGTTGGCAGAAACAGCAAAGTAGTAATAATATATTTTATGTAAGAGTCTATCGGAAAGAGGGAGCATATGGAAAAAGGCAATAGCAGATTACTAAAAGCAGGTGGGAAAGTTTTTGCTTTGTGAGGAAAGTCTATGGAGATCCCAAGTTAGCTAGAGAAGCATTCCCATTCTGCGTACAGCAAACATGTCAGTCCCATGAACCCTGAGCCTAGACTGAGGATTGGCAACATTTGGTGGTCAGAGTGCCCTGGAAAAGGAGGTGGAGAAATAGGCAGAGTGGTTTAGTGCACTTTCGTCAGCATCAGACATGGTCGCACATCAAGGAGCTGAATGTTTGAGCCCTGGGGAGACTCTGTAATATGTGAAGAAGACCCTCAGCTTTCCTACTTGTCCCTAAAATACTGGAATTCTGAGAATTTGCCAGTCCTGCACTGTGGAGGTATTCCCACAGCTACACAAGAGCTTCAGGAGCTGAAGACAGCTACCTGTATTGGGATGTCAGAAATGAGATAAAGGCAATGGCTGAAGGAAGGTCTCAGGAAACAGTCCAACTGGCCATGTTCTATGGTGAGCAGCAAGAGAAAGTTTCTGCTGTGTGTTTCCATCCCAAAGGCTGTAAAATCTCTGGAGAATGTCTGTGAAGATATTGAAACCAGTCAGTGGAAAGACACTTACAAATGAATATAATCATTATTCAATTGTTATAATAACTGAGTCTCTTGTAAACTCATTATGATGGTATAAGCTTGTTGACCAATTACATCCTTATTATAATTGTTACAATTACTAGCTCAGTGTAACTGTCACCAAACTCACTAATATAATGTGTTTGGCCTATTTTTAAAAAAAAAATTGTTATAAAGCATTAAGTCTTATCCTCCTGTGAGATATATCATAAGTTATCCAATACTAATAAAAGTTAAATACTAAGAAATATGAGTTATTTACTTCTTATTAGACAGAATCCAAGGTTATCCCAATAATAATGCTATTAGCACTGCAGCAGACACTGTTAGTGCCCTACCCAAATCCCCTTGACTCTCACCTCTACACTCTAAAGGCTGCTTACCATGAATATCTGTGACTCTCTGCTTCAGAGTGTTTTGCTGGTGACCAGAGCATGCAGGGCCCTATCCATGGCAAAATGAAAGTTCAGAAGAATGAATGTCCCCAGGCAGCCCTCAATCAATAATGAATAAGAGTTGAAAGATAAATACCTCAGCTTCCTATCCCCTTGGTTGGGATAACTCTGAGGTGTGTCTTCTACAGTAGCTCCTAGAGGTCCCCAGCAGTACTGCACTCCAGTTGCCCACAGTGGTAACTTGCTAGAATATACACACTTTGTTGGCTTCCCTCCCTTCCCTGTCTTATATCCCCAATCCTCAACCAGCGCTTTCTGGGATTCCCCCCAAAATTAATCATTAACACTCTAATTCTTGTCTCAGGGTCTACTTTTGGGGTAACCCAGGCTAAGATAGCTACCAACTTTTTTTCTGACATACCTTCTTGGGTGGGAGAGCCAGTGGACTGTACAGTAGACATTCATTATCTTGAGTACATCCGTGGGAGTATGATATATGTCAGTTGTGTCACAGCAGAATAAAAGTTGAGAATTGTCATAAAACATGCACCTGACTGATTGACCATGACAAAAGGTGGCTTCAAGAAGAGATTACAGGCCTGGCTCAGTGGCTCACACTTGTAATCTTAGCACTTTAGTAGGCCAAGGCAGGAGGATCGCTTGAGCCCAGGAGTGTGAGGTTACAGTGAGCACCAATGCACTCCAGCCTGGGCAACAGAGTAAGACCCTGTCTCAATAAAAAAAAAAAAAAAGAAGAGATCACAGCTCAGTAAAGGAAGGGCTTCTGGAGAATAGTGCCACACTTTATGGTCTTTTCATTCCCAATCCCAGGTTTAATGAATGTTCATTTGTAGAAAAAGGCTGATAATACCTCTTATTCCTGAGAGGCACCAGGTGTGGGCATAGAGGGGCAAAGAAAAATTAAGTTTCCTTTTTTGTGTAAATACAGGAAAACTTTTCCTTTTTTTTCTTTTTCTTTTTTTCTTTTTTAAGATAGTTGAGGCAGCTCAACCTCAACTTCTGGAATGATGAAGTAAGATCCTCCAAAAATCTGCTTCTCATCAAAGCAAGGAGAACACTGGCAAAAAACTGTCAGAATCATCTTTTTCAAGACTCTGAAAATTAAGGCTTGCAACAATCTTAGGAATGTGTATTCCAAAAAAAAAAAAGGGCTAAATCTTGATAAGAACAGCAAGTATTATGGCATTTTAACTTACCCTCATTCCATCCCTCTCTCCGCAGCTCCACAGTAGCCTTTTAGCCAACAAAACCACAACTATACTGGCTGGAAAACTCAGCAACCTAGCATTCACTGGAGGGGGCAAAACAGATTTGGAGCTCCCCAAAAGACCCAACCCCAGAGAACTGTCACTATTTAACCAGTCTGGCAGTTCACGAAAAAGCTCCATTCTCAGGCTTAATCTTTATTTAACCTGACTCAGAGCCTTCTCTGTACAAAAGCCTGCTCTGTACAAATACCTTGAAGGGTATTTGTAAAAACAATAATTGGCAATTGTTTAACATTACAGCTGTCTAAGGTGGCATTACCAGTCGAGGCTAACAAAAGGCTGGCCAAAAAGTGTGAAAGGAAAAAGACAGGAATGAGATGTCCACAAGGGGCTTTGAGGAGCTCCGACATATTCCAAGGAATCCAGAAGGCCACGTGAATGTGCTGGTCTGTGCATATGTCCAGGAAAGACTTCAAAAGGCCCTCAACTCTCACCTGTAGTTGTTCTTGAGACTCTACACAAGCAGGAAGGGAAGGCTAAGACAGAGGTGCGAAACTGCCTGCTGAAGCACTCAAAGTATATCCCAACACATGTACAGAGCCCCTTAGCAAAGGCTGGGAGACTTATTGGTTTAAGACATTTAAGAAAATCTTCATTTCATAAATAGCTGACCACTATGCTAATTAAGCAGAGACTTCAGTGACCACACACAACAAAGAATACAGATTTTATAGAATTAGTCCAGGAAAGTTACCAAACACACTACTCATCAATACCTCTTAGGAATATAGAAGCAAAAATCCTCAAAAACTACTAGCAAATTGAATCCAGCAACATGTTAAAAAATTATATACCATGGCCAAGTGGAATTTATCACAAGAATGCAAGGTTATTTAACATACAAAAATCAACCAATGTAATATACCATACTAATAAAATACAGGCCAAAAACTACATGATTATCTCAATAAATGCAGAAATAGCATTTGACAAAATCCAACACCCTTTCGTGATAAAAACACTCAAGAAACTGGGAATAGACGGAATCTTAACCTAAGAAAGGACATCTACAAAAACCCACAGCTAACATCATACTTAATGGTGAAAGACAATTCTTTTCCCATAAGATGAGGAACAAGACAAGGATGTCCATTCTTACAACTCTATTCAATATTGTAATGAAGGTTATAGCCAGGGCATTTAGGCAAGAAAAAGAAATAAAAGACATACAGATTGGGAAGGAAGAAGTAAAACTATATTCACAGATGACAAGGTCTTACATACCGAAAATCATAAGGAATTGACACCAAAATTATTAGAACTAATAAATGAGTTCAGTAAGATTGTAAGATACACAATCAATATATAAAATCATTTGTATTTCTATACACTAACAATGAACAATCTGAAAATGAAATTAAGAAAACAATTCTATTTAGAATAGCATCAAAAAGAATAAAAAAGAATGCATTTAACAAAAGAGGTTACAACACAAATTGCAACATAAAAATAAAAAGACAAATGACCCAATTAAAATTGAGCAAAGGTTTCAGTAGACATTTCTCCAAAGAAGATATAAACATGGTCAATAAACATACTATTAGTCATTAGATACATAAAAATAAAAACCACAATAGATACCACTTCACACTCACTAGGACGGCTATAATCAAAAAGGCAGACAATAACAAGTGTTGACAAAGATGGGGGGAAATCGGAACCCTCATATCTTGCTGGTGGAAGTGCAACATGATGAAGCCACAGTGGAAAACAATTTGGAAGTTCCTCACAAAGTTAATCACAGAGTTACCATATGAACAAGCAATTCCACTCCTGATTATGTCCCCAAGAGAACAGAAAACATATATCTACACAAAAACTTGTACACAAATGTTTATTGCAGCATTTTCATAATACCCAAAACAGGGAAACACCCCAAATGATGACTGGATAAACAAAATGTGGTACATCGACACAATAGAATATTATCCAGTCATAAAAAGGAATAAATTTCTGATATATGCTATAACATGAATGAACCTTGGAAACATTATGCTAACTAAAGAAGCCAGGCATAAAGGCCACATATTGTATCTTTCCATTTATATTGAATTTCAGAATAGGCAAATCCATAAAGACAGATAGTAAATTGGTGGTTGCCAGATGCTACAGGAGGAAGGAATGGGGAATGGCTCCTAATGGGTATAAGGTTTCATTTGAGAGGGATAAAATGTTCTGCAATTAGATAGTGGTGATTGTTGTACAACTTTGTGAATATACTGAAAACTGTTGAATTGTACACCCCAAAAGAGTGAATTTTATGGTATGTGAATCACATCTCAAAAAAGCTGTTGTTAAAAATCTAATAAATAATAATAAAATACAAGAAAAAAATAGATGAGGCAGGAATGTTTGCCAGCAACAACCTCTGTTGTAAGGAAGGAACATGGCCTCATGGGTGATATCAAGGCCAAAGCCATCAGGCTATTTTTGGCATCCTTTGGACCCAACAATGTAACTTCATGGTACAGTATGGGATAGCAAAGGGCTGGGGTATTCTTTTCCAGAAAGCCTCTTAAAACATCCAGCTTCAGTGTAATTTGTGGGGGCAAATGAGGAAAAAGAGCAACCCTGCTTGAGCACGTGTCCCTTGTCATGCCAATTGACAGTGATGGATACAGACACACATTCATAAACTGCTTCAAAAATGATTCCAAGAGGAAGTAAGTAGCAAAACTGATATGCCTGCTAAAGGCGAGGAAGTTGAAGGAAATGATTACCTCAGGGCCAACTTCGTGGGTGTGTGACCTGTGCAGTCACACAGGGCTCCACACTCAGAAGGGTCTTGCGCTTGGTTTAATGCCCTGCTGTTGCTGTCTCAAAATTCTTAATAATTTTATCTTCAAACTTGTGTTTTGTAGGTGAAGTCTGATGGAACAATGGAGCATGAGTGTGAGCAGAGATGATAATGGGTAACATGTGTGTCCACTGGTCCTTGTCACCCCATTCACATAGAACATTCATGATACCTCATAAGCACAGAATTTTGGTGGATCCATGGTGCATCAAGAGTTCAGTGACACTAAAAGTGAGTCAAGGTAAGGGTGCTACATCTCCAACTAAGTAGGGGCACTGACAGTCCCTGAGAAGCCACGTTTACCATTTGAACCAGAACTTGCTAAGACAGCAATGGTGTTCTAAGAAACACAAACAATCAAGGGACCCTATTATATCCTATCTTACCCTTTAGTAGCCAACCACTTACTCTGAAAATGATGACATAGAAGTAAAGGGAAAGATAGGGCAATCCATAATTCCTTTTCCTTTCAGTTTTTCCTTACTCATCAGTAAGCCAAAGAGAGTGTTGGTAGAATGTGTGCATATCGAGAAGTAAAATTAAAATATTTGGCTTTGTTTTGCATAGTGTTTCCCCTGTTCTGATAAGAATGAAATACATATGCGTGTGTGAACCACTAAATACTAACTGCATGATTTTGGTGATTCTGCATACAGGTTAAATGCTCTTATATTTTAACTTAAAAGTAGCATTGGGTAATATAAAAATTAATGATCAAATTCATGCTAATAATTCAAATTTTTAATTTTTCTTTACTTAGAACCACATTAAATAGCCAATAAAAAACATCACGACAAGTTGAGAGAGACCATGGAAGAAAGGATAAAGCTTTATATTTTAGTACCCTTAATGTACTTTGTTCCCAATTTTTATTTTGTACTGGGCCCTGCAATTTATGTAACTGGAGATTGCCTTGATATCTGCCTTTGTGGTTTTCAAAAAGTCTGCACTTCACAAGCCCACACTTTATGTCGGAGTCATTGTGCGGGTGTGAATTGTGCGAGTAGGTGTGTGTTAGCAGGGGTGGAGTGAGGAGAGGAAGGCGCTGGAGAGCAGGCGTCAGTGGCAAAGCCGAATTAAGAACACACAGAGGGATTGCAGAAAAGAAAGTGGTCATTGGAGTCTCTGAAGGGCTCACTCTCAATATTAAAGTCACAGAAACAATACTAAGATATGATCATCTTCAGTTTTCCAAGTCAAATAACGACAAAGAGATGGAAGTGGGGGAGGAGTTTCTGCTTCACCATGGCAGCAAAAAGGTTTTCAGAACTGAGTGAAGCAGTTCTCCCTCAGAGCTAAATGTACAGAATGTGAAAGACAACTAGAATTGGTTGCGAATGTCATTTGTTGTGAAGTTCAAAGCAATCTCAAGCTTTTCCCCATGTTTTAACCTTCGGTATTTTTGTGAAAAAGAGTTGCTGCCTCCCAGTGACCGTGCAGTGAATGTTTTCAAACACACCACCTCTCTTATTGCGTAAAATGAGTTTGAGATGATTTTATCTCCATTTCTTACCATCTATTTGAGGAACTCAAGTATTTAATATATATTATCCTATAATAAGTGTAAAATATTTTAAAGATTTAAAATTGAAGCCCAGTGAAATTGAGTGGTATGCTCAATGTCACACAAAGGGCTGAAGAAGAGCCCAAATCTTTTGCTCCTTGACATAATGAATGGGATAAAGGATCTTGTTCCCTCACTCTATAAAGACAGCACATGATTTTCTAATTTGGTGTTGGTTGTGTGGTTTTGTGGGCAGGAAGGGATGATGATTCATTTTAGACTAAGAGCTACTGCAGATATTGTTAAGGTCAGCTGATTAGCCATCCTAATTCCATCTCCCACCTTAATTCTCTTTTACCATGTAATATAACATATTCACAGGCTCTAGGGAGTATGACTCAGACATCTTTGGAGAGCCATTATTATGCCAACAACACACATGAAACAAAAATGGAGAAATATACAATTAACAATAAATTTGGATACTTCAATATTTGACTCTCAATAACTGATAGAATGACTAGACAGAAAATCAGCAAGGATATATGTCTTGCTGTGCCTTATATATATATCACCATCAAACAACTTGCCCTAACTGACGTCTATAAAACGTTCCACCAAACAGCAACATAATACACAATACACATTCTTGCTTTGTGCAAGTCCAAGTGGGATTTGTTCCAGGAATTCAAGGTTGTTTTAAAACCAAAATTCAATTAATATAACAAATATAGATCAGGCATTTCACAAAATTCAACAACCTTTCATGATTAAAACTCTCAAAAAACTTGAAATAGGAGGAAATTTCCTCAACCCAAGAAAGGGCATCTATAAAAACCTACAGCTACCATCCTATTTCATGGTGAAAGACTGAATGCCTTCCCCCTAAGAGCAGAACCTAGGAAACAATGTCCATTTCACCGATTCTACTCCACATTGCACCGGAGGTCTGGCCAGTGTAGTCATGTAAGAAAAAAGAAGTGGAAGGCACTCAGGCTAGAAAGGAAGAAGTAAAATTTCACAAATGATATAATCCTATGTATAGAAAATCCTAAGGAATTCCCAAAGCACTATTAGAACTGATAAACCAGTTCATCAAGGTTGCAGGATACAATACCAATATATGAAAATCAATTATATTTTTATATATGTAAAGAATAAACAATCCAAAAGTGAAATTAAAAACAATTCCATCCATAATATCACCAAAAAGAATAAAAATTTAGGAATAAATTTAACAAACAAATTGTAAGACGTGTAAAATGAAAATTATAAAACATTGCTGAAGGAAATTAAAGAAAATTTATATAAACAGAAAGACACTCCATGTTCATGGATTGGAAGACTCCATATTGTTAAAATGGCAATTCTTCCAAAACTAATCAATAGATTCAGTGCAGTCCCCATCAAAAGTCCACCAGCCTTGTTCTCTCTCTCTCTCTCTCAGAAATTGATAAGATGATCCTAAAATTTTTATGAAAAACCAAAACACCCAGAGTGGCTAAAAGAATTTTTAAAAAGAAATTTGGTGGACTTCCACTTCACAATTTAAAAAATATACTATAAAGCCACAGCAACCAAGAAAAATCAAAAAGACAGGCAATAAGAAATTTTGACAAGGCTGTGGATAAACAAGAACTCTCATACATTGCTGGGGAAATGTAAAATGGTACAGCCACTTGGGAAAACTGGCAGTTTCTTTAAAAGTTATACATACTTTTATCATATTACCTATCGATTCCACTCCTTGGTATTTATCCAAACTAAATGAAAACACTTGTCCACACAAAAACTTGTATACCAATGTTCGTAGCAGCATTATCCATAAAAGCCAAAAAGTGGGAGCAACCCAAATGTCCATCAATAGACGAATGGACAAACAAAATGTGTCATACCCAAACAATGGAATTTTTTGTCAACAAAAAGAAATAAAATAATAATACATGCTACAACATGGAAGAACCTCAGAAACATGTTATGTGTAAGAAGCCAGACACAAACAACCATATATTGTATGATTCTATTTATATGGAATGTCCAGAAAAGGCAAATCTATAGAGATAGAAAGTAGATTAATGGTTGCCTGGGGCGAGAGGTAAGAATGGGAAGTGATTATAAATGGGCCCAATATTTCCTTGTGGGGTAATGAAAATATTCTAAAACTGGGTGATGATGATAGCTGCACAGCTCAGTAAATTTACTAAAAATCATTGAATTGCACACTTAAAGTAGGTGAATCCTATGGTATATAAATTATCTCAATAAATTTAGTTAATAATTCTAATAGAAAGCAAATTCCCCATTCAGGGACAGAACACACTCGTACTTTAGAGTATGACTAGGGTTGTGCCAAGCAAGACCCAAGCATCTCTTTATATAAAGTTATATCTACATTATCATTATGAGCTTTACATCATGCACTATCCTTAAACACTTGAAATGCATTTGTTCCTTTAATGCTCATGATAAATTTACGAGTTAGGTTAAGTAACTTGATCAAAGTCCCTCAGCACCAAACCAGGATTCAAATTCATGTCTGCCTGACTCTAGTCCTTGTTCTATATCCCCATATTATTATGCCCTTATATGAAGTTAGAAAAAAGAACAAATTGCCACCTTTAAAAAGATCTAGAAGACTTGATACCTACTTGACAAAGGCATAATAGCACTTATGATCACAGACTTTAAGACAAAGAAAATGTGTTAGTCTCTAATGCTGTGTAAAAAATCACTCTAGGCTTAGTGGCTTAAAATAACAATAAATATTTAATATCGTCCACAGTTTCTGGCAGTCAAGAATCTGGGGGCAGCTTGGCTCAATGGTTCTAGCTCGAGTTTCTCATGATATTGCACTCAAGATGTCAGCCAGGGCTGCAGTCAAATAAAAGCTTGACTAGGGCTGGAGCATCCACCTCCAAGGTGACTCTCTCAGACACCTGGTAAGTTGGTTCTGGCTGTTGGTGGGAGGCCTTAGTTCCTCTCCACATAGTTATCTGTACCAGGCTGCATGTGTATCCTCATGACATGGTTGGTAGCTTCCTCCAGAGCAAGCTATCCAAGAGATCAAGGTGGCAGCTGGGTTGTCTTTTACGATCTGACCTCTGAAGTCACGCACCATCACTTTGCAATGTCCTTTCCAATGTAGGAGGGGTTAACACAAGGACTTAAATACCAAGACACAAGGATCATCACAGTGCTCCTTGGAGGCTGGCTAGCACAGCAAATGTTTAGCTTACTCTAGGAGGGCTGACAGAGCTGGAATTGTCAAGCATTTAGTCCCACATTTATAAGAGATATACACATGACACTCTCCCCAAATCAAAGATACTTGCTCCAAAGTCATGGACAGCAGTCTGTCCCTCTGGGCTGCAGTCCTGCTCTGTTCACTGTCCCTGGCAATCTGAGTGGCCCCAGACGGTAAATGGGAAGCCAGAATGTGCCTTGTGGTGCCTCCACAGGCCCCTTATCCTGCCCATCTGAAATTATAGTATGGTACCCTCCCTCCTGCTGATTTCCTATCCTGGACAGATCTTTGCATCTCCCCACATCCCCTACTCCTCATCAAAATGGGCCTATGCTGTGTTTCATTTTCTTGAATCTTCCTTTTCATCTCGAGATTGGAAAGCTCTAAGTCTGGAATACTAATTCAAGGTAGTGGGTTAGAAACTCATTAGGCATATTTGCATTCTGACTGCCTTCCAAAGCTTCAGCCCCAGGGAAAAAAAAGTGAATGCATATGGGAGTTTTCATCATTTGCAGGCAGAGGAGGGGAGCATTTCTGTCTCTTCAAATCATACCAAGTTGATTCAAATCATACCTTCATGCATTTATTCATTCAGTTAGTCAGCACTTATTGAGTGCCTACTATATACTAGACACTTTCCTAGGTACTATATAAAACGCATCTTGGATACTATGAATAAATGTTAGCAAAACATTTTATAGGCCCTACAACTGCAGAGTGTGGAAAGATCGAACATAGGACTCCTTTCCTAAGGTTCCAAGGGAAGGAAAGGGACATACAGAGGTATCTTCACGTATAGCATCCTATGATATGTATGTATTACTACCGAAAGGGGAGATTTGTTAGAGTCTCAGCCAGACCTAGGAAAAGCTTGTCAGCCAAATGAAAAATCCAAATTAGTTCCTTTGAGAGCAGCTTTTTAAAAGTACATTTAAAATACCACCCCCATGAACACTTCAAAAGGTACATTTCTGAACCCTATGAATATGAAAACATAATTCACATCTAACAGTTGATATTCTGCCTAAAATAAGGCAGCTAACAAATGTTGCCTCCTCAATAATGAGATATTATAAGTGTTAAGAGCTATCAGGACAGGGCACCATAGTTTTAGAAACCAATCAATTACAATTGTGTTACATTATTCAGTAACTTGATTTTTTTTCCCCACTAACAAAGAGAAATAGAGGAATGGATCATTTATTCAATCAACAAAAATTCCTGAATACCCACTCTGTACCATAACTAACTGTGCTGGTACTGGGAATACAGAGGTGGACAAAAAGACAGAGCCCAGCATCATTGACCTTAAAACCCAGCAGGACGGCATGAATCAAATAAATATTTCAGAAATTTATTCACAAAGGCAATGAGTGCTAAGAAGGAACAGATAGTCCAAAAATAATTTATGCAACCTTACATTTGAGAAAAAATCATTTTATGACCAGGACTTTGCTCATATTTTAGCATACATATTCATCTTGGAAAGTAAGTTCTAAAGTCTGACTACTTGAGTTCAAATTTCAACTCCACCATTTAGAAGGTGTAAGACCTTGGGTAGTATAAATTCTCTCTCTAAGCCCCAGTTTCCTCATCTGAAAATAAAGCCTACTTTGTGGTCCCCTTGAGATAATTAAATGAGACCATACATGACAAATTATATTGTTCGGCATATAATGAGTATCTATAATTTTATTAATGATGTTCACTTAAGGTAATATTAAAATTACTTTCCATTCCTTGAGGGTACACCAGCATTATGAAAGGAGGTTAGGGTTTATATTTTCTCCATGTATTTATTCAGTCATTTATTTATATCTTTGGCATCTTTCTTGCCAAAACTAAAAAGAATATAGAATCCCAATGCTTAATTATTTTTTGTGTTTTTTCAAATCTATTTATTTTAAAATTGACATATAAAATTGTATGTATTTATCATGTACAACATAATGTTTTGAAGTATATATACAGTGTGGAATGATTAAATCTAGCTAACTAACAAATGCGTTACCTCACATAGTTGTCATTTTTGTGGTGAGAACACTTAATATCCACTCTCGTAGCATTTCTCAAGAATACAATATATTGTTAACTATAGTCACCATACTGTACAATAGATCTCTTGAACTTATTCCTCCTACCTAATGTAATTACGTATCCTTTAACCAACGTCTTCTCAACCCTTCCCCTGCCCCTGCCCCGGCCCCAACCACCTCAGCCTCTGGTAACCACGATTCTACTCTTTAATTCTATGAGATCAACTTTTTTACATTCCGCATATGAGTGAGAACATGCAGTATTTGTCTTTCTGTGCCTGGCTTATTCCACTTAACATAATGTCTTCCAGGTTTGTCCATGTTGTTGCAAGTAACAGAATTTCCTTCCTTTTTGTGGCTGAATATTATTCCATTGTGTTTATATGCCACATTTTCTTTACCCATTTATTCATTGATGAACTCTTATGTTGATTCCATTATCTTGGCTATTGTGAATAATGCTGCAATAAACATGCGACTATGGATGTCTCTTTGACATACTGATTTCATTTTCTTTGGATGTATACCCAGTAGCAGGATTGCTGGATCCTATGGTAGTTCTATTTTTAATTTTTTAAGAAATCTCCATACTGTTTTCCATAATGGCTGTACTAATTTACATTGCCACCAACAGTGTGCAAGGGTTCCCTTTTCTCCACATCCTCCCCAACAGTTGTTATCTTTTGTCTTTTTGATAATAGCCATTCTAACAGGTGTGAGGTGTTATCTCATTGTGGTTTTGATTTGCATTTCCCTGTTGATTAGTGATGTTGAGAATTTTTTCATATACTTGTTGGCCATTTGTATGTCTTCTTTTGAGAAATGTCTATTTAGGTGTTTTGTTCATTTTTTTATTGAGTTGTTTGTTTTCTTGCTATGGAGTTGTTAGAGTTTCTTATGTATTTTGGTTATTAGCCCCAAACTATATTATATAGTTTAATAGTTATATATATAACTATTATCAGATGTGTAGTTTGCAAATATTTTCTCTATTCTGTAGGTTGTCTCTTCACTTGTTGATTGTTTCCTTTGCTGTACAGAAGCTTTTTAGCTTAATGTAATCCCATTTGCCTATTTTTGCTTTTGTTTGCCTGTGCTTTTGAGATCATATCCAAAAAATTATTGCCTGGATAAATGTCTTGGAGCTTTCCACCTATGTTTTCTCCCAATAGTTGCATAGTTATGGGTCTTACATTTAAGTCTTTAATCTATTTTGAGTGAATTTTTATATATGGTGAGAGATAAGGGTCTAATTTCATTCTTCTGCAAGTGGATATCCAGTATTCCCAATGCCCTTTGTTGAAGAGACTGTCCTTTCTTCATTGTGTGTTCTTGGCACCTTTGTCAAAAATCAGTTTGCTATAAATATATGGATTTATTTCTGGGTTCCCTGTTTCGTTCCATTGGTCTATGTTTTTGTTTTTATGCCAGCACCATGCTGTTTTGGTTACTATAAGCATTGTAGTATGTTTTGAAGTCAGGTAGTGTGATGCCCCCAGCTTTTTCTTTTTGCTCAAGATTGCTTTGGCTATTTGGGGTCTTTTGTGGTGCCTTAAAAATTTTAGGGTTTTTTTTTCTATTTCTGTGAAGAATGTCATCGGAATTTTTATGGGGATTGCATTGAATCTGTAGATTGCTTTGGGTAGTATGGACATTTTAACAATTTTAATTCTTCCAATCAATGAACACAGGATATCTTTCCATTTATGTGTGTCTTCTTCAACTTCTTTCATCAATGTTTTATAGTTTGCAGTGTAGAGATCTTTCATCTCCTTGATTAAATTTATTCCTAAGTATTTTATTTTTTGTAGCTATTGTAAATGGAATTGTTTTCTTGATTTCTTTTTCAGAGAGTTTGCTGTTAGTATATAAAAATGCTATGATTTTTGCATGTTGATTTTGTATCCTGCAACTTTAATAAATTTGTTTATTAGTTCTAACAGTTTTTTGGAGGAGTCTTCCGGGTTTTTTATATATAAGATCATGTCACCTACAAACAGGGACAATTTAAATTCTTCTTTTCCAATTTGGATACCTTTTATTCCTTTCTTTTGCCTAATTGATCTCTCTAGGACTTCCGGTACTATGTTGAATATAAATGATGAGAGTGGGCATCCTTGTCTTGTTCCAGATCTTAGAGGAAAAGCTTTCAACTTTTCCCCATTCAGTATAATGTTAGCTGTGGGTTTGTCATATAGGGCCTTGTGTTGAGGTACATTCCTTCTATACTTAGTTTGTTGGGGGCTTTTATTGTGAAGAGATGTTGAATTTTGTTAAATGCTTTTTCTGCATCAATTGAAATGATCATATGGTTTGTGCCCTTCATTAAGTTAATGTGATGTATCACATTTATTGATTTACATACGTTGAATCATCCTTGCATCCCTGGGATAAATTCCATTTGATCATGGTGGATGATGTTTTTAATGTGCTATTGAATTCGGTTTACTAGAATTTTGTTAAGGATTTCTAAATCTCTGTTCATCAGGGATAAAGGCTTATAGTTTTCTTTTTTTGTTGTGTCCTTGTCTGGTTTTAGTATCAGGGTAATGCTGATCTTGTAAAATTAGTTTGGAAGTATTCCCTCCTGTTCTATTTTTGTAAGAGCTTGAGAAGTATTTGTGTTAGTTCTTTAAATGTTAGGTAGAATTCAGCTGTGAAGCCATCAGGTCCTGGGCTTTTCTTTAATGGGAGATTTTTTTATTACTGATTCAATCTCCTTACTCATTATTAGTCTGTTCAGATTTTGTATTTCTTCATAATTCAACCTTGATAGGTTTTGTGTGTCCAGGAATTTATCCATTTCTTCTAGGTTATCCAATGTGTTGGCATATAATTGTTCATTATAGTCTTTCATGATCCTTTGTATTTCTGTGATATCAGTTGTAATGTCTCCTTTTTCATCTCTGATTTTATTTATTTGAGTCTTCTCTCTTTTTTTCTTAGTTAGTCTAGCTAAAGGTTTGTCAATTTTGTTTATCTTTTTAAGAGACCAACTCTTCATTTTGTTGATCTTTTCTATTGTTTTTCTAGTTTCTATTTCATTTATTCCTGCTCTGATCTTTGTTATTTCCTTTATTCTACTAAGTTTGGTCTTAGTTTGTTCTTGTTTTTCTAGCTCCTAGGATGAAAGTTTAGGTTATTTATTTGAGATCTTTCTTCTTTTTTTGATGTAGGTGTTTACTGCTATAAACTTCTCTCTTAGAACTGTTTTTGTTGTATCCCAGAGGTTTTGGTATGTTATGCTTCCATTTTCATTTGTCCCAAGAAATATTTTAACTTCCCTTTTAATTTCTTCATTGACCCATTGGTTGTTCAGGCGTGTGTTGTTTAATTTCTAAGTATTCGTGAATTTTCTGAAGTTCCTCCTGTTATTGATTTCTAGTTTTATACCATTGTGGTCAAAAAAGATACTTGATTTGATTTTAGTGTCTTAAACTTATTAAGATTTGTTTTGCAGCCTAATATATGACCTATTCTGGAGAATGTTCCATGCAGTTGAGAAGAATGTGTATTCTGCAGCTGTTGGATGGAATGTTCTGTATATGTCTATTAGGTTCATTTGGTCTAGAGTATAGTTTAAGTTTGATATTTCCTTACTGATTTTCTGTTTGAATGATCTGTCCATTGCTGAAAGTGGGGTGTTAATGTCCCCTACTATTATTGTATTGCACTCTATCTCCTTTGTCAAATTAATATTTGCTTTATATATTTAGTATATATTTAGGTGCTCTGATGTTGGGTGCATATATATTTACAATTGTTATGTCCTCTTGCTGAACTACCTTCTTTATCATTATATAATGCCCTTCTTTGTCTATTTTTATAGTTTTTGATTTAAAGCCTATTTTATCTGATCTAAGTATAGCTACATCTGCTCTCTTTCAGTTTCTAGTTACATGAAATATTTTTTCCATCCCTTCACTTTCAGTCTATGTGTGTCCTTATAGGTGAAGTGAGTCAGTTGTTATTAGCTTAAAATAACCCGTTATAGCTATAAGATGTTTTTTGTAAGCCTTATGGCAGCCACAAAACAAAAACCTGTAGTAGATACACAAAAAAGAAAAAGCAGGGAATCAAAACATACTACTAGAGAAAACAGAGAGAGAAAGAGAAAGAGAGAGAGAAAGAAAGAATCTACAAAACAACTATAAAACAATGAACAAAATGGCAGTAGTATGTCTTTACCTATCAATAATTACCTTGAATGTAAATAGATTAAATTCTCCAATCAAAAGGCATAGAGTGGCTGAATGGATTATGAAAAAAAAAAAAAACAACAAGACCCAACACTTTCTTTAAATGTCTTACTACACTTGGATTTTGCTTACTCCAGATATTTGAGAGTATAAGTTTCTTCACTCCCACACCCCTATCCCTATTTCTCTCTTTTCCTTCCCCCTTTTTCTGAAAGGAATTCTGGGCTAACATTTGGGCTCAACTCCCAAAACAAAGTCAATTTTCTCATTAATATAATAGTAGTCAGAGAGATACTGCTAGAGCCTCTAGCACAATTATGAGATTCCCACTGATAGCACTTGGTCTCTGTTAGCTTTCTGAATGGCCTGGGTATCCATTTGGAGAAAGAGAATTTTTAGCCCTGAAAAAATTCACAAATTCACTATATCCCAGGTATAAAAATTATCCTTTGATTAATGGAGTCAGATTTCATCTACCACTCTGTAAAAAAAAGTCAGCGTAAAGCAAATAGCTATTATTCACCTTAGAAGAAAAGGGAAAGATGTGCCATTCTTTCATTTATCTTATTTTTTCATGTCAATGAACAATAATAATATTTACTCCCTTCATCCTCAGTTCTTTATCCTCCTGTGAGACCCCATCTCTACAAAAAATAAAAAATTAGCTGGGTGTGGTGGCACATGCCTGTAGTCCTAGCTATTCAGGAGGCTGAGGCAGGAGGATCACTTGAGCCCAGGAGTTCAAGGCTGCAGTGAGCTATGATTGTACCACTGCACTCCTGCATGAGCAACAGAGCAAGACCCTGTCTCTAAAAACACACACACACACACACACACATACAGAGGAGGAAGACAGCATTGTGACAACAGAGGCAGAGATTGGAGTGATACAGCCACAAACCAAAGAACGCTTGGAGCCACTAGAAGCTGGAAGAGGCAAAGAACAGATTCTTCCCGAGGGCCTTGTGAGGGAATATGGCCCTGACACCTTGATGTCAGACTTCTGGCCTCCAGAACTATGAGACAACAAATTTCTGTTGCTTTAAGCCACCAAGTATGTGGTAATTTGTTATGGCAGTCCTAAAAGACTAATATATGGCCCAACATTCATTTGTCCATTCATTCTGCAAACATTTGGCAAGCATCTCTTATGTGCCAGGCACTGCTAAACTAGCACATAAGACACTATCTCTGGCTTCAAGACATTTATAGTCCATTTAAGTTTAGTACCTTATGCCTGGGTTGTGTGGCATTCTATACTGACACTGGACCTATTAGACATTTTGCTGGCCAGCCCACAGCATAATTCTGTGGCAAGCTGGAGTGCCAATGGAAATCTCTGAATGTCTACAATGTGTCTCTAGTGCAGGGAATCATAGGGTCATGAAACTTGAGGGATGATAGGGATTTTGAAGATCATGTGGTTTGACCTCTCCCCAGTACACAAATCTATTTTGCAGAGTTCCTGGTAGGTGGCCAATCAGCCTCTTTTTGAGCACTTCCCCAATAAGTATATACAATGAAGTATACCCCTTTTATATCATATCCCTCTTCATTTATGGACAACTTTCACTGTAGGATTCTCACCTTCACTGAGCCCTAATCTGTCTACTATGGCTTCCATCCAATTATCAAAATTCTATCCTCAAGACCCATAAAAATAAGTTCTAGTTCTTCTTTCATATAACAATCCCTCAAATTATCAAAAGCACATGTTATATTCCCCAACTATCTTCTCTTATCTAGCAACTAACCCAGTTGGTATTACCTTCTTCTCTAGACACAGTCTCATTTATTCATACAATTTAAAATATGGGACTGAGAACAGAATACAATTAACACATAAATCAAGCAGAGGAGAGTGGGACCATTACCTCCTTTGTTTTGAGCTTAATTCATGCATTCTAACACTGAATTCACATTACAGAGAATGATGTCATATGATTGACTCATTCTGACCTTCCTGGCAGCTGAAACCTAAGCATTTTACAGAATTTCTGTTAAACCTGATTGATTTTGGAATCTATGGACAGTATTTTTTGTTTACTTCTGGAATTGCCTCTTGTTTCTTCAGCTAATTTTTCCAGGCTGTCAAAATATTTTCAATCCTGATTTGTCATCTGGCATATTACCTTGCTTTAGCTGCCTCTCATTCCCATGCTCCCCATCCCTGGAATTTAACACTCTGTCTCCAGGCTCTGGTTTAAACCTTTCCTTGCTGGACTCTTAAAACTTGCTCACACACTCCTATTATAGGCCATTACTCCTTTCCCCTGACTCTTCTCAAATCACAACAACCAATTGCTGGGGCAGGGCTCCAATCTCTAAAGTACCTTCTAGCTCTGATCTTCTTTCATTTTATTATGTTAGAAACTGGCAGATACTCAAAATTATTGAAGCATAATAGGATTCATGTAAGTGCAAGGGGCAGCTAGCACCTTATGAGACCCAGAAAGACAACCAACATTTTATAAATCGCATCAATGCCATACACTGGGGATGATCCTGGGGAATTATAGCACCTTTAAGAAGATTTTTAGCAAGGCTTTGGCAGTCCTTTTGGATTCTATTCTCTGAGCTGCAGGTATGAAGGTGAAGAACCCAAAAGTGGCTCTCATAGGCTTAGTGGACCAGTTCCAAAGTGCTGGGCACATCACCACCTGACACTACCAAAACTGACTCAGTAAGAAGGGTCCAGAGTTCACTAAGGTTGTTGGGGGAAATAACAAATAGTATCTTGTCAACACTTTGCAGTTACTCCTTTTTCAACTAAAAGACATATTGATAAGAGAGGTGAATGGGAGAGGTAGGAAGACATGACATGCTTGGGAGAAAAGAAATCCTGCTTCATGCCACCTTTTCTGATGATTTTTCTCCATTTATTTTCTGAACAAAATGTAAGTGGAGTAGTTTGTGGTGGTGAAGAGGTGATGTAAGAAAAATAGAGGGAACACTACTATTTAAAAGTTGCTTTTATTGTTATTTTCCAAATTTTCATATTCCCTATGCTATTGAGATGCTGGCCATATTTAAAAGTATTTATGACAGACAATGGGATAGAGGGCTAAAAATAATAAAATTTAAGCAAGTCCCATCAATACACACAATGATACTTTATAGCTACACAGCACCTTTACTCTTCTCAAAGCACTTTTACATGCATTAAAACCTCACAACAACCCTGTGGGATTGCCATTATTATCCCTACTTCAAAATGAGATTTAGTAAGGTGAAGAGATTTGCCTTGCCCAGGTTGATAAAACTAGTGTGCAAAGGCAGAACTTGGATTTGAGCCAATATCTAAGCAGTATTCTTAATGCCATGGCACAACTATCCTGAAAGAAAAAAGAATTAATCTTTACTAGCATAGCTCCTGTGAAAAAGTGCAATTATCTTAGATTTCATATCAAGGGAGTGGAGATTCCCTTCTGTTATATATAGATGGAAATGATGTAATCATCCTTCAAGTCCTCCATCTCAGTTAATCTGTCTCAGTCCATGAAGATTTCTCTAACATCTTCAGTTTAATAATTCAATGTAACGAATGTCTAGTTAATGCCTGCAATGAATAAATGCCATGCTAGCACAGTGGGAAGTCAGTTATCTTGGTTCTCAAAAAATCTTATCAACTAGTAGAGAAGACAGATCTCCTAGCTACCTATTGCTGAATGACAGACCACCCCAAAACTTAGTACTTTAAGACAACAACAGCCATTTATTTTTGCTAATGATTCCGTGGGTTGGCTAGGCTCAGCTGGGCAGCGCTTCTTCTTTGCAGCCATTCAGTGGTCCCAACACCAACATCAGGTTCAATGAGAAGGACTCACAGAACTCAGAAAGCTGTTATGCTCATGGTTATGGATTATTACAGTGAAAGGATTTAGATTAAAATCAGCAAAGGAAAGAGGCCCATAGGGTAGAGTGCAGGAGAGACCAGCAAGCCCTGAGCTTCCACTTGTCCTTTCCCAGTGGAGTTTTAAGGACAGCACTTAGTTCTTCCAGTAATGGTGTGTGGCAACATGTACAGAGAAGCTGACCTGAGCTTTGGGTCCAAAGTTTTCATTGGGGCTTGGTCACATAGGCACAGCTCCTGCATAGCTGACCTTAGTCTCTAGCCCCACCAAAATCAAGCTGACACCATACTACCCAAGGCCTCCACCATAAATCACTTTATTAGCAAAAGCTATCTGGTGTGGCCCATAGCACCCAGGTTAAAAAAAAAACAACACTCTTTTGAAGCAGGACATCCCAAAGGCTTAAAGGTTAACTCTTAGAAGACAAGCAAGGACCAAACCTTTCTTTTGGCAAGGTTAATCTTTGCCACATATCCACATAGTAACTGCTGGGGCTGCAGACATCTGAAGCCTTGATTAGACTGAAACATCCAAAATGGCTCACGCATATGGTGGCAGTTGGTGCTGGCTATCGGCTGGTAGCTCAGCTGGGGCTGTCAACTAGAACATCTTATACATGGCCTCTTCACATGACTTGGCCGTCTCATAACATGACAGGTGAATTACAAGAGGGAGTCGTCTATGTATACAAAAACAGAAGTTGCAGATCTCTTAGGGGCCAGGCTTGGAATTTGTACACTGTCACTTATGCTGTATTCTACTGGTCAAAGCAAGTTACAGACTAGACAAGATTCGAGAGGAGGGGAAATAGTCTCTATCTCTTGGTAGGAGAAATAAAAAATAATTTACAGCCATATTTAATGAATGGAACAGTAGATATGTTTCTTTCTCAAGGGACAAAGTTCTCCACACTCCAGTGACTGCCCTGAAGACCCACTGTGAACCCTTATTGGAACAACACAACTGGAGGGAACTGTAGCTTATATTCTGTATCCTACTCTGGATCTCAGAACTGTAGAGAAGTTGGGGCTGAAAACAGGACACATAGGTATGCCATATTTGTAAGAGGCATACATTCTATGTGACAAGCTGGAGGAGAGATAGAAATCATGAGTGCTTTTTAATCTGCAGCTGCTGATTGCAGTCAATGGAAGATAGATACATATTTATACATATATATGTGCATACTAAACAACCACATAAAAGCTGTCACCTCACCAAAGTCCCTGACCCCAAGGAAACTACCCTCTCTATGTCCCCTTTATGGGATGTAAACCAGTTGCTCTTCAAACATTTAAGAGTCTTAGTTTGGCAAATCTGTACCACTGAACTGGCTCCACTATTCCTAAATGTAGCTTTGGCCACATGAGGAAAGCCTTGAAGGCCAACTGTGCATGTGATAACTCCATGAGACAGGCAGTTTCCAGATTCCTTTCAACCCTAAAAGGACTTGATAAAACAAGATTGTTCACCAAAATGACTAAGCAACTACAAGTTCAAAACACTGTATTTCCAGTTCTAGTTTAAGAGAAGACTTTTTTTCATGGCTTTAATTAGTTATGCCCTACCTCATTCAAAAAAGAATCAAATTTTCAAAATAAATGAAGAGGACTTCTTAAACATCCTAACAGAATGTCAGAAACTGATAGATCTGAAAGAAGCAATACATAAATCCACAATTATAGTTAGAGGTTTCAACCTTTCAACATTCCTTTCTCAATAACTGATAGTACAAGAAGACAAAATCAGTAAGTATATAGATGATCAGGACACCACTGTCAAATAACTTGACCAAATAGACATTTATAGAACACTCCATCCAACAAAAGCAGAATACACATTCTTCTCAAGTGCACAGGGAACATTCACCAAAATAGACCACATTCTGGGACATATAACAAACCTCAACAAATAAAAAAGAATAGAAACCATACAAAGTACAGTCTCAGACCATAGAAAATTAACCTAGAAATCAATAACAGAAATATATCTGGACAATCACCAAATATTTATAAATTAAACAATACATGTCTAAGTAACACATGGATCAAAAGAAAAAGTCTAAAGGGAAATTTAAAAATATTTTGAACTGAAATAAAAATAAAAATGCAATATATAAAAATATGTGGTACTACAACATAGATGAACCTTGAAAACATTATACTAAGTAAAATATGCCAGACACAAAAGGAAAAATGTTGTATAATTCCACTTATATGAAGTACCTGGTATAGGCAAATTAATAGAGACAGAAAGTAGAACAGAGGTTACCAGACCTGGGGGTAGGGAATAATGGGGAGTTTAATGGGCATGAGCTTCTGTTTGGGATTATGAAAAAGTTCTGGAAATGGATAGTGGTGATGATTGCACAACACTGTAAACGTACTTAATGCCACGAATTGTACACTTAAAATGGTTAAAATGGTAAATTTTATGTTATGTACATTGTGCCACAATAAAAATTATTAAAAATTTGTGGGATACTGATAAAATAGCGCTCAGAGGGAAATTTATATCACAGGATTAAATATAAATATTAGAAAAGAAGAAATATCTAAAATCAATAACCTAAGCTTATACTTTAGGAAACTAGAGAAGGAGCAACAAATTAAATCTAAAGCAAGCAAAAGGAAGGAAGTAATAAAAAAATAAAGAAAATCAATAAAACCAAAAGCTGGCTCTTTGAAAATATCAATAAAGTTGGTAAATCTTTAGCCAGCCTAACAAAGAAAATAAGAAAGAGAAGACAAAAATATCAATATCAAGAATAAAAGAGGGAGATCACAGCCAATCACACAAACACTAAAAGCCTAATAAGGGAATACTATGAACACTACTATGACCATAAATTCAACAACTTAGATAAAATCAAACATTTTCTTGAAAGATACAAACTACCAAATATTATTCAAGTAGAAAGAGATAATCCAAATAGCTTAATATCTATTGAAGAAATTTAATTGATAGTTTAAAAACTTCACAAAAAAATAACTCCTGGCCCACATGGTTTTATTGGTGAATTCTACCAAACATTCAAGAAAGAAACAATATCAATACTACACAATCTCTCATGGAAAATGTAAGAGGAAGGAATACTTACCAACTCATTTTATGAGGTTAGCATTATCCTAATAACAAAACCAGACAATGATATTACAAGAAAAGAAAACTACAGATCACTATGTCTCATGAATATGGATGTAAAAATTTTTAACAAAATATATACAAATTGAGTGCAACCATCTATATAAAAAGGATAATATATCAAGACCAAGTGGGGTTCATCCCAGGAACACAAAGCTGCTTCAACATTCAAAAATTCATATTAAAATTTTTCAAACATATTAAAAGACTAAATAAGAAAAATGATATGATCACATCAATAGATGCAGAAAATGCTTTCAACAAAATTCAACATCCGTTCATGATAAAAACTCTCAACAAACTAGGAATAGAAGGGAACATCCTTAACCAAATAAAGGTTATCTACAAAAACCCATAGCTAACATCATAATTAATGGTGAGAGATTGAATGCTTTCCCCCTAAGATCAGGAACAAGGCAAGATGTCCTCTCTCACTGCTGTTATTGAAAATTGTACTGGAATTACTAGTTAATGCAATAAAACAAGGATAAGAAATAAGAGGCATACAGATTAGAAAGAAAGAAATAAAATTTTCTTTATTCCCAGATGACATGATTATATATGTAGAAAATACCCCAAAATCAACAAAAATAACTATCATAAAAATGTTTCAATAAGCAATTATGAATATTCTTGAAACAAATGAAAAAATAGAAAGTCTCAGCAAAGAAACAGAAAATATAAAGAAGAAACTAATGGAAATTTTAGAACTGAAAAATACATTGACCAAAATTAAAAACTCATTGGAAGGGCTCAATAGCAAAATGGAGATGACAGAGGAAATAATCATTGAACATTAAAACAGATCAAAAGAAAGTACCGAATCTGAACAACAGAGAGAAAATAGATTGGGAAAAAAGAAAGAGAGAGAAAGAGGCCTGTTGGAAAACAACAAAAGATCTAACAACACTCACATCATCAGAATTCCACAAAAAGAAAAGAAAAACTGTAGAGCTGAAAAAATATTCAAAGAAATTACGGCTGAAAATTCCCTAGATTTGGTTTTTTAAAAACCCATAAACCTACAGATTCAAGAAGCTGAACAAAACCCAAATAGGATAAATTCATATATATGCCCAGATATTTTAAAATCGAATTTCTGAAAACTAAAGAGAAAGAGAACATCTGCTAAAGAATATGCTGTAAATTGGAAACTCAGAGAGATCTCCTTCACTTTAAAGCTCTTTTTGAAAAACAGAAGGTAATAAACAGAAACAAGGATGCAAGATGTGTACCCATGTTCATTCATTCATATTTGGTATTCATATCAAATAGGATAATTTTTCATGTTTATTTTCAATATCAAAACAGCACTTAAACCGAATTTATTTATTTATTCTTTTATTTATTTCCTGCCTTCCTCAAAGAAATATGAGCCTAATCACAAAAACAAATATATTCAAATATTTAACCCAGCTATTTGGTTTCATTAAATCTAAAAAGATCTCAAACATTGTTTAGCTGGTGTGGGAGGCAGAATAACAGCCCCCCTCCCAAAGACATGCACTTCCTAATCCTCAGAGCCTATGAATATGTTACATGGCAAAGGGGAATTAAGGTTTTTCCTATTAAGGAATTAAATTTCCTTAATAAGGTTGATTATCCCGGATTATCTAGGTGGGTCCAATGTAATCACATGGGTCCTTAAAAGTGGAAGAGGGAGGCAGAACAGGAGGTCAAATTGAGAAGGACTGGACTTGCTGCAGCTGGCTTTTAAGATGGAGGAAGGGGACCACGAGCTAAGGAATGTGGGTAACCCCTAGAAGCTGGAAAAGGCAAAGAAATGAATTCTCCCCAGAGCCTCCAGAAAGAAGACAGCCCTATTGACACCTTGATTTTAGTTCAGTGAGACCCATATTGAACTTCTGACCTTCAAACCTGTAAGATAATAAATTTGTGTTGTCTTAAGCTGCTAGGTTTGTGGTAGCTTATTACAACCACCATAGAAAACTAACACATCTAAGGAAATGTTTTTCCAAGTTGACATTTGAAGTTAATAGGAATTTAAATCAGCCTTACAGATAGGTGTTTACCTTTTATGATCAGACATTATTAGTATTTTATTTCCTTTTCTTATGACCTGACAACATAGACACGCATTCATTGGCAAACATAATTTGGACTTTTTTTTTTTTTTCAGGTTAAACTTTAAGGAAAGTAAAGCCTTTAGGAAGCATTCTTCTACAATTAGCCAACAGCAGATTTGGATGACATTCTTAAAGCTCATGTAGTTTTAGATATGGAAATCAAAGTTGTGGAAAACATTAAGAAAATAAAATTATTGTTATAGATGAATATCTTATTGCTGTTGGGAATACCTTTAGACATTCTGAATCAGAACCCCAATGAAAACTATGTGACTTTTTGTTTGTTTAACTAATGATATATTTTACCTCTGGAAAATTTTTCTAGAGACATTCGCAAGTAAAAGGAGTAAAGGCCTTAACTGTTTACTAAATGGGCCTTTCATCTGGTTTAGAGCTTAATGCCCTCCCACCCCACACAGCTATAAACACACACACAGAATTCTTCTACAGAAAAAAAAATCATAAATTTCTGAAGAATTAAAATTGCTTTAAAATATATTGGGAGATACTACAGATTCTTAAGGATCTGCTGTGATGAGGTATTTAATAAAATAGGGATTTGTGTAACTCAAAATAGCTGATGTATATGATCCTTAATATTTGTTTGTAAAATATGCTATGTGCAATACTACATATAAAGCATTCTTGCCAAAAAAAACCTTCAAACCTGAATCTTATCAAGTGTCTAATTCAAATGACATTTTATAGGAAGTACAGAAGACAGAAGAACATGTTGAATGACAAATCATTTGTAAGAAGAGAGATTTGTAGATATAAAGAGACCTAAAAGCCTATTAACCAATTACAATGTGTGGACTTTATTTTGATCAGGATTCAAACAAACAAATAATTTATGCTATTTATGAGAAAATTGTAAATTTGAACACTTAATGGATACTTGATGTTAAGATATTTTTGTTATTAATATCTTTTAAGCATGATAATAGTGTTGTGGCTATTTTTGAAAGTCTTTACCTTTTAGAGACACGCACTAAAACATTGATAGACAAAATAATATGACATCTAAGATTTGCTTCCAAAAAAATATGAGAGAGAGAGAAGGGGATGGGGTCATAAATGAAACAAGATTGGCCGTGAAGCTGGGTGATGGGCTCGTGGGTTTTTATTATGCTATTCTTCTGCTTTATTGTTTGAAATTCTCCATAATAAAGAGTTTTAAAAAAAAAACTAAAAAATTCTATATGATGTTTTACATGTCCAGTTTTTATTCCTTATCACCATTCACTGGGGCAATATTTAAATAAAATCACTTTTCACAAAAGTAGATAGTTGCTATAAATGTTGAGAGGTAGATGACATAAAAGTGTGTTGGGAAAAAGGCAAATCTTTTCATTTTTGGTTTAACATTTGTTTTGTTTTGCTTTGCTTTTTTAATGGGAATAAAAACTTCACTCTAGGGGAGAAATCATACCCAGGCTTTTTCACTCCCCTCCTAGAGGATGCCTAACATTTTCAGGTGTGCTTTGTGATGGAGCCGGGCTGCGGCCATCTTGAGCAGGAACCTGCCGCGTTATCCCAACCCACAGAGACCCGCCCCTCCCAAAAGCCTCGAAAGCAGCCGCGAAAATTCAGCCCCGCCCCCTTTAGAGTCCCCCCCCCCCAACCCTTAAATCCCCCAGCCTGCACGAGAAGCTGCGCTTCTGGTGGCCTGCGCCGAATGCCCTTCTCAGGCCTTACCCTCGATAGAGCCTGTCTTGTCGTTGAGCGACTTCTGATTCTCTTCCTCTCTTTTCCTCTCACCTGTCCCGGTCATTTATTCTAACACTTTGTATTTGGTGATTCAGTCTTCTCAGCAACAGATGGGGGTATCTACTACTGAGGAGCAGGAGTACCCTCCTATTCCTGTATTCTACTGAGTGCTCCTGCACACTGAGTACTCTGGTATATCGCATATGGTCCTATACTTTGAGTACTCCTGTGTGCTGCTGAGAAAGAGGAGTACTCTCCTACTTCTGTACTGTCTACTGAGTACTCCTATACACTACTGAGGAGCAGGAGTACTCTGCTGGAGTTTGGGTAGGGAGGGAGTGGTAGGAGGACTGTGAAGATGCTTGAGATAAAACAACTTGAATGAAAGTCCAGGGCAAGAAGTTGGACTGAAAATTATTATTCACTGTTGAACACCAAAGCCTAGTGTGGTCCCATTTTGCTAGGTGGCCCTTCCCCCCCCCCTCCATTTCATCCCATTTTCCCCTACTTTCTTGTGGCTAGGAATCCAAGATCCGATGAGTGAAAGGAAGGGGCTAGGCATTTTGAGAGGGCAGAGAAGTTAAGCCTTTTGGGGGTAAATATGCCTGACTCTGATAATAACAAGGGAAGGGAGACGAGAGGAAAAGTTACTCCTGCCTAAAGCTCAACATCCAGAGGTGGACTGATGGTGCCTGGAACACATGGGCAAAGGGGACACGCTGGAGCTACAACACAAGGTCCGGGGTAGGGGGAAGGGAAATATTTGGGAACTGAGGGCTGGAGAAAGGGTATTTCCTGACATCTCCTGCTAGCAATCGCAAGGGGTTATTTTTTGCTATTTTCTGCCCCCTCCCCTTTTCTTCCAGATAAGGAAGGGGAAGAGAAAGAAAATATAGTGACCCCTAGAGGGAAGAAGCTGAGATTTCTCCCCTCCCCTTAGCTTCCTCCATCGCCTACACTTTAAAGCCATGGTTCCCACACTTAGTGCATCAGAATCTCGTGCAGAGCTTGTCAAAACTTGCTAGGCCCCATCCCCAGTGCTTCTGATCCTGTAGGGCTGGGGTGGAGCCCAAGAATTTGCATTTCTAACAGGTCCCTAGGTGCTGCTGCTGCTGGCCCAAGCCACGCTTTTAAGATCAGCTGTTTCAAATGGGAGCTGATGGAAGCTATGCCAAGGCCTTTAGCACCGGACCATGAGGCTGAGAGGCCTTAAGCTTGGGTCCCAGGAGGGTTTCCAGGGGGGGTCAAAGTCCTGCAATGATGCGCAAACCAGCAGCAAGTGAAGTAAAGGAGAATTTGACTGGATTTCAGCTTCCATACGTTATCACAAAGTAAATGCTTTAAACTGGTGGATTGCTTTTTTGTTTTTTTAGTTGAAGATCATAAATATTTCTTGAGCAATTGCTATGTGTCAGCCCCTGTTCTGGGTTCTCTGTCTAACTAATCTAACCTTCTCATAGCAACAACTTCGTAAGGTAATGTTATTACACCAGTTTTAAAGAAAAGGAAATAGGTTAATTAATTAAATTGAGAGATCAGTTGAACTACATTTACTACTACTACATCTACGAACAACAAACTACCACAATAAATGCCACTATTACTAATCAGGTGATAAGAATTCTTACAGGAGATCAGTAGAGAGCATTAGGCTATCCATTGTAGGTAAGTTTAAATTTTTCCCAGGAAGTTTCAATAATTTGAGTCTATAAAACAAACTGATAATAGATTAACCAGGAAAAAAGGCATACAAATTTTATTTACATGGATATGGGCATGAGAGTCATATAAAATATAAAAAGTCAAAGAAATGGCCAGATAGTTGACACTTTTACACCATCTTGAGGTTACAGAAAGAATGCTCTGCGGGCTTGGAGTGTGGGAAAACAGGTTATGGTGGCAAGACAGGTTAGGGAGGGAGAGAACAGGCCTGGCTAGGGAAGGCAGTCTTGTTATGCAGATGAAACCTCACAGGTAGCAGCCCTCAGAGAGAATGGATGGGTGTCAGAGTCTCAGTTAATCTTCCCTAGATTGGGACAAGGGGGGCTTTAGGAAAAGCCTGTTTGCATCTGTTGTTTACCTCCCTTTATTTCCTCTGCAGATGCAAATCTCCTCCACAAAAGATAGCTTGGCAGGGCTACTTCTGTCTGCAGGCCCTCTGAACAGCCATCTCAAAATATGTCAAAGAAGTATATTTTGAGGTGAACTATTTTGATTTCCTTCACCAGTATAGTAAACTATTTTCAGGCGTGTTCTGTGGGGTGGGGTTCAAGTAAACTGAAGTTTTCTACAGCAGAACCAGGACCAGGATCACTAATGTAATACTAGATGCTTTATGGTTTGCATAGAAAAGAGCCAGGGCTGGGCGGGCACAGTGCTCACACCTGTAATCCTAGCACTCTGGGAGGCCAGGGCAGGAGGACTGCTTGAGCCTAGGAGTTTGAGACCCCACCTCTACTAAAAATAGAAAAATTAGCCAGTCCTGGTGGCATGCACCTGTAGTCCCAGCTACTTGGGAGGCTGAGGCAGGAGGATTGCTTGAGCCCAGGAGTTGGAGGTTACAGTGAGCTATGATGATGCCACTGCACTCTACCCAAGGCGACAGAGCAAGACCCTGTCTAAAAAAAAATGCCAGAACCAGAGAAAAGTCAGTCTTGTGAGAGACTGCAGAAAAGCATTTGGGTGCAGAGGCTGGTGGGAAACACTGCCCAAGCATTGAATGCCTTCTCTGGTTTCTCCTACTATTTGGTGCAAATTTCATGAGGACACAAGAAGGGGGTCTATCCTTTTTAGCATGTTGGTTGCTGAAGAAGATACAAAATCCAAAGAATTCTATCCATCAGTGGCCTTTAGTTAAATCAATCCCAAGAAAATCCCACGTGGCCTGTGCTGCAACAAACACGTGCATAAATCACAACTTTACTATGATGCTAAGGAGAAAAAGCAAAAGTCAACCATTCAAATTGTGATCTTCATTTTCCTAGTTATTCGTTGGCATGAATCAACTTAGAACCCATTCCTCAAGAGATTAAAAGGTTACATTCATTTCGCAACAAGCTAGTTTCTACATGTTCTACCAGAGCTGTCACGTTTTTGTTTGGTTTGGTTTCATTTTGTTATTGCTTCGATTCAATTCATGCAATAACTGTGCTCAGCCTAAGAGAAGGATATGAGGAAATTCAAACCCTTCTAATCTGGGAAAGCACTGTCATAAAGAACATGAGAGGAGAGAAAAAAAAAGAAATCAAAGCTCAGCATTTGCCCAAGTGAAGGAAATACAGCAGGTTGAAAGTGCTCCTTTGCATGTGCATATGGGCAATGTTTTGTAACTCTGATGAAGACACAGTCGTTTTGCATTTTTCAACCACAACAACCTGCTTTGACTTTGTAGGGTTTCATGAATCATTAGTGACGCTGATGTTCCTCGGAGCCTGGCATTTTTTCCTCCCCACTCCAACCAGCATCTGCTCCTCAGCCTGAGGCTGAAGTCACAGCTTCAGTGCACCAGCTGCAGCACCCACACCTGGGAACGGTGCTGGGGACCTCTGTTCACCCCTTTCCTCCAGCCCCACCGCCTCTCTTCCAAGAAGTAATGCGGTCTCCAGTTCTTATTCACTGTGATGGTTCTCTTTCTCAAAAGAAAACCTCTAACTAGATTAAGTTGAACCATTTTGCAGGTAAAAAATGATAAACTATCAGCCTTTTCATATAGTTCAACATAATAAAATGAAACAATCTGACTTCAGTTATATAAGGGAAAGGGCCTTTGAGAGGAGAGAGTTGGAAATAAGGGGCAGATGTTTAAATAAGATCACTTTGGGGGGTTTGGGAGTGGGAGGGAAGGCTCCATATCCCCAATTACACTAGCCTAGAGTAATTTTATCTTAAAGACAGAGGAAGTTCCCTGACTCAGCCATTTCATAGTTGCAACTGACTCCCTCCAAAAAGTAACTGTGACCCCAGGGGTAAAATTCCTCCTAGTTTTTCTTTCTATGGATGGAGTGAGCATCAGCAATCAACTGCTAGAAAAATTCTTTTTTTTTTTTTTAATTTTTTTTTTATTTTCAGAATATCATGGGGGTACAACATTTTGGCCATACACATTGCCCCTGTTCTGCCCGTGTCAGAGCCACAATCATGGTCATCTCCCAAACTGTGCTCCCCACATCCATTCAGTGAGAGTTTTTCCCATCCCTTCCACCCCCCTCCCGCCCACCCTCCCTCAGATGAATGTTATTGCCCTGTGTGATGTAAGTGTTCATCAGTTAGTAGCAGTTTCATGGTGAGTACCAGTGGTGCTTGTTTAGAAAAATTCTTAATGTATCTTATGGTGCTGCCGGCTGGTCAGAAAACTATAATCTCTGGCCTCTAGGAAGAAAGGCAGTGAAGGCCCTGATGCTGTGTGCCCTCTGAGCCTGGAAATAAGTCAATAAAATGCTCACAGCCACAAGGAAAGAACTACGCTTTCCTGAAGGCTCTTCCACATCATCCCTTGATAGTGGGAAAAGTTGTGGTATTACCCTGGCAAAGGTAATGTATAAGGAGAACAGATAAAGGCAGCATAAAGTCAGGGCTCTGACCCAGGGTACACAGTGATCAGATTGGTGGGAGTGTCCGCCCCTGCACCTCTCCACCTGTCTAGTTTAGCCTGTCTGGCTGAGACTCAACTCTTCTAACTAACACTTTTTTCAAAAAGCTAGAAATTATAAAAGAAAAGGCTCCAGGGTAGTTACAGGCTTCTAGCTTTAATTAAAAAAAAAAAAAAAGAAAGAAAGAAAGAAAATACTGCAGTCTCAAAAATACATTGCTGCTCCACCACTAAGAAGTGAGTTTAAATAGCAAAAGATTTCAGGCCCAAGAGCGCACATGCCTGTTTGTGATGAAGGAGCTCAGGAAATTTCATCCCAAAATATGACTCCTTGGTACAAAGAGTATTTTGAATTACAGGCCCTCTGAGATCAAAAAAGCACTGGAGGGGGCTTCCCCTCTATCTGCATAAACCCGACTGACCCATCAAAAGATCAAAGGGGGCAACTGACTTCCCTTCCTCTCCCTGTCATCTCGATATGGTGCAGGAAGGAGGACCGAGGATGCAACCAGACCTGGCCCAAATCATTTAACTATAACACCTGTCTCTCAGGTTAATTTAATTTGCTAAGAGACTCATTTACAAGCCAATCTGTTTCTGCGCCCCCCATGCCTTCATCCTCCCAGCACCATTTGTTCCCCTAAACAGAATGACCCGTACTCCTCATCTCCCCGCCTCCCCTCTAAAGGCAGGTATAAAAATATCCGGATCCCATTGGGATATGGAGTAATGACTCTGTGATTCTCCCCATTCACGTGGTAAATAACCTTTGTCTTATTAATCTGCCTTAATGGTGACTTGATCTTCCCGCGAACTTTCTGGGGAAAGGGCAAGCTTCCCCTGACCCCTACAGCTTGAGTAGGCGGCAGGGTCTCAAGCCGCTTGCTCTCCTGACAGCCACAGGAGGGGACCCGAGAGTCTGGGCAGCCGGCGGCACGGTGAGACACCTCAACCTGCCCGCAGCTCCCGGCTTCCCTCTCTCTGCGGGCTCCGGTTGAGCAGCCGTAAGATCATCGTCCTTTCCGAATTTAAGATTAATGAGAGAAGAGGTATTTGTGAGTGACTAGTCTTGTGAGCGACTCCGGTATTGCTATATTTTTTTGGTACTTTGTGGTATGAACATGCTGTTGTTTGATTCCCTCACCTGTCACAAATAGCCTCTTTTGTTGTCGTTCTTTCTTTTGTCATTGTCTTTCTGTGTCGTTTTTGTCATACAGGGTGGAACGCGGCCTCGCACCTCCATAAGCTGATGTTCCCGCCCCCCGCAGGCCGCCCGTTACACGGTTCTGGCCACACCCGCGTCTATCCGGAAAACTTTACCGCAGGTCCCGGGAAAACAAACCATACGAGGTTTCCCTCTTGTCTGGTTTGTGTCCCCGAGCTTGATCTTGTGACTGAGTGGGCATTCGCTCCTCAGTCTCCGCCACCCGGGGGGCATGTTTTTTTTGGGAACACGGCAGGCGGCCAGTCTGAAAAGATTGGGAGTCCAAGAGTCAGCTTGACACATGTCAAGCTCTAGGGGAGTCTTGTCTTAAAAGGTCCTGCCTCTTTGTTACCTTGTCTATTTCTGAGAGTGAATTTTGGGAATCTTGGAACCTGCCTTCTCTGTGCCCTCTCCAGGCTAAACCTGGAAAATTACCACCTGGGTTTTCCATGAAGAGGCATTGGATTGAGTCACTTTTGGAATAAATATACCATTGAGATTAATGGCCAAAAGATGGATCCTTTAAATTAAAAGACTTCTACATTTTCTTAAAAAAATAAATTGTCGAGATCTCTTATTCAAAACAATTGCCTTATTTGTATTAATAGAGAAATTAGATTTTAAAAAGACACATGATGTGGCTAGCCTTAAAAATTCTCTTGACAAAATTGAAGAGCAAATATCTGATCTAAAACAAAGATAAAAAATCCTTTGAACACTGCCCCTGTGGGAATAACATCGCAGGCCAATTTACCTCATGGCCTAATGGTTGAAGTTCTGTGCTTTCACCTCAGCAGCCCAGGTTTGATTCCAGGGCAAGGGATGAGTCTGTTCTGGTTTGATATTTGTGTAGCTTTTGCCATTCAATGATTCTCTTCCCTTCGGTGCACAGCTTTTGCTTTCCTGTATTCTGTGGAGGCATATGGGGCTTTTAGATATTTGTGTATGAATGGTCAGCTGAAAAGCTGGGACCCTAGAAAATATGACTGGACAAAATTGTGGGTTAGACCTCATTTATGGCTATTGACGCTTTTCTTTCTTGGAGCTGTTTCTGTGTGGCTTTTCTAGATCTTGTAAAAACTGTTCTCTGCCTCTTTAAAAACACCTCTTGCTTCCTTGGTTAAGTTGTAACCTTGGTTAAGGCTTATTGGTTTCACTTAAAAGGATACTTTAGTTTAAAAGTTCAAAAGCAAAAATGGCAGCTGTTTGTCCCGGCTAAAGTTTGCTCCGTTCATCTTCATTCCTTTCTGCTCCTTCCTCTTTGCCGCTCGTGGAGTTTCGGCCAATCAAAGGCGGCCAACTGTTCAAACTGTATTTACGGCAAGTGCTGAGCTGTGACCAGTCCAGCTGTTTCTATACCTCACTTCCATCTTCTGTATGTCACCTTCTCTTTTCCTTCCGTGAATCTTCTTCAGCCACGCTACAGCATTACAGTCTCTCTGAACCTGTTCTGGTTCAGCTGCCCGATTTGAGAATTGCTCTTTGCTCAATTAAACTCTGTTAAATCTAAATTTTATCAAAAGTGGGTTCCGAGATAGAGCTCCCAGAGACCCCCAGGAGCCCTTAGTCCAAGCAAAGTACCTGCTGGACCTGTTGTCCTTTAATTTCTCATTGCAATTGAGGCTTGTGGGTTAAGTTCTCTCTCAGATTCCAAAGTGCCACAGATTTGTCTTTTGAGCTTTCTGAGTTTCTTTGGGCAAATTTTTGATCCTAACTGGGTTCAAAAGTTGTGAAAGAAACTAAACCAGGTCTGGGATCAGGTTGGATCTGATAATTAATTAACTTAGGTCCAGTTAGAGGCCTCAGATGCCTGACTGGGTCAGGCAGAAACTAACAGTAAATGGCAATACTACATGGAGTGCAAACTCCAGCTTTCAGGACTTAGCAGAAATTTCTGTGTTCTATCTCTTTGTTCCTTTTTCTTGTGAGCTTGAGTAAGAAAAATCATTGCCTAAGTTGATCATGGAGATCTGAGAGCCAAAGCGAAGATTTGAAGTAAAAATAGGATCCTTAATTTCTGAAGAACTGAGGACTCCACTTTCTAGCTATGCCTACCCATACATGTATAAGTATTAGGCCCTGGAGGCGGCAAACACTTACAGAAATGGCAAAATCTTACTAAAGACAACTTGTTGCCTAGCTAGTAATTGCTTAAAACAATATAATAGGTAATTAAAAGATTGATAGTCCAAATAAAAGAAAATAATATTTAAGAGCTGGCAAATAAATTCTTAAAAGAGCTATTAGAACTGCTTCTGTCTGTATGTCTATATGTCTATGTGTCTATAGATGTCATTTGTATGTAATATTTTACTACCAAATTATATAAAAGGAGCTCTAATTAATTAGCTTAAAATATCATGCACTTAAATATTTTATCAAGAAGATAGAAACTAACTCAAATGGTTTTTACTTCACGTGACTTTAGAAACACAGTAATTGACCTCTGCTCAACTTTCTTTTCAATTCTGTTATACCCTGATTCACAATTTCTCTTTACATTCACCTTCAGAGGGAGATAGTTAACATGAACCTGAATACCTCAGAGATACTGTGTGTCTCCTTTAATATTCTCTCAAATTCTCTAAGCTGATTTAGACCCCACAACCTTTACCCAGAGATCCACTCTTATTCAGTACTTGTTCAGTACGTTGATGATCTTTTATTCTGTAATCAGGATGCTCTCTGTGCTCTCTTAGACTCTCTCATTCTTTTAAAGACTCTAGCTGAATGAGGCCATAAAGCCTGTAGGTCTGGACTCCAGTGGGTACAGACAAGTAGGACATAAATATCTCAGGGCACTCAAAGGCTCACTCCAAGATGCCTTGAGTCAATTTTGTTATAGCCCTCACTAGAGCTTGCATGTTGACAAAAGGAAAAGCTGCCACTGTTTGCACAGACTCCAAGTATACCTTTTGAGTCTGCCATGCAGTTGGCACAATTTGAAAATGTTGTTTCTTAATTTCTGCTGACACTCCTATTACTAATGGACCTATAATATCAGATAGGTTGTATATTGGGCCAAACAGGGTCCCTGTGTCCCCTTTTCTTTTTAACTTTTTGACTTGTACTTATCTCCCATCACATGGGACATATGTACAATTGGGAAATAATTAAGAAAAATACATATATATAGTTGATACTGCCCTGGGATCTACAATATCTCTGACCAAATTATTTCCCAGTGTGCTATTTGTAAATCTCACCAAATCTCTGGAGGAAACCAACACTCTCCAGGAAGCCCCCAGAAGCCCAGACTATCCCCTTTGGCACTCCAAATTGATTTTATAGATTTACCTCCAGCTTTAGGCTTTTCTCACTGTTTGGTTATTGTTTACATGATTAGTGAATAGACTGAATACTATCCAACTAGGCATGCTGACACTACAGCAGTGGTAAAGAGATTATTCCTCATTTTGGTATTCCCTTATGGATTGAGTCAGATCAAGGGCCTCATTTATAGCAGAAATAAACCACTTGCTTGCAAAGGCTCTGGGGTACTTATTAAAATTTCATACTCCATGTCCTTCCCAATCCTCAGGGCAAGTGGAACATAAAAATCTAGAAATAAAAATGATTTTAAGAAAAGTCTGTCAAGACACTGGACTTAAATGGCCAGAAACACTACCTTTGGCCCTCATAAAAATCTGGAATGCTCCAATTAGGAGACATGGTTTAACCCCTTTTGAAATAGTGTTCTGTCACCCCCACCCCATGCCTACTAACACCTATAAACCTTCTATTCTTGGACTGAGTGAACACTGTGGGGATTTAAGTGAACAATTTGATACCATGACTAGCTACATACAGACACTAACTAATGTGCTGGGAGCATGTATCACCAACGGGTGAAAGGAGCATGGCTTCTGCCAACTGACAGGGCTTGTCACCCTGTTTGACCAAGAGATCATGTGTACATCAAAGTTTTAGAGGAAGATATGCGCTGTCACCTTGCTGGGAAGGCCCTTACAAAGAACTGTCAACTACCTACACTGCCATTAAAAATAAAAGAAAAATTCTCCTGGATTCATGTGAGCCACGCCAAACTACACCGAGACAATTGGAGGACGACCCCTACAGGTGACCTGAGAGTAAGGATTTCCAGGGCCAGTTCCCAGGCCCCTGAAGCAGACATTTTCAAGAAGTAGACAGCTTTTTCCCAAGATCACAGATTAAGAAACCCCATTTTCCATCTAAAAACTCCTTTTTTCCTTTTTATCTCCCCCCCCAAAAAATGGTTCTTTTTAAACACTTCTTCCTTTTAGCTCCGCCCTTGGAGAATTGCACATTGGGAGCTGAGTGCAGATCGCCTCAACCTGTCCCGTTCTCTCTTTTATCTTCCACTATGACTCTTCTTTCAAATTGTGCCTTGCTCTTACTAACCCTTGCTGTTTTTTCCAGCAGGCCAGGCACAGACCCAGCATCCCTTTACACTAGTCTTTCAAACCCTGGCCATACTAACTTATCAGTCTAATTGCTGATTATGCCAACATCTAGACCATGCAAAGGAACCTGAACCCGTTTTGTTTCTGCCAATGTGAGTGCCTGGTGGAACCAGTCTGGAAGATGGATGTGTGACAACATGTGGCTTCTACAACCAGAGGAAAAACACTGTGCTGCTTCTTCTGCTGGTGAGGCAACTGGTCACAGAGAAACCTCTGTGGAAGCTCAAGAACTGTCTTTTGCTCAGGTAAAGTCACTAGAAAGAATTTTTATCTTTTCTGGGTGACATACTAGGGCAATATTGCAATCAAACCCTATGGTTTGACTGTACAGAATGACATTATTGCACCCTTAGATGGTGCTGACACTAACCCTCATGATGTCAATGATTGTCAAATCACCAGATGTTATGGACAGCTCTCAAGCCAGGCCTCTGCGACTTGGGGAAGCTCACTTGCTCCCGCTGTTAAGTTGCCAAACACTAAAGGTTGCATATGGGCAGACCAAAAGTGTGGACTGACTTGGTTAAGTGACAAAACCAAGCCCCATAACTGCCAGAACTGGACCAAAGGCCTTTCATATCAAATATTTTGCAACCGTTCTGTTCCCACAGACTGGCAGGGACACATGGAAACTGGAGATATGGAAGTGCCAATGAGGAAGAAGAGGCACAGCAAACTCCAACCTGGGAGGTCACAAGTTCCAACCTGACCCTATCTGTAAACTACACTGGTCTTTTGATTGTACGTGGTGATAAAGTATACAAGTGGTTCCCACCAAGATGGTCAGGATGCTGTGGACTTTGTTATCTGACACCCTCTGTTACCAGGTACTCCACTTTAAATGCCAGCTGAATTACAAACCTGGGCTCTTTTGTTCATAAAATGGTACCAGGCAAATGTACTAGACATAATGTTATAAAAACCCACTTGTACATCACAATTCTAAGTTCTTGTTGGTGCTCAGGACTCTTTGCCTGGCATTTGGAACTCATGGGATTAAAAAGGCAGTTTTGAGTCTCTCCATGGTAAAAGAATAACAGTTTAATATCACCGTGCAAGCACTGGGAGCACTTCAGTTAGAAGTCAACAGCCCCTTAAGTTGTATTGAAAACTGCTCCTCTGGATGCCCTGAACCAACCAGGGAGAGCTGTGCAATTATTGGTGAAATGCTTGCCACTCAGGCATGAGACTGTGATCTACATTCTTAAAAGACAAGATAAATATTCCACAGTTGAAGACCTATTTCCAGAATGGGAGACTGGTTTAATGATGTGTGGGGAATTCTTAGATCTGTTCTTTTCTAGTTTTTATTCCATTCAATCTATGTTCTTGACTACCTTTTCAGATCTCTTAGGTACTTGGCTACAACCAGATCTCTCTCTCCACAGCCACTGACTCAGCTTCTAATGTGTGAAATTTTTAGGGAAGTTCCAGACAGGGGGAATGAAGGAGCTCAGGAAATTTCACCCCCAAATATGACTCCCTGGTATAAAGGATATTTTGAATTACAGGTCCTCCGAGACCAAAAAAACATTGGAGGGGGCTTTCCCTCTATCTGCATAAACTGGACTGACTGCCAGGTCAAAAGATCAAAGGGGGTAACTGACTTCCCTTCCTCTCCCTGTCGTCTCAATATAGTGCAGGAAGGAGGATCAAGAATGCAACCAGACCCAAAATCATTTAAATATAACACCTGTCTCTCAGGTTAACTTAATTTGCTAAGAGACTCATTTACAAGCCAATCTGTTTCTCCCATCCATTCATCCTCCCTAGCACCGTTTGTTCCCCCTAAACAGAATTACCCATACTCCTCATCTCCCCCCCTCCCCTCTAAAAGGTATCTATAAAAATATCTGGATCCCATTGGGATACTGAGTAATCACTCTGTGATTCTCCCCATGCACATGGTAAATATATCTCTCTTTTTAATCTGCCTTAATTGTGAGTTGATCTTTCAGTGAACTTTCAGGGGAAGGGCAAGTTTCCCCTCACCCTTACAGTGACCAAAGCAGCCCACCCTGAGGAAGTTGCCCTGGCAATTCTGGGAGGGGACAGAAGGGGAGATCCCCAAGCCCCCACTCCCATTACCACCCAAAGCCTCTGGATAAAATGACTGAGCCATGGACTGACACGTGAGAGATGGTGCTGGTTCAAAGCCTTAGAGCCACAAAATCATTGTGTCCCTGACATCAGAGCAAACCCAGCAAACCCCGTTGTCTTCCCTGTATCCCTAGGCTTTATTATAATATATTGGAGACTTGGCTTGGCTGCCTTTTCTGCAGTTGACTTTTTTCCCCCAAATTATTATTCTCTCAGCAGACATAGCTTGGCAAACGTTTATTGAGTGATTACTTACACTCACTGAGCCTCAGTTTCCTCATCTGCAAAACTGACATAATAATAATACATATCTCATAGGGTTGTTGTGAAGATTAAGTGAGATATTGAATCTGAAGTGTTTAGAACAGTTCCTGAGCCATAGTTAGCACTTAATTTTATATTATTATTGTTATTATTATATTTTAGTTATTACTATTATAAATACAGTAGCCTTCCCCTTATCTGCAGTTTTGCTTTCCAGGTTTCAGATACCCACAGCCAACCACAGTCTGAAAATATTAAATGGAAAATTTCAGAAATAAACAATTCACAAGTTTTAAATTTTGCACCATTCTGAGTAGCATGATGAAATCTTGTGCTTTCTCATTCCATACAGTCCTGTCCCTCCTGGGACATGAATTATCCCTTTGTCTAGCAGATCCACACTGTCTATGCTACACAGCTGTTAGTCACTTAGTAGCTTTCTCGGTCATCAGATCAATTGTTGTGGCATTGCAGTACTTTTTGTTCAATGAACCCTTATTTTACTAAGTAATGGCCCCAAACAGCAAGTGTAGTGATGCTGGCAGTTCAGACATGCCAAAGAGAAGCCGTAAAGTGCTTTCTTTAAGTGAAAAGGTGAAAGTTCTTGACTTAATAAGGAAAGAAAAAAATTTTTATTACAGTATATTGCTGTAATTGTTCTATCTTAATATTAGCTTTTGTTGTTAATCTCTTACTGTGCCTAGTTTACAAGTTAAACTTTATCATAATATGTGTATATAGGAAAAACATAGTATATAGTATATATAGTGTTCGGTACTATCTGTGGTTTCAGGCACCCACTAAGAGTCTTGGAACATACCCCCTGTGGATAAGAGGGGACTACTGTACTACTACTTCCATGATATATCAGATACTGTCCTGGATAAGATGAGAGTCTCTGCCTCAAAGGGACTGCATGTCTGACAGGAGAGAGGCATAAACAATTAATAGCAACATCTATTGTGTGATGCCTGCCGGACAAAAGGTATCTGGAGTGATTAATCCAGGCACATGGGAGGAGAGTAAGAACCAGGGAATTGGGCCCCAGAGGCCTGGGCATGTCTGCTCACTGCACCAGATGAGAAGTTGTCCACAAAGGTCAGGTGAGCCTAAGCAGGGTCCCCTAAAAGGGTATAGACAGTCTTTTCTCATTAGGATGTCTGTCTCCCTGAGCTAGAGATGCACAATTTCTATCCACTCTGCCAAACACTTGTAACAGAGGAAGGCCAATTATTAGAGGTTACTCAAAGGATCAGTTGGGGCTCCGTAAAGTATGACAAAACCCATCCACCTCAGTCAAGGGTACCAATAGCATGCCTTACCAGAAAATACAACCAGAGGGAACTGGCCTGCACATTTCCATAAGAACTTTGATGATTTTCCCCCAAATTCCATGAAGCTGATGCTTTCACAGAATAGGAAATATTCAGCTGTTGCTATTGTCAACTCAAATAAATGACAGAGGCAAAAATCTCAGTCAATGGAGGTTTATTAAGCCAAGATTTTGAGGATGCACTGGGAAAAATACAAACCACAGATGAGCTGTGACTTTTTCTGAAGGGGAGGTTGGAAACTTCAGCATTTTAAAGGCATACAGAGAGAAGGAAAAAGGCTGTGGGGGCAGGGGGGTGCTGATGAGGCCCAAGAAATCTACATTTTACATAAAATAAGGGAGTGAAGGAAGCATCAATTATGTAGATGTCCCTGGGTAGGTGGAAGAATGATTCTGTCTTGTCTCCAATTCTGTTACCTGTAAGATAAACTTGTAATACATTATTAGTGTGGAATGAATAGGCTTTAGTTTTAGGTGCTAGACATAGGTGTAATTTGCATGTCCTGGCTTATGGGAGGTTAGCAAGAACTTTCCTTAATGAATGATCTGTGGGGCCAGCTCTTCACAGGTGCCTGAGGCTTTTACCTTCTCTTTTGCATAAGGAGTTGGGTAGGAAGTGGCCCTGAGACCTTGATTTTCTTTCTACACTTTCAAAATACCATGGGATAGGAGGTAAGACCTCCAGAGTGGCCATATAAGGAGTTAAGCAAATCATCTACCCAGAGAAACAGGGATAAACCTGGGGAAAACTGTCAAAAAAACAACTATTTAAAAGTTCTGGAAATTGACCAAAGGGTATATCATAAATTGAGAAGCATTAATTCAAGAATAGCTACTAAATCTCAGTAAGAACAATGAGAGCCTATGGCATTTGAGCCAGGGGCTGTCCCAGCCCCTCCAGTTCTGTGTTATGGAAGATCTATTCTGAGTGGTTGGGGCAGCCCACGAAGACCAGTAGCTCCCATCCTCTTTCAGCTCTGGTTCAATAATGTGGAAGTTATGGGGTGGCACATGAAGGCCATTGGCTCTCCCACCCCACCCCCATCCCCCAGCTCTGGATCCATCACACAGAGTTGACTCTGGGAAGGAAGAGAAGGTCATAAAGAACAGCAGCTCCTACATGTCCCTATGGATCCAACTCTCCTTGTGGGGTGGGGACATGGGAAACTGTGAAGACCCACAAATCTGAGGCCCTGCCTGAGAGGGATGACTTTATTTGGAACAGAGTGTGGAGAAATCTATGCCTGTGGGGGCTGTTGAAAACAATAGAGATCATACTGGCTAGCAATTAGAGAAGGCTAATAGCTCCCTGGTACTAGTACAGGCAAACAAAAAAGCAGAGCAGCCAGAAGTTTAACAGGGAGATCTAGCAAAAGAGATGGTCAAAGAGGGCCCTGCCAAGATCACAGTCATCCCTAGTGTTCCAGAAGGCTGTGTGCATGTGCAAGACTGTTCCCTTTCAGCAGCATCCAGAGAGTATGTACGAGCTTCCAGTTCCTGACTAAATGTGAAACATACTTACAAATTCTCTAAACTTTGAAAGTAGTCCCCGAGCCACACACAGATCAATCCAACAGCAAAGGGTGGAAGGCTTACTGGCTCAGGAGGCACAAGCACAACCTCTAGCCAATCATAGATGTACCAATAAACTATTCTGAATAGGGATGACTTCTAGGAAGCCAGGCTTAAAATAAGAATAAGGGAAGAAACTGAGCAATCACTTCATAAACTGTACACTGCAGGAGAAATAGATTTCACAGAATTATCCCAGGAAATTCACTTAAACAAATAAGCAAACAAACAAACAAAAATCCCAGCAGTAACAACAAGAAGCCTGGAAGTAGGGGATGTGAAACAGGGTAATCAGAACTCAGAGTTAGTGCACTATACTCTTTAAAATGCACAATTTTTTAAAACAATGGTAAGACAGTCAAAGAAACAAGAAACTGTGACCCATGCACAAGGAAAACCAGGCAATAGAAACTGCCAGATGTTGGACTTAACAAAGGAAGACTTCAAAGCAGCTATTATAAATATGTTCAAAAACTAAAGGAAAGCATGTCTAAAGAAATAAAGAAAAGTATGATGACAATGTCTAATGAAATAAAGATTATCAGTAAAGGGATAAACATATTTAAAAGAACCAAAGGGAAGATATAGCATTGAAAAGTGTAATAACTGTAATGAAAACGTTACTAGAGGGGTTGGGTCTCCATTCTGAAGGCTCCCATGTATATACATTAAATAAATTTATATTTCTTTTCTCCTATTAATCTGCCTCATGCCAGTGATTTTCAGTGAACCTTCAGAGGGCAAGGGGGAAGCTTTCCCTTTACCCCTACAAAAAACTGTTGAAAGCAAAAGACAAAGAGAAAATCTTGACGGCAGCAAGAGAAAAATGATTCATCAAGTATAAGGGAATCACAATAGGATTAATAACTGACTTCTCATCATAAATAATGCAGGCCAAAAAATGGGAATGACACATTCGAAGTGCAGAGGAGAAAAATATCTGTGAACCAAGAATACTGTATGCAGCAAAACTATCTTTCAAAAATGAAGGTGAGTGAGGCATGGTGGTGTATGCCTGTAGTCCCAGCTACTCAGAAGGCTAAGGCAGGATGATCACCTGAGGCCAGGAGTTAGACACTGTAGTGCACTAGAATCATGCCTGTGAATAGCCACTGCACTCCAGCCTGGGCAACATAGTGAGACCCTCATCTTTAAATATAAAACATAAATAAATTTTTTAAATGAAGGTGAAACAAAAATATTACCAGATAAACAAAGACTGAGAGAATTCATTGCTAACAGACCTGCCTTATAAGAAATACTAAAGGAAGTTCTTCAGGCCAAAAGGAAATAACATCAGACAGTAATATGATCCACTCAAGAAAACAGAGCACCGGTAAAGATAATTATGTTGTGATTATTTTAAAAGTATAATTATATAGTTTCTCTTTCTCTTAACAGATTTAAAAAACATTTGCATAAAACAATAATTATAAACTAATATTACTGGGCTTACAACATGCAGGGGGTAACTATGTGCCAATAACTGGAAAGAGGAGGAGAAAGGATATGAAGCTGTATTGGAGCAAGAAAATAATACCAAATGTTTAACTCAAAGCCATAGGAAAAAAATAAAGAGTACCAGAAATGGCAAATAAGTAAGGGTAAAGTTTAAATTCTTTGCTACACAATAACACAAAGGATGAAGAAAGGAAAGGAGCTCTGTTGTAGAAAAGTTACTATGTGTGCTGGAATTGAGTTAGTATAAATCTGAAGTGCATTCTAATAAATTAAGATATGTATTGTAATCCCTAGCATAACCGCTAAATAAAAACTCAATGTAGCTTAAAAAAACCAATAAAATAATTAAGATGGTACATTGGAAAATATCCACTTATTACCAAAGAAGGCAGCAACGGAAGAACAGAGGAACAAAAAGCACATGAAACCTCCTGCTTCATGAGTGAGCTTTTGAACAGAAAGATAAGCACTGCTTCTTCCAACACTGAGCTTATCTTTTTGAGTACACGTTAGTATTCTTGAGCACATGGCAGGTTTATATTCCTTTGAGGTTTTTTGCCAGCTTTGGTTGCCTCTTAACAGCACTTATGCCAGAAATGTGTAGAGGCCCAGGGACCCTACAGGTCCCCTATATGGCCAGTCCAATTCTTGGCCTTAGCCTTTCATAGTTGAGCGATAGATTATATGCTCAATTCTTAGCCAGTGGATCTTGGCATATTCTGTATAAGCTCCCCACAAGTTATTAATTGAAGCCCATGCAAAGAAAATTATATGTTAAAATTTTTTCTGCTATGTAGGTTGGCTACCATGGTAACCACCAATTTCTTCCAGATCTGGGCAATTTTAAATGCAAAGTGGTTTGAAAAATCCATTTGTATTTACAGGATTCAAAGCTTCATGAAGGGTTACAGGTGGTAGGTGCTGCAGATTAACCACAAAGCCAATATTGATGTCTCCATTCATGAAATGTCCCTGTCATTGATTCCACCTTACTTGGTATATCAGGCAGCCCTTGGTTCTCATAACAGAAACAAAACAAAGGAAATCCAAGCCTCTTTATGTGGACAGTGGAGGCTCTTTCTCCACAAAAGCCTTTCCTCAGATTCTGGGGCTTTGCGCTATGCTCAAATCCACTGTGTGGGCTCTGGTATGGGGTCCTATGTCATCAACAGGTTGATGAACCTCATGGGAAATGTGCTCATTAATCAGGCTAGTAGTCTGGTACACCTTGGGGAGGGAGATGGGGGAGAGGGTGGTACAACACCAGGTCTTTTCAAACTTATTTGCATTTTTAAAAAAATACTTATTATAAATGTATCAAGATTTCAGTGGATATAGCTGTCATAAAATATTCTTAAGACCCGTGTAATGAATCATGGACATGTGGAAACAGAAGAAGTACCTGTATAGTGTCTTCAAATAATCATGGCCAAAATCACATATTTGCTTGAATACCACACACTCGATGGTTATATATTGTGGGTACCAAGTTTTACTTAATTCTTAGACTAGTACAAAGATTCTGGAGTCAGACTGCCTAGTTCAGGCCACAGCTCTTCTGCTATTGTTTGTGTGACCTTGGACAAGCTACTTGGCTTTTTTAGTTTTAGTTTCCTCATCTGCACTTTCTTCATAGGGGTGTGAGGATTAAACAGGATTGAGCACATAGCCCCTGGCATATAGACTAAGATGCAACACAATGTACCTCAGGTAGATGTAAATTCAGAGGGCTATGAGAGCAAAGAGGAGTCTCGGACACCTCTGAAAGATCTCCTACAAACCTTGCTGGGATCTCAGTGGTGGGGGGAGGTTGTGAAAGAGAAACCTGGGACCAGAAGAGGACAATGGAAGAAGGATAGAGGGAGCTGGGGTAAGTATTATGAAGTAATTTGCCACTAGACTGTGAGCATCAGGAAGGTGGAAGTCAGGTCTGTTTTATGTCTGTGTTTCCTGAGCCCATCTGGGTACCTGAGCATAATAGGTGCCCAACGTCTGTGGAGTTGAATAGAAATCTATTGAACTGAAAGGATCTGGAAGTCTCCCAGAACTGGAATCAATGCAAAGGAAGACAGAACAATTCTGTTGCCTGATCACCAGACTGAGGCTGGGAACAGTTAGTCACAATCACGGGTGTTGTTAGGGTCATTTATGAGATGAGTCATAAGTAATTTGTTAATAATAATAAAGTATGGAAGTATCTGAATGATGTGCTCTTTCACAGATTAGAGCAGATTCAAAATTATCACTATAGCAATGATGTAGTCCAATATGCTTTCTTGAGTGGGTTTGCTCATGAGAATGTGTTACACACAAGTGCATACTGATCAAGGCAAAAAATTTTTTAAAAATGAGAGTTACTGATTCAGACTGAAGGAGAATTTGACCTCTTTTGATTTTCAGTATGAACCAGAAAAAGACAGTTCCCTTGCTCCATCTTTTCCCCCAAGACCTAGAGTAGTGGTAGGTGGCAAAAGGAGGGCAATGCTGCCTTTATAGGAAACAGCAGAGAAGTCACTTTTGAAAGACTGATTTTAATAATGTAAAAACTGAAATCATATCATTCATATTTGCTTAGCACTTTATGGTTTATAAGTGCTTTCATATGCATTATCACTTGTTAGATGATCAATCTGGCTTAAGTGACTGGTCTATAGTTGAAGGCTGACTATGACAGCAAGCAGTGAAAACTCTGAAGGGATGTCATCTAAATGGAATCTGAGAGTTGGAGTCTTTATCCATGGAATACAAATCAGCTTGCGTTAGGGATTATATAATCCACACCTTCCCAACAGCTCACTTCATGCCCGGACACATCTACCAAAAAAAAGGGGGGAAAAAAGGATTGGAAGTGAAGGGGATCAGGATATGCCACCACAAAATATGCCACCTTGGCATAAGGATTATTTGGAGCTGAAAGCAATTGAGAATCAACAGATGCAGGAAAAAGTTCTCTGCCCTCCCCTTATCTGCCTAAAAGCAGGGCATAAATTTCTCATGAGACTTCTCTCCCTGTCAGGAAGAGAAGAGTAACTCTCATCACTGAAGATGGGGAGTTGAGATAAGTCTGCATAAACAGCCCTCACTAAAATAATCCTTTCTTCTGTTAGCTCCCCCCATATATTTCCTAGTGTCTTTTCCACAATTTGTCACCCTTAGAAGCCCAAACTCTCTTTCCTTTCTCTAGTAACTTCTTCACAATTTATTGCCCTTTGTTAAAATGGTCTATAAGCCTTTATTATAACCACTCCTTTGAGTTTCACTTCTCTTTTGTGAACTTTTATGTATATCAAAATACTGAATAAAAATTGTATCTTTTCTCTTGTTAATTTGTCTTTTGTCAGTTTAATTTGCAAGTCCCAGATATTGAACCTAACAGCATAGAGGAGAAGTTTGTTCCTCCCCAACAGAAGGAAAGAATGGAGAAAGGAAGGGAGCAAGGGAGCGAGGGCAGGAGGGAGGAAGGAAGGAAAATGTTTTTCTTATATTTGTCCAGACACTCCAGCAACTTTGGGGTTGTATCTTTTGGGTTCTAGTTTTCCCTCCAATCTTACAAGACAGACAATAGGAGGAAGGCTTAGATGATGACTGTGGAAACCTGAAATACACGGTCAAGGGCATATCACTTTCTCTCCAGAACCAAGGCCTTTACCCTGTTTTCCCACAAAGCCTCCTATGGTTCACACCAGCCTCACATCAGCACTCAGTAGAAACTGGCTCCAAATCCCCTGCCACCATGAGTTGGTTGTTTGTCACACAGAGATAGGTCCTATGATTTAAATAGTGCCCTTTTCAACTGGCTGCTCTGCTTTGGTACTAATTATACAGATTATACATTTATGAGTAAAACAAAACATGCCTCCATATTAAGTGAGGTAGACAAGGTAGAACTCTTTTATTATTATTGTTTCAGAATTTGAATGTGTTTGGATGGTATCTGCTAAACTCAATGGACATGTAACTTCACAAATGAATACTTTTACATTCTTCAATTCCACCCTCCTCAACACTGCCAGAGTCATCTTTCTAAAATATAAATCTTGACTCCGAGGACAGCATTGTGAATTAGAGAAACAGCGCGGGATGCCCAGCCCAAGAAAACAGGTACAAGGTTTTCACAAAGATCGGAGAGTGCACGGAGCACAATAGAGCCCGGAGCGCGGGAAGGATGTGCTCGCCAGGTCGGCACAGCGCGACCTGCCCCCCAAGCGGTTACGCACCTCCCCATCCATTCAGTCAGGGACAAGCCCAGAGTTGGGGCAAAGCTGTTGCTAGAGACAGCAGACTCTGTGGAGAGGAGGCAATTGCGAGAGCCAAACAGAACTCGCAGCTGCAATATACAGAGATTGCTCAGGGCCGGACAGGGACCGGGTGGAGATACAGCTTCCCGGGACAGTGCGCGGGAACCCTCAGGCTGGCACTGCGCCACTAGAAGTCAGCAGGACTGGGCCCAGGAGTTTAACGGAGAGTGGGACACGCCCTTGGGGGCTGCTGGCAATTGCCTCCGTGGGCCACGGGCTGGTCGAGAGAGGCTGCGCTCCTGGGCACAATTAGAGCCCTGCTGTGCGCCAGGCTGGCGGCGGCAGCCATCTTTAAAGGCGCCCGCCCGGAGCTGTGAGCCGCGTCTCTAGCTCCGCCCCGCCCCGGCCCAGGGCGAGAAGGGCTTACCCTTGGTAGCCAGGGACAGCTGCATCCGTGGGTTCCAGGTGGGACAAGATCCCGGAACTGTAGCGGCAGGACCTTTGGGTATTGGAAACAGTTTGCAGCCCATCCATCCTGTCCCGCTACCCCAGCTCTGGCCTCCGACAAGTCCGCTACGTGCTGGTCCTAGTGCCCGCTCTTCAGGTCCCAGCCCTCATGTACCCCAGAGATCAGTCATTTTGAAGGTTGCTGGCTATAGTGACACATTTGGTATAACTGCCGGTTCTCATGACAACCAAATACCTCAAAGGCCACAGGCTGAACCAGAGCAGCTCCCCATAACCCTGCCCACTTCATTAGGGAATTTCATGCCATCCAAGAGCGCTTCCAGTGGCCACTACTCCCCCCTCCCCGTGGGAACATCCCCCTGGTGGAGACTACTGGGGATAGAGATGGCCACCCGCCTAGCCTTGGGGTCTAGTGGTGGAAAAGGGGTGCACAATTGGAGATCCCCCATCAGCCAGTATCACGTGGAGACGCACATCAGAAGGACAGACACACGCGGCTACTTAAGCAACCTCTGAGCTGTGTAGAATTTTCCCAATTCCGCTCTCACACTGCAGCCAAAAGAAATTGTGTTTCTACCTGCACCTCAGGAGGAGCAGGGTCAAAGTAACCCCTAGGAGCTACAAGGCCCCTCCCAAAGCATGGGGCTTTCCCATACCCCAACTGGGGGATCAGAGTCTGCCACAGACATAACAGAATACCTAGGTATTAGGGAGCTGTGGATTCATATCCTCAAGTACAATTCACTACTTTAGAACTCAAGCTGGGAGGACAATCTCACTACACTCCACCGGGAAGAGGAGAAGACAACAGGTCAGAGATAACCCAAGATCCACCAAACTTGCTAAAATACACCTAAGGCAATACAGGCCACTACTTCTCTCCTTGGCTCTGCCAAGGAACGAAACTCAAGGGCTTGGAGACAGGGCCATAAACTAGCCCTAACACCCCCAGCTCTTGACCAAGAGGCCAGATGAGAAAAAGCCAGTGAAAGAACTTACGGAACATGAAAATTCAGAGTGAAAAGTCACCCCCAAAAGAAACCAGCAGTTGCTCAGCAATGGATACCAACTCAAATGAAACGGGTAGAATGACAGAAGAGGAATTTCGTTTATGGATTATAAGAAAGCTCAATGAAATTCGAGAGAAAATTGAATCCCAGCACAAGGAAACCACAAGAAAAATGCAAGAAATGAATGAAAAATTCTCCAAAGAAATAGAAATATTATTTAAAAATCAAATAGAAATTCTAGAAATGAAAGAAACATTCAAGGATCTACAAAACACAGTGGAAAGCCTCAAGAACAGGCTGGACCATGCAGAGGAAAGAATTTCAGAGCTAGAAGACAACTCCTATTAGAGCTAAATAAATCAGTCGAAGAGAAAGAACACAAAAACAAGAGGCATGAACAAAGCATACAAGAAATGTGGGATTATGTAAAGAGGCCAAACATAACGATCATAGATATCCCCGAGGAAGAGGAAGAAAATTCGCGTGGGCTGGAAAATCTATTTGAAGGAATAACAGAGGAAAATTTCCATGGCCTAGCCAGAAATCTCGATATCCAAGTACAAGAAGCACACAGGACTCCTGGGAGACTCAACATGAAAAGGCATTCACCATGCCACATAATTATTAGACTGACCAAGGTAAAGACAAAAGAGGCACTCCTCAGAGCTGTAAGACGGAAAGAGCAGGTAACCTATAAAGGGAAACCGATAAGATTAACTGCAGATTTCTCAGCTGAAACCTTACAAGCCAGAAGGGAATGTGGAGCCATCATCAGTCTCCTAAAACAAAACAAAGGCCAACCCAGAATTCTGTATCCTGCCAAACTAAACTTCTTATATGAGGGAGAAATAAAGACCTTTCCAGACAAGCAATCACTGATAGAATTTGCGAAATCCAGACCGGCCTTGCAAGAAGTGCTTAGACCTGCATTGCACACTAACCAGCACAACGGACACCCACCAGTGTAAAACTACGCAAAAGCTAAAACTCCAGAACCCAGATTCCACAATGATGCAAGAGGTAAAACAAAAGATACCACCCAATAGAATAATCAGAAATTTACCCCAAATATCAATTATCTCAATAAATGTGAATGGCTTGAATTGCCCATTGAAGAGACATAGGCTGGCTGAATGGATTAAAAAATACAAGCCAAGTATCTGTTGTCTCCAGGAAACACACCTTACGCACAAAGACGCATTGAGACTCAAGGTGAAAGGATGGAATACAATTTTCCAGGCTAATGGAAACCAAAAGATATCTGGAGTAGCCATCCTTATTTCAGATGATATAAACTTTAAAGCAACAAAAGTAAAGAAGGAAAAAAACGGACACTCTATAGTGGTGAAGGGAAAAATCTTACAAGAGGATTTAACAATCCTAAACATTTATGCACCCAACACAGGAGCACCCAGGTACATAAAGCAAATACTGCTTGATCTAGACAACATAATAAATAGCAATGCCATAATAGCAGGGGACTTCAACACCCCACTGACGGAACTGGACAGATCCTCCAAACAGAAAATAAACAAAGAAACAAAGGACTTAAATAGGACTTTAGAACATTTGGGCCTAACAGATAGCTATAGAACACTCCACCCAAATAACACTGAATATACATTCTTCTCATCAGCTCATGGAACTTTCTATAAAATTGATCACATCCTAGGCAACAAAACAGATCTAAACAAATTCAAAAAAATAGAAATCATACCATGTATCTTTTCAGACCACAGCAGAATAAAATTAGAAATCAATTCCAACAGAAACTCACATCTTCATCCAAAAACATGGAAATTAAACAATCTGTTGCTGAATGAGACTATTGGGTCAAGGAGGAGATTCAAATGGAAATCAAAAGATTCTTCAAACTAAATGATAATGGGGACACAAGTTATCAAAATCTGTGGGATACAGCAAAAGCAGTCCTGAAAGGAAAACTTATTGCCTTAAATGCCCACATCCAAAAGACAGAAAGGTCACAAATCAGTAAACTAATGAATCATCTGAAGGAAATGGAAAAGGAAGAGCAAAGCAATCCTAAAGCCAGCAGAAGAAAAGAAATAACCAAGATCAGAGCAGAATTAAATGAAATCGAGAACAAAAGAACAATACAGAAGATTAATAAAATGAAATGTTGGTTCTTTGAAAAGATAAACAAAATAGACAGGCCACTTGCCAGGTTGACCAGAAGCAGAAAGGAAAGGATTCTAATAAGCTCAGTTAGAAATGAAAAAGGAGAGGTCACAACTGATATCATGCAAATACAAAACATCATCTTCAAATACTACAAAAATCTCTATGACCAAAAACATGAAAATGTGGAGGAAATGCACAAATTCTTGGAAACATACTACCTCCCTAGGCTCAACCAGGAAGAAATAGAATTTCTAAACAGACCTATATCAAGCACCGAAATTGAAGTAGTAATAAAAAATCTTCCAACAAAAAAAAGTCCTGGACCACATGGGTTCACACCTGAATTCTACCAAGCCTACAAGAAGAACTGGTGTCTATACTGCAGAAATTATTTGAAAACATCCAGAAGGATGGAATCCTTCCAAACTCATTCTACAAAGCCAATATCACCTTGATACCAAAGCCAGGAAAGGACACAACAAGAAAAGAAAACTACAAACCACTATCCCTTATGCATATAGATGTAAAAATTCTCAATAAAATCCTAGCAAACTGAATTCAAATGTACATCAAAAAAATAATCCATCACGATCAGATGGGCTTCATCCCCAAGATGCAGGGATGGTTCAACATATGCAAATCTATCAATGTAATTCACCACATAAAGAAAAGCAAGAACAGAGATGATATGATCCTTTCAATAGATGCAGAAAAGGCTTTTGACAAAATCCAGCATCCTTTTATGATAAGAACTCTTAGCAATATAGGCATAGATGGCTCATACCTCGAAACTATTAAAGCCATATACGATAAACCCACAGCCAATATCATACTGAATGGGGAAAAATTGAAAGCATTCCCCCTTAAAATTGGAACTAGACAAGGTTGCCCACTGTCTCCATTTCTATTCAACATAGTGCTGGAAGTTCTGGCCAGAGCAATCAGACAAGACAGAGGAATCAGGGGCGTCCAGATGGGGGCAGAAGATTTCAAACTTTCACTATTTGCAGACGATATGATATTATATCTAGAAAACCCCAAAGATTCAACCAAGAGATTACTGGAATTGATAAATGAATTCAGCAAAGTCTCAGGATACAAAATTAATACACACAAATCCATAGCCTTCATATATGCTAATAACAATCCAGCTGAGAAACAAATTAAAGATGCAATACCTTTCACAATAGCACCAAAGAAAATTAAATATTTAGGAACATATCTAACTAAGGAGGTCAAAGACCTATATAGAGAGAATTACAAAACACTGAGAAAAGAAATTGCAGAGGATGTAAACAGATGGGAAACCCTACCATGCTCTTGGGTAGGTAGAATCAACATAGTAAAAATGTCTTTGCTACCTAAAGTGATTTACAGAATCAATGCAATCCCTATCAAAATACCAATATCATTTTTTGCTGATCTAGAAAAAATAATTCTATGCTTCGTGTGGAACCAGAGAAGACCCTGTCTAGCCAAAGCAATCTTAAGCAAAAAGAACAAATTGGGAGGCATCTATCTACCAGACTTCAAACTGTACTACAAGGCTATAGTAACCAAAACAGCATGGTATTGGCACAAGAACAGAGATGTAGGCCAATGGAACAGGAGTGAGAACCCAAATATAAAACCAACCTCATACAGTCACCTGATCTTTGACAAATTCCAGAAAAATGTACACTGGGGAAAAGATTCCCTATTCAATAAATGGTGCTGGGAAAACTGAATGGCCATATGTAGAAGACTGAAACTGGACCCACACCTCTCACCTCTCACAAAAATCATCTCACAATGGATAACAGATTTAAACCTAAGACGTGAAACCACAAGAATTCTCGAAGAAAATGTTGGAAAAACTCTTATGGACATTGGCCTAGGCAAAGAATTTATGAAGAAGACCCCCAAGGCAATCACAGCAGCAACAAAAATAAATACATGGGACCTGATCAAATTAAAAAGCTTCTGCACAGCCAAGGAAACTATCACTAGAGTGAACAGACAACCTACAGAATGGGAGAAAATATTTGCATGCTACACCTCTGATAAAGGGCTGATAACCAGAATCTATACGGAACTTAGGAAAATCAACAAGAAAAAATCAAACAACCCTATTAAAAATGGGCAAAGGACATGAACAGAAACTTTTCCAAAGAAGACAGAATAATGGCCAGCAAACATATAAAAAAGTGCTCAACTTCTCTAATCATCAGGGAAATGCAAATCAAAACCACAATGAGATATCACTTAACTCCAGTGAGATTGGCTCATATCAAAAAATCCCCAAATAACAAATGTTGGCGGGGATGTGGACAGATAGGAACACTCATACACTACTGGTGGGACTGCAAATTAGTACAACCTCTATGGAAAAGAATATGGAGATACCTCAAAGAATTAAAAGTAGAATTACCATTTGACCCAGCAATCCCACTACTGGGTATTTACCTAAAGGGAAAAAAGACATTCTATAATAAAGACATCTGCTCATGAATGTTTATAGCAGCACAATTCACAATTGCAAAGATGTGGAAACAACCCAGGTGCCCATCAATACACAAGTGGATTAATAAAATGTGGTATATGTATACCATAGAGTATTACTCAGCAATAAAAAACAATGGTGAATTAACACATCTGGTATTATCCTGGTTGGAGCTAGCACCCATTCTTCGAAGCGAAGTGTCACAGGAATGGAAGAACAAGCACCACTGGTACTCACCATCAAATTGGTACTAACCGATCAACACTTACATCACACAGGGCAATAATATTCATCAGGGGGCGGGCAAGTGGAAGGGAGGTGGAGAGGATGGACAAACTATCACTGAATGGATGCGGGGAGCACAGTTTGGTGGATGTCCACGATTGTAGCTCTGACACGGGCAGTGCACGGGCAATATATATAGCCAAAGTGTTGTACCCCCATAATATTCTGAAATTAAAAAAAATAATAATAAAATATAAATCTTGTTATGTCATTCTCCTACTCAAAATCCTTCAATGGTTAATTCCCCGTTGTCTATAGGATAAAATTAAAACTTTTTAGCTTGACATACAAATTGCTTTCAATATTTGAATCCTGCCAAATTTCTAGCCAAAACTACCAATATGCTACTCCTCCCCCCATGATAACATATTAGCTCCAGTCATATCATATTAATTCTGTTTCCCTGAAAAATATCATGCTCTTAAGGTAGAAGTCTTTATTCCCATTTTTTTTTCCCCAGAGAGACAGATTGGACTTTATTCCCATTTTAGTGAATGTTATTCACTCTGATACCTTCATCCCCTAGCAGGAGATTAAACATCTTGAGGTCATTGACCATGTCTTTTTGCATTCTTTACAATGCTTTGGACAGTGCTAAATACATAATAACAGGTGTTAACTCAAATGGTTATCTATAGAAACATTGACCTTGTTTGGTTTTATTAACTTCTTGTTACTGAGTTTTTGTTGCTGTTATTGTTGTTTTAAGGTTATTTCCCTGCCTGAGTGCTATCCTTCTATGAGGACACTCCACATGAAAGTCTACTGGGGATAGCTATTTTAAAAATAAACAAATCAGCAAAGTAGAACCCAGGGAGGCTGGGTTTCATTTCTTACACATGCTAAAGGGTGGTACAGGGCACTGTCTACAAGGGGCAGTTACAAAGTTGTAACCCTCTCATCCAGCAATGTATTTACAATGAATCCTTTGTAGCAATAGATCAAAGAACAGTGTTTATTGACCTATATTCATATTTGATTGTACAGCAAATTAGCACAAACACACACCCAGAGATTAGCTTCAGTTTCCTCTTGCCACACTGGCTCTCTAAAGAGAAAAATACATTTTCTGACCTAAAACAAAACTTTGGAAAGAGGAACTTCTGAAAAACAAGCATGTGTACCTGATGTTAACAGGGTTCGACTTGAAAAATTACCCACTGGCTCATGAGAAAATATAACTTTCTAATAAACTACTATGAGTGGGAGTGGGCAAGAGTTGGGGAGAGAAAATGGAAGTGGCGACAACATGATGAATGAAGCAAAGAGAAAGATGCATGTATGTGCGTGTGTATAGACCTGTACACAAAACCTCCATTATTTTTATGCTTTCATTTCTACAGAGCCAGATAATGTCAGGTAAAAGTGTAACTTATGACTCAGAGCAATGCTTTTGCTTTGGTAAATCAATGTTGGCTAAGTCAATTAAGGGTGGGGGTGGAAAAAAAGATGATAAGAAGCAAATATATGTGTTCAGTGGGAAGACAGAATAAGTTAGCTCTCACTTTGAAGAGCTGAGTTCAGAGGTTTCAAAGGGCACACAGGAAATGCTCCAACAGCATAAACTGTGCCCCGAGCGTCATTCCAGCCAACATTCAGCCCTCCACATGGCTTTATCTGATCTCACAATTCTCTATCTCCAGAACCAAAGCACCCACAAACAAGAACAGTTTTGTGATAAAATCAGGAGCTCAGGGCTTCGATCACCTTTATGATCACTAGAGACCTGGAGGTATAGAGATGAAGAGGTAATAGGCTGACAGTCAGAATCTGGTGGGTTTTCCTGTGTTATTGGAATCTTCCTATTTTTTGTTTATTTCTGGTTCTGAATTTACTTACACACACGCAGTGCCTGTTTTTGTCACAGATACAACAGGTTGACTACCAAATAGAAAAACTAGATAGAGCTCAGAATCAGGTCTATAAAACATTAAAAATTCATCTCGTCTTTCAAAAATATATGCAAGGCAGCATTTTGGTAGTGTGATGTACATGAAATGAGCCTCGGGTACCCACTTGGGCCAAAGGAGGAGAGAAACAGGCATTTAGGGCTTGCCATTGTGCTTCTTTGAGGTTAAAAAAGGCACCAACAAGACGTAGTTAAAAATTAAATACAGGGAACAAAATTGTGAGTACTACTATTTTCCCGATACAAAATAGTATCCATAGAGCAGAGAGATAGAATTTGATGGAAAGTCTTCACGGAGGAAAAGCAATATTCATTCCTCTCTGCTACTCTGTGGCTTGCCCTCATTGTGTGGGAATTGGGGCCCATGGTTAGGAGAATAGAGTATATACTTTGAGCATAATAGCAAAACTGAGTCAAAGACATTGTGTGGGAGAAAAGAATACACTAGATTTATATCAGGTTTGAGAATCAGGTACTTCAAGTTAACAAGGGAAGGTTTCACAGAAAACTGTTTATGTCAGAGGAGATAGTGCCCAAGTTTTCAAACATCCTAGCTATATAAATATTCAGGGAGAAATCAGTGCAGACATCACAGATAATTCACAGGAGGTAGTTTGTATCATAATTGGATATTTTCACAAATGTTTTCTTAAGAAAAATCATAGAAAGCGAAGTTAGCCATAGAATCAATGGACACTCTGATAAACATATATGCCTCAGAAATGTTCCAGATATATAGGGTTTTGCTGCTTTACTCTGATCTCTTTAACAAGTAGAAAAACTCCTCTTCTTTATAACCTATGTGTCAGATATTGCAAAACTCAAAATACGCACTTTACTGAGAGGCCACTAATCATAAAGAGAAAAAAAAAGCTGTGGATAGCAATGCTGTGGTTTATCACATGCTATACAAAACCAGTGTGAACTTCCCTTTTTTGATTCATACAATTAAATTGTAAACACAAATTTCAAACAATAAATATGGCTCCCCTAATGATTCTTCTTTGCTTGCTTTCACTGGGAGACTAGCCTAGTGCCTCCCTCTGACAGCTCAGGAGTCCCTGGGCCCCTGTTATCAGCCCAAAGATTTGGATTGGAGAAGTTACTTTATTTCATTGACCATGACTTTATAGTCAGTGGTATATAGGCACTCTTTCTAAGCAGTTGCAGGTAGGAGAAAGGAAAAGTGAATTTTCAGAATAATGGTGAAGGAACTCAGGGAATCTCACCCCAAAATATGACTCCTTGGAACAAAGAGTATTTTGAATCAAAAGCCCTTAGAGATCAACATGTGTTGGAAGGGGCTTTCGCTCTATCTGCATGAAACCAGATGGACCCATCAAAAAGAACAATTGCCTTTCCTTCCCCTCCCTGTTATCTCAATATATTGCAGGAAAGAAGATCAAGAATGCAACCAGACCTGGCCCAACCCATTTTAAAGATAATACCTGTGTCTCAGGTTAATTTCCAAAGAGAATCATTTACAAGTCAATCTGTCCCATCCATTCTTTCTCCCAAGTATCTATTTATCCTCCCTAGTAACCATTTATTGCCCCTCAACAGAATTACCTATATTCCTCACCTCCTCCTCCCCTCTAAAATGAGGGTATATAAACTTCTGGACCCCACTGGGATATTGGGTAATCGCTCTGTGATTATCACCGTGTGCATGGTAAATAAATTTACAATCTCTTTCTCTTATTAATCTGCCGTATTTTGAGTTGATCTTTCAGCAAACCTTCCAGGGCAAAGGGGAAGTTTCTCTTCTCCCCTCCAATGGGAATGTCTGAATCCAGGGAATTTTCCTGGACTGCTGGGACTCAATAAGGCAACATTGCAAAAGTACAAAGCAGTGGTCCTTGAGGCAGCACACCTTGGATACGTGGCCATGAGGGTCTTACTTGCTATCTCTCAGAATAAGCAACATGTTAGAGGGGCCTCTATGAAGAGGTCAAATCACTGCTCTTCCAGCACAATGCTAAATCACATGTTTAATAGAAATGGGGTGGGGGTGGCAAATCTAATTACTTTTCCTGAAAAGTCAAAGTCAAGCAAAGCACTACTAATGGTGGTGATTGCATCTGGACCCACGTAGGAGAGGAAAAATATCTTTTTCTCTACCTATCCTAGGTTCATGGCTGAGGACCCTATAACAAAAGACAGAGTAACAAGAGAAAAGCATACAAATTTATTTAATATAAGTGTTACTTGCTATGAGAGCCTTCATAAGGAAATGAAGACCCAAATAAACAGGTAAACTTAGTGTTTTTATGCTAAGTTTGAGGCAGAGTGGAAAGTCAGGGAGAAATATGATAGGGCAAAGAGTATGATCTAATGGTAATAAACTGGGGGGAACTTAACAAGGCCTGTTTGTTTGAATTCTACTCTGTGTCCCTCTGTTTTCAGAGATAAGGGTGCTCCTTCCTTTCCTCTGTGTCTAGAAAGGGCAGCTCTCACATGAAGGTCTTATGACCTACTTCAGGGGAAGGTAAGAGAGTCCTTCCTAGGTTTTACAATCTGCTTCAGGAGAGAAAGATGGGGAAAAGTGAGTGTAATCGTCCTGTATCTGCCATTTTCTTCAATATTCCAAGGTGCCATATTTGGGGGTAGCATGTCCTGAACCCCATCACCTATATGGCAACAGATTTCATCTTTCCTTTGCAGAGGATATGGAACGACGGGACACAGAAGTCAATGAGAAACTCCCAAGAACTCGAGGCACAGGGGCAGATTCATGTCACAACACTCCTTTCTCCACCTTTTCCTCTCCCTCCACCTCTTTTCAGGATCTAAAATGCTAAACTTAGGGTCCCTCTTTCTCAAGCCCTTCCTGGAGCTCCTCCTTATCCTTGGCTCTCACTCCTGCTGTTGACTCCCCCAGGTCCCTGAGTCCTCTACTCAGATAGGGGAAGTTGGCCTCATTTGCCATGGCCTCTGCAGCTCTAGGCCATGCTGGAAGCCCACTTCAGTTGCTGGGGCCTGTAAATCAAACTGATAAAAGGCAGATTAACAGAAGAAAAAACATTTAATTACGTAAGTAGGCACAGACGTTCATGAAGAAATGTGACTCAAGGAGGCAGTTAGAATTTGAGGCTTATATATCATCCTAGGCTAGACAAAGGAAAAGTGATCTGGGGCTTCTGGGGAGGGTGTAAAGTATGAGAAGCTGACTAGGAAATGTATGGCAAGTAAGGGTTGTCTAGTAAGGTTTGTTATGTGGATAAGAGACTCAGGTGCTAAGAGTTGTCTCCAGAGTAGTCCTCTTGCTGGTACAGGAGAGGAAGACACTGTTACAGATGGAAATTTATGTTACTGTTACTGAAAGTTCGGTACTTGTCCCCAAGGCTAAATCAGTGAGAACAAAGAACAAGGACAAATGGTTTGAGGAAAAGAAAAGAGAATTTTATTAATTTGCCAGCAAATGAAGGGCAGCAGACTAGTGTCTCAAAAGACTGCCACCCTGCCTTTAAACAGAAATACGGGGCTTTTTAAAGGGGGGTTTTCAGAGGTTGGGCTCAGGTCTATGTGACCCGTGTCACATGTTGTGGCTTTGGGCTATTGTTGTTTAACTGTAGTTGGTGGTTTTGGTCGATTTTATCTCCAGTGAAGATGATCTTGTAGCCTCCGGACAATTCTGTTGAGCCATCTCCTGTGGTTTGAGATACTAGAAAACAAAGAACAAAGAACATTTTCCTGCCCCTTTAATTACTGGCCTCAGGCAGGAATGCAGGTTTTAATTCCCAAAAAGGGTGGGGGGTTTTAAAGAAACAGCTTGTAATACATTTTGCCCTTTTTCAGACCTTTACCTCTGTTACATTACCTTTTCAAAGAGAAAGTAATGCCCTGCTTTTAGACTGAAAGGGGGAGGGCAGAGAGCTAATTGCCTTCAAATCAAAACAATCCTTATGCCAAAGTGGCATATTTTGAGGTGGCATATTCTGGTCCCCTTCACTATCTCACTGTCTGGTTGCCAAGTATGTGTTGACTGATGGACTGACAGAAGAGTCTACATGTACTATAGCCCATGACAGGTAAGAGCTCTCAGCTCAGTAGCAGCTGTGCCATGCCCCTTTAACAGAGCTTGGCAACAAGTTTTAAGGACTAGCCACAAAAGGAAAGTGCAAAGGGGCACAGCTTCTCTTTGGAGAGTGCCAAGATACCAGCAATCTCCGCCCCAGCCCAGGGAAAACCAGAAAAAGTGCCTCAAACAGTAAGAGGGGGGGAAGGGGCAAAGTGGGTAATGAGTCAGAAAGGAATGTGAGCTAACCCACACCCGCATACCTGCATGCCAACGTGAAGAGAGCCCAGCATAAATTTCTTTACACAGACCAGGGTCTCATAGGCTCTTCTGAGGGCAGTGTTTATGTATAAGAATCTGCCCTGTGCTTTATAGAACAGTGGGTCACAAATTCGCTTTTGGGTGGAACTCTGCAGAAGTGTGCTGTCACTGTGATCTTTTTTTCCTCATGCTTTCTCAGCATCACTAGCCTTGGTTTTGTTCATTAGATAATACAGTAAAATTCATGCAGTGGCCCCACAATCACTGCTCCAGAGAAAAATGGGGGGAGAGTATTAATAAAGGCCTGGGCTAGTGGATTTGTTGTTTTTGTTTGTCTGTCTTTAAATAAGTGAGCCTAAATGACATTTCCCAAATTTGAAAGTAAATGTTTTTTAAAGTAGATTTCTTATACAACAATATAAAAATAAGAAATTATATCCGGGAATGAGAATCAATTCTCCAACAGAATTTTGTTTTGAATCTCAGCTTCTTCAGTCAGATGCAGGTATAGGGGAAGAGCTTCATCTAGAGTCCAAATTTCTATCTGTTACTTTAGATATCAGGTCTGAGTTAGTACTTTTAGAAAGCTTAACAGACCCCTTTGATACAACAGGAAAGAGAAACATGCTCTCTAAACAGGAAAATTCAGGACATCTCTGTTCTTTGTTTTACATGATGCAATGGGTCACTTTGGAGACTCTCAGCAAAATGAACCCAGGATGGCCATCAAGATGAGGGCAAGTGCTGGCCCAAACAGCTGTAGAACAAGAGCTCCCATCCTCCTAGTGTTTTCTCTTTAGAGCCAAATGCTGTGTGAGAGAGAGCAAGATGAGACAAACAAAGCAGCCTCTTTTTAATCCCTCTCAAAGCACCAAAGGAACAACCCAACCACGATTGTATGCATTTTTATGTGGCAGGGAAATAAAGCAAGGTAGAACATTGTGGAAGTTTGGGAGTCCACTTTCACCAAAGATTCTCAAGTCCACCTCACTCTCTTTGGTTAAAATATATGTGTGTTTTGGGGGAGGTAAGAGGTAGGAGGATGGAGGGCACACTTCTCTTAAGGCAATATTTAGAAAGCAACATTTCTTGCCCCTGTAGAGAAAATTCAACTTCAGTGGAAAGCTCTTTATTGCCTATAGCACACGCTTCCTACTGTTATCTCATTCAGATTCTACTGGAACTATTTACCACTTTAAATTGTAGGTCACTGATAGATATGCAAATCCCGTCCTGTCTGGTTCAATTGACTTCCTCCTCCCTTGTAGGAAAAAAAACAATAAACAGTTTGCCACCCTTTGTAATTCATCCCTGCATTCCTTTACTTCATATAAATCTTGGCTGCTTCTTTTTTAAACCAGTTATTACATCTGCCTCGTTCCCTCAGTTATATGAATAAAATAAAGTCTTCTAACACATGTCTTTATATCTGTATGAGGGTCATTATTTTACCTTTTTTGGAAATTATCTTTCAACACCCCTGTAAGATTTCTTTCTGAGGTAGTAGCCTGCAGAAGGAGATGGTGGAGGCCTTCAGTCTAGAGAAGGCCAGTACTGGGTCATCTGATCTATAGGTAAAGAGCAGATGTCTCTCCCAGAGCTGTGCTCCACAAAGGGAACAAAGTGGCACTTTGAAGGGGACATGCCCATTCTCCTACCCACCTCCCCTCCAACTTCCCAGGTTAACACCACCATCTAAAACAAGAATTTGGTCACCTTTCAGGAGAAGGGATCTTTCCCAATTTAAAAGGCATTACTTCTGGGTCCTCTCTCAACTTGCCGGTTTCCCACGCTCTGGACTTGCAGGTTGCTGCGTGGGAGAGCTGTAGTTTCACCCAGTGGGCAGGGCTGGGTTTCTGTTAGCCTGACTGCAACCCCCTGCACCCTGCCAACACACAATGATCAGTGGCATTCCTGGAATTCCTGACATAGCAGAGAAGCCAGGCTTGGCCCTGCAAATGCCCTTGAACTGTGGTTCTGACCCCAATGGGGCGTTTTATCTTTTATTCACAGCCAAAGGTTAGGACCTATTTATGTAAATCCTCCACCAAGGGTCAATTCATCTTGACCCCCTGGTTTTCATTTCTCTAATTGTCTCAGGTATTTTTTAGACCCCTTGGAAACTCTTCATTCAGTGGAAAACTTTGGGGTCAGTAAGAATTCAGTAACAAAGAGAAGGGGGTAGGGGGGCTGGAAGAGTTGAGGAGGCTTTTTTTGAAGTGTTCTAAAGAAGCTTTCAGAGGCCACCCAGTTTACAAAGTAAAAACAGCAATGACCTCATGCACCCCATTTCATTCATAGAAAATAAGCTTTACTTGAAATGGTATCTTCACCTAAGAATTTTCTTAGCACACACATTGTCCAATTTCAGTTTCCTAGAGCACATATTCTCGAATCTCAGGGGTGGGAAGGGGTTGGGGAAGGAGCTGTTAGAATTGCCAGCCTTTGGGCAGGTGGTGGCTCCTCACACAATTGTTCCCACTTAATGGGCCCAGGCACTCTTCCAGATTTGCATTTTAAAAGAGGGCATGCCCTCCCCCATAGTGAGAAAATACTTGATTCCTGAGAACTGATCCAGGTTACAGTACTTTCAGGCCACATGGAAAGCCAGCAAGGGAGATACTCAGAGGTCAGCAGGGCTTTTGGAGGCCTTCAAATCATTCCTGATCGAGGGCCTTATGCTCTAACCTCCAACTCACAGTAATAACGGGAAGGAATAGCTTGGAAACCAGCCCAACCATTTAACACCCCTAACAGCAAATTTTTCTTTTTCACTAACTGAATTTTCATTTACACCTTAAGCCAGTTGTATTTTTTTTCATGCTCTGCTCCATTTTCAATAGAAAGGTGGGCAAAATCTTCTCTTTAAAAAAAACTATTTTTCTTCATTTTCTGTCAACTTTTTATTATGAAAAATTTCAAACATACAAAAAAGTTGAAAGAATAGTACAATGAATACCCCATATACCCACTATTTAAATTCAACAAATGCTGACCTTCTGGTATATTTGCTTTATCTATATAGATAGCTATATATACAGATTTGCTTCATGAATGTATACTTTTTTTCTGATCTATTTAAAAGTAAATTGAAGACATCATGACACATCAAATACTTCAGCCCACATCTCTTAATATAAGTTCATTCTCTTATATAACTATTATACAATTATTACCCCTAAGAAAATTAATAGTAATTCCCTAATACCATTTAATTCTCTGAATACCCAGTCCATATTCAAATCTCCTCAATTTGCACCATGTCTTATAGCAGTTTCTTATTTAAACCAGGATCCAATCACAATTCATACATTTGGGTTTCTTTGGTCTTTTTGGAATAGTACCTCTACTTTTATAAAATTACATTGTCTCTTTGAGGAGACTTTGTAGAAAGTCCCATATTCTAAATTTGTCTGATTAATTCTTTGTGGTTGTGTTCTTCTCCCCCTTAGACTTCCTGTTATGAGTTGAATTGTGTCCATCCCCTAAAATTCATATGTTGAAGGCCTAACCCCCAGTACCTCAGAATGTGAGATTATTTGGAAATAGGGTCATTGTAGATGTAATTAGCTAAATTGAGGTCATACCAGAGTAGGGCAGGTCCCTAATCTAATATGACTGGTGTCCTTATAAAAAGGGGAAATTTGGAGATAGACATGCACACACACAGGGAGAATGTCCTGTGAATATGAAGGCAGGGATCAGAGTGACAATTCTACATCGAGGAACATGAAAGATTGCCAGTCAACTGCCAGAAGCTAGAAGTGAAGGGGACCAGAATATGCCACCCCCAAATATACTACTTTGGCATAAGGATTGTTTTGAGCTGAAGGCAACTAGCTCTCTGCCCTCCCCATTTCTGTCTAAAAGCAGGACATAAATTGCCACTGTAAGGTGTCTCCCTCTCCCTGTACCAGGAAGACTCGTAGCACCGGAGATGTCCTTTACCTACATAGCAAGACAAGCCTTATTTACTGTACATTTCCTGCCCTCCCCTTCCCATAATTTACCACCCCCCAAGAAGCCCCGACCCCTTTTTCCTCTGTCCAGCCTAGGATGGTATATAGGCCCCAAATTCTAACTGCCTCCTTGGATCACATTTCTTTGCGAACTCGTATGTATACAATTTAATTTTTTTTTTCTCTTGGTAATCTGTCTTCTGTCAGTTTAATACACAGGGCCTCCAGCCACTGAGCCACTCCCCTACAAGAAGTCTAGAATAATTCCTTCTCTCACAGCGGTCAGAAGGAACCAATCCTGCTGGCACCTTAATCTCAGACTTCCAGCCTCCAGAACTGTAAGACAGTAAGTTTCTGTTGTTTATTCCACTAAGTTCATGGTACTTTGTTTCAGCAGCTCTGGTAAACTAAGACACCTATAAATTGGATGTTAGGATGTTAGGTCTAGAGACATGATTAGATTCAGGTTAAACATTTTGGGCAAGAATACTATATAGGCTATGTTGTGTATTTCATATTGCATCACCTCAGGAGGCACATAACACCAGGCTGTCTCAATATAAGTGATGTTAAGTGTAATCACTGGGTTAAGGTAATGACAACCAAGCTAAGTTTTTCCCTTTGCAATTAAAAATTAACTTGAGGGGTGATACTTTGGCACCACATAAGGATGCTGCCTCCATCAATCTGTCACCCAATTGTTCAAGCAGTCATTGATGATCCTTGCCTGAATTGATTCTTTTCTTGGAAGATGGCAAAATGAAGATATTGTATAAATTCATTTGCAATTCCTCTATAAAGAAAAATCAAATGGCAATGAACTAAAGTTTTTTCTAAAAAGTCGGGGTAAATGCTTAAATTTTTCCTTAGTTACTGCAGGGGTGAGGGGAAACTTGTCCTTTCCCCTGAAAGTCTGCTGAAAGATCAACTCATAATAAAGGCATATTAATAAGAGAAAGGTTTATTTACCATGGACATGGGGAGAATCACAGAGTGATTACTCAGTATCCCAATGAGATCCAGATATTTGTATGCATGCCTTTTAGAGGGGAGAGGGGATATGAGGAATACAGGTAATTCTGTTTAGGGGTGATAAACAGTTGCTAGGGAGGAGGTATAGATGGGGGAAACAGATTGACTTGTAAATTAACCTGAGGGGCAGGTATTATGTTTCAAATGATTTGGGCCAGGTCTGGTTGCATATTCTTGATCTTCTTTCCTGCAACATATTGAGATAACAGGGAGAGGAAGGGAAGTCCATTGTTTTTTTGGTTTATACAGATAGAGGGGAAGCCTCTTCCAAGGGCCTGTTAATCTCTAAGAGTCTTTAATTCAAAATATTCTTTATACCAAGGAATCATATTTTGGGGTGAAATTTCCTGAGCTCCTTCATTACCAAATTTCAGAATAAAGTTTCATTATAATAGTCATCACTAATTACTAATGAGTTTTTCTCATTTGAGTATCAGGAGGGACTCATGGTTTTAATTTACTCAATGATTACATGTAATTACAGTCATTATTCTTCTTGATGCTCAATTATCCCAAATTTGGCCAGAGAGAGCCCCTTTAATCTGGCTCCCATATCCTTTTGACACAACCCTATTGGTCTTTTGGTGCTTTCTTGTTTTCTGGCATAAGAAGCCCCAGCTTCACTTTGTATTTTGCCTGTACCAAGCAAGGAATCAGCCATTTCTCCAAGAAGCATTGTTTCCTTTTATTACAGAATGGTATTTAGAAACCAAGATCTGGTTTCAAGGTATGCTTATTGCGACTGGGATGTCATTGCTTCTAGGCCAGAGCAGTGCACAGTACTAGGAAATATGAAAGTCCAGCTTCATGGGCATGCTGCCAGTACAGTCACACTGGCACTCCTGCTCAGAAGGGCCTGGTTCTTGAGGTTTAATGCTCTGTAATCACTGTCTTGAAAGTCCTTGAAATTTTATCTTTGTGTTTGTGGTTTGTAAGTGGAGTCCAATAGCATAATGGAGCATGCACCAGAGGCTTGGAACCTTGGCCCTGACCTCCCCAGGATAGGTCCTCAGGGGCTGCTCCCCTGTCCCCTGGTGCCCTGGGCCTTGCCTGGCCTCCCAATCTCCAGCCCTTCCCAGCAACCACCGTTGCTCTCTGTCTCCAATGTGTGTGAGTGCAGGGAAGGTCAGGTTAAGTATGTTTGCCTTGCAGCATCTTGGGAAAAGGCACAGTGGTAGCATCCCTACCCTGAGTTGGCAGTGCCACATCACATTCAGCAAGTGACTAGGCAGGGGTAGCCTATCACCTACCACCATCCAGGTACCTAGTGCCTCCCAGCATGGAGCCTGCAATATGCTTGGAGTCCTTCCATTCACCATTGGGCTGGGGCAGCAGGACCGTGGGAAGGGGAAATATCTGGCTTGACTTCCCTGCCCCCAGCTGGGGCACATCACATCAGTCTAGAGGCTGGCAGGAGGGGAACCTGGCAACTATCAGGCTGAAGCAAGAGCACACATGCCCCATGTCATAGGGAAGGGCCCAAAGTGCCTTTGAGCATCTGCACTTGCTCCTCGAGTATCCCGTGCAAGGGCAGTACTGCAAGTTCTCACTTAACATCATCGATAGGGTCTTGGAAACTGCAACTTTAAGTGAAATGACATATAACAAAACCAATTTTCCCACAGGCTAATTGATATAACAAGAATTAAGTTCCTACAGCACATTTGTGGTCACAAAAACATCACCAAACTTCTAAATAAATACCCAAAACACTGCTAATATTAAAAATTGAAATAAATGTGAGCTACACATCCATTTAAGAAAGATGAATAAAAACAAGTAAGATAATGATTTACCCAATTTTTGGTGAATCAGTGAGTGATGGCCGTCATAGGGGTGGTGGGCTAAATCAAGGAATAAATGTCTGTGAAGCAAACATTGTAAGGAGCACCTCCTCCCACCACACAGTTAAAAAGTAAGTAAGAACAAATAGGGTAGGCTTGCTGAGTGCTTTTATGCATTTGTATGATTATCATAGACTTTATAAGTTTTCATTTGACAATCATTTGTATTCATTCCCTCATTCATTTTCCAACCAGCTTATTCCAGTTCAGGGTCACAGGTGGCTGGAGCCCATCTCAGCAGCTCAGGGCGCCAGGCAGGAACCAGCCCTGGCCAGGATGCCATCCCATCGCAGGATGCACTCACACCCACATCCATACTCACTTACACTGGGACCATGTAGACACCCACAGCTTTGGGATGTGGGAGGAAACCAGAGTATCCAGAGAAAACCCACACACACCTGGGTAGAATGTGCAAACTCCGCACAGACAGTGGTCCCCGCCCAGAATGAAATTTTTTTTCTCATCAATGTTATAAGGAGACAACATTGAATGAAACAACGTTATTTGAGGACCTGCTGTATGCCATGCCTAGGGAGACCCTTTCTTTGTCCTTCCAACCTTGCTGAATTTGGTTTGTTAGTCTCTTCTGGCCAGCTCCAGGCAGTCTCTGGGGCAAGTCACAAAATATAGATTGTGAAATTCCAGTTATTCCACATAGGAGTTAAATGCTCTTACATTTGCTTTTAAAACAAACACTGCAGGAGATGGCGCAAGATGACTGAGTAGAGACATCACTTGCTGGACTGTCCCCGAGAGAAGGAAGGGTTTTGGATAGGGGAGATGGGAGAGGGGGTGCAGCGCTGGTGAATTTCAGTGAGAGAAGTGCCGGAGCCTGCCAGGGACCTCACGGAGGGAAATTGTGAAGCAGAGAAGGAAGAGGATAAAGAAAAAAAGATATTGGGGAGGAGCAAACCCAGGGAGGCTCAGAGACCAGCGAAGGCGTAAGGGGGATCCCTTTCTCCCTCTCACAATCCTTCAGTGATCAGCGGGCTACCAAGTGACTGGGAAGCTTTTCCACCCCCACAAACCCAAGCACTGCAGCAACCACAGAGTTGTGAGGAGAACTTGCATGATCCCAGAGCTTGGACACTCTATGTGGGCTTCCCCTCCAAGGAGAGTGACCCAAGAAGCTGGAGAGCAGGCTTTCTTCCATTCAGACTCTTATCGCTCCCCTCCCTCCCCTACCCACTGCAACTGGGAGAGTAGTTTGAGCAGAGAATCTGGCGAGCAGGCCCCTCCCCCCAGCTGGTGCATCCTGCAGTCTGAAGTTCCCACAGAGGCTGGGGCCCAGGCCTCTACCCTTGGGACCCGGGGCACCCCATCTGGGAGCTCCCTACCTGCCAGCATTTTGTGGAGACACCGGCCAGTGGGTCAGACACACAGGCCAAATCCCATGCCCCCAGGACTTAAGTAGGTCATTGCGGGACAATGGGGGGAGGTTTAGGAGCTGGACCTGGGAGGCATGGATGGAACTGCTGGGAGAAAACTGTGGGGGTCTGAGATGTGGTGAACCGAGAAAGCGCCCATCCTCCCCACAGGAAAGCCGCACTGTCAGACTAGGGCAAGTCCTCCAGCAGGGAAGATCCCAGCCCACAACACCATACCATCCGAGAGCAGCGCATTCAGGGACCAAGGGCAGGGGCAATGCAAGAGGGGCAAAGCTCACTCCCAATACCCAGTCTGGGAAGTGCAGCCCCTCCTCATAAGCAGCCTTTCTGGCTTGGAGAGCTGGCCTGACCCTCCTCCCAGTGGCTCCCCGTAGTAGTAGGGAAGATGACCTCTGAGCCCTGCTGAGGCTTTGCAAAGCCTTCCAGACTCTCACAACCTAACCACACTCAGCCTTGCTCTTCCACCCACCTCTGCTGTGGTGGAGAACAAGCAACCGCCTGGGAGCTACAGGGCTCCTCCCAAAGCCTGGGGCAATTCAAGTGCTCCACCTGAGGGACTAGAGCTTATCACAGGCACAAAAGAACATCTCTGCACTTGGCTCTCTCCTGCAAGCATCAACCACTGACAGGGAGAACAACACTATAGCTCATTACAGCATCTACCTACTCAAACAGGCCTGGCTGATTCTTACTCACAAGCATCACCCACCATCTTGGAGAATAAGGTGGGGGTCCCAATACAATTCACACTGCTGGGAAGAGGTGAAGACAGCAGGATAGAAGCAACCTGCTTTTTTTAGGAGAGAAAGCAAAGTTATAGGAAGTTCAATCCGTGGGGGTCTCCCTCTTCCACTGCAGATGTCTGGGCTGATTGGGGAGCTGCTCAGAGTCTGTGCAGAGACATTCCACTGGACAGCAGGGGCAGCAGAGAGCTAGTGCCTGCCAATCCCAGGTTTCTGCAACCGACACCATCCTGATCGTTGGCTTCTGGTGCACGAAGCCAGGTCTGCATGGGACCCAGCCTCCCAGCAATAGCCTTTGCATCACCCCCACTGAGCCAGGGAGGGAACAGATGCTCCTCTGTGTAGTGCCCTGTGACTGGGGGCCAAGCACACCTCCTCCCCAGTGTGGGAGCCAAACAGAGCAGGAGCCCCAGACACCACTGGCACCACTTAAGAAGCCTGGGGCAACTGCATCAGTGGTATCTAGGTATAGGGGGAGAACCTGGGCTGAACAGCAAGACTGGCCTGCCTACGCAGACCCTAGGCCATTAAGACTATGGGACAGGGCATCAGCAGTTCCCATGCTGGTGGAACAGCTCCTTATAAAGGTGGCTCTACCCCCGAACTCCCCAGAGACAGCTCCAAAGCTCTGACTGTGCCTGAGTACAAGGGTCTGCCCCTGTAGCTCCAGGGCCCCTGCCAGGCCTGTGACTCCACCCCTGAGACTCCAGAATTGTGCCTGGACCCCAAGACTACACTACTGAGTCCCCACCACTACCAATGGGCTGGCAGAACATCGCCAAGGTCCAACACTTCACTCAGGACTCCCCAGCCCTGAGCAGCCATCACTCCTGGCCTTGGTTGGAGAGAGTCTCCAGCAAAGGAGAACAGGTGCCCTGCAATCCTATAAACCCAGAGCTCAGAAAAGGGGAGTCAGATGAGAAGAAACCAGCAAAAGAACCCTGGCAACATGAAAAAACAAAATAGTTCAATACCCCCAAGGGAATACAATAGAGCTACCATAGTGGACCCCACCCACAAGGAAATTGCAAAAATAACAGAAATAAGATTCAGAATATGGATGTCAAATAAGAGGAATGGAATTGAAGAGAAAGTTAAAAACCAACAAAAAGAAGCCAAAAAAATACTTCAGGAAATCAATGAAAAAAATGAAACAGTCACTAGAGGGCTAGACAACATAAGAAAGGATACAATAGAACTTAAGAAAGAATCATTTGGGGAATTTCAAAGTGCAGCAGAAAGCTTTAACAATGGGCTAAACCAAGGAGAAGAAAAAATCTCAGAGCTTGAAGAAAAGGCTCTCAAGATAACCCAGTCATTCAAAGAGGCAGAGAAGAGTATTAAAAAAAGTCTGAGCAATCACTGAGAGAGATATGGGACAATGTGATGTGAACTAACATTTGAATTATAGGTATCCCTGAGGGAGAAGAAGAAAGAACTAAAAGCATGGAAAACCTATTTGAGGAAATTATTGAGGAAAACTTCCCTGGTATTGCCAGAAATTAAGACATACATGTACAATATGGGCTGGACATCAAATACCAGGAAGAGTCATACAAAATATGTCATCTCCAATACACATAGTAATCAACTTGACCAAAGTCAAAATGAAGGAGAAAATTCTGCAAGGAGCAAGACAAAAGCATCAAATAACCTACAAAGGAAAATCCATCAGACTAACTGCACATTTCTCAGCAGAAACCTGACAAGCCAGAAGGGATTGGGGGCCCATTCTTCAATTGACTGAAACAGAACAACTGCCAGCCTAGAATTTTGTATCCTGCAAAACTAAGTTTCACAATCAATAGAGAAATTAAGTATTTTCCAGACAAACAAACACGGAGGGAATTTGCCATGACCAGACCTGCCCTGCACAAAATACTCAGAACAGCACTATACATAAATCAGCACGACAGATACCCAACAGTGTAAATTCACCTAACCCCCCCCCAAAATTCACAACTCCTGTAAAACAACAGAACAAGAGGTAAAACAAAGCAATAAGGGACCACCTAATAGGATGAACAGACCAACATCCCACATATCAATGCTATCAATAAATGTAAAAAGACATAGGCTGGCTGAATGGATGAAAAAACACAATCTAAGTATCTGCTGTCTCCAGAAAACACATCTAAATCACAAGAATGCACACAGACTCAAGGTGAAAGGATGGAAAAAAATATTCCATGCAAATGGAAATCAAAAGAGAGCAGAAGTAGCTATTCTCATATCAGATAAAATTGACTTTAAGCCAACAAAGGTAAAGAAAGACAAAGAAGGTCATTATATAATGGTAAAGGGAGGTATCCAACAAGAAGACATAACAATCCTAAATATATATGCACCCAACACGGGAGCTCCCAGATACATAATTTTACTACAGCTAAGCAAAGAAAAAAACAGCACCATCATAATTGCCGGGGACCTCAACACCCCACAGTCAGAGCTTAACAAATCATCAAAGCAAAAAATAAACAAAGAAAAAAATGGACTTAAACCAAACTCTAAATCAAATGGACCTAACAGACATTTACAGAACATTCTACCCCAAAATTATAGAATATACATTCTTCTCAACTGCACATAGGACATTCTCCAAGTTTGATCATATCTTAGGCCACAAAACAGGTCTCAACAAGTTCAAAAAAAAATCAAAATCATACCATGTACCTTTGCAGACCACAGCAGAATAAAACTAGAAATCAATTACAACAGAAATACTCAAACCTACACAAAGTCATGGAAATTAAACAACCTTCTGCTGAATGATTACTGGGTCAAGAATGAATTTAAGATGGAAATCAAAAAATTCTTTGACTGAACAACAAATGGGACACAAGCTATCAAAATCTTTGAGACACAGCAGAAGCACTCCTCAGGGGAAAATTTATAACCTTAAATGCCTGCATCAAAAAGACAGAAAGATCACAAATTAACAACCTATTGTCACACCTCAAGGAACTGGAAAAAGAAGAACAAACCAAACCCAAGAAAGCCAGCAGAAGAAAAGAAATAATGAAGGTCACAGCAGAACTAAATGAATTGGAAAAAAATACAAAAGATTAATGAAACTAAAAGTTGGTTCTTTGAAAAGATAAACAAAATCAACATATCTCTTGCTAGGCTAACCAAGAACAGAAGAGAGAAGACCCAAATATGCTCAATTAGAAATGAAAATGGTGACATTACAACTGATACCACAGAAATACAAAACATCATCCATGTATACCATGTAAACTCCACACACATAAACTAGACAACATAGAGGGAATGGACAAGTTCCTGGAAACACACAACCTTCCAAGACTCAACCAGGAAGAAATAAAACTCCTAAAAGACCAATAACGAATAGTGAGATTGAAACAGTAATAAAATACCACCCAACAACAACAACAAAAAAGCCCTGGACCAGATGGATTCACTGCTGAATTCTATCAGACCTACAAAGAAGACCGGATACCCATAACACAGAAATTATTCCATAATATCGAGAAGGAGGGAATCCTCCCCAACTCATTCTACAAAGCCAGTATCTCCTTGATACCAAAGCCAGGAATGGACACAACAAAAAAAGAAAACTATAGACCAACATCCCTTGTGAATATAGATGCAAAAATCCTCAATAAAATACTAGCCAACTGAATTCAACAGTACATCAAAAAAATAATCCACCAGGGCCAAGTGTGCTTCATCCCAGGGATGCAAGGGTGGTTCAACATATGTAAATCAATAAATGTGATTCACCACATAAACAAAAGCAAAAACAAAGCCCATATGATCATCTCAATACATGCAGAAAAAGCATTTGACACCCTTTCATGATAAAAAACCTCAACAAACTAGGCATAGAAGGAACATATTTCAGAATAATAAAAGCCATATATGACAAACCCACAGCCAACATCATACTGAATGGGGAAAAGTTGAAAGCATTGCCCCTAAGAACTGGAACAAGACAAGGGTGCCCACTGTCTCCACTTCTATTCAACATAGTGGTGGAAGTTCTAGCCAGAGCAATCAGACAAGAGAAGAATATTAAGGGTATCCAAATTGGGAATGAAGAGGTCAAACTATCGCTCATCGCTGACGATATGATCTTGTATCTAAAAAACCCCAAGATTCCACCAAGAGTCTCCTGGAATTGATAAATAAATTCAGCAAAGTCTCAGGATAAAAAATCAATGCACATAAATCAGTAGCATTTCTATATACCAGTAACAGTCAAGCCGAGAGTCAAATCAAAGACTCAATATCATTCACAATAGCTACAAAGAAAATAAAATACCTATGAATATACTTAACCAAGGAGGTGAAAAATCTCTAGAAGGAGAACTACGAAACTCTGAGGAAAGAAATCGCAAAGAATACAAACAAATGGAAAAACATAGGATGTTCATGGATAGGTAGAATCAACATTGCTAAAATGCCCATACTACCCAAAGTGATTTACAAATTCAACACAATCCCCATCAAATTACCAAAGTCATACCTCACATATCTAGAAAAAATAATTCTACACTTCTTTTGGAACCAGAAAAGAGCCCAAATAGCCAAAGCAATCCTAAGCAAAAAGAACAAAACTGGAGGCATCATGTTACCAGACTTCAAACTATACTACAAGGCTGTAGTAACCAAAACAGCATGATATTGGTACAAAAATAGAGACATAGACCAATGGAACAGAACAGAGAACCCGGATATAAAACCATCTACCTACAACCAACTGATCTTTGACAAAGCAGACAACAACATACACTGGGGAAAAGAAGCCCTATTCAACAAATGGTGCTGGGAAATTGGATAACCACATGCAGAAGAATGAAACAGGAACCCTACCTCTCACCACTCACAAAAATTAATTCAAGATGGATAAAAGACTTAGATCTAAGAAATGAAACCATAAGAATTCTAGAGGAAAATATAGGTAAAACTCTTCTAGATATCAGCCTAGACAAAGAATTTATGAATTCCCAATGTCCCAATGGCAATCATGGCAACAATAAAAATTAATAAATGGGATTTGATCAAACTAAAAAGCTTCTGCACAGCTAAGGAAACAATCAACAGAGCAAATAGGCAACCTACAGAATGGGAGAAAATATTCACAAGCTACACATCCAATAAAAGGCTAATAATAACCAGAATTTACAAAGAACTCAAGCAAATCAGCAAGAAAAAAAAAAGAACCCTATTAAAAAGTAGGCAAAAGACATGAATAGAAGCTTTGCAAAAGAAGAAAGACAAATGACCAAGAAACATATGAAAAAATGTTCAATGTCACTAATCATCAGGGAAATGCAAATTAAAACCACAATGAGATATCACCTTACCCCAGTGAGAATGGCATTTATCAAAAAGTCCAAAAACAACAGATGCTGGCACAGATGGAGAGAGAAAGGAACGCTTATACACTGTTGGTGGGACTGCAAATTAGTACAACCTCTATGGAAAACAGTATGGAGATTCCTCAAAGAACTAAAAGTAGACCTACCATTTGATCCAGCAACCCAACTGTTGGGTATTTACCCAAAGGTAAAAAACACTTTTCATCAAAAAGACACCTGCACTTGAATGTTTATTGCAGTACAAATCACAATTGCAAAGATGTGGAATCAACCCAAGTGCCCATCAATTTATGAGTGGATTAATAAAATGTGGTATATGTATACCATGGAGTGCTACACAGCCATAAAAAAGATGAATTAATACATTTTGGAACAATCTGGATGGAACTGGGAACCACTTTCCTAAGTGAAGTGTCTCAAGAATGGAAAAACAAACACCACGTGTACTCACTATTAAATTGGAACTAGCCAATGAGCACACATGTGTACAGAAGAAAGTAAAACTCAGTGGAAATCAACCAGGGGGAAGGGGGGAGAAGGAGAGGGTCAAAAACCTACCTAATGGGTACTATGAACACTATTTGGGTGACGGGCACACCTTTAGCCAGGACTCAAACATTACAAAAGTGATCCATGTAACCTAAAACATTTGTACCCCCATTAATATTTTGAAATAAAAAAACCAAATAGACAATATAAGACATTTTAAAAACTATTGGAAATTTTTTAAATAAAAAATTGCACAATATGAAGGGTAAAATTTATACTAAAAATATAAAATTTTAATTCTCCTTTACTTAGAGCAACATTAAATAGCAAATAAAAAACATCATTACAAGTTGAGAGAGTGAGAGGCTGTGGAAGAAAGGAAAAAACTTTATATTTTAGTACTTTTAAAGCCCCTTTATTACTGCTTTTTGAACATGTAGCCCCACATTTTCATTTTGTGAAAATTATGTTGCCAGCCTTGGGAATATATATACATATATATTTATATTTAGTTATGAAATCATATTGATATTTTCCATTTGAATTTAACATTATAGGGTTTTTCTAAACATTTATTTTATACATGTATTTCTTTTTTTTCCACTGAAATTTTTGGTTCCTCATATCGTTAACATAATTACTTATCTGCTTTATCTATAGTACATACATAAGTTTCAAATTTTTAATACCAACATTACCACTAGCAATAAAATTACCAACTGATGCTCAAGATTTTTTTCACTTCTTTTTTCCTTTAGTACAGTCTGAATATTATATTGATAAATTATCTGAAATAATTGTTGTCTCTGTGTGATTCTGTTACTTTTGATATATATTTAAGTTCATTTGTTTGTTTTTAGTTATAGGGATTGGTTTGTCTTCTTTTCTATTTAATTGTGTTTTTTTGGATCTTAAACATTTTTATATTTTATAAGCCAAAACTATATAAAGAGGCATACTCAGAAATCTCTCTCCAATTCTTATCCTCTCTTCTTTAGTTCCCCTCCAAGCCTTCTATAGGTAACCATTTTTATTAATTTCTGGTTATTCTGCCAGAATTTGGGTGGGGGATTTTAGCAAATATATACACATATTCTTATTTCCCTCCTTTCATATACAAAAAATAAAACACTATATACATGTTCTGTACCTTTTTAATTTTTAGCAAAATAGCCTTCATATCAGTACATAGACATCTTATCATTCTGGTGTACACCTGTATAATACTTCGTTATGAGGCAATAACTTATTTTATTCCTTAAGTCCTTTATTGGTGGGCGTTTCAGATACTTCAGTCTTTACTATTAAAAATAATGGCATAATAAATAACCTCATACATTTATTATTTCATAATTATGGAGGCATAACTTCAGGGTAAATTTCTGGATGTGGGATTGACAGGCCAAGGGGTAAATGTTGTTGAATATTGTCAAAGTCCCCTCCTTGGGAATCGTACCATGTTACACTTTCACCAGCAATGTATGAAAGTGTGGTTTTTCCACAAGCCTGTTAAGGAAGTGTTTTGTCAAATTTTGGGATTTTGGCCAATCTGATTTGTGTAAAATGGTAACAATGCAGTTTTAATTGGCATTTCTATTATTGTGAGTGAAAGTAAGCATCTTTTCAAATGTGCATTGCATTTCTCTGTGAACTCTCTGTGTCTTTTGCCCATTTTTTCTATTAAAGTTTTAGTATTTTTCTTAATTGTTAAGATCTCTTTATTTAATAGGGAGATTAATCTTTCATCTGTCATATGGATGTCAAATATTTCCTCTAGGTTTGTCATTTTACCTTTGATTATAATTATGTGGCTCCTTTTTTTTTTGAGATTGGGTCTCACTTTCTTGCCCAGGCTGGCACTGAACTCCTGGGCTCAAGCAATCCTCCCACCTCAGCCTCCCGAGTAGTTAGGATCACAGGCATGCACCACTGCTTCTGGCTTGATTATGTGTTTTTAATGTAGGTAAGTTTATTAATCTTTTATTTATTGATTATGAATTTTGAGACATAGTTGAAAAAGCTTTTCCTACTCTCACATTAAAAAAAAGACAGGGAACTTCTGGTTCTGGCCAAGATGGAATGCCCCATTCCTCCCAGAGTCTTCTAAGAAACCCCGGATATAACACAGCAAACAAGCATAGGAAGACTCCGAAAGGTTGAAAAAAGAAAGGAGACTCCCTAGGAACCTTGGCCTTAAGGAACAACAAAACAGTGAATTCCCTGGGCTTTATTTCCTCCCTTATATCCAAGACAGGGCACTGTAGAAGCTTCCAATCCACAACTGCCAACAAGAACAGATTTTTAAAAAGAAACAACTCAAAGAAAAACATGATAGCCCTAGCTAAAGGCACAGGAAAAGGATGGCATAACAACAGAAAATTTTTTGGCAATACCCGCCCTACTCCAATGAAACACCAATAGAAAAATTGAACCCCTGCCCCCGTGGGATTTTCTGATGCTCATCTGGCAGAAGCAGCTGGTGCTCTGATTCTCATGCTGAGGTACTAGTAAGGTTGAGCAGAGAGCTGAGTTTCAGTTCCCAGAGGCAGAAAGAAATAGGGGTAGTCAGTACTGTGATCTCCCCCATCCCAAGTGTTAGCAGGGCCCAGCAATGGGGAGCTAAGTATAAACGACCACCTGGCATCAACAAGACTGAACAAGGCAATGCCAGTCAGATCTAGTCAGTACTCCACTGTCCACTAGCCCCCTGCCACTGGTGTCAGCAGGGCCCAGTAGGGAGCTGAACATTCAACTCCACCCAACATTAACAAGGCAGAATGAGGTGATATGAGGTGGTTTGATCCATCTTTGCTTCCTCTCTCTCTTAGTATTAGTGGGGCCCAGTTGGCAGATGAACCTTCATCCCCACCAGGCATCAATGGGGCAGAAGGAGGTGGTGAGAGGTGGGGTTTGTTGGTACCCTACTTTCCCTTTTCACTCCATGGGTGTCTGTGAGGCCCAACAAAAAACTGAGCTACTGCCTCCACCTCTGTAGCAAAAAAATAGAGTGAGTCAACCCTTAGCTTTCTCCCCCACCCACTGGTGTCAGTGGGGACCAATGGGGAGCTGAGCTTACATTCCCACTAGGAAGCAGAGTGGTGGCATGAGTCAGTGCCCCATTTTCACTGGGAAGGTGTTGATGGGGCAAAGGAGGGAACTGAACTTTCAGCCCACCCATCTATAATGAGGCAATGGGAGTCAGTGCCTACTTTCCCCAGAGTAGTATCATTGGGGACCAGAGGGAAGCTGAACATACACACTCACTCAGCCTTCCTACTATACCTCAACCAGGGCACAACCAGTTAAGAAAAAGAAAAAGAAGAATTAATAGAATCCAGAGTCTAATAATATAATACCTAAAATGTTCTGGATACAATCAAAAGTTATTCATCATACCAAGAACCAGGAAAATTACAACATGAATGAGAAAAGACGATCAGCTGACACCAAGAAGGAGATGAATCTGATGATGAAATTATCTGACAAGGATTTTAAAGCAGCCATCATAAAAATGCTTCAACAGGTAATTACAAATTCTCTTCAAACAAATGAAAAAACGTAGAAAATCTCAGCAAAGAATTATAAGTTACAAAAATACCAAATAAAGATTATAGAACTGAAAAATACAATAACCAAAAGAGTGGATTTGACAGACAATAGAATCAGTGAATTTGAGGACATATCAATAGAATTTTCCCAATATGAACAAGAGAAAAAATAGACTGAAAAAAAATGAACAGAGTCTCAGGAACTGTTGGGACAACAATAAAAGAGAGGATATTTGTATCATGGAATACCAGAGAGAACAGAGAGAGGATTGAAACAGTATTTGTAACATTGAAAAAGTATTTGAAGAATAATGGCTGAAAACTTTTCAAATTTGGTGAAAGACATAAGCCTACAGATTGATTCAAGAAGATCAGTGAATAGGATAAATCCAAAGAAATACACACCAAGACACATAACTTCTGAAAAGTTCTGAAAACTAAGGACCAAAAGGGAAAAGAAAAGAAATTATGAAAGCCAGAGAGAAATAATGCATTATTTACAGTGGAACACCAATTTGAATCTCAGGGTGTTTCTCATGTGAAACTATGGAAGCCAGAAGTTAATAGCACAACAGTTTTTCAAGTATTGAAAGAAAAGACCTATCAAATGCAAATTGTATGTCAAGCAAAATTATTGTTCAGGAATAAAAAGGGAGTACGGACATTCTTAGAAAAAGGAAAACTAAAAGAATTTGTTACTAGCAAACCTACCCTTAGAGAATTGCTAAAAAGAGATTCTCTAAATAAAAAGGAAATGATAACAGAAGGTTTGGAACTTCAGAAAGGAAAGAAGAACATCAGAATAGGTAAAAACAAGAAACTGGAAGTCAAAGAACAAAATAAACCCAAAAGAAGAAAAAAACAGAAAAGAAGAAGGGAAATGATAAAGAGCAGAAATCAGTGAAATTAAAAACAGGAGGAAGGGGCAGAGCAAGATGGCCAAATAGAAACCTCCAGAAATCGACCCTCTGATTGACCCTCCACACAAACACCAAATTCAACAACTATCCACCAGAGAAAATACTTTCAAAAGAACCAAAAATCAGGTGAGAGATCACAGTTCCTGGTTTTAACATTATATCAAGGAAAGAGGCACTGAAGAGGTCAGAAAAGACAGTCTCAACATTGCCTACGCCATCTCTCCCCCATCCCCCGGCAGTGCCCTGCCAGCATAAGGAGTGCAGAGAGAATCTGTGTGCATGGGGGAGGGAGAGTGAAGTGATTGTGGGGCTTTGCATTGGAACTCAGGGCCACCCTGGCACAGGGGAACAGAGCAAAGGGCAGAATTCTGCAGGTACCCAAGGAGGGAGAATTTAGACCAGCCTGGCCAGAGGGAAATCCTCTGCCCTGAAGCCAGGAGTTCCTTCTAGCCCCACGGCAGGCTGACAGTGGCCAGGGGCCTAGAATAAATTCCTACAGCAGTCAGCCCACAAAAGCTGCTGTCTTTAGGCAATTCTTGTGGCCGTGCTGCCTTGAAGCCAGTGAACTTGGGGTGCATGGGACCCAGTGAGACACCAGCAGTGGCCAAGCCAGTGCCTATGGCACCTCTCCCCCAACTCTAGGCAGTACAGCTCGGGGAGAGTCTTTTTCCACTTATGGGAAGGAAAGGGAAGAGTTAAGAGGACTTTGTTTTGCAACTTGGGTACCAGCTCAGCCACAGTAAAATAGGTACCAAGCAGACTCCTGAAGCCCTTGAGCCCAGGCCTCATTTCCTGGATGGCATTGCTAGACCCACCCTGGGCCAGAAGGAAACACACTGGCTTGAAGGGAAGAACCCAGTCCTGGCAGGACTCACCACCTGCTGAATAAAGAACCTTTGGGCTTTGAATAAACATCAGAGTTAGCCAGGGAACAGTCACCACTGGCTTTGAGTGAGACTGGGCTGGCTTCAGGTGTGACCTGGTGCAGTCCTAGCTGTGGTGGCTGTGAGGGAATGTCCACATCACTCCTCCCAAACTCCAGAAGCCCAGCACAGAGAGTAAGGGAAGAGAGTGAGAGGCTTTGCCTGGGAATCCAGGGAATTCTCCCATATCTTACCCAAGTCTACCAAGGCTGTACCACCAGGAGTCTGCAAAAGTCACAACATAACTGGTCTTGGGGCACCCCCAGTGCTAATACAGCTGTAGTGACTAAAGACTTAGATCACAACACTCAATTCCATTTGAATATTTGGAAAGCCTTCTCAAGAAGGATGGGTTCAAACAAGCCCAGATTGTGAAGACTAAAATAAATACCTAACTCTTCAATGTCCAGACATTGCCAAACATCCACAAGCATCAAGAATACCCAGGAAGACATGAACACACCAAATGAACTAAATAAGGTACCAATGGCCAATCCCAGAGTGATGGAGATAGGTGACCTCTCAAAGAATTCAAAACAACTGCCCTGAAGAAGTTCAGTGAACTTCAAGACAACACAGAGAAGGAATTCAGAAGCCTATCAGAGAAATTTAACAAAGAGATTGAAATAAAAAAAAAATCAAGCAGAAATTCTGGAGCTTTAGAATTCAATTGACAAACTGAGAAAGGCATCAGAGTCTCTCAACAGCAGAACTGACTAAGCACAAGAAAGAATTAGTGAGCTTGAAGACAGGCTATTTAAAAATATATATAGTCAGAAGAGAAAAAAGAAAAAAGAATAAAAAACAATGAGGCACACCTACAAGATCTAGAAAGTAGCCTCAAAAAGGCAAATCTAAGAGCTATTGGCCTTGAAAAGGAGGTAGAGAGAGAGATTTGGGTAGAAAGATTATTCAAAGAACTAATAACACAGAACTTTCCAAACCTAGAGAAAGATATCAATATTCAGGTACAAGAAGGTCAGAGAACACCAAGCAGATTTAACCCAAACAAGACCACTTCAAGGCATTTAATAATCAAGCTCCCAAAGGTCACAGATAAAGAAAAGGTCCTAAGAGAAGAAAAAAGAAAAAAATAATAAAGAGCTCTGATACATCTGGCAACAGACTTCTCACTGGAAACTTTACAGGCTAGGAGAGAGTGGCATGACATATTCAAAGTACTGAAGGAAAAAGACCTGAACCCTAAGATACATCCTGCAAAATTATCTTTCAAACATGAAGGATAAATAAATACTTTCCCAGACAAACAAAAAGCGAGAGATTTCATCAACACCAGACCTGTCCTACAAGAAATGCTAAAAGGAGTTCTTCAATATGAAAGAAAGGGAAATAAATGAATAAGAAATCATCTGAAGGTAAACAACTCACTGGTAACAGTAAGTACACAAATAGAGAATACTCTATTGCTGTAATTGCAGTGTATAAACCACTTACACTTTGAGTAGGAAGACTAAAAGACCAACCTATCAAAAATAACTACAAAAACATTTTGAGAGATAGATAGTATAAAAAGATATAGATGGAAACAATAAAAAGTTAAAAAGCAGTGGAGGTGGAGTTAAAGGGTAGAATTTCTTTTAGATTTCTCTTTGCTTGTTTATTTGCTTGTCTGTTTGGAAGCCGAGTCATCACATGTTTAAAATAATTGGTTATAAAATGTTTTTTGCAAGCCTCATGGTAAAAGACATAATGCTACAAACCTTCAAATTAAGGAAACTCAATGGATTCCTAGCAAAATAAATAAAATAAAATTAATCTACAATCATTTTATTCCACTAAAAAAAAAGAAAGAAATTTTGGTACATAGACACAATGGAATATTATACAGCCATAAAAAGAATGACATCCTGCCATTTGCAAAACACAGATGGAACTGGAGAACATTATGTTAAGTGAAATATGCCAAGCACAGAAAGACTAATCTCACATGTTCTCACTAATATGTGGGAGCTAAATATTAAAAAGAATTGATCTCATAGAGACAGAGATTAGAGTGATGGTTACCAGGGCTGGGAAGGGAGACAGGGGGATAAAATGGAGATAGTTAAATGGTGCTAAAATACAGTTAGATACAATGAACAATATTTGATAGCGCATAAAGTGACTATAATCAACAATACGTTAGGGTATACTTTAAAATAACTGAAACGTAGACGTGGACTGTTCCTAACACAAAGAGAAGATAAATGGCTGAGGTGGTGGATACCCTAATTACCCTAATTTGATTAATTCATATTGTATGCCTGTATCAAAACATTACATGTACCCTATAAATATATATAACTATCATGTACTCATAATAATGAAAAATAAACATGTTTTTAAAAACAGGAAAACAATACAGAAAATCAATGAAATAAAAATAAAGTTGTTTAAAAAATCAATTAAATTGATAAACCTCTAGCGAGACTAACAAAGATAAAAAAGATAAAAGATACAAATTGCCAATATAAAACATAAAACATGGGATAATAAGGGAATACTATAAACAACTGTATGTACATGAATTCAAAAACTTAGAAGTGAATCAATTTCTCAAATCCACAAACTACCATACTCAATCATTGTAAAGCAGGCAACCTGAATAGTCCTATAACCACTGGGAAAAAAGTGATTTTTTAATAATTAAAGGGCTCCTGAATGGTTTCAATGGAGAATTCTACCAAACATTTTAAAAATAATTAACACCAATTTTATACAATCTCTTCCAGAAAATAGCAGTGGTGGGAACACTTTCCAACTCATTTTATGAGACTGATATTACCCAAAAACCAAAAATCATACAAAGACAACACTAGTAAAAAAAAAAAAAAAAAAAAAGAACAACTACAGAACAATATCTCTCATGAATAAAAAAATCCTTAATAAAATATTAGCAAATCCAGGAATATATCATAAAAAGAATTATACACCAAAACCAAGTGGAATTTATTCTAGGTATGCAAGGCTGGTTCAACATCTGAAAATAAATCATTGTAATAGACTGTATCGACAGGCTTAAGAAAGAAAATCATACAATCATATTAGTTGACACAGAAAAAGCTCTTGATAAAATCCAACACCTAGTCATGACAAAAACTCTCAGTAAAATAGGAATAAAGAGGAGCCACATCAACTTGATAAAGAACATCTACAAAAAACCTACAGCTAACATCATACTTTATGGTGAAAGAAAATGTTTTCTTCCTATGTCTGGGAACAAAGCAAGAATGTCCATTCTCAACATTTACTCAACACAGTGCTAGTAATTCTAGCCAACATAAAAGGCATATAGATTGGAAAGGAAGGAATGAAACTATCTCTATTTGCAGATGACATGATTATATATATAGAAGATCCCAAGGAATTTACAAAAAACTCCTAGAAATAATAAGTAAGTTCAGCAAGATTTCAGGATACAAAATCAATGCACAAAATTAATATTTCTATATACTAACAATAAAAATGTAGAAACTAATTTTCAAAACAATACCATTTACCATCTCTCCAAAGAAAATGAAATACTGAAGTATAAACTTAAGAAAGCATGCACAAAATCTGCATGTCGAAGATTACATACTGATAAAAGAAATCAAAGAAAAACTAAATAAATGGAGAATCAGTGTTCATTGATTGGAATACTCAACAAAGTAAAGATGCCAATTTTCCCCAAATTGCTCTATAGGTTTAATACACTTCCTATCAAAATATCAACAAGGTTTTTTTGTAGACATAGACAAGCTTATTCCAAAATGTATTTGTAAAGGCACAGGCCCTAGAATAGCTAAAACAATATTAAAAAAGAAGAATAAAGTGAGAGGAATCACTCTGTCTGATATTAAGAACTATTATATAGTTACAGTAATCAAAACAGCTCGGTATTGGTGATAGAATAGAAACATAGATGAATGGAACAGAATAGAGAACCCAGAAATAGACACACATAAATATCCTCAAATGTTTTTTGACAAAGGTGCAAAAGCAATTCAATGGAGGAAGGATAGCCTCAAATGGCACTGAGGCAATTGGACATCCATAGGTTAAAAACAAAAACTAACAAACAAACAAAAAAGCTTTACCCAAATCTCATACCCTGTACAAAAAATTAACCCAAAATGGATCACAGACATAAATATAAAATGTAAAACTATATATTATTTAGAAAAATATCATAGGAGAAAATCTTCATGACCTAGGACTAGGCAAAGAGTTCCTAGACTTGACTCCAAAAGCATGATCCATAAAAGGAAAATTGATAAATAAGACCTCATCAAAATTTAAAACTTTGCTCTATGAAAGGCCCTGCTAAGAACATGAAAAAACATGCAACAGAGTGAGAGAAAATATTTGCAAACTACATACCTGACAAAGCACTAATGCCTGGAATACATAAAGAATTCTCACAACTCAATAGTTTAAAAAAAAGAACCTAAATAATCCATGAAAAAACATGCAAAAGGCCTTAACAGACATTTCACCAAAGAGGATACCCAAATGGCAAATAAATGTGTGGAAATATGTTCAACATTGTTAGTCAGCAGGAAAATGTAAGTATAAACCACAATGAGATATTAGTACACATGCATCTGAGTGGCTATAATAAAAAATAGTGAAAACACTGAAAACTTGCAAAGGTGTGCAGAAACTGGATCACTCATAGATTGCTAGTGGTAATGGAAAAATGGTACAGCCACTCTGGAAAAGACTGCAGCATTTTCCTAGAAAACTAAACATGGCTTGCCATACAACCCAGCTATAGCACTATTCAACTTACAGCCCTGTCTTAGTCCATTTGGACTGCTATAACAGAATACCATAAACTAGGTGGATTATAAACAACAGAAATTTATTTATTCCAGGTCTGTGGGCTGGGAAATCCAAGATCAAGTCACCAGCAGGTTTGGTGTCCAGTGAGAGCCTGTTTCCTGGTTCACAGATGGACATCTTCTCACTGTGTCCTCACATGGCAGAAGAGGCAAAAGAGTTCTCTGAGATCTCTTTTATAAGGGTACAAGTCCATTCATGAGAGCTCCACCCCCATGACCTAATCACCTCTCAAAAGCCCCAGCTCCAAACACCACCAATTTGGGGGTTAGGATTTCAATACATGAATTTTGGGGGTACACAAACATTCAGTATATTGCATTTTATCCCTGGCTCCCCAAAATTCATGTCCTTCTCACATGCAATATACATTCATTCCATGCCAATAGCTCCAAAAATCTTAACTTGTTCCAGCATCAACTTTAAAGTCTAAGTTCAAAGTCTCATCTAAATATTATCTAAATCAGATATAGGTGAGACTCATGATAGGATTCATCCTGAGGCAAATTCTTCCCCAGCTGTGAACCTATGAAACCAAACATGTTATGTGTTTCCAAAATATAATGGTGGGACAGGCATAGGATAGACATTCCAGTTTTGAAAGGGAGAAATAGGAAAGAAGAAAAAGAGAACAGGTCCCAAGTAAGTAAGGCAAATTCCTAAGGGCAAATTCCATTAGACCTTAAGGCTTGATAATAATTATCCTTGGCTTGATGCTCTGACTTCCAGGCCCACTGGGTGACAGGGTTTAGTGTCAATGTCACCTCCACAGCTTGGTGAGATGGTCTCTTTGTTGTCATTTCAACAATATTCACAGCATCTTCACCAGGAGTAGATTCCATCTCAAGAAACTACCTTCTTCACTCACCCATAAGAAGCAACTCCTCATCCATTCAAGTTTTATCTAGAGATTGTAGCAATTCAGTCACATCTTCAGGCTCCACTTCTAATTCTAGTTCTCTTGTTATTTCTACCAAATCTGCAGTTACTTCCTCCACTGAAGTTTTGAACCCCTCAAAGTCATCAATGAGAGTTGGAACCAACTTCCAAACTCTTATTAATGTTGATATTTTGACCTCCTCCCATGAATCACAAATGTTCTTAATGGCATCTTGAATAGTGAATCCTTTCCAGGAGGTTTTCAATTTACTTTGCCCAGATCCATCAGAGGAATCATAATCTATGGCAACTATAGCTTTACAAAATATACTTCTTAAATAATAAGACTTGAAAGTCAAAATTACTCCTTAATCCACAGACTACAGAATGGATGTTGTGTTAACAGGCATGAAAACAACATTAATCTCTTTGTACATCTCCATCAGAGCTCTTGGTTGACCAGGTGAATTGTCAATGAGCAGAAGTATTTTGAAAGGAATGCTCTTTCCTCAGCAGGAGGTCTCAACAGTGGGCTTAAAATACTCAGTAAACCTCTGTCATCCAGGCTTTGTTGTTCCATTTACAGAGCACAGGCATAGTAGATTTCACATAATTCTTAACGGCCCTAGGATTTTCAGAATGGTAAATGAGCATTGGCTTCAACTTAAAGTCACCAGGTACATCAGCCCATAACAAGAAAATCAGCCTGTCCTTTGAAGCTTTGAAGCCAAGCATTGACTTCTCTCTAACTATGAAAGTTGTAGATGGCAGTTTCTTCCCACAGAAGGCTGTTGGTCTACATTGAAAATCTGTTGTTTAGTGTAGTCACCTTCATCGATGATCTTACCTAGATCTTCTGGATAACTTGCTTTAGCTTCTACATCAGCATTTGCTGCTTCACCTTGCACTTTTATGTTATGGAGATGGCTTCTTTTCCTAAACCTCATGAACCAACTAGCTTCAAACTTTTCTTGTTTAGTTGCCTCGCCTCTCTTAGCCTTCATAGAATTGAAGAGAGTCAGGGCCTTGCTCTGGGTTAGGCTTTGGCTTAAGGGAACGTTGTAGCTGGTTTGATCTTCTATTCAAACCACTCAAACTTTCTCCATATCAGCAATAAGGATATTTTTCTTTCTTATCATTTGTGTTTTCACTGGAGTAGCATTTTTAATTTCTTTCAAGAACTTTTCTTTTGCATTCTCAACCTGAATAACTGGTGCAAGAGGCCTAGCTTTCAGCCTATATTGGCTTTCTACATGCCTTCCTCACCCAGCTTAATCATTCCTAGCTTTTGATTGAATGTAAGAGACTTGCGACTTTTCCTTTCAATTGAACACTTAGAGGCCATTGTAGGATTATTAATTGGACCAATTTCAATATTGTTGTATCTCAGGGAACAGGAAGGGCTGTGAGGAGAGGGAGAAAGATGGGGGAATGGCCAGACAGTGGAGCAGGCAGAACACATACAACATTTATTGATTGAGTTTGCCATTTTATATGGGCGAGGTTCATGACACCCCAAAACAATTATAATAGTAACATCAAAGATCACTGATCATAAATCACCATAACAGATATAGCAATAATGGAAAAGTTTGGAATATTGCCAGAATTACCAAAATATGGCACAGAGACATGAAGCGAGCACATGCTATTGGAAAAATGGCATTGATAGACTGGCTGGAAGTAGTGTTGCCACAAACCTTCAACTTATAAAAAACACAGTATCTATAAAGTGCAACAAAGCAAAGTGCAACAATGTGAAATGCAGTAAAAAGAGGTATGCCTGTAGATAGTGAGTACTCAGTCTTTCTAAAAGATGTTTAAACTGCTGCATTAAATTTTTAATTTTTCAAACTGTGCTATCCAATATGGTAGCCACTAGCCACAAGTAGCTTTTGTAGATTTACATCAACTAAAATTAAATAAAATTTAAAATTGAGTTCTTTAGTCACACTAGCCACCTTTCAAGTGCTCAATAGCCACATGTGGCTACTAGCTATTAGTATTAAATTGGGCAGCACAGATATAGAACATTTCCATAGCTGCAGAAAGTTCTATTGAAAAGTGTTGTTCCAGAATCTGGGACTACAATGTAAAATGTCTAAAGCACCAAAAGAAAATAAAAGTAACCTAATAAATGCAGGAAATGATGGGAAAGGGAAAGAAAAAAATAATAAATAAGATATTATAGTAAATAGAAAACACAAAATAAGATGCTGATAAAAGTTCCAATGTATCAGCAATCACAATAAAAGTGAAGAGCTTAAATTCCTCTATTATAACAGAAAGATATTCTGGGATTTTCGATATCTTAAGGGGTAAAATGTCAGAAATATCAATAATATTCTTTGAGCTTCAGGGATATTAGAAAAAAAAGAAATATCAATAATAAATGAATGGTCAAAGATATACCATAAAAATTCTATCAAAACCTAAGCAATAGTAATATCAGACAAAATTAAGTTTGAATAAAAAAATTAGAGGCTGGACATGGTGGCTCATACCTATAATCCTAGCACTTTGGGAGGCCAAGGCAGGAAGATTGCCTGAGACCCAGAGTTAGAGACCAGCCTGGGCAACATAGTAAGACCCTGTCTCTACAAAAAATTTAAAAATTAGCTGGGTGTGGTGCCACGAGCCTATAGTCCCAGCTACTCTGGAGGCTGAGGCAGGAGGATTGCTTGAGCCCAAGAGTTTGAAGTTGTAGTGAGCTATGACGATGCCACTGCACTCTAGCCCTGGTAACAAAGCGAGAACCTGTCTCAAAAAAAATTAGACAAAGAAGTATATTTTATATTGATAAAAGTATAGTCTACAAAGAAGGTATATCAGTTTTGAATCTGTATGCAAAGATTAAAAAGAATTTTTTAAGAGTACTGGATGCTGAACTACACAAAGTAAAAACTGACTTATATAAGGGAAACAACGGGCAAAAACATGAATCTAAAGCTTTACTATAACCTTACTTTG